>CANTUS010000016.1:20602500-21222940 GCA_947683365.1 Euphorbia pulcherrima | reverse complement strand
TGTCAATAATACTAATAAACAATACCGATATATTATCTATTAAATCACTTTATATCTATAACATTACTATACTTATTTCTTAAAATTCTATAGTTTTATAATTTAGTGTCTAGACATTAAAATATGATATTTTCTATCATCAAGTAACTATTTTTTTAACTAATCAATTTCTTATAATTATAACATGTAAAATATTAAATAATTTAATTTTATGTCATGTAATGAATGTTTATAAATGCAATTATAATGTATGTACTAGGATATCACATAGGGTGACATCTAATTTTTTGTGCCAAGTTCGGGGGCAAATGATGTATTTTGACTTTGTATAATAAATAGGGTTAACTTATAAAAAGTACCATGTGGTTTCACTCATTTACATAACAGGATTTGATGAATTTTTTTTGCAAAACGGGGAATGTGGTTTCAAATAATTTGTAAATAAAGGATCCTCAATATTAAATTATGTCACAAAAATGGGTAATCTTGTTCCTTTTTTATCTGAATTTTTGCAGGATGGTTATTAAATACACATCGGTGAAAATTTTGAAATTTTTTAAATAGTACTTAAATCATGATAACAAACTTTAAAAAATCATAATAAAATAAAAAAATCTTCAAAAATTACTCATGACATATAATTTTAAAACAATAAAATTAAATTATTAAAATGTTAAATTATTAAAAATATTTTACAGTAATTAGTAATTAGAGAGGGATTGCAAATTCTGTGCCAAAAGTATAGAGTCGTTTTTTCTTTTCTCTTATCGCTCCTGCCCTTTTATCAGAAGCTCAAACTGTGTAAAAAACCCTAACCCACTTCTTTTCTTTCTCTTCACTAATTAATTTCCGTCGCTGACTATCTCCGACGACTACCGCACGATTCTAATCATGAGCCGATACGATAGCCGCTCCGGCGACCCCTCTTCTTATCGTGACCGGAGAAGGTAACTAGCACATCTACTCGTACTAATTACTCTTTGTAACGGGGTGGGAAGCTTATGTTTTCTTCAATTTATTCCGTTTTAGAAGTTCCTGAACATGCTACGGTTTCTCTATTGCTTTATTGTATTGTATAATTGTGGTGGCGATTCAAGTTGTAGCCTCGTAAATATGGACATTTTAGTATATTGACTTAGTGGCAAACACCTAACTAGTCGCAATCCTAGTTTCATCGACCTTTGATTATTTCTTTGTTTATTTTTCTTGGAATATGTTACAAACATTTGATTTGCTGTTTTGATTCTATCAGTGCTTTATTTCTGTGAGTTTTTGTGTCTTTAGTGATTCAGGGTTTGGTGGGGCTGCAGCCTATGGCAGCTCTGGTCGGTCCTCATCTGAGAGACGGGAATCTGACCGTGCTGGCTCTCCAAGAAAATCTGATTTGGATGGATTGACTCCATTTGAGAAGAATTTCTATGTGGAGTCTCCATCTGTGGCTGCAATGTCAGAGAGGGAGGTTGAAGAGTATAGACAACGTAGAGAAATTACCGTGGAGGGCCGCGATGTTCCTAAACCTGTCAAAAGTTTTCGTGATGTTGGATTTCCAGGTAGTGTATAAATTTTGTGAAAGCTATTTGCTTATTTGCTAGTTGTTATTGAAGTTTAGCTTTGTTTGAACTTGTATCCTGTTTTTCTGGTTTGCGTTGTCCAAAACTTGGGTTTGTGAGCTCTGAATCTTTTGGAATTGAGAATAATTGGTGCCCATTGTTGATTGGTATAAACTCAGCCACATCAATTACTTGATTAGGAAGCCTATCTTCTACAGCTTAGTGTTTCAAAGTTGGGATGAGCTGTGGATCAGTAGTTTTAATACTAATGAAATGTATTGAAGCTCGGGTCGTAATTGTGCAGTAATACTTAATTAGGGATAGGGATTGCTCTAGTTATAGTCTTTGAGTCAAACCATGTATGAAAATAGAATTGAAAATTCTGAGACTAGGATGGGTGGATTACTGGTTTCTGAATAATTAAAACCTTGGGTGCCATTTCAGATTTATATTGTCATTGTCCGATAATTAAATATTTTACCACAGTGCCAAAAAAGGAATTGAGGTGCTCTCTGTAATATAGCTTAAAAACAAGTTGACTAGAGACTTCTCTTATCCGTGTTTATGACATTAGTCACATTACAAACTATTGCATTGGAAATAATGCATGCCCGTATAATATTACTTGTATTTTTGGAGTTGTGTCAAGCGCTTAAATAATTCTTTTTTGATTTATATATTTAGTGCAAACTACATGTAGATGTTTTTTGAATTCGAAACTTTGATTTTTAGTCATGGTAAGTATTGGAATAAATTAAATATAGGAGGTAGGATTGGGCTCCTTCAAGGGTGCATACATTAAAAGAAAATTTAGATGTATAATTAAAACCAAATGAACACAGACTGCGTACATTATAACTTGATTGCTAGATTCAAGCTTTAAATCTAAAGGTTCTCAATTTCTTATCGATGTGGAAGTGACAACTAGGTTCATTAGGCAATGGTGGACTCTCCATCCAATTGCTTTAGTAGGTGTAAAAGCAGTTGAAATCTGTTCTTTGCATAATTATGACTTAGAAGAAGAGTGCCATTACTTCCCTCACACTTCACTTCTATATTGTTGATTCATATGTTGGGAATAAGGAATAGTATATTCTATTTCCATTGCTGAACTTGCAGTTTCTAACCTGAATATGGAATTTGTCATCCTGTTTAAAGCAAAAAGCCTCAAGGCTTACATCTCATAGCAATGGTAAACCATCCCGGGGTGCATTTCCCTGCTATATCCCGTGAAAGATGTTATGACTCTTCATCATGTTTGTCTTTTAGTTCACATGAGCATAATGAGATGTACTTAGTTCACTATTGGGCATTTCGTCACATAGCTTCTTGTTGTTTTTCCTTCAGATTATGTGTTGCAAGAAATAACAAAAGCTGGTTTTGTTGAACCTACACCTATACAAGCTCAAGGGTGGCCAATGGCTTTAAAGGGCCGCGATCTCATTGGTATTGCCGAAACAGGATCAGGGAAGACACTAGCTTACTTATTGCCTGCCATTGTTCATGTAAATGCCCAGCCAATTTTATGTAAGTTCTTATGGAATAGTATTTGAAGTTCATATTACTAATTTTGAAGCAATTTATGCTTTTGATCATCCTTATACCTGCCAATAAGTTACAATATTCTTCCATTTTTTCTACCAGCCCCTGGGGATGGTCCAATTGTATTAGTTTTGGCTCCAACACGTGAGCTGGCTGTTCAAATTCAACAAGAAGCTGCTAAATTTGGTGCTTCATCAAGAATTAAAAATACATGCATATATGGTGGGGTTCCTAAGGGACCTCAGGTCCGCGATTTACAGAAAGGTAGGTGGCGCGCAAGGTTTGAGACGACATTGCTTCTATACTGTATTCTGACTTTCATGAACTGGCTATCCTTTTATACATGGTAATTGAGTTTGACAAGGCTTTGCTATTGTTTTGAGTCAGTAGCTGGTGTATTTCTAATGAAGGTAGTAATTATTATTTCATCACTTCTATTACCTTTGCAGGTGTTGAAATTGTTATTGCTACACCTGGAAGGTTGATTGATATGATGGAATCACATCATACAAATTTGCGGAGGGTCACTTACCTGGTTTTGGATGAGGCAGACCGGATGCTGGACATGGGGTTTGAGCCTCAGATGCGGAAAATTATTTCTCAGGTGAATTTCCAGATGTGAGGGATGCAATTTGTAAATATTGCACATACTAGGAGTTTTTAGCATTGTTTTATATGTATCTGATATATTGAATTGAAGTGAGTCCTACTATAAGCATAATAATCAAGATGAATGCTCAGCTGTTCTTTCTCACATTTGAAATTGAACATATTCGTTGTTGCTCGCTTTAATTTCTTTTATCCTTTTCTGCACAGATCCGACCTGATCGTCAAACTTTGTACTGGAGTGCTACTTGGCCTAAAGAGGTCGAACAATTGTCGAAGCAATTTCTGTACAACCCGTACAAAGTAAGCATATTGGATAATATTTTGGCTACAAGTTTATGCAACCAGTGTTGATTTTATTATTGTGGTTCGTGTAATTACATTAACAATTTTCTCTTGATTTAGGATATATGGTCTTAATTGGTTTTATAATCATCTTTTGTATCCAATATTTGTTGAGATTATTCGATTTTGAGTCTATGTTTTTCTATTTTGGTTGAAAGAGTGCAGCTTAATGTTTGTAGATATTCTGTATATTAAGAGTTGCTTTATTCGATACCATAGTTGATAAAGGCGCGCCTTACGCAAGGCGCGAGGTCCTGCGCCTCACCATACCTCGGGTGTGCCTCAGGTGTGCCTCGAGGACACATTTCTTTCAGGGTACTATATTACATAAAAATGTGTTCATCTATTTTTAAGAGTAATAATATTAAAATTAGGCTAGATATTTCTGATTTAATTTTAATTATTGCTAGATTAATTCAAGACTAGATATTCCTAATGCAATATGAAAATTTCACATGTATATGTACATCTAACAATTTTCTTAGTTCTTTTTCTGGTAATGTTATTGCATTTAACTTCACTTTTCAAGCAAATATTTTTTGCGCCTAGCGTACCTCAGGAGCATGCCTGGCCTGGCCCTTTGGTGCCTTGGCTGCCCCTAGCGCCTTGACAACTATGTTCAATACTATGCAGGTGGTAATTGGGTCTGCTGATCTGAAAGCTAATCATGCTATTCGCCAACATGTCGACATTGTTTCTGAGAATCAGAAATACAACAAGTAGGACGCCTCTTCCCCCCTCCGCCCCAGTTGGTGTAGTCATATTAACTGTTCATACTATATATTTATTGCAGGCTGGTGAAGTTGCTGGAGGATATAATGGACGGCAGCCGCATTTTGATATTTATGGATACCAAGAAAGGTTGTGACCAAATCACTCGGCAGCTTCGAATGGATGGCTGGCCAGCACTATCAATTCATGGTGACAAAAGCCAAGCTGAAAGGGATTGGGTCCTCTCAGAATTCAAAGCAGGCAAAAGTCCTATAATGACTGCAACCGATGTTGCCGCCCGTGGATTAGGTACATATAAAATATTTCGCTGGAGTTATCGGGTCTCCATGCAGAGATTTTTTTAGTTATGTGACCTCTTTTTGGTTTGATGGCAGATGTGAAAGACGTGAAATATGTGATCAATTACGACTTTCCTGGATCCCTGGAGGATTATGTTCACCGAATTGGTAGAACCGGGAGGGCTGGAGCAAAAGGAACAGCCTATACTTTTTTTACGGCTTCGAATGCCAGATTTGCAAAGGAGCTTATATCCATACTTGAGGAAGCTGGGCAAAAGGTTAGCCCCGAATTGGCTAAAATGGGCCGTGGTGCACCCCCTCCTCCATCAGGTCAGTTCATAGGCTATGTTGGGCTTTGAATATATACCTGGACTTGTTCGTTTTATACCGTTTTTATAAGTTATTCACGGTTTCCCTTTGAATTGGTGTGTACTTATATATAGGGATTGTGTTTTTGTTTGTTTGTTTTTTCAGTATTGGGGGGTTCTCGTGATCGTGGGAGGGGCGGTGGCTATGGTGGTGGCCGCTCATGGAACTAAATGAAGACTAGAACTTTTACAACTGAATGGATGGCCTGGAGATCAAATTTGTGCTCTTTATTTTAGCATTTTGGTCATTTCCTTCAAATTTAAGGACTGGATAGCTGTGTATGATACAGTGTTGGATGTAAACAAAGCTCACAATATTTCTGAAAATTTTCTTGTAAGTCATGGACACTAAACAGTACGGTTATAACCTCGGTGAAATTTCTCTGCTCTTACAAAACATCTGCTGATAAATTGGTTTAAGTTAATTTCGTAATTGTTCTATAGAAAGATGGTAACTGGAAAACATTTCCCTAACTAGTCGCCATTTATTTGGCAGCTCAACATAAACATTTCCTGAATATATTATCTAATCTAATAGAATTTGTTGGCGTGTACTTTATATTATATACTTGTACACGTATTGTTTTATTTTATTTCTTATGATTCTTTTGGTTGACCTGATTTGATATTTTCAATTTTGGTGGCACATAAACGAAATATGGAAAACGTCATTTCTAAGGTTGTCAGCACTCTATTTTTCACTTTAAATTTTATTTTGCTAGGGTATCAAATTTTTAAACCCTATTTCAAATTCACTCTTAAATTTATTTCATGTAATAACCTGAAATTTCAAAATTTATTTATAATAAATTATTATGATATTAAAATGTAATAAAAATTATTTTTGTAATTTTTATTATGATTATTTGATATAATACATGAGGAAATAAGAGTTAATTAAGTAAGAGGGATGAATTAGATATTTAATTATTCGTTCAAGGACGTTATTGAAAATTGAAAAAAAAACCAAATACACAACATATATCCAGCCTCTTCTCTTCTTCATCATCTTCTTTATTCATCTTTCCCTTATAAAATTTTTTACCAAACCTAAAAACTTCCGATTTCTTCGATTCAATTTCAAATTCTTGTTAGAAATCGATCATAAAGCCCTCTATCATCATCAATTTCAGTGAATCAAGGTTAGAAGAAGAGGATTTCAGTTTTTAAGGTTCGGATGAATAGTAACCCGAATTTGTGGTGAGTGATTTTTGATGAAATTAAAGCTTAATTAGTAGAATTCATGGTAGATTAAGCATATTTATGGTATTAGGAAGTTTATTTATACAATATCTTGATAGAATTATATATGGCTATTGTAGAGGAAGCTAGTGCAAGCAAATCGAAGGCAAAAGAGGTAGAAGAGAGCTAGAAAGAGCTTAGAAAAAGGTTTGTGTCTCAAATTTCGATTTCTCAGTTTTTCAGAAAAATTTCCAGATTTGTATCTCTGTTTTGTTTTAATGTTTTCTCTTATTATATAAATCCGATTTGAATGATTCTTGATTCTATTGATATCTACAGAAAGTAAGGAATATATGTTCAGAAGAAACCTTGTTGAATTTCGTTCATTTTCAATGTGAAATTTTCGTTTGAAGTTGAGTCATGAAATCTGTTTTCTGAAAATCTCAGCTTTGTACACTGTTTAGCATTTTGATCATAACTTTGGTTATACAATTTGGATTTCTGTGATTCTGGTGGCTTTGGAAAGCTGAGACATGTGGCTAATTATGTTTATAAGAAACTTCTTCGATTGGATGATGTTTTGATAGTGAAAAATGCAAGGGAATTTAGGTCACGAAATCTGGAAATTTCTGGAAAGTATGAATGTTGATTTTATTGTGTTTTAATTGAAGTTTGATGCTTTAAAATTTAGGATTTGAATTTCTTAATTATTGAAATTATTTTGAATTATGATTGATGATTTGTACTGGAATTTTTAAGATGTTACTTTGATTTATTGCCCTTATTAAACGAGTAGAATACGGGACAGGGTAGATTGGCGCCAATAAAGGGGGGTACGGTACTGTACAAACAATTGAAGCTTTGGCTTCGAGCTTCGGCCGGTATTCTGACAAAAATATATTGATATTGAAGCTTTGGCTTCGGGCTTGACCGATATATTGATTTTGAAGCTTCGGCTTCGGGCTTGACCGATACATTGATATTGAAGCTTCGGGTTCGGGCTTGTCTGCTCCCGTATCCATTTTACCGTCATTCATGACTTGTTTACTTTGGGAAATATATGGTGATTGTGTTTGGAAAAATTGGATATAGATTCAAGTGTACTTTGAAAGGTTTATAATATAAGTTGTGTTTTGGTTTTATAAAGTTGTTTAATTTGTTTTTGACTTGTGAACATACTTTGTTTCTAGTTTTAAAATGTTAAAATGTTCAAAGTTGTTGTATTTCTTTTATGTACACCACTAAGCAAATTGCTTAGCGTGTAGTTTATTTTCTAGACGCAAATACTGAAGATTGTAGATAGCTTGGACCAAAGTGGTATAAGTGGTTAGCTTGAAGAGCAAATAAGGAAAGACTAGAGGTGGATTTGTATTTTAATGTAATATTATAGTTTGTAGAATAATGACATGTACTAGATAGTGTGAGAAATGTAAAGTGGTATTGAGAAATATTTGGAGGATAATTAGCATTGAGAAATATTTGGAGAATAATTTGAAGTTTGAAACGCTATATTTGTATTTGTATATATTAAATCTATAAGTATTGAACTCTATAGAGTGGAGTAGAGTTGTTTATTGAGTGATTATAGTTACTGTGGCACTCCCTATAAAGGAGTTGTTACACTTCAAACTTCAAAATTATAATTATAAAAAATCAGAAAAAATAAAATTTTATAAATTTATTATTTAAATAAATATTATTACAATTAAATATTTGAATTAAAAGAAATTAAAAAAAGTAAATTTTTTTATGCTACTCCAAATTTGAAGTGACACTATTCACCACTTCAACATTTAAAGTGGAGTTTGAAGTGAGGTTATTCACCACTTCAACATTTAAAGTGGAGTTTGAAGTGAGGTTGAGACAATTTTATTTAAAAAAAATGAAGTTTGAGGATAAGTTGGAGATGTCGTGGAGAATATAAGCTTGGAAACTAGGAAACATGAAAATAATAAAAAATATAGAGGTATATGTATAAATATAAAAAGCATAAAATTTCCAGGAATATAAATTTATTTTTATATTAAATGATGAAATACTAAAATACTTCATACTTAAAATATATTTATTAATTATAAAATAGTGTACTATAAATATTTATAAATGGACACCTATCAAATCATACATTAAGGTCTTATAGTACTTGAAAAATTATAATTCAAAAATAATATATATATTTAGGGATTTAGACCATGAATGCAAAGAAAGATTAGTTTTGGAATGAACCAAAATAGGGATTTATAAGAAACGGGTTTTCGGAATTTTAAGAAAGGAGTTTCTAACTTTCTGTAATTGCGGAAACTACCCAAAAAACGTCTCGTAGGGGTTTTCGTTTCCGAAATGTTTTGGAAACTATTAGAGATAGTTAAATAAAACAGTTATTGAAAGTTGTTGTAAGTCAGTGATCAAGGCCAATTTATAATTTCAGCTGATGAAGTTGTTTATAGCCGTTACCTTTACTTTACCAATATAAAAGAACAAGAGCTGATAAACTATAATGTAATCTATACAATATTTCAATAAACAGAAATTGTGTCTCTCTCTCTCGATTTCTTGTGTTAAGATGGTATCAGAAGATCTTCCGCATTAAATCTCTCTCTTAGGTTCTTCAATTTGGATTCTTTTTCTTTCAAATCTCATTCAGTCTCTATTTTTCCCAATTTTCTTTACAGTTCTGTATTTGAATTGAAACTCTTTCAATATGGCAAATAGAAATC
Source organism: Euphorbia pulcherrima (assembly GCA_947683365.1). NCBI lineage: Eukaryota > Viridiplantae > Streptophyta > Magnoliopsida > Malpighiales > Euphorbiaceae > Euphorbia > Euphorbia pulcherrima. Next base: position 21,213,620 of record CANTUS010000016.1, on the reverse strand, counting down.
AGGCTCGCATCGATGAGAATAGTCCGTTAGACCTGCATCCTGGAGAAAACCCGTCTTTGATCTTGGTAGTGCCATTACTGGATAGAGGAAATTATCATCCTTGGGCCAGAAATATGAGGATGGCACTTATGTCCAAGAATAAGTTTTTGATTTGATTGATGGTACAATCATAAAACCTAATCCAACTGATCTCAATTTCAGTTCTTGAAGACGCTGTAACAATATGGTCCTATCTTGGCTAATTCGATCTCTGAGTCCTTCTATAGCTCAAACGGCGATGGCATTTGAGATAGATGAGCAATTGTGGAACAATCTAAAAGAAAGATTTACAGAGTCTGATATGTATATGATCGCAGATCTTCAAACCGAAATCTTTACAGTTGCTCAAGGTAATCGTTCTAACTATTTTGATTCGCTACAAACACTGTGGGATGAATTTTCTAGTTTAAATCCTTCACCCAAATGTGTCTGTGATGGGTGTTTTTGTAATGTTTCTAAAGTCATAAGAAAGAAACAAGAAATCAATCTTGTATTATGCTTCCTAAAAGGGTTGAATGGTTCTTTTGCGAATGTTAAAGCTCAAATCATGACAATGGATCCAATGCCTTCTATGAATAAAGTGTTTTTGCTTACTTTACAGTTTGAAAGGGAATTCTGTAGTCTAAATAAAGAAGTAAGGATTTAGGATATGGCATCTTTTGTGAGGAAAGGATTTAGGATATGGCATCTTTTGTGAGGAAAAATAATGGAAATTTCAATGGTGAATCTAGAAGTAATAATGGATATCAAAGACAGTTTCTTGATAGAAATGTTTTAGAAGGCAACAAAATTTTGGGAACGTAAAGAAAGGGCTATGCTCCTATTACAATGGAAATCACCTTGTGGTCAAATACTGGAAGAAAAATGGGTATCCCCAAACTTCAAGTCTAGATTTAGTAGAGCCAATGCAGCAAAAAGCATTGATGAATTTAATGAACAAGATTTGGTAGAACAAAAAGGCTTTGACAATTCAGAGAGTTCACAGGTTGATGTGCCTATCAATAACTCTTGTAACTCAACTACAAAGGGTTCTGCTACTGGTTTTATGCAAGAGCAACTGAGTCAATTAGATCAATTGATCCAGACTCAAACCCAACAGTCTATGCAAATTGCAATGAATAGTTCATTAGGAAACAATACTAATGGAGTCTATGCTGCATTTGCCAGAATTGAATCATTGCCAGAACTTTCTCAAGAACATATTTTCTAGGCAAACTGCAATAGCAATGATTCAGGCAACTCTTTATCTACCAGTATTTAGATAGTTGATACTGGGGCCAACTGTCATATATCTAATTCCATGCATAATTTTAAAAATATTAAAGCTGTTGAAAATTGGCATGTTCTACTTCCTAATAACCTGAGACTTAAGGCCACTCATAAGGGGGATATATATGTTACCGATAATTTTTATCTGCTAGATATCTTGTTTGTACCTACTTTTGCATACAATCTTTCATCCATGACTAAGTTAGTAGCATCACTGCATTATGAATTGGTGTTTTCTGCAAAATTTTGTTTGATACAAGATTCTATGACCAAGAAGAAGATTGGTTCAGCTAAGGAGATGAGTGGTTTATATCATTTGGATTTTTCTGAAATTTGAGTTTGAATGTACATAATAGGAATGTTTTTTCTGTGACATGTAATAAGGATGAACTGTGGCATTATAGATTAGGACATCTATCGAAAGAAAGACTGGCTATTATAAATAAGAAATTTCCTGATGTTGATGTGCCTAGTGATTTTATATGTGATATATGTTTACAGTTTAAACAAAAAAGACTACTATTTCCTGTTTCTAACACTACTTCAAGTGACTTGTATGACTTAGTCCATATGGATATTTGGGGCCCTACTGTGATGTCTATGAATGGCTCAAGATTCTTCTTGACAATGGTAGATGATTTTAGTTGGTACACTTGGACTCTGATTATGAAAAATAAATTTGAAGTAAGTGATATTATTCCACATTTCTACTCTATGGTAATGACACAGTTTGGTAAAACTATTAAAGTAATCCGAACTGATAATGGAAATGAGTTCAATCTGCACTCTTTTTATGCTAAGCATGGCATAATATATCAAAAGTCCAGTGTTGAGACACCACAACAAAATGGGTTATTGAGAGAAAGCACTAACATATTTTGAATGTTGCAAGGTGTCTAAAGATGCAAAGTTACCTACTGTTTTTTGGAATTATTTCATTGGGCATGTTGTTTTTCTTATAAATAGAACTCCTGCACCATTATTGCAAAACTTGAGTCCTTTTAAAAAGTTACACAACAAACCTCCGGATTACGGTGATTTCAAACCATTTGGTTGTCTTGCATTTATGAGTATTTTACTCAAAAATAGGACAAAATTTGAGGATAGAGCTGAGAAAGGCATCTTTCTAGGGTATGAAATGGGAATGAAAGGTTATAGAATCTATAGTTTTAAATCTAACAAAGTTCTTGTTTCTAGAAATTTAAGGTTGTTTGAGCATGGCATATACTGACTCAGACTGGGGAAACTGCACAAATAGCAGAAAATCAGTCATAGGGTACTGTATCTTTCTTGGAGATTCCTTGTTTTCTTGGAAATAAAAAAATCAAAACACAGTCTCTCGAAGCTCATCAGAGGCAGAATATAGGGCAATGGCATCAACTACAGCAGAAATTCGATGGATAAAATACATTTTAAGGGATTTGAAAAAAGCAGACACTAATCCAGCACTACTATTTTGTGATAATACTTCAACAATACATATAGCAAAGAACTCAGTCTTCCATAAAAGAACAAAACACCTTGACATTGATTGTCATTTTGCAGACATCATCCACATCATGCCAGTCTCTTCAAAGAACCAGTTGGCAGATTTACTCACAAAGTCTTTACATACACCAGATTTCAGCAAACAAACAAGAAGACTAGGATTAATTTCTATCCAATGATGCCTAGCTTGCGTGTGTATTAGAGATAGTTAAATAAAACAGTTAATTAAAGCTGTTGTAAGTTAGTTAGCGATCAAGGGCAATTTTGTAGTTTCAGCTGATAAAGCTGTTTATAGCCATTACCTTTACTTTACCAATATAAAAGAACAAGAGCTGATAAACTATAATGTAATCTATATAATATTTATAAACAGAAATTGTCTCTCTCTCTCGATTTCTTGTGTTAAAAGAAACGCTGAAGCAACATTTCCATTCTTTATAGTTCTCAATTTGAACCTCCAGAAGGTTTATTTGCTGTTGATCTTTGGTTGCTTATGTGCTTCAGTTGATTTTAAAGGGCAATACCATTCAAATGTGCATTTAGGTCTTCTTTTTCTCAATACATCTTGAATTTCGTTATTGGTGGCTGATTTGTTGCTGTAATTTATGCACAGTCTATGTATATTCAAGAACAAAGGAAGAAAAAGCAGCCAACGGTTCCTCTTCTCAAGTTCCATCCACAACTCTAGTAACTGAGAAACCGATCTCACCACCTCTCGTAGTTTTAGAACCTATGAAGCCTCATGAACCTATCCCAGTGAATCAACAACGCGAACTGTTCAAGTGGATATTGGAGGAAAAAAGGAAGGTTAAACCTAAAGATCCCGAAGAGAGAAAGCGCATTGATGAAGAGAAAGCTATCCTTAAAGAGTTCATTCAAGCCAAATCCATCCACAAAATTTAATCGATTTGAAACTCGGGACTACTAGAGTTATCATTTGTTAGTTAGATATGAAATTTGAAGTTTGCTATCGAATCTGACTCAAGGATGGTTTGTGTTGTTCATCTGGTGGAAAACTTTTTGACCATTTTACTTGAATTTGTACATATAAGGAGTTATCATCAATATATCAATATCGTAACGATCGGTTCGACCGATTCGATCGCAAACTGGTCATGGCTACGGTACGGTATATGTAAAAATCGATTTTAGTAAAAATTGGAAAAACCGGGTTAAACTGGAAAAATCGGTAAACTGGCGTACCGATTTAAACCCGATTTTCTGAAAATCCTTCTGGCAATAAGTAAAAGTGTTGCTAAGATTAATAGAAGTGTTGCTAAAGACCCAGAAAAAATTGCAATAGCCATTGAAAACTCTAAATAATATATATTTCTTTCCAAACACGCAAAAGGGTTGCAAAGGACCTAGGAAGGGTTGTAAAAGGCCTAAATAATTATTGCCTCTTCGAGTTTGACAAATTACAAATCATTTTGAGTTTGTCCTTCTTATAGCAAAGTTGAACCATTTTCCTTATTTTTCATTCTCCAAGCCTCATTTTGAGAAATTTACAATATTTTTGTTCTAAACTATCTTCCCCATTTTTCATTCTGTATAAATAATAATACTTTACTATTATTATATTAATTTATTTACATCAATTCTATCCTACCCAACTTACAAAACAACTAAAAAATTCAAAATTCAAAAATATATTAATAAAAATTCCATTCCCCAAAATGGAGTTTCCATATATGGGGAACCTCATTTGGGGATATACTATATGGGGAATGATTGAATTCAACCATTTCCCATTTTAGGGAATTCCCTAGAATGAGGAACTATTGGAAGTGCCCTTATGCGCATAAAAACCAAAATAATTTGAGCATACCATAAACTATTTACAAATTAACAAAAACAACAGAAAATAATTACAAAAATATCATGTAGTAGTTATATGGTAATCTGTAATCATTTAGTAGTTATCTAGTAATCATCTAATAGATCAGTATTAGATACGTAGTAGATATCTAATAAAAATCTAGTAGATATCTAGTAAACATCTAGTAGATCGCTATTCGATATGTAGTAGATATATAGTAGATCGATTACTAGATATTTACCATTCAATTACTACATGATATTTATGTAATTATTTTCTCATGTTTTTGTTAATTTATAAATTGTTTATATTTTTTGTATATATATATAATTAGTTTGACTAGGTAAATTTTGTAAATATTTTAGTGAGACATGTATATTTTTGACAATTTCCCCTTTTTGGATTGTAGGGCCGTGTATTTATCTACAGTAAACAACTCTTCAAACCCAGCCCATAATGTAGAGCGATACGACGGCGTTTCATATGATTAGTTAGGTCGCTTTTCCAATTTTAGTGAAACAAAAGAAGGAAAACCAGCGCCAGCATACTGAACCACCACAAAACACCATAAAATTCGTCCTTGTTCTGTGGTTCCTCGACTATTATCTTCTTTTCACAGGTTTCTCTTCTTCCTTTTCCTATTTTAATTCTGCTTTGCGGTTTTTGATTTTAGCTTTTCAGCTTCTCTATATATGTTCTTCAACTTCTTTTTTGATGCCGATATGATATTATTGTATGAATTCGATTCTTCTTTATGCTCGATTTTGCTCGAATCCATTGATTTACATTGTTTATTTTGGTTTGGTAACTCTTGATTATGTTTGTCCTTTCTATGAACTACAGCTGTGGCGATGTGATTGAGAAAGAAATTCGTTTATTATTCTAGTTACAGAGATTATGCTCGGTTGATCTGCGTAATGTTTTGGCTCGGGAAAATATTAATTTTTTATATGCTTTAGTTGCTATTTGGGCTTGATTTGGTTGATTAGCAGTAAAAATGTGATTTTTTTATGGGTTATTGTTCTAGGGTTTGATACTCTGTTACTTTAGGGCAGATTCAGGTAGCACTGACACGGAATGGAAATGACACGGAAACCGATACCGACCCTCGGAAACGGCATTTCTAGAAAAATTTAGGCTAATTTAGGTTAGGAAACTGGGGAAACGTGTCAAGTGTCGGTTTCCGACACGGACACGAAACGTGAAAACGCCATTGTCTAGGAGTTTCCGTGCTTCCTAGGGGTAGACAGTTGCAAAATGTTTGTGATGTTATTGTGCCATTGCCATGTCTTTTGATTCTTATAATTTTCCACTCTGAGAAGAATACATAGAATTTATTTTGCTTCCTAGAATATGGTATATGAATGCTTTAGATTTTTTTTTGTTTGAGCTTCTTTTCTCCGATAGTCATAAAGTTTCTATGAATTTGTTGGGATAGATATGTAATGTTAAATTCCTTTCAACTCCTGAAGAAGAAGTGGTGTTTGTTCTTCCTTGGTTTTTGTTCTTATTTGTCCTTACTGAATGTAACTCCACCTATGGTCTTCTTGTTGCAAAGTGAAACCAAAGTGAAGAACGAACTACATCTGCACCCACTCTTAGTTTATAATTGGTTTTATGTATAATCACAAAATACTTGACCCGCCGAATATTCATGATTGTGTGAACTCTGTGACATACACATTTCTGAAATTTGAAAATAAGAAATGATTCCTTAGAATGATGCATAGGAAAGATTATACATTGTTTGGATTGGTGTGGAGCTCAGTCTTTTGTTTAGCTTATATGTTATTGGGGGAAGGATAATGTATTTGCTTAAATTTTGGTGAGAAGAAGACAGCTTGTTGTATTATTAATTCAGCAATAAAATAGAGTGAAACTGTTTTGATCTGAGTTTGGCTTCTATTGATGGCGTTTTCATCTTACACTTATCCTTAGTGAACATTGTGTGTAGTTAGTGGCTATTGTTACAGGGTTTTAGAAAATGATGTGAAATGTGCTGTAAATAAATATACACCTAATATATAGTATAGATTATAACTGCCCTTCCTTTTCCTGCTCTTGAGTGCATCGATTTTAACTGCAACGGTTTGTGTAGATTTTAGTAATGGACATTCTTTTAATGAAGTTTGAATGTTTCTCATGATTTTGTGATTGTCTTTGAAAGTACTTGGTTGTAACAGAATAAATTTTGTTAAAATAATATATTTCCTTCCTGTTTCTGTGAATATCTTTTGCAGAGTGACCTATAATGTCAGGCAGAAATCGCATGCATCGTGAGTCAGACTATAACCACCGACGTGAGTTCCCACCTGAGAGACCTTTCATGCGCGGTCCTCCTATGCCACATCCGCCTCCACACCGTGCTATGATGGAGGATGAACTGGAAATGCAGCATGTTGAAATCCGCAGGCTCCTCGTTGATAATCGTCAGTTAATGGAAGATCGAATGGCTCTTCAGGAAGAACTTGGGGCCGCCAAAGAGGAACTTCATCGTATGAATCTTGTCATAGGAGGAATTCGTAAAGAACACGAAGCGCACTCAAGAGAACTTGCAGAGAAAGGCTTGAAGCTAGAGGCTGATCTTCGGGCAACTGATGGTTTGAAGAATGAAGGCTCACAACTTCGTGCAGAAGTTAAGAAACTGAATGGTCTGAAGCAAGAACTTCTTGGGCAAATTCAGTCGCTGAAACAAGATCTTGCAAGATCGCATGCTGATAATCAACAGATTCCTCGTTTGCAGGGTCAAATTGAGGATCTCCAGCAGGAGCTTATGCATGCTAGGTGTGTTCTTTGATTGATTCTGATTTTCTGTAGTGTTTCTTTTCATAATTCTACTCAAGGCATTTTTTCGTTGCACAACCTTTATCAGAACTTTCAAAATCATTGTAATAATGCTAAAACTGGACCTTTTTGTTTCAGAAATGCTATTGATTATGAAAAGAAAGCAAACGTTGAGTTGGTGGAGCAGAGACAAGCAATGGAGAAGAACATGGTAGCCATGGCACGTGAAGTTGAAAAGCTACGTGCGGAACTTGCGAGTGCTGACGCTCGACCCTGGCTTGCAGGTATAAGTATTACAAATTTTTGTTTACAAGATTATTTTAAATGGAGTTCCTTTGATTTCTCTTTATGTTGATTGATCTGGCTGTTCATATCCATTCCTCTGTCCATGCCTTCATGGCCTTTTCGGCATAGTTAAATCAAATTTGATAACAGATGAGAATAGGTTTTTGTGAGCTGAAGAGGATCATTTTAATTTCTTGTTTGTTGATCTCTTTTGAAGTTAAGGGTTATTTATTATTTTTAGTCTTGGTGGAAATAGAAAAAACCATAACGTTAATAATGATCTTAACATTGCATTTGTTAAAAATCTTTATTTTATTTTGTGATTTAAGGTGGATCGTACGGGATGAAATATGGTACCCATGAAGGATATCCGGCTCCTTACGGGGATGTATATGGAGCTCATATGGTACATGCCTAATTATTTTCGATTTTTTCTTATGTTTTTGGTAATTTATATTATTATTACGCTTTATATATTCCTTCAAAGATAAAACAGAAGAAAACTTTTGTTTCACAGGGTGCTCCCGGTCCTGCTTCATGGGACAAGGCCCACATGTCTCGTCGTTGAGATAGTTGCTGCTTATATTTAAAACGCACAAGACTTTTGCTAATATTCTCTCCAAATATCATTATATACGAGAAGTATCTTGTTTGCATGCCACTCCAGTACTCTTTTTACTGAAAACATTGTTAGTTATTCTAAACTGATATGGGTATGTTTGCTTAGTTGGTATTTACTTTCATATTTGTAGTTAATCTGGATTCTTGAATATTGCGGCTCCTTTATATGATGGCTCTCTATCACTGCAGTTCATGCCACTCTTCTCTGTCTTACCCTGCGTGCTAAATTGTATAATTTAGTACTTTTATAGTAGCTGAAGATTTCTTATATACATATCTTTTATTGATTGAAGTCCTCAGGTGGTTCTATGTTAAGTAATATTAGTGTTATGCCTTACATTTTTATATAACTTTGTTTCTCTGGGTAGGGCTTTGAGGGGCCTGAATCGCTTCTATATTTTAGGGGGTGGGGGGCAGCTGATGTGACTGGGATCTAATCTTTTTGGTGCAGCCTAATCCGAATGAAGATGACATTATTAGGACTGTTTGTATTCTGAATGCTTTGTATTAAATGCTATAGGCTATCAGGTTTGACATTAAGATACGTTGTTGGAAGCTTAGCGTTACTTTAGTTAAATACCTTCTTGGAAAGGATATTAGTGTGAACTGAATGCGATGAGAAAATTGGGATCATAGCTTCACTTTGGTGCAAAAGAAGATTTAAGCAATTGGTTTTGATTGGAAGCTGGTTTTAAAGAAATGCTCCCTACAGACTGCTATTTATAGCCACATGCGTATGTAAGAAGATTCTTCGATCATCAAACAATGGGAGCTCCTCTGATATGGAGTACTATTGTACTACCGTTATTAGAAGTGCCTGAAAGTGATATGACTATTAGATGTCATGACACTATTTTGTTTATGATATTGCTGAAGGGATTACATACCAGCTGTAAAGAACGTTATGATTCTATTGCTCTTTGTTTGAGCTTTAATTCTTTTTTTTATACTCTGTAAACTGCTGGTTCGATGCCCTGATGGTAACTTGTTAGTTAGGCCCCACAATACATTATGAAGCGATTAGCAAAACAAATTTTTATAAAGTCACATTTGAAGAATGGAGTTTTTGCGTATCTGGTGCATAGATAGTTCCTGAAAATACTGGACATCCACTTTTGTGCTTTGTTTGTTGGATCATGCTTTTCATTTTTCGTGGAAGGAGAATGAACTGAAGGGGCACCAATCTTTGAGTTATATAGCTTGCCATTGTTGTTGGTGGATAAGAAAAACTACAAAATCCGTGTAGTTTTTTACGACCTTTGATGGTATAGATTCTAAAGCTGGCTTCCTCTGCTTCTATCTAGGAAGTACAATTCAGTTGGGACATTTTACATTTAGCATAGTTCTGTTGTGTGTATAAACTGTAATGTTTGATGATTGTTTACTCATATTATTAAGTCACAGAAGGTTGCATATTCTCTTGAAGTAAGGGCTTGGAGGATGGACTAATAGAGACTATATTTGTTACCTCTAGCTAAGAATTTTACTGGATTTGACCGACATTGGGTAACTGAAAAAAAGAATTGAGCTTTGGTAGCAGACAGGTTATAAGATATACCTGAGTTATTGGTGGGCTTGCAGTTTTGATCACATTGCTTTTACCTTACAAAAGGAAAGTGGAGATCAAAACATAATAATATTCTAGCACCTGGATGTTAGAGTGAGGTTATAGGCATATCCTTGTTGATCAATTTTCTTTCTCCTGCCTGTCTTTTGTATTTCATGTTGACAAGCCTCACACATACTTCAGTTGAACTGCTCTGCAACACCAATCTATGGTCAAGACATGTGGCTGCTTGAATTTACAAATCCGCTTCCTCGTGCCTGATGCTGGATTCCGGAAGAACGATCTCTCCATGTGATGATGAGAGGGTGACCGCTAGTACTTCATAGGCAAGTATTCTTTCTCTGTTATATGGGATTCATAGATCTGAATACATCTCTCTTTAATTTTTAATGTATCTATTACTATTACGCTTATTGGCTGCAGCTGTGGGCATATTGTTCATTGATAATTAGTGATTAGTGTACATCTATTTAGTTGTAGGAAAGCATTGATCTGTCTTATTTAAGCATTGCCAAGTATATCCCCACAGCGCTATAGAGGTTAGAAACCCTGCAGAATGAAATTAAATTTACCTATTTTAGTTGGATAATTCTTCTACTCCTAAACTTTTATAGCTTGCTATGGATAATATAATGGTGAAATGGATGGCATTGTGGTAGGTTAGACATACTTTAGGCCTTTCATAAAAGTTTTGTCATCTGTAATGCAGAGTGAAGAGGAATTATCTGATTGGTTGAATCTGACAACTTTTGTAGCAAATAAATGTCTCCATGGAGCCCTGAGACAATTGCAGGAAATGCTAAAAATGTTTGAGTGATTTTGTGGAATAAGGATTATTTGATACTTGCATGGCATGAAAAAGTACTATAATCCTGCCTAATTTAGATTGGAGAAAGTGCTTATTTGATACTTCCTAATTCAGTTGAACCAGTTGGATTTGTTGAAGTTCACCATTAGTTGAAGATGTTTGGAGCTGAGCTCTGGTTTAGAAAATATACAAGCTATTCACTCAAGTTATCTTTTCTTTTGACCTTTTTGCCTGCTAGAGGCTTGGATAGAATATGCTCTGAAGTAAAAAAGCGTAAATCAACGGTCTGGTATCTTTGGTATTGTGAAAGGATATTGTTAAGATTTTTTAACCTTCTTCAGAAGCTGTCGATGGCTGACATCCAGTACTTTATTTATAAACCTTAAATACCAGACATTTTAAGATTTTTTTGCAAAAGTGTGAATGAGTTTTTCGCTCAAACTGCATGGTTTCCTGTTGATAAAAGTCTACATAGCGACAGATAGTGATAAGAGAAGAATCTTATTTACATCAATAATTCTATTAGAAGGATTAATAGTTGTGAACTTTGAATACCAACTCCATTGAATGTTTATATGGAGGATGATCTGAGAACTATGCTGGAGTTCTGATGTTTATACTAGTGTAGTTTGATCTTAGAGCATCTATTTGAGATACCTTTGAAAGTGAAAGGTAAATTCTACAGAACGGTGGTTAGGCCAACCATGAAATATGGGAGTGATTGTTGGGCTATTAAGACGCAACATATTCAAACGATGAATGTGGCGGAAATGAGGATGCTTAGGTGGATGAGTGGGCATACAAGGATGGATTGAATTAGAAATGAGTGCATCCGTCAAAAGACCGGTGTGGCATATTGAGGATAAATTGAGAGAAGGTCGACTAAGGTGGTATGTACATGTGCTACGTAGACCATTAGATGCTCCAGTTAGAAAACGTGAGAACTTAAGGACAAGGAGTAAGGGTAGAGGGAGAGATAGACCTAAGATTACTTGGAGAGAAACTATTTCAAAGGGTATGCGTTGGCTGGGTATGGATGAAAGTTTGGCATTTGATAGAGCTTCATGGCGTCAGAAGATCCATATAGCCGACCCTACCTAGCGTGGGATTTATGGCTTAGTTGGTTGGTTGGTATCTGAGGTTGGATCCAGTAATTTAATAAAGGCTCTAGGCTATATTGTTATGCGAGCAGAAAAAAACTCAGGATTCGTGCACCATAGTGTACAAATATTTGATGAACTATTTTTGAGACCTTAGATAAATTGTAATTTGCTTTCTTGCTGTCATATCATCTGAAGTTCCAATACTTGATTCTAATTATATTTTCTTTGGTGTTTTGCAGATGGAGTGCTTCTTGTGAGATTGCTGGGCCTGGGAAAATTGGACCTAGTACCGGAAAACCCTATCGAAACTACCACCAATTTTAAAAGTGGCCTAACGGCAGCTTGCCTAAACCACAGGTAGGCCGTAGGTGCATGCAAAAGAACCACATAAGTGCGTTTCCATCTTGCTGCTATGCTTTGAAATAATAAATTGCAAATCATTATATCTACTTTTCTGCTTTTCAGATAGGTTTCAAAGGGTCAAGGAAAATTTTGAATTCAATCTGTTCCCTTTTGACAAATGGCAAATAAATGGCTTTTTTTCAGTAAACAGCTTTTCTTTCAACTTTTTAAGTAGCGGAGTGACATTTTTGAAAAACTTTTTGGTAAACAATTGTTTTCAAATGCTACTCAGATTTTATGAACAAGTTTGACACCTAACAGTGCACTAGGATATCATTTTCTTTTCGACTATATATTGGTCTCCTAATTTTTTTAAGGGTAAAATTTAAAAACATGCCCTGTGGTTTCGGCCATTTTCGAAAAGAGCATCGTAATATTTTTTTCCGAGGAATGAGGTTTAAACGTTATCAAATTGAGGACTTTTACGTGACGGCATAAAAAATGATGATGTGGCAAAGAGCATGACTGGAAATCACTTATTTTTTACATCAAATATAAAAGCCAAAAAAAAATATCCCTTTAGTGTGCTTTGTTCGTCAAATTCATCTCCTCCCCTGTACATTCATCAAATCCATCTTTCCAAAATTCATATTCATGAAATTATAACATACTTTGGCAAAACTGGAGCAGCCCATGTTTAAGAAACCTGGGGTTAGGATTCTAGATGAGCTATTGAAGCTTAAATTTTATAGATTTAGAGAGGCGACCGTAGATCATGGCGTCTGATGGAGGCAGAGCAGCGGCGGTAGAATGTGAGGATGGGGTGGCGGTTGTGGAGTCAGATCGAACGACGGAGAGAGTTGAGACAGAAGGTCGATGCTTCAGGATCTAGGCCTTTGGTGTAGGCTATGTAGCACAGAAATGGGAAAGGAAACCGGAAACGCACACTGGAAACACAAAAAATAACGTTTTTTCAGGTTCCTGAGACAGAAATAGGAAATGTTAGTGTCTAGGAGTTTCCGTGCTTCACAGGGTTTGATGAAAGGGGAGAAGGGATGGCTGGAAAAAGAATGAAGAAATGGCTGTGATGAAGAAAATAAGATATGAGTGGGGTTGAGAAGAGGGAAAGAGTTTTTTGTTCTGTTATATTAGAATTTTCTTTCGTTTGAAGATTTCATTAATTTCCTTAGCCATGACATATGGGAGTGAATGTTGGCTATAAAGACACAACATATTCAAAGGATGAATGTGGTGGAAATGAGGATGCTTAGATGGATGAGTGGGCATACAAGGATGGATCAAATTAGAAATGAGTGCATCGGCCAAAAGCCTGGTGTGGCACATATTGAGGATAAACTGAGAGAAGGACGACTAAGGTGGTATGGACATGTGCTACGTAGACCAATAGATGATCCAGTTAGAAAATGTGAGAACTTAAGGACGGAGGGTAAGGGTAGAGGGAGAGGTAGACCTAAGATTACCTGGAGAGAAACTATTTCTAAGGATATGCCTTTGCTAGATATGGACGAAAATTTGGCTTTTGATAGAGGTTCATGGCGTCGGAAGATCCATATAGCCGACCCGCCTAGTGTGGGATTTAGGGCTTGGTTGGTTGCTTGGTTGAAGATTTCATTAATTTCCAGTTCAACAAGCAGCCCCTACAACGCTGTTAATGGCACTGGAATGTGAGATTGTGTTGATTTTTACCCTCTTTTGACATTTTTAAAAATGGGTCTTTTAGTTAAGTAGTTGAAGAACATGAGGAGACTGGAGAAAGTAGTCAAAAGGATTTTGTGGATGTTTTGCAAAAATTCTTTTGGCTTTTATATATAATGTGAGAAATAAGAAATTTCTAATTTTGCCCTATGCCACATCATCATTTTTGACACCGTCATGTCAAAATCCTTGATTTGACAACGTTTTAAACCTCAGTCCTCGTTTCGAAATTTTTTTATGGTCCTTTTTTTGAAAATGGCCGAAACCACATATATGTATTTGAATTTTCCCCTTTTTTTAAAATGCGACTTTTAGTAGTTGCATTTGTTACTTAGTTCCATCATCTTTCAAGTGTTTCTGATTGTGTTGTGGTATAGCTCTTCTTCTTTCAGCTGCAGGAGTTCCGGTAAGTTCATGTATAGATAGTCGTTTTCGACTCATAATTTAATATTTATTCAATTTGTGAGTCTGACATAACATTTCATGCCAAACTGGTTATTTTTCTGAAACGTCGAACTTTTCTTGTCACATTGGATTCGTTACTGTTTGCGAAACATCTCCATATGATTCCAGACTCGCTGTAATAATCTAATCTTCACTGCTGTTAACAAACATTAATTTTTTAGTGGTTTTAAGTTAGCCAATTCTACTAGTCTTATGATGGTGTTTTTGAAGAATACATTAGCTGGGTTTTCAAGTTAGTGCATAATAGGTGAGAGTAAATTGTTCGAAGTTTTACCTTGCCACGGTATATTTGATGTGATTAATTGCTACTGCTTCGATGTTTCGAGTGTTTCTAATTGTGAATTTTGGTGTGCTTCTTCTTTCAAACGTGTATGGATTCGTCCCCTTTTGTGCATCTTTTTTAGCATTTTATCAAATGGTTAACTGATCATATATTATGGCGGTACATAAATGAACCATGTGATACAATTTCTTATTTCAAAAGAACTTGGTTCATTAAATGTCATCCATTGAAAAGAGAAACATGTACATCCAAAGTTTCTCACTTTTTGATATTAAGGAAAAAAAATCTATTAGTAAAGATGAAAATCTTGACCTCTACTTAAATAGGACATACTTTTAACCAGGAAATAATTGGATAAATGTTCTCAAACATCTCATGTGAGGTCTTGAAATTCTTCATATTGTTAGGTCCCTTAAGTTTAATCACTAACAACACAATATGTATTAATTAACATAGAGAAGCGTAACTAGTAGAAAATTCATTGGAGTATGCTTATTTTGGGATGAAATAGTTATTGCCACAAAGATATCAAGGAGGAAAGTCTTTTTGTGAGGTCAGAAATCTTTTGTTTTTGAATGCTGAGGTTTGGATAGTCATACCAACTTTGTCAGCATAATTGTTTCAATCCTATGTACGGATCGAGGGCTCGAATTTATTAAATAGAAAAATAAAAAATAAAAGGTCTAATGGATCAGTAGCTATATGAATGTATTTAAAAATTTAATGTCGCCCATAACTTTTAAATGATCTCGTAGCTCCCTTGACTTTTAAAAAGTGCACCACTTTGATCTTCAATATCATGTGTCATCTTCTGGTTGGTTGACTTTTTAAAAATGTCATTTTTTTATTCTCTCTAATCAAAAGATGACACTTGGAATTCAGAGAGCAGAGTGATGCGCTTTTTGAAAGTTGAGGGAACTAACGGGATCACTTTGAAAATTTAGGGATGCATTAGGTTTTTGGAGACAAGTTTGGATAACTACTAATGCATTAAGCCTAAATAAAATAAGGAAATAAAGAAAATGACTCGAGTGAACTAATACATATCATAACTACTTAAGTCATGAAAATAAACAAAACGATGGAACTAATTCTCACCTACAGAAGGCTGAATGTTCTCTAATACCCTCAAGTTGCGTATTTTTATGTTAGATATACTCCAACTTTCAAGTGACTTCTGAAATATCCAAACTTGGAAAAAGTGGTCTCAGTGCTACATCAATCCCAAGCCCAGTCGCAATCAAGAGAGTGTATTACACTCGCTGTCAAGGTGAAAAACTTTGAAAAGACTATCAAAATTTCAAAAAAAACTTTGACAAAACTTCTTTTAAGTCACTGTAATTTTAATTCAGCCAAAAAACACCATATATTTAGAAAAGTAAAATCAATGACATAACGACACATGGCATAAAATAACAAAATTTTAAAACAACCTTGATCAAACTTCTTTTAAGTGTCTGTAATTTTAATTCAACCAAAAACACCATCTTTTACAATGAATTTCAAAAAAGCCTTGACAAAATTTATTTAAGTCCCTATAACTTTTATTATATAAAGAAAATAAATTTAGTGCAAGAAATTTTTAGAAAATGTTTATGGTAGGTCCCGAAAATGTGAAAATACTTTTCGGTGACCGGTTTCGTAAAAAATCAAAAATTCCAAAAAATTGTGAAATATCGAGAAAATAAAGAAAATAAATTTGGTGCAAGAAAATTTTCAAAAAATATTAATGGAAGGGCCTGAATATATGAAAATACGTTTTGGAGCCCGGTTTCGTAAAAAATCGAAAATCCCAAAAAATTATGAAATATTCAAAAAATAAATAAAATAAATTTGGTAATGTTTATGAAAAGGCCCGAAAATGTGAAAACAGGTCTCTGAGCCCGGTTTCGTAAAAAATCAAAAAATCCCAAAAGATTATGAAATATCAGGAAAATAAAGAAAATAAATTTGGTGCACGAATTTTTCAGAAAACGTTTATGGAAGGGTCCGAAAATGTGAAAATACATTTTAGGGTCCGATTTTGTAAAAAATCGAAATTTCCCAAACAATTATGAAATATCCACAAAATTGAGAAAATAAATTTAGTGCAATAATTTTTTAGAAAATGTTTGTGGAAGTGCGAAAATGTGAAAATATGGTTAGGGGTCCGGTTTCGTAAAAAATCGAAAAATCCCAAAACATTATGAAATATCCGGAAAATAGAAAAAATAAATTTGGTGAAAGAATTTTTCAGAAAATATTTATGGAAGTGCCCGAAAATGTGAATATGTTTTGGGGCCCGGTTCCATAAAAAATTAAAAAATCCAAAAAAATTATGAAATATCCGGAAAAGAAAGAATATAAATTTGGTGCAAGAATTTTTCAGAAATTGTTTATAGAAGTTCCCGAAATTGTGAAAATACGTTTCGGGGATTGGTTTCGTAAAAAATTGTAAACTCCAAAAAAAATTATGAAATAGGGGGAAAAGAAAGAAAATAAATTTGGTGCAAGAATTTTACAGAAAATGTGAACTTTTCAAACACACCCTAGAGGAGGAAGATGGTCATTTTAGGGATTTTTTTAATGATTTTTTTATAATATTTAATTTTTACTCAATTTTTAAGGCAACCACGGCCCCCCTTGTCAAATGGGGACACCTCACCTTCCACGTCAGACAAAAGCAGGATGTCCACTTTTTACAAATTTGGGTACTTCGGAGGTCCACTTGAAAGTTGGGATAAATCTAAGGCAAAAGTTCGCAACTTGAGGGATATTAGAGAGCATTCGGCCCCCACAAAATGATAAGCAGTACATCAACCACTGAGTGGCCTTCTCGAAAAATATGAAATACTTGAAAATGTACTGAGTTGATCAAATAATGTAAGCATTCGTGCCATTCGACACGGAAGCACCATAGTACCTATCGGCTTTTAGTTCGGATTTCGGAAAAGATTAGACATCATAAGATGAATCACACTCAAGCCATAAAAGATCCCATCCTTTATCAGGAAATAAATGGATAAATGTTATCAAACATCTCATGTGAGATCTTTAAAGCTGAAAGCATTGCTTCTTCATACTGTTTGGCAGTAATTTAAATCATTAACAATATGGGGTGTGCATATTAAAGCTCTCTTAACAATAATTTTAGAAAATAGTTGAAATGCTAAAATTAATCTTTTACTCTCAAATTAACCACATTTACAATCTTTATAAGCTACTAAAAATGTTAACTATTTTTTTATTTCTCTAACGTATAGGCACAAGGCTTTCAACAACAGATCTTGCTTTAAAGAATAACTTGTCCCTTGGTCTCGTAATATTGGTTGGTTGAAAACATTTCTCTTTCAGATCATACGAAACTATGACATACAAACCTAAATCCAAAATAATCTTATCCCCTTCCACTGAATATTCCAAAACTCTCACATCAACAAAGTCGCTTACTTTCAAGAAAGTCGGCAATTGATCTATTGTAACCGAGTACAATAAGCTCCAAATAGATTCTGCTCCGTCTTTCTTCCTAACATATAAAAGAGCTTCATCCTCAATAACATAATCGCAAAAACCAATACAGAGACACCCATCTAAAACATTCAAACAAGTGATTGTTTTCTTAGCTTGGTAATAAGCAGGAGGGGTCGATAAAGAAAACTTGTCTTTTGCCAAGTCAAATGCAACAATGTGCCCTATGTTTGCGGTCAAATTACCGCATAACCAATATAAAACACCGTCTGCAAAGCATCCTACTTTATAAAGACCCCTTTTTGGGGCAACAAAATCAGTGCAAACCCTTCTCCATGAATTTGACCTCAACCCGAAAATCCAAACAGATTGATTTTTAAAATTGAATGTATCAATTACCACAACCTTGTAATCGTCCTCAGAAGGGTCATAACCTAAACCCATCCTGATGTAGTCACATCGACAGCGGTCGTCAGATTGTCCAGGTAAGCAAGGAAGAATCCTGTACTGGTGGGTGGATGGGTTCCATAAAGCAGGTCTCGAGTCGTCAACTAACAAGAGGAACACACCGTTGCAATGACCATATACCTCAAGGCGATTTATCAGGCGAATATCGAAATCAGAAGCATGTAATTTGACCGAGTTATAATTCGTTGAAATTTCATTCGGGTTAGGGAACATGAGGTACAGGTGAGACCAGTCATCACCAGATCCTCTCAGATGCAAATTAATGAAATACTGACTATTGATGATTTCACGGAAAGATTTAGAAACACATCGAAAACGCAAAAGAGACTTCACTGGCAACCGCTTTAGAACTTCTGTGATTAGCTCTTTTGGAAGTTGTGGCAATACCACTCCCTCCTGATGGGAAAGACACAAACAAACAAAATAAGCATAATTAAACAATTTGGCAAACAAAAAGATATGAAAACCGACCTTGTGAGTGAATTGGGCATTCGTAATTCTCCAGCAGGTGTTTCCCATTCTCTATATCCAGTGACTATTATTTTGATTTACCATTTAGAAGTCTCCCCTGTATACAAGTTTAAAGCAAGTAATCTAGTCCAATTTAGGCAATGTACTTTTCAACTTTTGAGAGCTGAACTGAACTGAATTGAGCTAAAGCTGGTTGAACTGAATGGAACTTATTTTGATATAAGTTTATAACTATGCATATAACTGAACTGAACTGAACTGCAATTGAGTGGTCTGAACTAAACTAAAATGGTCTAAATTGTAGTTTAAAAAAACATGACCTACTCGTTTGACTGGTCTCACTTGATTTTAACTAGCCGTTTAGTATCTCCAGTTCAAGAATTTGTAATGTCTCACGTGGCGCACACATAAGATCTCTTTGTGCGTAAGATGCACAAATCATAAATTATATATACAAACTAATTAATTAGCATATTCTATTATATTCTGTTAATTATTTTTGGACCCACCTAAATTGGCCATATACTACCTCCTTGAACTTTAAAAAATTTCTCTGAACCCCTGAATTTGACAAAAGTGTATTATTTTGCCCCTTGAATGCCACCTGTTAGCTTTTGATAGGAAATAGAAATGGACATTTTTGAGAAGTTAAACCAATCAGAACCTGAGACGTGGCATTTAGGGGGGAATACTGATACACTTTAGTTAAGTTTAGGGGGGCAAACTAATACACTTTTACCAAATTTAAGGAGTTGAGAGAAACTTTAAAGAATTCAGGGGAGCAGTAAACTTTTTGTGCCAAATGTTGGCGGCTGAAAATGAATTTGACCATTATTTTTTCATGGAAAAGTCATAGATGGCGATGTTATTTCTCACTCTCCCGCGTGACATCCCTTCAAATATTCTTATCAAAACGAATTGTTACTCACCAACATGATTCATATAACATGCAAATTTAGCGACTTAGTGTTAACTTATGTGGATCATTGTGGAAAACGAATCGCTTAAATAATTGGTGTCACTATATATAGCATGTCAATACGAACAAATGTGACACATCAATCCATTTTGGTACACGTACGTCTGGGTCACATGATCTATTCAACAAAAGACTTTTCAGTTTGTTCTATTGGAAATACAGCTTGGAATAATTATTGCCACAAAGATTTTAAGGAAAAAATCTACTAGTAAGGATGAAAATCTTTACTCTACTTCTATAGGACGTGCTTAACCAGGAAATAAATGAATTAATGTTCTCAGACATCTCATGTGAGGTCTTGAAAGCTGAAGCATAGCAATTGATTCTTCACTTGGTTCGATTTTGGTGACGAAACTACACCGACGAGCCATTAAGTACAACCTATTATGTATCAGTTTGTTGATTTCCTTAAGTAGTTTGGTAGTGGTGTGAACTAAATTAATATAATTGTTGGCAACTGAAAGTCAGATTGAATATGCATAAGAGGCATGACCGAAATTTAAAATTTTGTTTCTGTCCTCAGGAACTCCTATTAGTTGCATATAAATTAAATAAAGCCTTAACTAAATAATTCTCTACCTAGGTTAGCATGCTAAAGGACTAGGCATACCATAATTCCAAATTATATCATAGCACATTTATTCTAGACTAAGCATGTTATAACTCTAAGTTATAACCTAAGCATAAAATAAACTAAGCATGCAAAATAACCTAAGCATAATTATTAAGTCTAAAAACACTTAAAGAAAAAGACTTAATAATTAAAAGAGAAAAAGAACTTACCAGTTGAAGCCTGCTTTTGCAGAACCTTCTTGCACAAGCCTCCAATTGTAGGATAGCTTCTATCAGTATCCACAGGAATCCCACAAACCAAAACCTCCCCGGGAGGAAGAACTAAGAAGCCTCGAGTAGTTGCTAGACCACTCTAGAAGCCTTACCCAAAAATATAAACTAGAGGTGCCCGAATAATTTCAGAC
Source organism: Euphorbia pulcherrima (assembly GCA_947683365.1). NCBI lineage: Eukaryota > Viridiplantae > Streptophyta > Magnoliopsida > Malpighiales > Euphorbiaceae > Euphorbia > Euphorbia pulcherrima. The sequence goes on along the minus strand of CANTUS010000016.1, from coordinate 21,192,689 downwards.
TCCTAAAAAATAACTTGCTCAATTACCCGAGAGATTAATTATCTCGCTTAGGATTTATGCTTTGAGCTTGATACGATTTGAAAGGAAAGGGGATAGCCTATATATAGGCTTGGGGGAGCAAAAATTCTCCCCCTGTGAGCGACGCGTGCCCTTTTTCATGGGCTGCCTTTGTGCAGCCCATGAACAAGGGCTGCCGTGTCCGTGCACCTTTCGGTGTACTCCGCACAACCGAACTATGTATAAAATATTTTATACTTTTCGGTTTTAACTCGCCAATGCAAAATCCCCTTTAAATCCGTTCAAATAAATATTTATTTTTGACTCTAATAAATTAGTTATCAGTCAAAATAAATTTCTTGGTCCAACCAAAATTGATCTAATCAATTATAATTTATTTATGACTCTAATTAATTAGTTACCGGTCAAAATAAATTCCTTGGTCTATCCAAAATTGATCTAATCTATTTTAACCAATCAAATAATAATCCAATTATTATTTATGTTATATTTTCGTAATAGAATAAATCTCTTAGTTCTTTACTTAGTCCGATGAAGGTCCAATGTGTATGACCTTATAGGATTCCGAAGTATTGAGCTGTTAAGGCTTAACCAACCGTTGTTCTAATGGAACATTGGCTCGATATTCTAGACCGTGAATAGAACTCGATTACCTTAAACGACTGTAGTACGCCTCTAGCAAGGGTCTACCATCCCCTATTACTCGGAACGTCATTTATGCTTACGACTTAATCCCGGTTAATGCAATAGTTATCCAGTTTGATAAATTCCTTCCATTCTTTAATATTAGTACCATCTGGTTTATTGGGTTCGGTTAAAGTGTTAACGCACTAACAGCGAGGTTGCTCCAAGCTATCCCAGTTATTTACTTGTTACCGAAGTATATTGCCTTTTACCATAGTGTGTTTGATTAGAAACCATTTCTATCAAACACATACTCTGATCAGAGGTTTATGGCAATCATCACTTCAACAAGTGGTCAAGTACAACTCCTTAATATATCCGGAGCGATGGATTCTTTCCGACTACTTAGCTTACCAACGTGCTATCATCACTATACCTGTAATCACCCGTAGCACCTTAAATAAATTAGTGTATAATAATGACCCAAAGTATAGCAATAGTACCACACAAGGCAACTAGCATCTTAACACATTGATATTTATACCAAGTGTTTATCTTGCTGTGGTCTCCAATATATCTCCTAGATATATCCATGTGTCAAGCTTAAGGCACCACCTTTAGTCTTTAGGAGATTAACTACTAGGACCCTTTCCAAGAAAGTTGACCACATGCTAGTCTTTCCGTTTCATCAATATCCTTTCTTGATGAAACTATGACTAGGGATAATTTAGACATAATCATAATTGCACATGAAGCAGGTTCCACCAAATATAGTCCAACTATAATTTCTCTGATTTCATGCTATGATATGTCAAGGACTTTTGTTTAGATACATCAATGAATATATTTTAATCAGCTATAATATATATATATATATATATATATAGAAACACATTGATATAAATAAAAGAACAAATGCCTTTATTGATTAAATAAATTATTCGTACTATTACATAATTAAGATATATCGCCATAATTGTCTTAAGGGCATACATCATATCCAACAAACTCCCACTTGCACTAAGGCCAGTTAGCCATATGTTTTAATCCATATGCTTTAACATGCTAGTCATGTTTGACTTTAGTCAATGGCTTTCTCAGACCATCCGCGAGGTTCTGATCAGTGGGTACATATTCTAATCTTATTATCTTAGCATCAACAATCTCCCTGATTAATGATACTTTCTGGATACATGTCTGTTTTTCTGATGAGACTGTGGTTCCTTTGCCTGAGCTATGGCACCATTGTTATCACAATATAAAGTAATTGGATCAACAGCCTCAGGCACCACACCGAGATCACCAATAAATCCCTTTAACCAGACAGCTTCTTTTGCTACTTCGTATGCAGCAATGTATTCAGATTCCATGGTTGAATCAGCAGTAGTTTCTTACTTGGAACTCTTCCAGCATATTGCCCCTCCATTTAACACATACACAAAACCTGATTGAGACTTAAAGTCATCCTTGTCAGATTGAAAACTCACGTCAGTGTAACCTTTGATAGTGAGGTCACCTTCTCTATAAATCAAGAACTCATCCTTAGTCCTTCTCAAGTACTTAAGGATTGCCTTGACTCCCATCCAGTGCTTTTCACCTAGATCTGACTGATATCTGCTCGTAAAGCTCAAAGCCTGAGAGACATCCGGCCAAGTTTGTTCATAAATCAAAAACAAATTAAAAAACTTTATAAAACCTTTCAAAGTACAATCAAAATTATATCCAATTTTTCCAAACACATTAATCATATATTGCCCAAAGTAAATAAGTCATGAATAACGGTAAAATGGATACGGGAGCGGACAAGCCCGAAGCCGAAGCTTCAATGTCAATGTATCGGTCAAGCCCGAAGCCGAAGCTTCAAAATCAATATATCGGTCAAGCCCGAAGCCAAAGCTTTAATATCAATATATCAGTCAAGCTCGAAGTTGAATCTTCAATATCAATATATTTTTATCAGAATATCGGCCGAAGCCTGAAGACAAAGCTTCAATTATTTCTACAGTACTGTACCCCCCTTTATTGGCACCAATCTACCCTGACCCGTATTCTACTTGTTTAATAAGGGCAATAAATCAAAGCAACATCTTAAAAATTCCAGTATAAACCATCAATCATTATTCAACATAACTTCAGTAATTAAAAAATTCAAATCCTAAATTTTAAAGCATCAAACTTCAATTAAAACGCAATAAAATCAACATTCATATTTTCCAAAAATTTCCAGATTTTGTGACCTGAATTCCCTTGAATTTTTCACTATCAAAACCTCATCCAATCAAAGAACTTTATTTTAAACATAATTATCCACGTGTCTCAGCTTTCCAAACCATCCAGAATCACAGAAATTCAAATTGTATAACCAAAGTTATGATTAAAATACTAAACAATGTACAAACCTGAGATTTTTTGAAAATAGATTTCATGACTCAACTTCAAACAAAAATTTCACATTGAAAACGAACTAAATTCAACAAGGTTTCTTCTGAACATATATTCCTTACTTTCTGTAGATATTAATAGAATCAAGAATCAATCAAATCGGATTTATATAACAAGAGAAAATATTAAAATAAAAGATGGATACAAATCTGGTAATTTTTCCGAAAAACCGAGAAATCGAAATTAAAGACACAAACATTTTTCTAAGCTCTTTCTAGCTCTCTTCTACATCTTTTGCCTTTGATTTGCTTGCACTAGCTTCCTCTACAACAACCATATATAATTCTATCAAGATATTGTATAAATAAACTTCCTAATACCATAAATATGCTTAATCTACCATAAATTCTACTAATTAAGCTTTAATTTCATCAAAAATCACTCACCTAAAATTCGGGTTACTACTCATTCGAACCTTAAAATCTGAAATCCTCCTCTTCTATTCTTGATTGACTGAAATTGATGATGATGGAGGGCTTAATGATCGATTTCTAACAAGAATTTGAAGTTGAATCGAAGAAATCGGAAGTTTTTAGATTAGGAATTTTTTTTTTTTTAGATTGTGGATATGGTATGAGGTGAAGAATGAAGAAGATGAAAGGGAGAAAGAAGAGAGGATATGTATAGGATTTTGTTTTTTTTTCAATTTCCAATAATGCCCTTGAACAAATAATTAAATGCCTAAATCATCCCTCTTACTTAATTAACTCTTATTTCCTCATGTCTTATATCCAATAATAATAATAACAATAATTACAAAAATAATTTCCATGATATTTTAATACCATAATAATTATTATAAGTAAATTTTAAAATTTCGGTTTGTTACAGTTATACCAACGGAGAATATTTTTCGCAATATTGAAGACAACCTGAAGAACTGACGGTTAATCATTCACCAAATCACATATCTGATGACAAATCGATTGAGGGGAATGAGTTTCATGATTCCAATAATTATTTGGAAGATGGCCAGATATTTGTTGATGATTCCAATCATACCCCGACGATTTAAGAACAAATTGCTATCATTGAGGGACATTCTAACAATCAAACGCTAGTTAGTGAAGCTAGCCATAACAAGGATCAATTGCCGGCTCAAGAAAATCAAGGAAATTCTCAAAGAAAAGAAACAGAGAGTTGGGCAAATATGTGCGAGTCAGGTGAGGAGGGCCATATCCAACGACTTTCAGATGTTCAGGATCATGTGCTAAATTTTGAAAGAATTAATTTGGAAGTAAACTTGTTTCAAGACATGGCGGTTGCTTCATCTTTAGGGGGTGATGGTGATAGCTCATCTTCATGCCCTCTCGTGTTAGAAGGAACTAAAAATATAGGTGTTCCTCCTCCATTTGTTGTAAGCGGATTTCCAGCCCCTCCTTTATATGGAATTCATAGTTTTGAAGAGTATGAAGGGGATATTTATCCACGACATGCGTTTCGTATGCCACACAAGTGGAATTTCTCGTTGGCCTCATCGAAGCAAGCTCAAAGTGATCGACGCCATTTGCAATAATGACTTTAGTGTTTTTTGCCCTTCGTTTGATTTTTCTTGCAGTTTTTTTCTTTCATTTCATTTCTTTTTATTTTTGTTTTTAATAAATGGGGCCTGGATTTTTGGCCTCAACTTTTAATTAAAAAAATTGGAGCAACAAAGCTTCACCCATTAATTTGCATCTCCTTAGCAAGCTGCTGATTTTTATCGGATTAAAGTGGTGTTGGGAATAATACAAGAGTTATAAGTGAGCTTTACCTTTTTTAATTGAAAGCAGAGGCTAGAGAATTGGTCTCAAATATTATTAAGAAAACAAAAAGTAGAAAAGAAAAGAAAAGCTAAAAAGAAGAAAAAGAATAAAGAACAACAAAAGCTACGCAACTATATAGGCTATAAAGAAAATACTCCTAACTAAGGAGAGTATGTCAGTGAAGGTTTGCACTTACATTTAGCTTGTTCTCTACTGGAAACAGACAACTTTTTCTTTCTTTGATTCTACTAGATAGTGTCTCCCTCATCTTCCTCATGCCATAAGCTTTCATAATAAGAAACATTATACTTTCACCTAACATAAGGAGGTGTTACCCTCTTGGCTTTGTTTTTCAATCTTGACTCTTCTCATTCCGTGGAATCTACCCGAGAGCCTGAAACACCTTTCTCAGGTTAAGAATAATTGAATAAGAATCCACGATGTCATTCTCTTCTTGCGGATACACTTCCTTACTGGTGCTCTCATCGAGATTTTCCAATTCCTCAGAATCTTCTGAAATAGCAGAGATTTTCCTATCAACAATAGTTGCCGTATCCTAAGGTTGATAATCTAGGGCTGGCACTAGATCCACCGCTAGATTAATTGTCATCCTTGTTCCAACTTCCCGAGGGTTGTTTGTTTCAACTTCATGAGGCTTGTAAATGCCCACAGGTTGCACTTGCTTAAGTAAATCCTTATGAATTCTTTGTTGTATTTGTTCCAACAGTATTGTGTTAACCACTGGTACATCCATCCTGACACCTTCTGTGTGTTGATTTGCTGTAATTTCTTGAATCTATGAATTCTTGGTCTGTTTTAGAACCGATTCTACTGGTTTCATAACTACCACAAATTTTTTAGAAGGAGGAGCATCCACACTCTTTTTCTTTCCCATCTTGTTGTGCCTATAAGTGACCTATATTGGAGCATATTTTAACTGGGAGAGATTTTCATACTCCACCTCCATCCAAAGTTGCTTTCCTTCCCTCCCCACTCCACAGTTTGCGATAGACTATTAACCTCCACATCCACGAGAATTCGAGCGAAGAGCCTGTAATCACCTTTAATTATTTTACAATAAACTCTAGTAAATTGCCCAATACCTTTGAATATGCAAGCCAATATGGACGTGTCATAATATTCCCAAGGAAGACCATGTAATCGAACCCAAACCAAAGCCTTAGTGGTCTTTTGATCCCAGGATTAAAATCTTGGTGCCGTGGTTGAACCCTAAAAGTGGCGGGTTTAAGCCCTATAATTCCCCTATTCTAAACCTTATTCCTAGTTGCTTGAGAACCGAGGAGAAGATGATAATAAACTTTTCCAAGAGAAATTAGACGCCAAGAATATGAAATTCCTATATATTGGTTAAAGATTCCTTCAAAAAAGCAAGTATGTAAGGGCTATCCCCTTTTGAAGAATTAAACGCCCAATTAGGGAGTTGGTACACAACGCAATGCATTTGTCGAGTAAAGCCTGAGGGATCTTAACCGAGGTAATTCCCCTTTCAAAATCACCTCTACCAAAGCAGTAACAGATGCATTGGGTTGCATCGATGAGCTGTTGATATTGCCATTAACAGCCGCATCATAAGAAACAATCCTAGGTTTGCTGGTTTAGGGTTAAGGGTTCATACCTGCCGTGGCTTTCAAATAACCATCATGACTAAACATTAAGGCGATATTGAAATCATCCTAGGAGTGCGACGATGGTGTAGAGCTCTTGTCGGTAGCCATCATCACCGGAGAGGAGAGAAGTGAGTGAGCTTTATCAGCTTAAGCTTTTGAGTTAAATAGTTCCATAATATGATATCAAAGCTTTTAGGACCTAGAGGTCAAGAGCTCGAATTCTTACAACTTCATTTATTATACCCACTTCAAGTCTAGGGGGATTCGTGTGTGGGAGTGTTGTGAATAGTATAAGAGTTACTGCCTTTCTTACTTTCCTTTTAATAATCATTTTAAAAAATTTTATAGGGCCAATTTCTTCATCTTCACATGGTATTCATATCCAAATTTGGGCCAGAATTTAAAAGTTGGCTAATGAATAATGTTAATGTATCCACATGGACCATTTGACAAATTTGCCCAACTATTCATATAATTCTAAAGAAGAAAAACTAAGTAGAGGCACAACTTAACTAGTACGTTACTCGCTCTGGTGCAAAATGTATATCATTCTACTCAACTTTTTATTTTCTATTTTGTTTGTCATTTTAGAATATAAATGCATCATTCAACACTTTTTTTTTTCTGATTTACCCTTGTATTAATTAGGAAAGAGATCAAGTAAAATGAAGTTATAAAAGAAGAAAGAGAATTTTACAATAAAGTTAAGGGATAAATTAGTCATTTCAATAATGTAATAGATATTTTATTAATTTTAGTAAAAATCCTAAAATAACGGGCATTTTGCACCATAAGGAGTACTAGCAAAAGCTGTCCTCCAATTTTTTAACTTGAACGCAATACACTGAAAGTATAAAATCAAACAGTTGATGTAATTTGTATATATAGTTAACCATACATCACGATGTTAAAAAGAAATATACAATAGACATGGATAATAAAATTAGGAACTTTTTTTTATTATTTCCTCTAAATCCTCTTTAATCCTATTAAGGATCCGTAGCATGCACAGACGCAAGACTTTCAACAAAAGATCTTATTTTTCTAAAACAAGGGTGACGTTCTTGTTGAGTTGGTTGAAAAATTTTCTTTTTGAGATCATATGAGACCAAGTACTTGAACAAAACAAAATCCAAAATAATCTTATCTCCTTCCTTTAAATATCCCAAAACTACAGCATTACGAAAGTAACAATACTTCATGAACGGCGGCAATTGATTTATTGTAACCGAGTACAATAAACTCCAAGTAAAATCCGCTCCATCTTTCTTCCTGACATACAAAAGAGCTTCATCCTCGGTAACACAACTGAAACAGAGACGCCCATCTAAAACATCCAAATGAGTGTCTTTTTTAATCGGCCCATAATCAGGCTGGTTTAATATCGAAAATGTCTCTTTTGCGAGGTTGAATGCAACAATTTGCTGTAAGTTTGAAGGGTAATTGGTTACATTACGGAATAACCAATGTAAACCACCGTGTGCAAAGTATCCAAAATAACAAGGACAATATTCACTGGCTCCAGCAAGGAAATCAGTGTAAACCCTTCTCCATTTATTCAACCTCAACCTAAATATCCAAACTCGAAAATCAATTGTGTGCGGTTTATTATTAACGCTGAATGGATGAATTACCACTACCTTGTAGTCATCCTGAAAAGAGTCATAACCCAAACCCATCCGGTTGTATTCATAGTAAACACCATCTCGATGGTCAGGTAATTTGGGAAGAATCCTGTACTGGCGGGTGGATGGGTTCCATAAAGCAGGCCTTTTTTTGTCAAGTAGCATGAGAAAAACACCGTTGCAATAACCATAAACATCAATGTCACATTTCACGGAAAAACCGAAATCATCAAAGATGTGTAATTTGGCCTTGTTATTATTCGTCAAAATTGCGCTAAGATCTGGGAAGATAAGGTTCAGGTGAGACCTGTCTTGAGCAGATCTTTTGAGATGCGATTTAACAAAATACTGACTATTGATGATTGCACAGAAAGATTTAGAAACACATCTAAAACGCAAAAGAGACTTCACCGGCAACCTCTTTAGAACTTCTGTGATTAATTCTTGCGGAATTTGTGCCAATACCAATTCCTCCTGATTATTCATGTTAGAAAACAAACAAACAAAATAAGCCTAAATTATTATAAAGAAACAAAATAAGCATTAATAGACGTTTTATTCAGCAAACAAAAGGAAATGAAAGCTGACCTTCCGAGTGAATTGGAAATACAGAATTCTCCTGCAGCAGTTTCCCATTCTCACAGTGAAACAAAATGATGTTTTAGTTTGTTCTATTCTCTATATAAATAGGCAAAAGGAAAAATTATATTAGCGCATGTGTATTATGTAGTAGGGCTGTAAATGAGACGAGCCGTTCATGAACAGCTCGATGTTCGGCTCGATAAGAGCTCGACTCGATTTATAAATGAACAGTTCGTGAACATGATTTTAAGGTCGAATAATAAATGAGCTGAACATGAACAAGCCCTAGCTCCGCTCGAAAACTCGCGAACAAACTCGATTAGAGGTTCGTGAAGATGTTCATGAACATGCTCCATAAAAGCTCGTGAACTAACTTGATTATAATTTTCACATAATAAAATATTCATAAAACTATAATAAAACATAATTTTAAAATAGTTGATGAAATAATTTGTATTTATAATATAAATGCATAGCCCATAATGTTATTAATGACCCATATTAACAATACTTGCTGCCTCAATTTATACCCAAAGAATTAATTCATGGTATAAACACTTAAATTAAGGTTCTCTATTTTATATTTTGTTCAAGTGTAAAGTTTTATCCATTATTCAAAATTAAGGTTCTCTATTCTGTACCCCAAGCCCGGTCCAAGCCCTTCCCTTAAAAATTAGCAATACATCCTTCTCTTTTATGGTTGACAAACTGGAGTTACTGTGATTTTTTTTTTGACATATTAGGAGAATTTAATAAATATCATAGTTCGGAGTACATCTTTATTAATATACATCAGCATAGAAAATTAAATTAAATATTCTTCAAAATCAGAAAAACATAATCATGCCATATTGCAAGATAGGAAAAACTTGCCATAAAAGCAAGAGAACAACATGGACAAAACTAAAAAAAATAATAACAATTTTGTGATCCATCTCACCTTATCAAAAATTGGCTTTCAAAATGAATGGCTCAATCTCTTCAACTATGTGTCATTTAGCAGTTAGTTAGTTTGGTTGAAGTAATAGATTGCAAAGTAGTTTCTCATTGTCTGGCATCCCTTCAGCTAGGACTATTCAATTGGATTGTGATGTCCTAACATGATTCATATAACATTTTTTGAATAACCTAGTGAGAGGGCAAAAGCAAGCGGAGGTTTTGCAACACCCCACCGTCATTAAATACCCTCTCCCTTAGGCTCATTTTATTAAAGAGAAAAAAGAAAAAAAGAAAAAATACAAGAAAGAGAAAAAATTTTGTTGGGGAATTCCGGTAGAATGAAGCCTTGAATGTTTGAAAAAACGTCTCTCAATCTTTGTTGATGAAATCCGATTGAGTAATGCTTGGATAATTCTGAAGTCATGACGAACACTTTCAGATTGAATCTTATTTGGCTGTTTTACCAAATAGATCAATCGAATAAAATCAGGATTAAAATCAAGAACTTAGAATGAATTTTTTGTTGTGAAGAAAAGTGAACCAGAATGCAACTAAAAATTACAGAAAATGTTGCCAATGCCAGGTTTTTATAAGCCTCAAGCGAGTAGTTGCAACGCATCAGAACAGAAGTGTTGCGAAAAGACGTGTCCAATCAAGCAGTTGCAATAGTTCATAACAGAAGTGTTGCAACAAGTTGTGTCCCTTTGAGCAATCGCAACAGTTTCAAAACAGAAGCGTTGAACGTAGCTCCTAGACCCTCGTAAGCTACGTATCGTGATAGAGCTTCGATGAAATATTATGATCACATTGGTCAACTAGTTGATCCAATTACACTAAAATACCAACAATCCTCCCCCATTTCAGTTTAACCCATGATTAACTAAACAAAATCACAACAGATAACAAACTTATGCATAAATGAAATATCGTGATGATTGAATTTCATCTTAGTATATTACACAATTCAAATATTCGAACAACTAAAGGTGTCACTATGGATTGAACCTTTGTTATCCATCTTGAATACTCGAAGGTAATATACACATAAGTCTAGATACTAACATGTTCTTACTTGCCACTATCTTTTACTAGCCTTGTGTCCCTATCCTTCATATGCATATCGAAGTCAAGTTCAAAACTTCTTGAAGCGGCTAAACTTCATGTTCATATAGGTAGCTCTTTTACTCTTGTACCTGCATATACAATTTTTCAAAATAGCTATTAAAAAGTTAAACTTCAACCTCCTTCACTTGCAGTTCTGAACACACACCTTGGGACGTTATTATTAGTGTGTTCCAATCTCTGGATATTAAGCTTTCCTCATTGAATTCAGCACCTAACGTCATATTAGGTGGGAATTGGGTGTCTTAACATGAGAGATTTCAAATGGACTTTAATTTCATCCCCATAGTCGACTTGCGCACAAGATCTCTTCTTAACCATTTGGTTAAACGATCGGCTAAATTATGCTAAGTTTTTACAAACTCTAATGATATGACACCATGCATGATGCATTCCTGAATCATGCTATATCTTACACCTAAATGTCTAGACTTGCCTTTGTACACTTGTCTAAAAGCATTGGCCAAGGCAGCTTCACTATCATACCTGATAGATATAAGTGACAATGGTTTACGCCATAATGGAATTTTATGAATTAGATCTCTCAGCAATTCAATTTCATTACCAGCTGCTGCTAATGCTACAAACTCATATTCCATTGACGAATCAGTGATACAAGTTTGTTTCTTTAACGCCCAAAAGATAATACCCACCCACTTGTGGAAGAACTATCTTCTTAATTAGAAATATAACTTGCATCCGAATAACTTTCAATAAACTGAAGGAAACCATTGAAGTGCTAACTGGAGAACAATCCTTGAAGTTAAATTTATTAAAAAAGTTCTCAATATAATGAGATTGAGAAATTGAGATAACATTGTTCTTTCGCTTAATAATTATAACAAGAATCACTACAACATCCCCCAAATCTTTCATCTCAAAATTAGATGACAAAAAATTTCTTTGTTTTATCAACCTGACTTTGGTCAGTACCGAAAACAATATGTCATTTACATATAAACAAATTATAACTCCTTTACCAGAAGTATCAACTTGCTATATACACATTTGTCCGCCTGATTCATAACAAAACCATCAGACAAAACCATATCATCAAACTTTTGATGACACACTTTTGGTGCTTGATTCAGTCCATATAACGATTTCTTCAGCTTGCATACTTTGTTTTCACAACTGACATAACAAACCCTTTTGGTTGCTACACATACAATTTCCTCATCTAGTTTATGATTCAGGAATGCATGTTATATCCATTTGATGAATTACGAGGTTTTTCACATTCATGGATGAAACTTTTGCAAAAATAATTTCTACTATATTAGAAATTTTTATACAATATTAATTCATAAACTATGTTATATAATTTTTATGAATTTATTTACACCAAATAAATCAAGTACTCACTTTTTTGAACTTCCAAAAATTCTGAAAAAATAACCATGTGGTACACAAATTTTCGGAGCAAAATGACATTGTTTAGAGCCTCAAATTGCAAAAATACATATGAGGCCATTAGGGACGCGCCATGTGGCATTATGTTAACCAGTCAACTTTGAATTTTGACTGACACATGGTAGTCAATCATTTACCGGTCAATCCCAAAGGTTAAATCAATGTCACATGGATGTCGGTTAAAATTGGATTAGGACATAAGTTTCTGGCGATGCTTAATTTTACCAAAGCGTTGCAAGAACTACTTTAGATCATGAACAGTCACAAACGGTCGTCACAAAAACCAACTATTCATTTTGTGACAAAATTTCTGACGGACGCAGAATCCCTTACAAACAATCTAACCGTCGCATTCAAAAACCGTCACTAAACAGTTGTCGCAAATGAACCATCGCAGCTTTTCTTTTTTGACGGATTCTGCAACGGACTTAGATTCCCTTGCAAAATTCAGAAAAACGAATTCTAAAGTTTAATCATCCCAAAAATGATTCCGACCTCCGACTAGACCCTCCTAAGGTTTTTCAACGTTTCCAGTCCAATGGCGCTATTCTTTTTATGGAAAAATGAACCTAAACACGTCATTTTCACAAAATGACTCGAGAATCAAGATTTTTTTTGAGAAAAAGAACGTTTATACCGCTATAAACAACTAAAAACGAAAATGGCCATCAAACATAATTCAACATAACTTCAATAATTAAGAAATCCAAATCCTAAATTTTAAAGCATCAAACTTCAAGTAAAACACAGTGAAATCAACATTCATATTTTTTAGAATTTTCCAGATTTCATAACCTGACTTCTCCTACATTTTTATCCATTAAAACATCATCAAATAAAAAACTTTTCTTCTAAATATAATTAGCCACATGTCTCAGCTTTCCAAATCCACCAGAATCACAAAAATCCAAATTGTTTAAGCAAAGTTATGATCAAAACACTAAACAGTGTACAAAGTTGAGATTTTCAGAAAATAGATTTCATGACTCAACTTCAAACAAAAATTTCACATTGAAAACGATATAAATTAAATAAGGTTTCTTCTGAACATATATTCCTTAGTTTCTTTAGATATCAACAGAATCAAGAATCATTCAAATCAAATTTATATAACAAGAGAAAACATAAAAAAATAGGGGCAAAATCTGGAAATTTTCCAAAAAATTGAGAAATCGAAATTAGAGACACAAACAATCATCGCAAGAGAACGGATAGAATTCGTACCTTTTTGGTGAAAACTCAGGCTTCAAGCAAAAAATAAGATTCAATATTTATTGGGGAATCCCGGTAGAATGAAGCCTTGAATGTTTGAAAAAACGTCTCTCAATCTTTGTTGATGAAATCCGATTGAGTAATGCCTGGATATTTCTGAAGTCATCACAAACACTTTTAGATTGAATTTTATTTGACGGTTATACCAAATAGATCAATCGGATAAAATCAGGATTAAAATTAAGAACTTAGAATGAATTTTTTGTTGTGAAAAAAAGTGAACCAGATTGCAACTAAAAATTACAGAAAATGTTGCCAATGCCAGGTTTTTATAAGCCTTTAGCGAGCAGTTGCAATGCTTCATAACAGAAGTGTTGTAAAAAGTCATGTCCCTTCAAGCAATCATAATAGTTTTAAAACAGAAGCATTGCTAAAGGTAGCTCCTGGACCCTCGTAAGCTACGTATCGTGATAGAGCTCAAACTCGCGTGCACTCCGCACTCTCTTGACTTGTTTGATGAAATATTACGATCACATTAGTCAACTAGTTGATCCAATTACACTAAAATACTAACAAAATCCAAACAGCCATTACGACAGCAACAAAATCCTTCAACTAAGGAGAAAACGTTTTTAGAGGTTTACGCTCCCGTTTAGCTTACTCCTTGTGCTCTTGCTTGGCCTATTCTTTGGCAGCGATCGACATCCTTGGTTTCCTTGGGAGTTAGATATTGTCTCCCTCATCCATCTCACACCAAGAACTGTCATTGCAGGTAGCGAACGAAAAACTTTGCCTGACATGCGATAACTGCATGGCTTTCATTTTTGGCTCTTATCATTTCACAGAATCCTCCCAAGAGCCTGGGACACCTTTCGTAGGTTGTAAGTAGTCTAATTCATAGCTCTCTTGGTCCACTTCAGCTGAGGAATTTGTGAAATGATTGGAATCATCAGAAACTTTGGTAATATGGCCATTAATTGGCTTATGAACATTGGTTTCCTTATCTCCGAGATCCACAACTAAGTTAATCGTCTCTATATTAATAGGATTAGAATTTCCCGGCTCCTTGTCAAAAACCTCATTAGCAGTAGCCTCAATCACCGCAATAGTCGCGACCTCAATTGCCTCGGTAACCACGGCATCAATATCCAGGCTGGCTTCACAATGGCCATTTTGTACTACTGATTTAGCTCTCTCTTCCAAATCTTACTGCCTAGGCTTGCTTCTCCTGAAAAGCTCTAAGTTTGGTCATTCTTTCCCTGCCTGTCGTTGAACAATAGGGTGATTTTCCTCATACCTTTTCTTCACCTGTGCTTTTTGCACGATTTTATGCCTGCAATCAACTGCTAAATGTCCAATTAACTGTAATTGGAGCATAAAGTAGGAATATATTCATATTCCACAGACACCCAAAAAATATTTTCTATCATATCTACACGAATCTGATCCATAATAGGTTTTGATAAATCAATATCAACCAATATTCTAGTGTGCCCAAATTCCCCTTCAATAGTATTGCAATCAAAGCGGATAGGAAGCCCAACACCCTGCGCAACATTAAAAAGCAATCTACGGTCCTAAAACTCCCAAGGCAAATTAAACAGACGAATCCGTACCTGAGTAGTAGTTTGTTTGTGCTTAGCAGGATCGAAACTAGCTTTCTAAACCAAAAATCGCATGATTCCAGGTTTCAAGTTAGACTTCCTGCAGTCCATATTTTTTGTAAAGCCTCTGCCGAAGGCATGATGATGTGATAAAACCCTTTCCCAATGATATGAGCTTCCAATCCATATTACAGTTCTATATAAAATTCTGTTTGATCTTAATATCCGCATGTTTCCAGGGAGTATCCCCTTTAGCAAGCGTCAATCTTCCGATAGCTGAATGATGACTGGATGTTAAATGATCCTTATAAAATTCCTCAGGGATTTTGACTGCCTTGTAGCCATCCCCGGCGTTAGAGATGGTTGCGGAAACCATCTTCTTTGAAGGTTCAGTACGGGAGTCAGAAAAATCCCCGCCAATCTCAGCCGCGTATGACTGCTTATGCGAATTAGGGTTTGGTTTCGGTTTCTTGATTTCCGAAACAGCATGTTGTTTGCAAGATGGTGCTTTTTCTTTACTATTGAGTGGAAAGAGAAGTAGGACTCGTCCATGATGGAGATTACGAAGAACAGTGGCCGGAAAAGATCAATCGATCAGAAAGCTATTCAAGGGTTCACATCGCTGTCCCAACTAGATTAGAGATAAAAATCTTCCTCATTAAAGACTAAGATAGTAGTAGTTATTTTGCACGATTCATATAACATACAAATTTGGTAAATCGGGTCCAAGTTAAGTTGAATATTGTGACTTTTTTTGGTAGAATACTCGAGACCCCTCTAACACTCGTGGCCTTAGCGGTCACATAGCCTGCTTGTGCTATTGGTAGGTCATGTCAATTCGTAATTAGTTACTCCCTCCGGTTCCAAATAAGTGACCTTTTGGACTTTTCATCAAAACTAATAAAACATTAATTAAGCAATTAAAAAGACTAATTTATCCTTCATAAAATTATCTTTCTTAATAATTACCAACTTATAATTTCAATAATACTTACTCTCTTTCCTAATTAATGCAAGGGTAAATTCAAAAAAATGATAAATATTACATCAATAATCTAAAAGGTCACTTATTTAGAACCAAAATAAAAAGGATTAAAAGGTCATTTATTTATAACCGGAGGGAGTATCTTTTTTGGGGTAGATATAAGTTTGAGAGTCAATGGTAGCATATTCAGTCCTATTCTGTTAATTATTTTGTGAAAGTAACACAACGGAGTAATTATTGCCTCAAACATATCAGATAAACAATCTTTTACTTAGGATGAGAATCTTGACTCTAGCTAGTTCTATTTGACATACTTCACCAGGAAATAAATGGATAGATCGATGTTCTCAAACATCTCATGTGAGGTATTGAAAGCCGAAATATATCATTTTCTTCTTCATACAGTTATGTCTCGTACATTAAATCACTAACAACGAAATATGCAGTGAAGAGACGAGAAAAAAAAACCCTTTTGCAAGGAAAACCATACAGTGTTTTTCAAAAAAAAGGAAAACCATACAGTACCGAAAAATATAATTTCGCTACTAAATAATGAGATACAAAAGTTAAAGCTCTCCAAATTAACATGAGGTATACAATAATTGAGTTAAAATGGTCAAATTAACCTAAGGTATACAAACATGAGTTAATGCGTATGAATGAAGTTAATGTGAACCATTTGACAAATTTGTCCAGCTATTCATATAGTTCCCATCTTCAAAATGTAAAAAGATGCACATAATATGTTATTAGCAAAAGTTATACTCCAAACAGTTACAATAAATATATCTCGATCTTAATAAGAAATAAACATTATACATGAATCATTCATTAGCTATCAATTGCAAATATCATCGCCTAGTTTTTTTATTTCTCTAGATTCTCTGTAAACTAATTATAGATCCGTAGCATATATGGATACAAGACTTTCAACAACAGATCTTGCATTATACCGGAGCACTTTAGTTGGTGGTATTGTAATTTCAGTTGGCTGAAAACTTTTCTTTTTGAGATCATATGAAACCAAGTACTTCTTACCTACATCCAAAATAATCTTATCTCCCTTTGAATATCCCAAAACTCCCACATAACAAAAAATACATGTCTTCAATAAAGGCGGCATTTCATCTACCGTAATCGAGTACAATAAGCTCCAAGAAAATTCTGCTCCATCTTTCTTCCTAACATATAAAAGATTTTCATCTTCTAAAACATTCAAATAACTGAATGGGTGATAAGCAGGAAGGGCTAGTGTAGAAAAGGTTTCTTTTGCCAAGTCAAATGCAAGAATGTGCTGGTAATCAGTTTCGTTACCGTATAACCAATGTAAATTACCATCTGCAAAGTATCCAGAATAAGAAAGACTAATTGTGCTTTCTTCGGGAAGGAAATCATTAGCCCTTCTCCACAAATTTGACCTCATCCCAAAAATCCAGACTTGATATTCAACTGTAAATGGTTGAAGTTTAAGTGATAATGGTCGAATTAGCACAAGTTTGTATTCATCCCGAGAAGAGTCTAAACTCACCCGAACCCGAAAATGGGGGTGTTGGTTTTCAAAATAAGGATGGCCGGGTAAGCTAGGTAGAATCCTGTACTTGTGGGTAGAAGGGATCCATAAAGCAAGTTGGGTTTTTTTAATTAACAAGAGAATAACACCGTTGCAATGACCGTATACTTCAAGACCATATATTTCAAAGCAACGTCGTACACGAATATCAAAGTCAGAAAGATGTAATTTTGCCGAGTTATAATTCGTTGAAATATGGTTGCGTTCTAGAAAGATGAGCCTCAGGTGAGACCTTTCTTGAGCAGATCTCAGATGAGAATTAACGAAATATGGACTATCGATAATTGCGCAGAAAGATTTAGAAACACATCTAAACTGCAAAAGAGACTTCACTGGCAAACACATTAGAATTTGAGTGATTAGCTCTTGCGGAAGTTGTGGCAATACCTCTTCATGATCATTCATGATCTTTATATCTGTATACAATTTGGAAAACGAAAAGAAACGAAAACTAACCTTCGGAGTGAACTGGGCATTCATAATTCTCCTGCATATGTTTCCCATTCTCACACTCTAAAGGTTAGAAACCAAAAGGAGGAATGTAAAAAGATGTATATAAATCTGAGTCATTGTATTTGTATCTAATGACTATTTCATCGATCTATTAGTCCTAGTCCAACCAATCACATGTAATTTTTAACTATCGGCTTAATATCTCCAGTTCAAGATTTGTAATGCCTAACCGGGTACAAACAAGAATCTCTTTGTGAAAGAATACTTATTGCTTATTTTGTGATGGAATAGTTATTGCCACAAAGACATTAGGGAAAAATATCTTTTAGCAAGGATGGAAGTCTTTACTCTACTAGGACATTTTTTTTCTAAGAAAGAAGGCTCTTAGGGGAAAAGAGGAAAATAAAACGAGTTCCCCGGACTCCGCCTTTAATCAAAAAAAGGGGAAAAGAGGAAAAAGACCCTCTTACCCACTAAAAGCCATTCTATATTAAAAAGACCTCATGAGTCAAAATTACAACAGAAATAAAGAAGTAGTTCTATAAGAAATACAAAACCGGGAAATATATGGACAAATTTTCTCAAACATCTCATGAGGTATTGAATGCTGGAATATACCAATTGCTTCTTCATACTGTTAGGTCTTGTAACAACTACAAATGGGATATGCATTAACTAACATATAGTAGCAACAACTAGTTTGCAAATAAAATAAACCAAAAAAGAGATGCAAAATTGTAAGTAAAAAACAATTTTACAAGAAAAACAATGTGGATACAACGAACTAAAGCTCTCTTAAATTGTTTTTAGCAAAAATTGTACTCAAATATATGTTGTAAATGCAAAAAAATATATTTTACAAAAAATGTTATCAGCTTCTTTATTATCTAAATAGTTGAGAAACTAATTTAAGGATCCGCAGCATGTATAAATACAAGACTTTGAATTAAAGATCTTGTTATATTGTTAGGCGGTATTGTAATTTCGGTTTGTTGAAAACTTTTCTCTTTGAGATCATATGAAACTATGCACTCCAAACCTAAATACAACGTAATCTTGTCTCCTTCTTTTGAATATCCCAAAACTCCTACACCATCAAAGTTACCTAATTCCAAGAAAGGCGGCAAACGATCTCTCGTAACCGAGTACAATAAGCACCACATAAAATCTGCTCCCTCTTTCTTCCTAACATATAATCGAGCTCCAGGCTTGTTACGGTAAGTGCAAATACTGAAACAGAGACACCTATCTAAAACATTCAAATAACTTGTTATTCCTATATATCGGAAATCATCAGGCAAGGCAAATACAGAAAACGTCTCTGTTGCCATTTCATATGCAACAATTTGCAGGTGATTAGTTTCATTATAACATAACCAATTTAAATAGCCATCTGCAGAGGTTCCAGAACAAGAACGACTACACGCATCGTATTCGTTAGGGAAAACAGCGTGAACCCTTCTCCGGGAATTTGAGCTCAACCCATAAATCCAAACTCAATATTCAAATGTTCCAAGAAAGATTGGTTTAATTACCACAACCTTGAGGTTATCCTTAGAAGAGTCATAACCTAAACCCATATAAGTTTGAATCGCTCTGCCGCCACCTTCAGCACGGCTTGGTAAGCTAGGAAAACCCTGTACTGGTGGATTGATGGGTTCCATAAAGCAGGTCTCGATCCGTTAGCTAACAAGAGAAACACACCGTTGCAGTAACCATATACTTCAAGGGGATATTGTTCGCTGATATCAAAAACAGAAACATTTGATGAAATTCTGTTATCATATTGGAAGATAAGGTTCAGGTGAGACCTGTCTTCGGCCGATCTATTCAGATGCAATTAATGAAATTTTGACTATCAATGGTTGCACAGAAATATTTAGAAAGACATTTAAAACGCAAAAGAGACTTCACTGGCATACAAATTAGAACTTCTATGACTAATTCCTGTGGAAGTTGTGCCAATACCACTTCCTCCTATATATATATATATAAAAGTTGTACTGAATCCAAGTCTCCAAAAAGCCGCCATGCGAAACCCTAACCCCAACCTACGGAGATCAGCCCCCCCTACCCCCAAAACACACCCTCCCTCCCCTCCGTCGTCATCCTCCGGCGACCTCCCTTCGCCACCAAACCACCATCGCTCAACCCTTGCTTAACTACCATTCCCAAAACTCACAAACTCAACTTCCTGCCCTTCAGAACCCCCCACCCCAAAATCAACCACCATACCGGAACCCTGACAAGATTTACTTTGAGAACTTTCCCAAACAATATGATTCGATTGCCATGAAAAGGAATTTTGTGAAATATGATGTGAATGGCTGGGTTTATGTGGCAAGGAGGCGGAACGCCAGAAACTTAAATTTTGGATTCATGCATCCTGATGGTTCTATACCACTTCATGAAGCAATCTATCGAATGAATTTGGTGATTATTGGAACTATTAGATTGCGGGCATTCCATTCTAGGTTTTCTAGGGAAAGACAAGAGAACGTGCAGACTTGGCCTACTAGGATTATTCCCAAACAGTTAAAAACATTCCGAGAGTCGCCTGGGGATGCAAGGTCATATGCTGCAGTGGTGAATAATGAACGAGAGCAGGCTGTAGAGGCAAACTTGGTTTCATCGAAGCTGGAAAGCATCCCGAATAATAATAATAGCAGTTCTCAATCCACTGAGGTGGTAATTTAAGTAGCCACCTAGAAGGTAAACTCTTGTTTGGTGCGTGTTAAAAACATTGTACACATCCGCAACATCTATGATCTTCTGTCAGACCATGGTTTTGATATTGCTTTCACCGCCCCGGTGGGTGGCGATTGTGTCATTATCTCTTTTAACTCGGGGGAAAAGATGAATAGATTCATTGGAGGCGCATGGGCGGTTATGTATCATGTTTTATCTATTGCTCAGTTTTTATCGGCTGAATTCATCCCATTGGAATGTATCATGTACTTGGATTTTATGGGCATTCCACCAACTTTTGTTTGCGAACCGATGATTCGTGCCTTGGCTGCCAAGTTTAGGCATGTGGTAGCTATAGATTGTGATTTTGAGTGACCAGATCCTTTAGATGTAGTGTCATGTTTGGTTTCGGTACCCATAGGAACTACTTGTAGAAACTTGAAAATTTGTGCGGGCTCGAATGAAGTGACTATCGTGACCAATTTACGTCAAGGGGTGGGATACCAGCACGCCCGTGATGAACAAGTCTGTGACCCTGGCGACTCGAATGTAGAGGGGTCTGAATTGGAGTCGGTGGAATCAAGGGATAACTCTAGGGATGTAGTGAGTGATAGCAAAACCGTAAGTAAGGATACAAATTTTGGGGAAACGGCCATATCCAGTGTGAAATTGAATCAGAGATTAGATGGGGTACGCAAAACAGTACATGATGTCTCGGCATCATTGGACTCAGATATTGGTAATATGAACAGAATTTTTTTGAGAACAGAAGAGAGATCGACAAGAGAAAGTGAAGAGATGTTAGTGTTTAAGGTAGACCAGGAACTCGAATTGTTTCATGATCAACATAAGGATCAGATTATGGAGGTGCTGCACTCTTTATGAGTGGAAAATTTCTCGAGGTTGGTCAATTTTATTTATGTCTTTAAGTTTTCTAAGTTAGAATTGATCAACATAAGGATCAGATTATGGAGGTGCTGCACTCTTTATGAGTGGAAAATTTCTTGAGGTTGGTCAATTTTATTTATGTCTTTAAGTTTTCTAAGTTAGAATTGCAGGGGCGGGGTAACAAATGGTGCAAAACAGCATCTTGTTCGTTCTTGTATATGAAAGTGGGAATTAGAGATTTTTATTCTGATTGAGACAAAGGTGGCTGATGTTTTGAAATTAACGATAAGGAAATTTTGGGGGCCACAATGATTTCCTGTTCTCATGTATTCCTTCCCAGGGTCTTTCGGGGGGTCTGGTAGTTTCATGGGATTCGCGTTTGGTTAGCGGAATGATTACTCATACTTTAGAGAGATGGTGCATTTTAAAAATTATCTCAGGCCATATGGAAACAAATGTGATATGTATATATGGTCCAACCCATCCGGCTACTCGTTACCAATTATGGCAGGATTTAACCCCACATGTTCAAGGTCTTGACAGAGTTGTGATTTATGGGGATTTTAACGAAGTGATTCATAATTAGGAAAGGATGGAAAGAGGTGGCCCCACTTTGAGTTCCACGATTCAGTTTCAGGATTTCGTTAATGGTTGTATGCTTTATGATGTCCCATTAAGTGGCAGGGACTATACATGGTCGAATAGATTATCTTACTCGAGAATTGATAGGGTACTTTTATCATGTAGCTTAATGGACTCATGGCCAAGAATGAATTTAATGACCATTGATTCTACCTTATCGGATCACTTCCCGATTGTCTTCCAACCGCATGCTTCACTAAATGTTAGGACTAGACTATTTTGATCATTGAATTGTTGGGGGGATAGTGAACATTTTCTTCCTTTTCTAAAATCTAAGTGGGAAGCTATTCGAGTTAGACATGTTAACAGGGATATTGACTTCAAATTGAAAAGATTGAGAGACTGTATTCGGTCTTAGCATGCTGGTAACTTTGGTGGTCTTAAGCAGCGCATTATGGAGCTAAAGAGCTGAATGGTTCACCTTATATTAAATAGTATATCTCAACCGATCGATGCTTTTGAAGGATCGGAATTAAGGGAGGTAAGATCAGCTTTAGCGGAGTGTCGACGTAGTTTGGAGAAATTCAACACCAATAGTCCAGGGTGAATTGGACTGTATTGGGGGACGATAATACTGCATATTTTCACCATAATGCATTCGAGAAATAATAGAATTACTCAACTAGAAATTGATGGGGTTATGATCTCTAATCCTTCTGTTATCACGACTAATGTTAGGAGTTTTTATGTCAATCTATTTTCTAAAGCTCATGAAATCCCATTCGACTTGAGTGGGCTACGGTTTAGAAGAATCATCGAAGTGGATGATGGTCGATTAGTGGCACCATTCATCGAGGATAAAATTTGGGGAGCGATGCGATCCTGCGATGAAGGAAAAGCCCCGAGTCTGGACGGTTACAATTTTTTCTTTTATAGACATTTTTGGGGTGAGTTGAAACTGGAGATCACTGAGCTATTCACCAAGTTCCATGAATCCGCCTACTTGCCAAATAACATCAAAACTTCACATACGGTGTTGATCCTTAAGGTTTTGGGTTCGTCGTTATTGAGTAACTACAGACCGATAGCTCTTATTCATGGAATCCACAAAATATTGGTGAAAGTGCTGGCTAATTGCCTTCAACCGCTTTTGTCCCACCTTATTTTGGATAACCAATTTGCTTTTGTTAAAGGACGAAATATTCATGAATGCTCGTTTATAGCTTCGAAGGTTGTTCATTCGATTCATCACAGACGTCAGTCGTGTTTTATCACTAAACTTGATTTCCATAAGGCATATGATAGTATATCATGGACCTATATTGATGCGATATTTCGGAAGATGGAGTTTGAGGAAAAATGGATACGATGGCTTGCTAATTGTAGGGAGAATTCTTCGACATCGGTGCTGGTTAATGGCAGTACGTGCGCGCCAATCCAATTGGGAAGGGGGGTAAAATAGGGCGACCCTATCTCTCCATTTATCTTTGTTATTGCGGTAGAGGGACTGAAAAAGATTTTCAAAGCTAGCGTTCGTAAAGGCCTGTAACCTGGATTTTAAGTGGATGGATCGGAAACCAACATCTCCCTTTTACAATTCGCTGATGATACTTTGTGCTTTCTCCCCATAGATGAGTCTCTATTACCTACTTTTATTCTTATTTTATGTTACTTTGAATTGATTTTGGGCCTACGTATTAACTATCACAAGAGTTCAATCATTGGTATTGATGTAGATGAGTTGATAGTACAATCTTATGCCAGAAAGTTGGGTTGTAAAGTTGAGAGTTTCCCAATTACTTATCTAGGTTCACCGCTTAGTATGAATCGAGTCCCTGTATCTTACTAGAACGGGCTGATTGGAAAGTTTTAAAATAGATTATCTAGTTGGAAGGGACACCCTCTGTCATATGTGGGGTGTGTGGTCCTAGTTAAATCAGTGCTTGCATCATTACCTATTTATATGATGTCTCTGAATAAGTTACCAGCATCGATGAATGATAGACTGGTTCAGCTTATGAGAAACTTTCTTTGGAATGGTGATTCAAGCTCGAGGGGAATTAGCAAGGTTAGCTGGGAGACCATTTGTTTGCCGAAACAATTGGGGGGTTTATTTATTAGAGACCTTAAGCTTGTGAACTGTAGTCTCCTTTTGAAATGGCTGTGGAAAGTGCGGGTTCCGGATCATGGCTATCTTTGGTTTGAAATTTGTGTGTTGCGTTATGGCTTTACCTCATGGATGTCGATTGTAAATTATGATACTAGGCGTTTGTCTAACATTTGGCATGGTATTTTAACATGTTGCATTAAAAATACCGTCTTTTGGGAATTCTTTTTATCTCAGGTCCGAGTGGAGGTGGGCAATGGCGTGCTTTGCTCCTTTTGCCATGATAACTGGACTGCCAATTAGTCCCTTTCCTCGCTATTTTTGGATATTTTTTCACTATGTACTCGGCAGGAATGTTCGGTCTTGGAGGGCTGTTGTTTTATTTTTGGCAACAGTGCATTTTCACGACCTTTATGGGCTAGGAATTTAAGACTTTCGACTCAAGAGAGGTGTATACAAATTTGCACTTGGATTGCTCAATCATGCTTATTCTTGTTTAATGATTCTGAAGGTGTAGTAGGGGGGCAGCAGCGAACTGTGAGCTTCTCTACAGGGGCAGACCGTTTCAAATGGGATTTGGGTGATAGGAATTCATTTTCATTTCCTCTTTCTGTCATGGCTTCTACTCTCGGTGGCCAAAACCAAACAGGGACTTCAGGCTAGTTTGGGATGCTTTTCTAATTCCGAAAGTACGGTTTTTTGGGTGGTTGGTGTTCTATGGTCGTCTTCCAACAAGATTATTTCTTTTTAACCATAATTCTCAAGCTGTTCCTGATGATAAATGCCCGTTTTGCGATGAAACGGAGACTATGGATCATGCTCTTTTTCACTGTCAGGGAAGGTATCAGGTATGGGCTCAGGCCTTTCGGTTCCTTGGCATTTCGTTGACCATGTCTTTAACTGGGTACGAGTTCCTCGAGGTTTGGCGACATCATTTCTCAGCAGGACAAAATAGGGAATTTGGTACATCGTTGTGGTTCCTAATTGATTGGCAAGTTTATTTTTGATGGAGCTGTGAGCACCGAGGACCTTTTAGTTTCAAGCATTTATTTATGTTGGTTTGTATTTAAATGTAGACGTCGGAGTTTGCGCTTTTTTGCCACCGACATTTTCAATTCTCCGAATATGCTACTATCTTGTAGCTGCTATCCTTGATCTTATCTTGAGATTGAGTGATTTTATTTAATAAAAGAGGGGTATGTGTTTTGTAGGTAAGCGGAAGTGCCAATCTAGTTGGGAGGTCCGCCCTGAAATTTTCACAGTCCCAAGCTTTTTCTCTTTGGGGGAACACGCTGTTCCCCCGGAGGGTTTTCAAAAAAAATATTAAAAAGAGTTGCCCTGAGTGAATTAGCATACTTAATATTGATTTAATATTATACAATTTGGCGAACAAAAAAAAAATCAAACTGACCTTGCAAGTGAATTGAGCATCCATTATTCCACTGCGGCAATTTCCCACTGTCCGATTGTAAAACCTAGAAACTAAATAAGGATGGCAATGTTTAGGGC
Organism: Euphorbia pulcherrima; assembly: GCA_947683365.1. Classification (NCBI taxonomy): domain Eukaryota; kingdom Viridiplantae; phylum Streptophyta; class Magnoliopsida; order Malpighiales; family Euphorbiaceae; genus Euphorbia; species Euphorbia pulcherrima. Next base: position 21,166,953 of record CANTUS010000016.1, on the reverse strand, counting down.
GTGATAATCGGCATTTATTACTAATTCTTGTTTATTTATTCACCAAAAGTGGAGGTCATTTGATTTAGTAAGCATTTATTAATAATGCGTCCACGGTTCGGTAGGGTGTCTCCTTCCCGAAAAATATGTGAGACCACTACACACATAGATCTAAGCTTGTTGAGACCATTTTTTTTAATTGAAAACTGACCTCGGCAAACACCGGCTCCATTTATTAAAATTGAAAAAGAAAAAAAACAAAGGAAAGTAAAAATAAAATTAAAAAATATCTCAAGTATGTTGACAAAACCAATCACAATAGAGTATGATCCTAATGATCGAAAGATCCATAATAGTTATCCTTCTTGTAATCCAAACAGCCTTTCTAGCACAACTAAATTGTAGCCGGCATAGTAAGGAACGATGGGAAGAAATTCCCCGTGATGCAACATAGCCAATCCCAGCGAGAAGGCTGAGATGATGAGGCCTAACGGCAGCGATGATGACAATACCATTGTAAAATTCAAAGCAATTTTGAGGTCGTGACAAGATAGGCACAATGTTGAAACATCAAATCGTCGACTCAGATCAAAATCGAGATCCAAGCTGATAAACAAATTCACTTTCCGAGGAGAATCGTAGCTGGCTAAGGAAGAAATATCATAAAGTTGTGTCCACTCTGAAGATCCAAGCCGCTAATCAAAACCACTTCAAGGGTAAGGTCTTAAAGTAGTACCGTCTGAAGAGAGCCACTGCAGCTACTTGATGACGAACCAAAGCTCCGGTAAGCCCGAAACTGCCCAATTCATGCGAGGGGCTGCAGTTAAAGGAATCACAACTGTCGAAGGATTTGCAATTACTACTGCCCGAGAAAAGGCACCACCTGCGCAACACACCGCGGGTAACGAGGAAACGCCAAAGGCTAACATTGGCAAAGAAAAAGGAAGGGGCACCTGGACCCTCCTTCAAGAACTATCGGAACATCGCCTATAAGAAGAGAAAACCTGAGTGACCAGGAACAGATTTGTAAGGGAGGGGCGCCTGGACCCTCCTTGAAGAACTGCCAGAACGACACCGGTAAAAAGAGAAAACCTAAGCGGCAAGGGATTAGATAGAGCCCTAATCGCCTGCTCCTTAACGATCTGAAGTAGGAGAAATGAACCGTCCATCATGTTGGCAACAATCGATGGAGCTGCCAACCTCTTGTCGAACTGCTGGCCAAAACACAAGTAAAATTGTAGGCATCTGAGTGACTAGGGTTCACGAGAGAACCCTAGCCGCCTTACTCAAAGCCTTAGTTTGTTGCTCGCCCCTTTCTCAATATTGTTTTACTCAGCCTTAATTTAGTTTTTAGTATTTTTATTAGAAAGTCAAGTTTGACCATTATTTCGATGGGGCCAAAGATTCACCATTCTTTGGCTCTAGATTATAATAGACTAAAGCAAAATGACTCATTAAACTTTCCGAGCTTCTTTTATTGTGAAGTCACGGATAGCTATTGCAACTCCACTTCAGCGTCAATTGGAAACAACCTCTCTGTAATTACAAAGGTAAGGTTGCGTACACCCGACCCCCTTACCCCGCTTGTGCGGGAGCCTTATTAGGCATTGGGGTAATGTTGTTGTTGTTATTAGAAAGTCAAGTATTTTTATTCAAGTATTTGTCAGAGCGGATGAAGACCTAACAGCTAGTGATTCTGGGTTCGTGTTTAAAGTCCTGGTGAGTTTGGGCTAGCAGAGAAAGGCTAGACCCGGTGTTGACCTTGAGCCTCGGAGATGATAGGCCAAGGAATGTTGGCAAGTGCCAACTGGTCCAGGCTCAGTTGCACTTGAGGGGGAGTGTTTGAGTGTGGGTTATCCCACATGGGAAATTAACAAAGACTATGAGTGGTATATAAGTGGTGTAGATTGGGCCTTAACATAAGCCAATTGGTTTTGTATTAGATGGACTCAACCCCACTTATATGCTCATTCAAGCTATCAATCCCAACACTCTCCAGGCCCACGGAATTTCTACAAACCCTACCATGTTGATAAAATTAATCTCTCTTTGTCAAGTTTGACCCCTTACACAGTAAGAGGCATTCGCTTGCACAAGAGTTTCATATATAATAAAAGCTAAAATTGGATTTTACTTGTCCGATTTTAATTTTGAGTCAATTGGTCATACAATAAGGTGCCCCAACTTGAACACAATACACATGGATATGTCGAACATATAAAATCAAACAATTGTTCCAGTATATGGGTAACACAGAAACAAAATCATACACTTGAAAACTTTCACATGAATAAAGTTAATGCATCCATATATATATGGACCAGTTAAAATTTTTTCCCAACTAGTCATTTAGGTTCCCGCCTTGAAAATGTAAAAAGAAGCAAAAACCAACTAGAGGCACTTAATGTGTAATTAGAAAAAGTTATACTCCACCAATTGGGGGCTTAAAATCAAGGATGGTATATGAATTTTAAAAGAAAGCAAAACTGACCTTCTGAGTGAATTGAGAATCCATTATTGCCTTGCGGCAATTTCCCACTGTCAGACTGTAAAACCTAGAAACCAAAAGGAGGAAGGCAATATTTAGGGCGTGAGAAACGGCCTTTATTAATTAATAATTCTGCAGTTTTTCTGTGTGATTAATTTGGATGGGTTCCACGAAGTGGAGTTTATTTAGTATTTTATACTGTAGAAAGTCTAGTTTGTTTTTGAAGTTTCTTTTGTGTAAATTTCCGAACGTGGGATGGGTTAAATGCAAAATTGATGTTGCTGTATTTCATTCGGGTAGTATGCTTGGTCATGGGTGCTTTGTTCATGATTTAAACGGTTCGGTCCTTGCGGCTAGGTCGACTCTTATGCATAGAGGGGGAGATGGGTTTGTGGCAGAGGCAATGAGTTGTAGAGAAACACTCAGCTGGTTAAAAGACAGGACTTTCGATAACATCATCTTGGAATCTGATACTATTAACGTGGTGCATGCATTGAACAACAAAACACCTTTTTATTATCCTATTTCCTTTTTTTTAGGATTGCTTAAAACTTATTAAACCATTTGGATCTTTTCGATTAGTTTATGTTTGTCGTAAAGCGAATCAGGCTGCACATTCGTTAGCTAGTGCGGCTGGTTCATCGACTAGTAGGGGGACTTGAATTAGTACTTGTCTACCTTTGATTATAGCTGTAATCGCCTCTGATTAATTTCATGACCAATATTCTTCAGTTAAAAAATTTCTTTTTACACATTTCAATTATTTAAAAAATCATTAAAAAACCCCAAGCGGTCTAGCGTAGGGAAGAGCCCATCCTTAAAGATTCACTAGGAATCAAACCTTAGGATATGTATGGAGCAACCTTAAATTTTGGGGCCAACCATTCAGGACACGTCTTGGTAAAAACAAAAATAAATATCATTAAAATAATATGCCTATAGTTAAATTATGATATGAAGAATTAAGAAATTTATTTTATATTACTAGATAATGTGAACACCTTTCATATCTATTATTTCTTCACAACTGTAAATTTTCAACATTTGGTCTCCCAATGAATGATTTTTTTTTTTATCTCACTTGGGGTTTAGAAATATTTCATCTGCTAATCATGTATGTCCATACCATCGTATAGCAAACCAAATACCTTTAGTTGATGTATCAATAAATAAAACCAATAGCAACAAGTTTTTGTGATATGACCCACTACACTTGCTTTAGGTAACAAGTTTTTTGTGTCTTTTCCGTGAGAGCAACATTAATAAGATTGACTTTTTAACTGCAGATTGGTGCTCTTAACCTTATTTGTTTAGCTTGTTTATATAGTTGTTTTGTTCTTGACAATCTGATGGTAAAGCCAGAAGGCTTACATAAATCCAAGATAATCTTATCTCATTCCTTTGAAGATCCCAAAACACCCATATTAAAAATGTTATGTACTTTTTGGAACAAACTTTACAAAAGGTAACCCATTGTATCTTTGGATTTGCTTCATTATAACATGTTATTTATAGCCGAATTTGGGTCAAAATTTCAACTTGGCATATGCATGAAGTGAATACATCCATATGGAACATTTGACAAATTTGTCCAACTATTCATATAGTTCCCCCCCTTCGAAATAGAAATTTAAAAACAATAAAAGATAAATATCTTGATAAGAAATAAAATATGCATTAGACATGAATTATTAGTTAAACTAATTAAGGATCCCCAACACTCACAGACACAAGACTTTCAACCAAAGATCTTGTTCCGTAGAATAACTCGTTATTTGGCCTTGTAATTTCAGTAGGTTGAAAACTTTTCTCCTTGAGATCGTAAGATATCATGTACTTCAAACCTAAATCCAAGATAATCTTATCTCCTTCGTTAGTATATCCCAGCACTCCTACACCATTAAAGTTATGTAGTTCTAAGAAAGGCGGCAATTGATCTCTCGCAACCGAGTATAATAACCTCAACATAAATTTTTCTCCTTCTTTCTTCCTAACATATAAAAGAGCTTCATCCTTGATAACTGAAGTGCAAAAACCGATACAGAGACACCCATCTAAAACATTCAAACAAATGAGCATTTTATTAACCGGGTAGTAACTATGTTGAGTCAATACAGAAAATGTCTCTTTTGCCAAGTCGAATGCAACAATATCCTGGTGTTCACTTAAATTACTACATAACCAATGTAAATCACCATCTGCAAAGTATCCAAAATAAGAAAAAATAAATGCACTGGCTCTAGCAGGATAATAAGTGCAAACCCTTCTCCACGAATTTGACTTCAACCCTAAAATCCAAACTCGATATTCAACTCTAATAGGATGAAGTTCAACTGCGAATGGTTCAAGTACCACAACCTTGTACTCATCCTGAGAAGACTCATAACCTAAACCCATTCGAATCAGAATATGGTGGACGATTAGATCATCAAGATCGTCAGCTAAGCTAGGAAGAATCCTGTACTGGTGAGCGGATGGGTTCCATAAAACAGGCATGGATTTGTTAGCTAACAAGAGAAATATACCGTTGCAATAACCATAAACATCAATACCATATGGTTGGCGAATATCGAAATCAGAAACATCTAATTTGGCCAAGTTGTAATTCGTTGAAATTTTGTTTCTTTTTATGAATATGAGCTTCAGGTGAGACCATTCATTGGCAGATCTCCTCATATGCGAATTAACGAAATACTGACTATCGATTATTGCACAAAAAGATTTAGAAAGACATCTGAAATGCAAAAGAGACTTCACTGGCAACCACATTAGAACTTCTGTGATTAGTTCTTGTGGAAATTGAGTCAATACGACTACCTCCTGGCAATTCATGTAGTGGAACAAACAAACAAATTAAGCATAGTTAACAGTTTAGAAAACAACACATAGAAAAAACAATTTGGAAAACAAAAGACAAATAAAAAAACTGACCTTGTGAGTGAGTTGAGCATCCATTATTCCCCTGCAGCAATTTTTGATTCTCCGCCTGTAATATTTACAAACGAAAAGGGAAGGAGGAAGGTAATATTTAGGGCCAACACACCGGCATTTATTGATAAGTAATTATTTTTTACTTTGATTTATTTATTTTTAGTTTTATAACTATTAAACTATGTATACTGTGTTATAGTCTAATAAGTATTTTCATCAGTTAAAAAGTCTAGTTTAGTTGAGAGTTTTAGGCCATGTTGTTTTCAACTTCTATTTAGTTCAGTTCAATTTAGTTCAATTCAGTTCAATTTGGATTCATTCAGTTCTGTTTAGGTCCAATCTATTTAGTTTAGTTCAGTTCAGACTTTAATACTATTATTTAATATCATGACCTGTAAATAATATATAGTAATTAATAACAACAATTTAATTATAATTTGAATAATGAATAATAATAATAAATAACAATAAAAGTACCAATAACAACTAGGGTAATGCTAACAACTACCCATTTGATAACTTTTGACACTTTAGATCTCCACCATTCATTTTATTCCAGTCTAATGGTCTCGATCTTAACTTCAATAATATTCTCTAATTTCTTAATCAATTAACAACTGTATTTTGTAACCTTAGTTGTAATAAGGATAAGGCAAACATGCATACTCGAAGGATGCTCCATGGCCAACAAATCTGATCACAATTACGATATGATTAAACACACAGCTCCCTCGTTACAATTCAAAAACAGTAAAAGACATCTATTTTAGGAATTCTGCTATTAATTTCACTTTTGAAGTAGGGATTTGATTTTAATTTACCAAAAAAAACCCTCCAATTTTGTTGTATTTGCTCCAATTCAAAAGTTTAAGCAGTTCTAGGGTTGTTTTTTTGTTTCCCTGACATCCAAGGAAGATGATGATGTTGATGCTTTTGTGTTAGTTGCTGCTGAGTTTTTATAGATCTGCATCAAATTATTGACATCTGCAACGAATTTATGCAGTGGCCTGGAGATAACATGTAATCAAGGTCTTTTTGGGTTTTGACGACCCTTCGGATCTTGCCCTTGCTTGTTCTGTTTACAGTTCATGGCATGGTCGGAGGGTGTAACACCCCCTTTATAAGGAGTGTCACAGTAACTATAAATACCCAATAAACAACTCTACTCCACTATATGAAGTTCAATACTTATAGATTCAATATGTACAAATACTAATATAATGTTTCCAACTCCAAATTATTCTCCAAATATTTCTCAATACCACTTTATATTTCTCACACTATCTAGTACATGCCATTATTCTACAAACCATAATATTATATTAAATTACAAATCCACCTCGAGTCTTTCCTTATTTGCTCTTCAAGCTGATCCACTTATTCCACTTTGGTCCAAGCTATCTACAAGTTCTCCACCTACGTATAGAAAAAAAACTACACGCTAAACAATTTGCTTAGTGGTGTCCATAAAAGAAATATAACAACTTTGAACATTTTTAAAATAGAAACAAAGTATATTAATAAGTCAAAAACAAATTAACCAACTTTATGGAACCAAATCACAAAACTTATATTATAAACCTTTCAAAGTACAATCAAATTTATATTCAATTTCTCCAAACACTTTAACCATATATTGCCCAAAGTAAACAAGTCCTGAATAACGGTAAAATGGATACGGGAGTGCACAAGCCCAAAGCCGAAGCTTCAAAATCAATATATCGGTCAAGCCCGAAGCTGAAGCTTCAAAATCAATATATCGGTCAAGCCCGAAGCCGAAGCTACAATATCAATATATATATATCATAATATCGGCCAAAGCCCAAAGCCAAAGCTTCAATTATTTGTACAGTACTGTACCCCCCTTTATTGGCGCTAATCTACCCTGACCCGTATTCTACTTGTTTATAAGGGCAATAAATCAAAGTAACATCTTAAAAATTCCAGTATAAACCATCGATCATAATTCAACATAACTTCAGCAATTAAGAAATTCAAATCCCAAATTTTTAAGCATCAAACTTCAATTAAAACTCAATAAAATCAATATTCATACTTTCCAGAATTTTTCCAGGTTTCGTAACCTGACTTCCCCTGCATTTTTCACTATTAAAACATCATCCAATCGAAGAACTTTCTTGTGTACATAATTAGACACATGTCTCAGCTTTTCAAAGCCACCAGAATCACAGAAATCTAAATTTTATAACCAAAGTTATGATCAAAATACTAAACAGTGTACCGAGCTGAGATTTTCCGAAAACAGATTTCGTGACTCAACTTCAAACAAAAATTTCACATTGAAAACGAACGAAATTCAATAAAATCAAGAATCGTTCAAATTGGATTTATCTAATGAGAGAAAGCATTAAAACAAAACAGGTATACAAATCTGGAAAATTTTCCGAATAACCGAGAAATTGAAATTTGAGACACAAACCTTTTTCTAAGCTCTTTCTAGCTCTCTTCTACCTCTTTTGCCTTTGATTTGCTTGCACTAGCTTCCTCTACAACAACCATATATAATTCTATCAAGATATTGTATAAATAAACTTTCTAATACCATAAATATACTTAATCTACTATGAATTCTACTAATTAAGCTTTAATTTCATAAAAAATCACTCACCTCAAATTCGGGTTACTATTTATCTGAATCTTAAAATTTGAAATCCTCCTCTTCTAGTCTTGGTTCACTGAAATTGATGATGATAGAGGGCTTAAGGATCGATTTCTAACAAGAATTCGAAGTTGAATCGAAGAAATCAGAAGTTTTTAGGTTAAGGAAAATTTGATAAGGGATAGGAAGAAATGGAGAAGGAAATGAAGAAAATGATGGAGAAGAAGGGAAGAGGCAGGAATGTATTTTTTTTAATTTCTAATAATACCCTTGAATAATTAATTAAATGCCCAATTCATCTCTCTTACTTAATTAACTCTTATTTCCTCATGTCTTATATCCAATAACAATAATAACAATAAAAATAATTTCCATGATATTTTAATACCATAGTAATTTATTATAAGCAAATTTTGGAATTTCGGTTCGTTACAATTCTCCCCCTCTTATGAATTTTTCTCCTCGAAAATTACCTAAAAACAATTGCGGATATTGAGTTTTCATTGTATCCTCCGGTTCCCAAGTTGCTTCTTCAACCTTATGATTCTTCCAAAGTACTTTTACCAATGGAATAGACTTGTTTCTCAATTGTTTAACTTCTCTCGCCAAAATTTGTGCCTGTTCCTCTTCATACGTCAAGTCGGGTTCGATTTCTACGACATCAGGAGATAAGATATGTGATGGATCTGATCTATATCTCCTTAACATCGACACATGCAACATATTATGAATTTTGTTGAGTGTTGGGGGTAGGGCCAACTGATAAGCTACCGGTCCAACCTTCTCAATAACCTCATATGGGCCAATGAATCTCGGACTGAGCTTGCCTTTCTTGCAAATTGCAGGTCTTTCTTCCAAGGAGATACTTTGAGAAATACTTTATCCCCAACTTCATAAGTAATGTCTTTTCTTTTTAGATCAGCATAAGACTTTTGTCTATCCGATGCAGCCTTCAATCTTTCTTGAATAAGTTTTACCTTCTCCTTTGTCTCCTGAATCAAATCCACCCCCACAATCTTGTTTTCACTAAGTTCGGTCCAATGTAATGGAGTTCAACATTTTCTTCCATACAATGCTTCATATGGCGCCATTTGTATGCTTGACTGATAGCTGTTATTCTAGGAAAACCCCATAAGGGATAAATACTTATCCCAACTTCCTTCAAATTCAATGATACAACTTCTCATCATGTCTTCCAACACCTGAATTACTATTTCAGATTGACCATCTGTTTGAGGATGAAATGAAGTACTGAAATGAAGTTTACTTCCTAAGGCTTCTTGCAACTTCTTCCAAAATCTCGAAGTAAATCTTGGATCTCGGTCAGAAATGATTGAAGTAGGCACTCTGTGTAGCCTTACTATCTCATCTAGATATAACTGAGCCAACCTATCAAGTGAATAATCCATCCTAACTGGAAGAAAGTGGGCAGACTTTGTCAATCTATCTACAATAACCCACACTGCATCATATTTCTTCTGTGAAAGTGGTAAAGACGTCATGAAGTCCATTATGATTCTTTCCCATTTCCATTCTGGAATTGTTATTGGTTGCAACAATCTAGAAAGAACTTGGTGTTCGGCTTTCACCTGTTGACAAGTTAGACATTAAGCAACATAGTTAGTAATGTCTTTCTTCATTCCATTCCACCAATAATGGCTCTTCAAATTTTGGTACATCTTGTTTGCTCCTGGATGCATTGCATAAGGACTACTATGCGCCTCATGTAAAATATTCTTCTTTAATTCTTCATTGTTTGGCATACATAGTCTATCTTTAAAATATAGACATCCATCTTCTTAAACCATATAGTTGTCTATGATACCCACTTGTGTCCGTGCTCGAATTACCTTTAAGTCATCATCTTCATTTTGTGCTTGCTTCACCTGTTGTAGTAGTATAGGTTGAATCTTCAATTCTGCAATTAAGGCTCCACTACTGGTAAGAGATAACCCCGTATTCATAGCCCTTAGTGCCATCATTATCTTTCTACTGAGAGCATTTGCCACTATATTAGCCTTTCCTGGATGGTAATCGATAAGACAATCGTAATCTTTAATGAATTCCATCCAGCTTCTCTGCCTTAAATTCAACTCCTTTTGTGTTGACAAATATTTCAAACTTTTGTGATCTGTGTAAATATAACATTTTTCTCTATAAAGATAGTGTCGCCAAATTTTCAAGGCAAAGACTATTGCAGCCATTTCCAAATCATGTGTAGGATAATTCCTTTCGTGATTCTTCAATTGCCTGGAAGCATAGGCAATCACTTTCCCTTCTTGCATCAAAACACACCCAAGACCACAATGCGAAGCATCACTATAGATTACAAAGTCTTTTCCAGGCTCTGGTTGGGTAAGGATGGGTGCTTCTGTTAACATCGCCTTCAATTTCTTAAAACTTTCTTGGCACTTGTCATTCCACTCGAATTTTGCATTCTTTTGAAGTAGTTTCGTCAGTGGAGCAGCAATGACTGAAAATCCCTTCACAAATCTTCTATAATACCATGCTAGGCCAAGGAAACTTCTGACTTCCGTAGGGTTCTTTGGTGGTTTCCGTTCGACAACTGCTTCTATCTTTTTAGGATCCACTTTAATTCCTTTTGCAGAAACAATATGGCCTAAGAAAGAAACTTCTTCAAGCCAAAACTCACATTTGCTAAGTTTGGCATATAACTTATTTTCCCTCAAAGTTTGGAAGACTATCCGCAAATGTTGATCATGCTCTTCCCGTGACTTAGAATACACCAAAATATCATCAATGAAACCACTACGAACCTGTCTAAATACAAGTAAAAGACACGGTTCATAAGGTCCATAAATGCTGCTGGTACATTAGTAACAAAAGTATTAGAAGGTAAATATGATCATGCACAATTTACAATAATAAATTTCAATGTTAATTTTACTAATTAGTAGTTATGTTATTTATTATTAGATATTATTAGTTATTAGGACAACTATTATTGTTATATTTATGATTGATTATTTATTTCTTATTTATATTAATTTTTATTTAAAACTTTAATTATTACTATTATTATTATTTATTAATGTGTATTATAATATTTATATAATATTATTTACTATCATTTTTGTATTTTAATTATTAAGTAATAATGATTTATTATTTTTAATATTTATTTTATTAACAATTATTTTTATAATATTTATAATTAATAATATTTATTAATAGCTTCAGTTCAATTCAGTTCCATTCAGCTCATCGCATTGCAGTCCAAAAGAACATGTACTAAGTTGTTTGAGAATTTTGATATCTTTTTCAACAAAAAAATCTCTAAAATAATTTGTCTAGTTTTATTGATATAAATAATATGTCTAGCATGTCAAATAGGACGCAACATTTTTTTACTTCCGTAAGTAAGATACTCAACAACAATGATCCCAAACATGAGCACTCTTTTTTAAAAAAAAATAAGAGCCGAGAAGACTGGTGACTTCAGGGCCAACACCCAATTAGGTTAGCATCCTACATCCCAAAATCAATATGATTTTTTAATAAATATTCTAATATATATATATATATATATATATATATATATATATATATATATATATATAACAAATATTCATTTGTCCAATATAGGTATAAGTTGTTAATGGAATGAAACTAAAAATCGTTCATATTAACGATATATTCTTATGGAAAGAACTATGTTAATAATATATTTAGAAAAGTACTCCCTCCGGTTCCGAAAACTAGTCGTTTTAGAGAAATTCACAAATTTTAAGAAACAATTAATGGAGGGTATAAAATTACTTGTTTACCCTTAATTAACATTAATTGAGTAATATGTGTATATGGATTGAGCTACAATTAATAAGGGTATAATAGAGAGAAAGGAGTAAAAGCTTATATTGAAAATAGAGAATGACAAGTAAAAGGAGCAAAGGAAAAGTGCGTAGAGTGACTAGTTTTTGGAACCAGACGGAGTAATAACTTTTTATGGAATAAAAAAAAATATACATTTGTCCAATATAGACATAAGTAGTTAATGGAAGGAAACTAGAATTAGTAGCTATTAATGACAAATTCTTATGGAAAGAAATATGTTAATAATATATTTTGAAAAGTAATAACTTTTTATGGAATAAAATGGAAAAGGTTAATATTAATGATTAACACTTTCCAATTTTAAAAATATTTATGTCATATAAGTATACGAAAAAAAATCTCATGACATTATAATACATTTAAAAATAATAAATGTCTTCAAATGAAATAAAATTAATAAATACTAATTTATCTCTTTCTATAAACGTGTTGGAAATAATAATTAAGGTGAATTTTTTTTATCATATTAACAATATAAAAGTTAAAATAATAAGTTAGTAAATAATTATTTTTCATAAGTACGAAAACATTTATGTTAATTTCCAAATTTATCTTCAAATTTATGTAAATTTCAAAGGAACCGGATTTTGACCGGTTCACCGATTTTTTCCGGTTTGAACCAGTCAAGTCCGGTATTTTACAAAACCGTTATCTTTCTATCAACCGGACCGGACTCATGGCCGGTTCCTAGTTTTTTCGGTTGAACCGACCGGTCCGGACCGATTTTAATAACATTGGTTCCAATAGTTCCTCCAAGGATCCGTAGCACCCACACACACAAGACTTTCAACAACAGATCTCGTAGTATAACGTAGCTTGTACTTACGAATTGGTATTGTAATATCTGTTGGTTGAAAACTTTTCCCTTTGAGGTCATATGAAACCATGTGCCTCAAACCTAAATCCAAAATAATCTTATCTCCTTCCTTTGAATATCCCAAAACTCCCACATCAAAAAAGTTAACTACTCTCAAGAACGGAGGCAATTGACCTGTCGTTACCGAGTACATTAAGCTCCACGGAATATCTGCTCCATCTTTCTTCCTAACATATAATAGAGCTTCATCCTTGATACCAGAGGTCCAAAAACACATACAGAGACACTCATCTAAAATGCTCAAAGAAGTGACTGTTTCCGGTCAATGTATAAAATGTCTCTTTTCCAATCTCAAAGGCAAGAATGCGCTTTAAGCCTGAGAGGTAATCAGTTTGATTACAAAATAGCCAATGTAAATCACCATGAGCAAAGTAACCATAATTAGAAAACCACCATAATCAACCAATTTCGGCGAAGAAATCAGTGCGAACCCTTCTCCATGAACTCGACCTTAACCCGAAAATCCAAATGCTTGAAAGTCAACTGGGACTGGATGAATAACTGCAACCTTGTAGTCATCCAAAGAATAGTCATAACCAAAACCCTTCTTGATACCGTCTGGGTTGCATGGCCAGGGATGTCGGGAAGAGTCCTGTAGTGGTGGGTGGATGGGTTCCATAAAGTAGGTACAAAATTGAAAACTAACAAAAGAAAAACACCGTTACAGTAACCACCTGTTGAATTAGAAACATGTAATTTGGGCATGTTGTAATTTGTTGTAATTTGGTATGGTTTTGGGAAGATGAGGTTCAGGTGAGATCTGTCTTCAGCAGATCTTTTAAGGTGTAAATTAACGAAATACGGACTATCGATGATAGCAGGGAATGATTTAGAAAGACATCTAAAATGCAAAAGAGATTTCACTGCAACCACTTTAGAACTTCTGTGATTAATTCTTGTGGAAGTTGTGCCATTATCACTCCCTCCTGATGATTCATGTTAGAAGCAAACGAACAAAATAAGCATAATTGACAAATTGGCAAACAAAAAAAAAAAAAATCAAAAACTGACCTTGTGAGTGATTTGAGAATCCGTTATTCTCCTGCAGCAATTTCCCATTCTCAAACTGTAAAACCTACAAGCCAAAAGAAGGAAGGTAACTTAGGACTAAAATTCAACAATCATTAATAATACTAGAGTTAAAAGTTTTTCTTTTAAAAAGTTTAGTTTTGTAAGTAATTTGTGTTGTAGTCAATCTAGTAGTTAGAGAGTCCATTTTATTTGGGAGTTTTAGTTGTTTGAAATACTTTGGACTAGACTTTTTTTTATAAGTGGACATATACAAGACTTATCAAGTTTTTTATTAATAATTATTATAAATGATTTTTATTTTAGTACTACTTTATTGATATCGAATTCTGAAGATTGCTTTTGCACTAAGCTATATCTGTAGAAGAAGATTTTCATTCAGAATTGTATCACACTAGTGAGGGCTCTGCTAGGGTTTCGCATTCTCCAAGCTCTTATCTCCGATCTCTGGCTGCCACCATGGCTGCCGGCCACTCTGGTGGTCCAACACCACCAGAATTCTTCGATGGTAATATAGCAGGACTTTTTAGTAGAGAGAGTTTCATCAAAGCCACATCGAATCCGATTGGAACTGAAAACCCTAATTCGCTCAAGGCAGATTCTCAACCAAAGAGTCAGGTCAGTTTTGCGAACATCGTCAAGGGGAGTGATTTTGGCATACCAGAGGTTGTAGCTACTGCTGAGGTATCCACCAAGGGAGGCTTTACTTCAGTAAAGATCCCACAGGGTTTGATTGAGAAACGATTGGCTTTGTGTGCCAACTCTTTGATAGGAAGACTGATTCTTCAAAAGGGGGACAAGCCCTACCGATTGTCTGATATGAAGGAAGTTTTAACTGCTACTTGGGGGATCAAGGAAGCATGGAGGCTTATTTCACTTGGTAAAGGATATTACCATATTTTTCTTGGCTCGCAGGTCACAAAGTAGCGAATTTGGTAAAGGATATTACCAAAGCAACCCAATTTTCGACCGGAGGACCAGAAGTCTACGAAAGCTCTAGTTTGGGTCAGATTTCATGGCTTGCCATGGGAATACTATGACTCTGCAATTCTGGCTTGCATAGCTAAAGGAATTGGTGAATTTTCGAGGGTTGACCGAGCAACTTTAGATGGAGACTTCGGGTACTTTGCTAGGGTTTTAATTGATATTGATTTGGCAAATCCTTTGGTTTACACGGTTGGTATGGAGAGAGAGGGTAAACAATTGTAGATCGATGTCGAATACGAAAACATATCGAACTTTTGTAAACTATGCTCTAATATCGGGCATACATGGAAGGTCTGTCGCCAAAACCCTAAAGCTAAGTCTGATCAAGGGCTTAATAAAGTAGGAGGTCAGATTCAGGGAAGTCAGCATACAGCTGAAGAAGTGCTTGGGAAAGCAGGAGAAAAAATGCAAAAGGAGTTGTGTGACAAGGAGCCAGTGACTCCGATGGTTACTAATACTGCAAAGGCAACCCCAGTTGCTACTGTGGAGGGTTTAGTTGCATTAAAGAAAGTGCAAGACAGATTGGTAGAAGACCTGACCATTCAGGAAGTCAATCCTGGGAATACGGGTTCTCCAGGAGGAAATATTATGGAAAGCAGCCAGGAATGTAATAGTTCTTCGGAACATGATCCTTCTCCTTCTTTAAAGGAAATTCAAAAGGTTTTAAATCCATCTAAAACCTTGGTTACGAGTGCACAACATGTTGACTTGGTTGTGGATTTCACCTAAAACCAGGTTAACCCTTCTACAGGTATTAAAGGGTAATTTAGGGACCCAGAGGAGTCTGATGGAGAGGAATTTAGTCACACATCAGTAGAGAGGACCATTAGTCATTCTATGGAAGACAAGGATAATTCCCAGGCAGTTGATATGGCAACGGGCAAGGGCCGATTCTGGGCAGATTATTCTGATTCAGAGGAACAAGTAAAAACTACCAAGGAAGTCAAGGCTGACAAAAAAGGCCCAAAGACTCAGGGTCGTGGTAGAGGGAATGGACAAGCCAGTAGAGGCTAGGGGCATCAAAACCCTTCAAGGAATTGTAAATGAAGACTTTTTCTGGAACTGTAGGGGAATTGGCAATTCCTCTACCAAAAATTTTTTTTTTGAATTTTTGTCAGACGTATCGTCCGGATTTAGTTTATCTTGTAGAACCTATGATCTCTTTTGATGATAATTTGCGGTTTTGGAAAATGGTAGGTTTGAAGTTTGTTTCTGGGAATAATAGTGATCTCCAATCCATATGGGTGCTTTCGAGCTTCCATATAACTCCCTCGAATGTGACTAGGGGGCAGCAATCGGTGACCATTGACATTCAGGTTGCGGGTGAAAATCATCATTATTCATTTGTTTACGGTAGTAATTCTGTGGTTAATCAAAGAATTCTATGGAATGAGCTTCTTAACTTGTAGCAGGATGTCCCATGGGTGGTCATTGGCCACTTTAATGTTGTTCGAGGTGCTCATGAGAAACAAGGGGGAAACATTAACAACGTCGCATGTAGAGAGTTTAACTCAGCCACGGATGGAGCGGGGTTAGCAGATCTGCCACTTTTGGGTTCATAATTTATGTGGACGAATAGAAGAATGGGACCTCACAATATCCGATGTATGCTAGACAGGGCTATAGGGAATTCAGTTTTCCTTGATCACTGGGATTCTATTCGTCGTCAGGCTCTTCCTCGACATCACTCGGATCACAACCCAGTTCTTCTCGAATGCTCTAAAGGTGAGGTTAGTTTTGCAAGATTTCGTTTTCAAAGTATGTGGCTTACACATGCTGATTTTCACGATTATGTTCGCTTTAATTGGAATCCGATTTCACCTTTTGTGCCTATACATGCTTTTACTAATAACTTAAAGTTTTTATGTAGTAAGTTGAGGGAATGGAATAAGTTAGTTTTTGGTAATTTGAATCAGCGAATTCTGGCTTGTCGTGAGTCGTTACGTTTGGTTCAATTGGAGATTGAGGATGGGGGGCTTTCTGACGAGCTTGCAGTAAGGGAGATTCAGGCTCATGCTGATCTCAATTTAGTGCTTAATCGGTAAGAAATTTACTTCAAAGAAAAGGGGCCTATGAATTGGCTTCGAGCGGGCGACAGGAATTCTGATTTTTTTCATCATCAAGCTACGCTTCGTAAAGCTTCACCGAGCTTAGGGTTTCTGAATATTAATGGCACCACTACTACTGATCTACAGGCCATTTGAAACCATGTGGTGGAATTTTATAGATCACTCTTTAGTAGTCAAGGTGAGGTGCATGTTAATCATGATAGGATCCGCTCAGTAATCCCGAATCTTGTGACAGAAGAGGAGAATAGGTCTTTAACTAGGAGGCCAATGATTGATGAGATACGTAGTATGGTCTTTGATATGGACGGAGAAAGTGTGTCGGGTCCTGATGGGTTTACAGGTAAATTCTTTCAATCATTTTGGCATTTTATTGGCGACGATGTTAGCAAATGCATTTGGTGGTTCTTTGACAATGGGAAAGTCACCACTGGTTTTAATTCAAGTGTCATGGTTCTTATCCCTAAAGTTGATGAGGCTGATTGTATAGAGCAATACCGTCCAATTGCTTGCTCAAATTTCATTTTCAAAATTATTAGGAAACTGATTGCTAATAGGCTTATGGTTATAGCGGCTCGGATTATATCTAAGAATCAGTTTGGGTTTATTATAGATAGGAAAATCAGTCATAGCATTTTGTTGGTCTCAGAGGGTATGAATGTGCTTAACAAGAAGGAATTTAGGGGTCGTATGGCACTCAAAGTCGACATCCGAGAGGCTTTCGACATCTTGGATTGGGATTTCTTACTTACGGTTTTAGATTGTTTTGGTTTCTCTAAACAATTCCGGGATTGGATCCTTGAAATTCTATCATCTTGTCATATCTCCTTACAAATTAATGGCCAACTTACAGGTTATTTTTCTTGCTCAAGGGGAGTAAGACAGGGTGATCCCCTTTCTCCCTTGCTTTTTTTGCCTTCCTGAAGAATTTCTTAGTAGGTATATTTTGAAGTTAGCTAATAAGGGTAACTTCACTTCTATGCGATATACGAGGGATGCGATTTTCCCATCCCATCTTCTCTATGCAGATGATGTGGTTATTTTTGGGGCAGCCACTAAACATAATTTCATATGCCTAAAAATTTTATTCAAGGACTATGCGGCTATATCGGGTCAAGCAGTTAACTGAAACAAGAGTTTAGTGTATTTCAGTAGAGGAATTTCTATCAATCGGGCGCATGAAAATTCAAATATACTGGGAGTTAGGTAGCTAGATAGCCCTTTCCCATACCTAGGGGTTCCTTTATTTAAGGGGATTCCTCGACGGACTCATCTGAGGAGCGTAGCGGATAAGATTTTAAGCAAGTTTTCGGGGTGGAAAGGATCCTCGTTATCGATGGCTGGTCGAATCTGTTTGGTAAACTCTGTGATTCAGGGTTCATTTATTCGTTCGTTCTTAATTTATAAATGGCCAGTCAAACTCTTGCGGGATATGGAGCGTGCAATCAGGAATTTCGTTTGGAAGGGTTCAACAACTAATCTTAAGTTGATAACGGTGCCGTGGTCAATCTATTGTAAGTCTCTAAAGTGCAGTGGTCTTGGAATCAAGAGCCTTCAAACTCTCAATAAGGCTTTACTCGCTAAGTTAAGTTGGGAGATCATTCAAGGTCAACATCCTATGCCCAATTTATTATGGTCGAGATTCATACAAAGATTGGGGGATATAATCAGGCATCCTATATGCTCAACAATATGGAGTTCTATCAAGGGAATTTTTGGGCTGGTTAGAGAACAGGTTGTTTGGTTTATTTCATCGGGGCTTAATATAAGTTTTGGTTCGATAGTTAGATGGGAGAGCGCTTGGTTGATTGGTTGGAATTGCCCAATGAGCAGAGGCGGGTTGTGTCAGGGACGGTCTCTAATTTATTAAGAAACAATGAGTGGAATCTGCCAGAGAGATTACCGGTTGAGGTCCAAAGTGAAATTTTACAATTAGATCAGTTGAGAGAAGGTCTAGATACTTATGTTTGGAAGGCGGCAGTTGATGGTAACTTTTCCGTTAAAAGAGTTTACTCATTTTTACAGAACTCAAATGTAGTGGAACCATGGCATGATTTCATTTGGAAGGCTTTTCTTCCTCCTTCGCGTTCTACGTTGTGTTGGAGACTGATCTATGGTCGGATTCCTACAGATGACATCCTTTAATATAAAGGAATATCGATTGTATCCAAGTGTTACTTGTGTGGGCAGAATAGGGAGATTATCGATCATGTTTTCTTGCAATGTCCTTTTGTGAGGTGTTTATGGAATGCGGTGAGTAGCTTTTTTGGAAAGGATATTTACCTTAACGAGGGCCTAATTCCCCTAATTATAAGGGCGAAAGAGAAGTGGTGTGGGTCTCAGCTATTTGTGGTGTGGAACGTGGCAATCTTGAGCTGTTTTTGGGTCATATGGCATATGCGGAATTTAGCCAGATTTCAAGACAAGCATGCGGTGATTGGAGACGGATTGCTTTTTCTTTGGCGCTCCATGAAAGAAGTCAAATTTTATAGAGCTGGAAATACCAAAACCATTGCTGATTTCGAGATTCTAAAGAAGATTGGTTTTGATATTATACCGGGTAGAGCAGAGGAAGTCATCCCGGTGACATGGACTCCACCACCGCCACACTTTATGAAGGTCAACATTGACGGATCAGCTATGGGCGCCCCCGGGCTGGCTGTTTACGGGGGAATTTTCCAAAATCCTAGACGATTTCTGCATGGATCTTTTTCCGGGAATATTGCGAATGCATATGCCTTTAAAGCAGAATTGATGGCGGCAATTGTTGCGGTGGACAAAGCTTTTGATCTCGGTTGGAGGCAATTGGAGTTAAAAACGGACTCCATGTTTGTCCTTTATGCATTTAAAAACCAGCAAGTGGCTATTCCATGGTCACTTAGGGTCCGTTGGGAAAATTCGATCCCCAAACAGCGTCAAATGAATTTAATTGTAACTCACATTTATCTGGAAGGAAACGGAGTTGCTGACTCTTTGGCAAAACATGGGCAAATTTATGGTCAAGAATGGTGGCTTTCACATCCACCCTTTGTGAATCCATTTATAACTGAAGACTATGCTCACCAAACTCAATACCGATTTGCTAGGCCACGTTGATTGTTGGGCTGCTGCAGACGAGCTAGATAGGCGTATAGCTTATTATTTCATCTCGTTATCTTGTAAATTGATGATTCGGTATGATCTCGCTATGACCGCTACAACTCATGTATTTCTTTTAACAGTGGCGGGAACTCTTCCCACCTACCTTTTCCCTCTCTCGGAAAATTTTAATTAAAAAAAAACTATATCTGTAGAAAATTTAGGGTTTATATTTTTGTGTTTTGATTTATCTATCTCAAAAATCAAAATTGACTCGTAATTTGATGAATAAGATAATAAAATATATTATTATCTTTTCAATATATATCTATTTGTTGACCCTTGAAGCTGTGATCAGTCGTAGGTTTGAGTTCACATTCGGGTGGAATGAGATAAGGTTGTTTCATTATTATTAATGTAAGCCCAAATGAGGCAAAAAAAAGAATTTTTTTTATAAAGCAAAGAATCAGGAGTATCTAAAGCAACAAACTTCACCCATTAATTTGCATCTTTAGCTAGTGAATGTGTTATCAGTAAAGTTCCGTGGCACGGTCGTTCCTCATTGTCTTTTATTGAAAGTTTTGAAAATTTTGAGGTAGAGTAGTGGCACGGTCGTTCCTCATTGGCCTTTGGTTGAGTGATATCTTCTAGCTTGGATGGAGATGATCAGGGATTAAACCTTGGCTCCTGTAAAAATTTCAAAAAAGAGAGTAGTGACATAGGTTTCGTTCTCTTGGGCTCCATATCAGTTCAACATAGCATGGTTATAAATTTAGACTGTAACACAATCACAACGTGGTAGTCGTGTTAATGTCATTATTAGTAATGAGTTAGTAACTTTATGTGTTTTGTTTAATAATTTCTTATACCTAGGGCTAAATACATCATTACTTGCCTGAATTTGATCCAAATGAGTTATTGCCCCTAAAATTTTCAAAGTTTCTCTAGCCCCATGAACTTGGAATGCATCGGTTTGCCCCATAAATGCCACATGTTAACTTCTGATTGGAGAGAGAAAAATTATGAAATGACATTTTTTAAAAGTCCAACCAACTAGAAATTGACACGTGACATTTAAGGGGCAAGATGATGCACATTTTCCAAGTCTAGGGGGCGAAGAGAGAAACTTTGAAAAATTTAAGGGAGTAGTATGCCATCTAAGCCAAGTTCATGCGGATAAATTGTTTGACCCAATTTTAAACATTACATTGCTTATGTGGAATGATATAAAATAAATAAAATTGAGAAATTATGAACTAACTTATCTTTTTATTTTTAGTCTTTCTCCTAAAAATTTCCAAGCCCATATTAAGAAAACTCGTATTTACCCTTTGAAGACGATGGAATATGCTTTTTATGAGTCATTTCAAAGCGAAAGCCGTTGGTTAACATTGGAGTCAAAAAAGGTGTTTGTGCATTTTCCATAAACAATCAATTCAATTTCATAGGAGTCAAAAAATAAATTTTGATAGGAAAAGGTCAAAATTGAGTCTGGAAACAATATAGTACAAAAGGGAAGTGAAAAATAAACTTTGTCGAATTCCTTAGTTTGCTAATGGTATTTAAATGTTCACCAACTTTTTTTTACCATCTGATTCATCGGAGCTTTATTTCCACTACAATTAGATTCGATCCGGGTCTCGCACCTGGCTGTGGTGGGTGAATGTCCCAGTAAAAATTTTCTGCATTCGCTGTTGAATGTTGAGTTTCTCATTAAATTCCAAAATAAAATAAAGAATAAAGGAAGAGAAGATAGACGTACAGAATAAAGTGAAATTAAAAATTTAACTGAAGATATTAGTCTTCTATCTACAAATTACATGCAAATGAAAGTTACTGATAGAATTTACATCTTCAGTTTGTGAACAAAATTGAAGTTTTGTAAGTTTTTATATTAATTGTTTTTTTTCATATGTTATGAGTTTTAAACTCTATATAAAGAGTTTGAAATCATATTGTAAACAATACAAACAAAAGAAAGTGAGTTAAAAACAAAGGAAGAAAGAAGAAGAATAACGTTTTATATTTCTTCATTTTTATTATCTTTAGTCTCTCCATTTTCTTCATAGCATATTTCTTCTCTCAAGAGAAATAAATAGAGATCGGCATAGTTTGACTGAGTCAAAAATTAACAGTGATATCAGAGCAGTTTCTTAAGGGTTGTATTTAAAGATGGCAATGAATGTAAACTTGCCTCCACCACCAGTGTTTACAGGAGAAAATTACGATTATTGGGCTGTAAGAATGGAATCGTATCTTCTTGCTTATAGTCTTTGGAGTGCTGTGGAAGAGGATTATGTGCAAAATTTGCCAGAGAATCTTTTCGTGCAGCAGATTAAGCAAGACTCAGAGGCCTCAATGAAGAATTTCAAGGCGCTTTCGATCATTCATTCAGCTGTATCTGTAGACATCTTTCCCAGGCTGGTGGGATTCAGAACAGCTGAAAAGGCTTGGGATCACTTGAAAGAAGAATATGCTGGAAGTGCTAAGGTGAGAGGATTAAGGTTGTTGACTCTCAAACGGGAGTTTGAGCTGATAAAAATGCAAGATGGTGAAAGTGTTAAAGACTACTCTTCTAGAGTCATGAATCTGGTTAATCAAATCAGATTACTTGGAGGAGACTTCAAGGATCAGAGAGTAGTGGAGAAGATGATGATAAGTCTACCTGAGAGATTCGAGTAAAAACTCTCGGTAATAGAGGAGACTTGTGACTTGGAAATAGTTTCAGTGGCTGAGTTAATCAGCAAATTGCAAGTTCAGGAGCAGAGTGCTTCCATGAGAAGTGAGGGAATTGTTGAGAATGCTTTTCAAGCGAAACAAAGAGGGAAGCAAATAGCAACAAGTTCAAAAGAAGGTCCTTTTACTGAAGTTAAAGGAAAAGAGCAACAAGGGCATAAAGATTTAGCTAAGAAAGGAAAATTTCCACCTTGTCCCACTTGTGGAAGAACAAATCATCTTGAAAGTAAATGTTGAAAAATATGCAGTGTAAAATTTGCAAGAAGAATGGGCACATTGCAAAGTATTGCTCAAAGAAGAAGAACCATCCAACTCAGCAAGACGGACAGAATCGACCAGCTCAACAACAACAAGCAAACTTCGTTGAGAATCATGAACAACAAGAAAGCCATTTGTTTATGGTTTCTCAAGATCTTCATGTACCTGGTTGTGATATGTGGTACATTGATAGTGGTTGTACTAGTCACATGGCAAAGGATCAGAGGATGTTTTCTTGCTTGGATCACAGTTGCAGAACGAAGATCAAGCTTGGAAATGGGGTGATCGTTGAGGCTCAGAGTAAAGGTTCCGTACCGATTCATACCAAACAAGGTATAAAACTCTTATGGATGTGTTATTCATACCTGGTTTGGATCAAAATCTGCTGAGTGTGGCACAAATGCAAAATAATGGCTATTCTATTTTGTTTAAAAATGATTATTGCCATATTTATGATGCTGCAAATGTTGAGGTTATCAAGGTGAAGAAGGTTGATAATAGTTATATGTTGTGCTTGAAACATGTGAATCATATGGCTTTAATGGTAAAAAATGATGAGACCTGGTTGTGGCACAAATGTCTCGGTCACTATCACATTGACTCTTTGAAGTTTATGCAAAAGAATGCCATGGTGAATGAAATTCCCACTCTTGTCAGTGGAGAAAAAGTTTGTGCGGTGTGTCAGTTTGGAAAATGCACAAGACTAGCTTTCCGAATGAAGGTGTCAAGAGGGCAACAAGAAAGTTAGAGTTGATCCACTCAGACATATGTGGACCGATGAGCATTGCTTCCTTGAACAACAACAGATATTTCATCTTGTTTATTGATGACTTTACTAGGATTACTTGGGTGTATTTCCTATCAAACAAAAGCAAATGTGGAGAAGCAAAGTGGATGTCAAATTGCAACCTTACGGATAGACAATGACAGCGAATATGCTTCCGCGGCATTCAAAGAATTTTGTGATCATCATGGAATTATGCACCAGTTTACTATCAGTTATACAACTGAGCAAAATGGTGTTTCCGAGAGGAAGAATAGGACAGTAATGGAGATGGCCAGGTGCATGCTTTAGCAGCAAACCATAATTCCATCCTTATATACGACTGGTGTAGTTGTACCCTTTGCATGCTTCACCATTTGTACAGCTTTCTTCTGGAAGCTGTCAAACTCAAAAAGTACAAAGAAAATATGAAAATTCAGCTCAATTAATGATCACGGACAAACACATGCAATACTTTCAACAACATATCATGTTTGATAGTGAAACTTGTAACCAATTGGTGTTGTATTTTCAGTCAGTGTTGTAATTGTTTCTCCCAGTCATATGAAACCTAAACCCAAAGAAAGGCGGCAATTTTTCTATTGTAACTGAGTACAATAAGCTCCACGTATATTCTGCTCCATCTCTCTTTCAAAATTACAATAGAGCTCCCCCGTGCAAGTGCAAAAACCGAAACAAAGACACCCATCTAAAACATTCAATCATTCATTATTCCCCTATTCCGGATATAAGTAGGAAGGTTCAATATAGAAAACCTCTCCTTTGACATGTCAAATGAAAGAATTTCCAAGAAATTATTAGTTGCATAACAATATAATCAATATAAGTGACCATCTGAAAATTATTCAGCAAATCAGTGCAAAACCTTCTCCATGAAATTGACCTCAACCCAAAAATCCAAACTCGATATTCAATTATGATTCTCATATATATTCTCTAGCCTCCGGTTTCAATTGAAATATATTCTATTTTGAATGGTTGAATTATTACAACTTTGTAGCCATCCTGTGAAGAGTCCAATGGTGATTCTAGGACTAATTTTTGGTGTCTTATTACTAATATAGAAAAAAACTAATTTTAAATATATGTAGATAAATATCCTCGATGAAGAATAGAATATTTTAAGTGCAAAAATAAGAAAATTAGGAAATGGTGGTAAAATGTTTATATATATATATATATATATATATTGAAAACCCCCCAGAGGAACATTGTGTTCCTCCAAAAGGAAAAAGATTGAGGCGAGTGAAAATTTCGGGGTGGTCGTCCCAACTACGTTGGTGCATCCACTTGCCTAAAAAACACGCACATCTCTTTATTAATCAAAATACCAATTCAAGCTCTCAAGGTTAGAGCATCATTGATAGTCAATTACAACCAAGGAGGTGATTCGGATTATTAAAAATATCCGACACCATAAAAGTCAAAGAGCGCTTATTACATCGGAACACAAAAAAACAGAGATAAATGCCAGCTACAAGATGGTCCTCCTCACACATTCGATCCTCAAATACAAAAGTGTTTCTGTGCTTCCACAGGGACCAAGCAACAAAAAACCATAGCGACGTTCCAAATTCACGGCACACACCCCGACGAAAGAAGGAACTCCACACTGCAAAAAGTCATAAGTTGCGCTAGGGATTGCCATTTGAATTCAAAAAAGCCGAAACAACCCCTTCCACACATTATTACAAGCATCGCAATGGACAATAGCATATGGTTGCACGATTCAACCATATCACAAAAAGGGCATTTCGAGTCAAGAGCATATTGACAACTCCTTTAGAATAGAAACTCTTTTGTTGGCAGCCTGTCATGAAAAAGAAGCCATCCAAAGAAACAAACTTTCAAGATAAGGCAAGAATCCCAAATTGTAATAAAGTTTCAATTTAAGATGTGCCAATTGGGTGAATTGTAGTATCCTTTCAAAAATGAAGACATGGAAAACATGGACCCCGAACCCAAATTCCACACCAATTTATCTGGCCCATCATTAAAAAAGACGCTACCCCGCTCCCCATTCAGCAAGTTTCCCCAATTTCCATGAAATAGATTCGGCCTAGAGTGCATGATCCAATTACATAGTTGTATACATCTTTCTCTTTCAGAAATTCGCAATCTCCTCTTCCGAAATGACCTACCAAAAGCATCAGCCCTAAATAACATCAAACAACCCTCTTTAATCGTGCAATTTTCCCGATTATTCATCACAAATAAGTCATGAAAATGGTCCTTTAATGCGTGTCTAGACACCCAATTGTCATGCCAAAAGGAAGCCCCGTTATCGTTGCCCACCGTGACCACGACATTATCCTTAAAACAATTTCATAATTGTTGATTTCTCATACAACAAAACACCACCTCTCTCCAAATATGTGATTGACGGTTTACATCATATCCTTCTAAGCTCACCCAATCTGTTATACCATACTTCCGTACACAAAACGCATACCACAATGAGTCACCGTCAGCAACCTTCAACTTCCAAATCCACTTAAGAAGCAAACTACAATTAACAAGCCAGAAATCCCAAATATAAAGCCCCCCAAGCTTCTTTGGTATTGTGATTATGTCCTAACTTACTTTGCTAAAACCTTTTACCCATGCATTGCCTTTCCATAAGAAATTTTGCATCAAGCTTGTCAACTTAGAATTAACACCCACCGGTAACCGATGCTAAGAAAGCAAATAGACTGGTAATGATGCTAAAACCGATTTAATCAACACAACTCACCCACTATAGGACAAACATTGCCCCTTCCAACCACTTAGACGACTATTAAATTTCGCAATTAATCCGTTCCAATAATCCATCAGGATTCTTCTCACACTTAAAGGAACTCCCAAATACGGAATTGGAAACTTATCAATCTTACACCCTAACATTTCCCCACATAAAGAAACAAGCGAGTCACTAGCATTTACACCTATAATCGAGCTCTTGTGGAAGTTAATTCGCAAACCAGATATTAGTTTAAAGCATTTAAGCACATGAAAAAAAATAGGAATTACCATCACATCTGCAGGAAGGAAACACTGAGTGTCATCATCAAACTGCAAGAGAGAAATATCCCTTCCTACACCATTTATTCGAAACCCAGGTAGGTGGCTAATGCAATAGTCGCATCAAATAACTACTTGAGTCCCTCAATAGCTAAGACAAATAGGAAAGGGGAGATTGGGTCCCCTTGTTTCAGCCCCTTTCCTAAGCAAATCGGATCACATAGCACCCCATTAATAAGGACTGACGTTGTAGAGCCCACCCTGTATCCCTTAAACCAACTGATCCATTTATAATTGAAACCCATCCTCCTACACACCACATTTAAAAATATCCATGATACGCTATCATATGCTTTTTGGAAATCCAATTTGAGAACCAAACATGACTGTCTACTAGATTTTATAGAATGCACAATTTCAGAAGCAATAAAGATATTTCTTACCTTAATGAATCCAAACTGGTTATCTAAAATCAAGCTAGGGGGCAACGATTGTAGACGCCTAGATAACACTTTCAAAAGTAATTTATATATCCCATGAATGAGAGCAATCGACCTATAGTTGCTAATCAAAAGGGAGCCTGATACCTTGGGTATTAAGACCGTTTATGTCTTCTTCAAAGAATTTAATAACTTAGAAGTAGCATGAAAAATATGAAAAAAGCAATAATTTCCTCCTTCATTTCTCCCAAAATCTTTTGTAAAAGTAAAAATTAAATCCATCCGGTCCCGGAGCCTTATTCTTATTACACAAACACATTGCCTCCCATATCTCTTTTTATGAAAATGAAGCAATAAGAGCTGCATTATATGGGTGACTTACGGTTTTGAAGTTCAAGCCGTCGAGGAAATACAGGATTTCATTAGGCTCTACAAATAGCTGTACATAATAGGCTCTAATCGCATCTAAAATTTGTATCGGGTCCGAAGAAAGCTCACCCTCCACCTCTAATTGACTGATGCAATTTTGCCGTGACCTGGCAGAAGCTACACGATGAAAAAAGGACGTATTATTATCTTCCAAAACCGTCCAATTCACTCTAGAGTTTGTTGGTGGCAAATTTTTTCTAAACTCCTTCGATAATCCGCCAAAGAGACCCGAGCTAAATCAAGCTCTGATCCACTTGACACATCAATCCACCGGGATACCCCGCTAGACTGTAACTCCAACACCTTATTTTCTAGAGTTTTAATTCGATGCTCCATCATCCCAAAATTCCTCGAATGCCACGGTTTGATATACTCCCTTAATCGAGACAACTTATAATTAATATTTCTATCCTTCGATTCACGGCAAATATCAGTCCACTTTTGACTCAAGAATGGTAAAAAATCATCGTTGTCCCACCAAGAATTTAAGGACCAAAAAATCCTTGGTTTATGAAATTCCACTTTGCAAAAGTGAAGAATAATGGCAAATGGCCCGATAACGAAGAGTCCACCATTGCCAAGTGCATCCTTGGCCCAAATCTAAAATATCACACGAGGTGAACACCCCATCGATCCTCAAGTAAGCTTTACTATTAAACCATGTATAATCCATTCCTTGCAATGGAACATCATAAAGACCACACTCATTCACAAATTCATGAAAATGGACCGTAGAATTTGTAATTCCTCTATTCACTAACAATTTCTCATTAGGACGAATAACTTCATTAAAATCACCACATACCACAACATTAGGAAGATCACGAATGTAAGCAGCGATATCCATCAATAATTGGTGTCTTTCCATATAATCAATGGGGGCATATACACACACTAAATTAAATTCCCAACCATTCTCCATAGCCCACAATATGCACCATCGTGAATCCAAAACCAACACCCTCACACAGATAACCGATGAGTTCCACGATACAATTAGGCCACCTGAGATACCAATGGATGGTATGTAATGAAAAGCAAAGTCGTTATGACCCCACAATCTCCGAACAATTTGGTCCGAAACTATATTGGCCTTTGTCTCCACTAGAACAACAAAATGTAATTTCCATTTATAAACACAAGACCTAACGAAAGATTTTTTCACATTCGATTTTAAACCACCTCGACAATTCCAACACAAAAGATTTAAAGACATAACAATATAAACCAAACCCAGAACCAACCATAAAACTTACTCTAAATTCTCACACGCCTTTAAAATAACTTCCATTTATTGTGCCTTAAAGAGCCACAGCTCATATCCCAAGAGTGTTATTTGTAAGTTTTTATTCCTATTTTCTAAGCCAACATGAGAATAAATAATAACTTTGTTCATATTTGAGATATCTGGGCCCGATGATGTCAAAGTCATATTATTCAAAACTTCAATGGAATCCAATGGTTGAATTATTTGCAAGGGTAGATCCCCTACTAATAATCCTAAATCTGAGTTCGGCATAATACTCACATATAATTTCGGAGATTTCGAACTGACTATATCCAATTCCTTACCTAATTCCTCTTCCACTCCTTCAAAACTCACCTGTTCTCTCGAATCAGAAGATGTCGTATCTAATACACTCCCATTGTAAGTCGAGTTCACACAATTTTGGTAGCCAATGCCTTGTCTGAAATTAGTGAAAACCACCATCTCAACCGAACCTACACTAATCCAAATATTCCTGCTCATAATGCCTAACGGTACGGAAACTAGGCATGATATCACATCGAATCTTTCCAGATTTTCGAAGTCAAAATCCACCGAGATAATTCTCCCAAACCTTTTTACCAGATTAAGAACCAAGGGTTCACAAACAATGGATGATGGGACTCCCATGAAATCAACATACAAAATAGAATCAATTGGAGCAAAATCCACCGGCAAATCAGTAACACAACTAAGGATATGTTCCATAATCTTCCATTTGCCTCCGAGAAAATCCTTCATCGCTTCCACCGATTTGAAGCCAATAAAACCTTTCTCTCCTCCAGTCGGGGCTGCAAACTGGATTTCAAATCCTCTATCCTCCAACAAATTAGCAATATTTTGAATATTTGAAATATTGATACGACTTGCAAGGCAAGATTTTGATTTCCATGTAGGGGGCGCAATATTGAGTTTTGAAGCCGTATTCGCAGCCGAAATATTGCCATCCGATGAATGGTGCCCCTCATAGTTTTCCAACATAACTTCTAGCTCGTTCAAAATGACATTTCTATACGTCCTAAATCCGTGAGGTGAATTACGAAACACAGGTTTCTCCTTCAATGGGACTCTTATCGTAGCAGCCCTATCCACCTCAAACTTTGGACTAGAATACCGAGCCCTAAATGTATGCAATCTTACAACACCGATAATAATAGAATTCAATCTAGATATCACCTCATGAATAGGAATCCGGCAATTAGGAGTACCCGAAATTAAGATTCCTCGAATTCTTCTTCCTTACAACGTAGACCCATCCAGTAACACCATATTTATGAAACATTCTCTTCAATGCATCTGCATCATACCTATTTGGGAAATTTTCAAAGTAAACTTTGTTAGGGTTGCTAGGGAATGATCGAAGCGTGGGGTTTTTTTGGAGGTGAAAGGTTGGCAGGTTGGTTGACGATCAACGGTGGCCGAGAGAGGGATCGGTATATATATATATATATATATATATATATATATATATATATATATATATATATATATATATATATATATATATATATTAATGGGTCCAAAAAAATTTCTTGTACTTTTCTTGGAACGTGGGTTCCATGGACCCCACACCCTTGGACCTAGAATCGCCCCTAAAAGAGTCATAACCTAAACCAATCCTTATTAGGCTATCGTTGTAATTGCTAAGTTAGCTAGGAAGAATCATGTACTGGTGGATGGATAGGTTCCATAAAGCACATTGGGTTTCGTGAAATTATAAGAGAAGTACACTGTTGCAATAACCATATACACAAAGGCTGTGGGAAACATGGAATTTCACAAAGTTATAATTCATTGAAATTTTACATTATGGAACGATGTGGTTCAAGAGCGAGACCTGTCTTGAGTAGATCTTCTAATATATGAATTAGTGAAATATTGACTATCGATGATTGTACCAAAAGATATAGAAACACTTCTAATCCATCTCCCCTTCAACCTGCGCCACTGCCGTCTCCGCCTCCACCTTTCTCTGTCTCCATCACACCTTTACTCTGCCTCCACCTCTGTATCCTGTAGTGAAGCAAAGATGTTGGAGATATGATGGAGAATCAAATCATCAAGAGATTCAGAGATCCTTTCCAACATAAAGGTTTGATATTCTGATGATTTGAAGTTTTTTAGAGACAAAAACTGATTTCTAATTAATCTGCATAGATATATTTAACGACACCATATTTCTTCCTCCACTGAGAGGGTTTTTGGCCAATTTTTTATTTTCTCTGATTGATCGCCAGCCAACATGGCCACCGACCAACATGGTCACTGGCCAACAATCTGCGTCTAAAACGCCGGATTATTTTGATGGTAATATCGCTGCTCTATTCAGTCAAGAGGGTTTTCTCAAGGCCACAAGGCAAGCCTCGGATGAAACTAATTCAAAGGCTGGTCCGTCTATAAATCCTACCTCGAAGGGCTCTGATAACCTAAGTTTCGCACAGATTATGAGAGGTCCTGAAGCCGTGATCACTATTAATTCTGTGAGAGGGGCTGAGGTTACGGTGAAGGGGGGTTTTACTTCGGTTAAAATTCCAAAAAAGGTTCTTGATCAAAGGATTGCTCTCTATTCCAATTCTTTGATTGGTCTTTTATTATTGCAAAAGGGTGAAGCGCCTTACAAGTTATAGGATTTAAAAGAATCCCTCGGTAGGATTTGGGGGTTGAAGGAAACGTGGAGGCTGATCTCTCTTAGGAAAGGGTACTATCATGTTTCATTGTGTTTGCAAGAATTGAAGCAGAAGCTATTGATGTGAGGAACCATTGCTTTAAAGCTCGGTATTTTTCGTCTGCAGCCCTGGCAGCCTGATTTTAATCCAGCCGAGCAGAAAACTACCAAGGCTTTAGTTTGGGTTCATTTTCATGGTTTACCATGGGAATACTGCGATGTAACCATTCTTGCTTATCTAGCTAAAGGAATCAGTGAATTCTCTAGGATTGATAGAGCTACGTTGGAGGGGGATTATGGGCATTTTGCTAGAGTCCTTATCGATATTGATCTTGCCAATCTGCTTTTATATACTTTTGGAGTTGGAAAGGTGGAAAAGCAAATTTGGATTGATGTGGAGTATGAAAATATCCTGGATTTTTGTAAAATTTGTTCGTCCATTAGTCATACATGGAGAGAATACAGGCAGAATAAAAATGGAGGTTCTAGAAAGGAGGGCGATGAGAAAAGGGGAAAATAAAACAGCTTGGATGTTGAGAAGGTTTCGGGTAAGCCTCAAAAATAGGCTGTTGAGGTTAATATTCCTCTTGAGATAATCAAAGAACGTTTAAGAGTTGATTTAAACCAACAGGAACATCGAGTGGCTCTAGAAATCCAGTTCAGATTGACACGGAGGGAATTTTGATTCCCCAAGGGGAGTTAACAGAACATAATATGGAGGAAGATATTTCCTCGTCATAGGATATACAAGAGCAGGCGTTAGTTTCCAATAATATAGAGGAACAAGTTACTACGGCAGAGAATAATGCATCTGTTAGTGAGAAGGGAGGCATGAGCTTATTGAAAGACTCGAAACCCATTAATTTGGCGGTGGATATTGGGCCTGTCAGTCATACACCATTAGTGGAGGGAACCTTGGAAGAGGCTACTTCATCCGATTTTGAGAGTGGTCAAGAACTTTCAGGATCTCATTCTGGTAAGACGGATCATGCTTCGGGGCAAGTAAAGTTTTGGGCTGATGGAGATGATAGTGATGAGGAGGTTACAATAATAGTTAGTAAGGAGGGTAGGTCTCTTGTTATTCAGACTCCTGCTACATTACCAAGCAAACAAGGTGGGAAAGCTCGTGGGGGCGGGAGAGGAAAGGGGCAAGCCATTAGGGGCGCAGGATGTCAAAATCCTCCTAGAAATCATTAATGAAGATTATTTACTGGAATTGAAGAGGTATAGCAAATACCTCTACTAAACAATTTTTGTTTAATTTATATAATTCTATTCGGTCGGACTTTCTTTGTTTAGCTGAACCGATGATTCCTTTTGATGATGATTGGCGTTATAGACGTATGGCAGGTTTGCATTTTGTAGCACAAAATTGTAGGGACCTCCCATCTTTATGGATTTTTGCTATTGATACTTTTAATCCAGTTAACAATATTTGTGGGGGCCAACATGTCAATTTTGAAGTTTAGGTATCCAGTCAGAGACATTTATTATCGTTTATTTATGGCAGCAATTCGATTAATGAGAGATGGGAGTTATGGGGGATTTAACTGGTCTTGCGCTGGGGTGCCTATGGCTCATTATTGGTGATTTTAATGTTGTTCGAGGCGTGCATGAGAAGAAGGGGGGAATGATTAACAGGCGAGCTTGCAGGGATTTTAATGAATTCTCTAATGGAGCAGGTCTGGCTGATTTAACTCTACAAGGAGCGAATTTACTTGGACTAATGGTCGTAGGGGGGATAGTAATATTCAGTATCTTCTTGATCGTGGTATGATTAATTCTGATTTTTTAAATCACTGGGACAACATTCGGTGCCAAGCTCTTGCTAAACATCATTCAGATCATAATCCGGTCTTTTTGAACTGCTCGATTGGGGAGGTTAGCTTTTCTCGATTTAGATTTCAAACTATGTGGCTTATACATGCTGATTTTCATGATTTTATTGTTAATAATTGGCCTAAACATGTCAATCTACTACCGATGCAAGCTTTTTCTTTTAAGCTTAAGTACATGCGAAGTCAATTGCAAATCTGGAATAAAAACGTTTTTGGGAATTTGCAACAACGGGTAGCGGTTTGTCAACAGAATTTGCAGGAAATTCAGTCCGAAATGGATCAGGGTGTTCTTACGGATGAGTTAGTGTAGCGAGAAGTGCAAGCTCATGCTGATTTAGATGTTGTCTTAAATCAATAGGAGATCTTTTTAAAAGATAAGGGAAGGCTGAACTGGCTGAGTTTGGGGGATAGGAGTTCTGAATTTTTTCATCAGCATACGAGAATGAGAAGAGTTAATAAGGGGCTGATGTCGCTTAACATTAATGGTTCTATTACCACTGATCAGGAGGTTATTTCTCAACATGTGGTTGATTTTTATAGTAATTTATTTTGTTGTTCGGGGGGTGTTAATCATCAATTTAATCGGACTCCTGATGTTGTTCCTTCGCTTGTATTGACGGAGGAGAATAATGAGCTTACTAGAAAACCAATGGTAGATGAGATTCATTCGGTTGTTATGAGTATGAATGGGGATAGTGCGTCGGGTCCCGATGGGTTTACTGGAAAATTCTATCAATCGTTTTGGAGTGTTATCGGTGATGATATTTGTCGATGTGTTAGGTGGTTTTTTGATTATGGCAAGATGACTACGAGTTTTAATTCCAGCATTATGGTGCTTATTCTGAAGGTTGAGGGTGAGAATTGTATTGAGCAATTTCGCCCCATTGAGTGTTCCAATTTTGTTCTAAAAATAGTTACCAAAATCCTTGTTAATCGGTTGGGCATTGTGGCTACACGAATTATTTCCAAGCAACAATATGGGTTTATTAGGGGAAGGAAAATCAGTAATTGCATCGTACTTGCCTCGGAGGGCATTAATGTTCTGGATAATAGGGAGTTTGGGGGATGTATGGCCTTGAAAGTAGATATTCACAAAGCTTTTGATACCCTAAATTGGGATTTTTTGCTGGAAGTTCTAAAATGCTTCAGTTTCTCATCTTAATTTCGGGATTGGATTGCTGAAATCCTCTTATCTTATCGGATATCTTTGAACATTAATGAGAAGTTAATAGGTTTTTTCTCCTGCTCTAGGGGAGTGCGTCAGGGAGATCTTTTATCTCCATTGCTGTTTTATCTTGCGGAGGAATTTCTTAGTCTTGCGATGTTGCGCCTAGTGCAAGAGGGATCTTTTTCGGCGATGAGCTACACCTCTGATTCTTTTTTCCCTCACATTTATTATATGCTAATGATGTGGTGATTTTTGGAGCTGCTATGAAAAGAAATTTCAATTTTTTGAAACGATTATTGGATGAGTATGGGGCTATGTCGGGACAAATTGTGAATTGGGGGAAATCTTGTGTTTACTTCGACAAGGGTGTTACTATCGCAAGATCTAGGCATCTTGCAGGCATTCTTGGTGTGACAAGATTGGATAATCCATTTCCATATCTTGGTGTGCCACTTTTTAAAGGTTCCCCTCATCGTTCTGCTTTGAAGGCATTAGCGGATAGAATATTAAGTAAATTTGGTGGATGGAAAGGCAGTTCATTATCTTTGGTCGGGCGTGTTTGCTTGGTTAAATTTGTCATCCAAAGTTCTATTATTCATTCTTTCTCTGTTTATTTATGGCCTGTCAATCTTCTAAAAGAATTAGATAAAGCTATTTGCAATTTTGTTTGGAAAGGATCGATAATCGGGAAAAAGCTCATTTCGGTGCCATGGAGTATTTGTTGCAAATCCTTAAAATCTGGGGGACTTGGTACTAAATGTCTCAAAATGTTTAACCATTCCCTTCTTGGTAAGATTTCTTAGGATGTCTTAGAGGGCAAAGAGTATACGGCTTCTATTCTTAAAGGGAGGTTTGTGCGAAAATCCGGTTGCACTAATCGTAATCAGTTTTTTTCTTCTATTTAGAGTTCTATTAAAAACACTTTTTCTATTGTTCGAGAGCGCTCTCTTTGGTTACTGTATGGTGGTGAGAGTGTTAGTTTCTGGTACGACAATTGGTGTGGGGAAAGCTTAGCTTCGAGGCTGAATTTTATTCAAACGGATAATACGCATAGTGGTGTTGTAGCGGATTATTTAACGGTGTATGGATGGAATATACCGGATGAGATATCAGAACGAAAATTCTGAATTTGCAGAGACTTCAAAATGGAGAGGACATTTGTATTTGGAGGCCTGAAGTGGATGGGGTTTTTAGTGTCAAAGGGGTGTACGCTTATTTTGCAAAACTCAAGGGACTCAGTTCCTTGGTATAACTTCATCTGGAAAGCTTTTTTACCTCCGTCGCGTTTAACTTTATGTTGGCGGCTAATTCATGGTCAAATTTCTACGGATGATAAACTCCGTAGGAAAGGAATTCTTGTTGTCTGAGTTTGTTCGTTGTGTGGGAATATCGAGGAAACCTTGGATCGTCTTTTCCTTAGCTGCCCATTTACTAGTGCTATTTGGAATGCTTTGGGGAATTTTTTCGGTCGATCTGTCGATACAGCTAATGGAGTAAAGGGATTGATCGAGAAGGCTCAAGAACATTGGTGTGGCTCCCAATTGTTTGCCGTTTGGAATGTAGCGATTGTTACGGCATTTTGGATCGTTTGGCACACTCATAATAGTTCTCATTTTCACAATATAATTCCTAACATTGGGGCGTGTTTGCGGCTTTTGTGGAAATCTATGAAAGAGGTGGAATTCTTTAGGAGCGGTTCAACGAAGAGTGTCTCTGATTTTGAAATACTTAAAAAGCTGAGTTTCCAAATCTTGCCGAATAAAAAGGAGAAAATAATTCTGGTTACATGGGTTCCCCCTCCACCGTCTTACATGAAGGTTACCATTGATGGTTCTGCCTTTGGTTCCCCGGGTGCTGCAGGTTATGGCTGGCTATTTTGTAATGGAAGGGGCTTCCCTCACGGAGCTTTCACTAGCAGAATTTCTTCCGCTTATGCGTTTGAGGCCGAACTAAAGGCTGCCTTAGTTATAATTGGCAAAGCTTTTCGGAAAGGATGGTACCATTTATGGATTGAGACAGATTCCAGCTACGTGGTTCGGGTCTTCAAAACAAAAGGATTGGCAATACCTTGGTCTTTGCTTTTTCTTTGGGATGAATCATTACAGCACCTTAGGCATATGTCTTTATTAGTGACTCATACTTACCGAGAACAAAATGGAGCGGC
Source organism: Euphorbia pulcherrima (assembly GCA_947683365.1). Lineage (NCBI taxonomy): Eukaryota > Viridiplantae > Streptophyta > Magnoliopsida > Malpighiales > Euphorbiaceae > Euphorbia > Euphorbia pulcherrima. The sequence goes on along the minus strand of CANTUS010000016.1, from coordinate 21,130,291 downwards.
CGATGCTTTAGCAAGGCATGGAGTTGATAACGGAGAGAGATGGTGGGATTCCCATCCTGATTTTATTGATTCGTTTATAGCTTCCGATTTTGTTTCTAGGCCGAATTATCGGTTTGTTTCATGAACTTTGTAATGACTTCATTTTTTATTTATTTTAATAAAAGAGAGGTGGGTGTTTTGTAGGCAAGCGGAGACATCAACTTAGTTGGGACCTCCGCCCCAAAACTTTCACCCATTCCAGCCTTTTAAAAAAAATAAGGATGAAATTTTGAGTCTAGTTCTGTTAGACATACTTATCCAAGAAATAAATGAATAAATATTCTAAAACATATTGTGTGAGGTATTGAAAGTTGAAACATAGCGTATAATGTCAAATGAATTACTAGTTCATATGTATCTCAGGATCATATCTAGTCATATTATTAAAGATAGAAACTACATCTAAATATTATTATTGAAACCACTCAACTCACTCTCACTAATTTCTTAAAAAAAAATTTGTAGGCGACAAATTCGAAACTCATGGAAATTATAGCAAAATTTGTGTCAAATTTTCAACTTGGCTAATGAATGAATTAAGTTAATGCGTCCATATGGACCATGTAACTAATTTTACCCTAGTATCTATATAGTTACCCTATTAATTGGGATAAGAAAAATCAAGGCAATTGAGACATTTTTGACATGTATAAAAGCCCACTTCTTTATAGTTCGTCACAGTGGGACTTTTGTCACCCACTTGCAACTACCCACATTATATGTCACAATTTTTTAAACTCCTTATTTTGTTAATGGTGTAAAGGACTGTTAGTTTTGCAACATACAATGAAGATTTTTAGTTGAAATTGGAGGCCTTATACCATAGCATGGCAAGAAATCCCAACCAAGTTGACACCTCTTATTGCATCCATACTATAAGTAAAAGGGCTCGGAAATTTATTAGAAGATGAAAAAAAGTTTACAAAGAATAGCAAATCAATGAGAGATTACAAACCGATATCTCTCACGAGAAACATAATCGTCTGTAATAAAAGAATTGATAAAAACCGGATGGCTAGGCCACCATTCATTCGTTGTCAGCAACATGTAATGAAGATTATTTTCACTTGTATATATAAAAAAACACAATAATAATTTTCACCTTTAAACTATATAGACAAGATATAGGCACCCCAAATAGAAAGCAGTAAACCTTAATAAGTTGGAAAACAGAAAAACAAACAATTTGTAAATACAGTAAACTAAATATCACAGTCTTCAAAAGAATTTACAGAAACTAATTTGCTACTCCAAATTATAAGCTTTTTATTTTTCATGCGAATTATCCTTAAACTAATTAAGGATCTGCAGCACTTACAGACACAAGACTTTCAGCAAAAGATCTGGCTTTATAAAGATAATAGTCTTTGTCAATAGGTCTTCTGATTTCAGTTGGTTGAAAACTTCTCTTTTTGAGATCATATGAAACCATGTACTTCAAACCTAAATCCAACATAATTTTGTCTCCTTCCTCTGAATACCCCAAAACTCCTACATTAAAAAAGTCATGTACTTTGAAACACGACAATTGATCTATTGTAACAGAGGACAATAAGCTCCACGTAAATTCCGCTCCATCTTTCTTCCTAACATATAAACGAGCTTCATCCTTGACACCAGAAGTGCAAAAACCAATACACAGACATCCACCTAAAACATTCAAACAAGTTTTTGTATCTGTATTTGAGTAATAAGCAGGGAGGCCTAATATAGACAATGTCTCTTTTGCCACGTCAAATGTAACAATGTGCTGGTAATTAGTTAGACGAGTATTGTATAACCAATGTAAATAACCTTCTACAAAGTATCCACAACAAGAGAGATAAAAACTTGCTTCGGCAAAGAAATCGGTGTAAACCCTTCTCCACGAACTTGACCTCAACCCAAAAATCTAAACTCGATATTCAACTTTGTTCGGTTTATATTCAACTGTGATTACCACAACCTTGTAGTCATCTTGAGAAGAGTCATAACCTAAACCCATCCGGATCTTGATGTTGTGTAAGTAAAGACCGTCATGATGGTCAGGTAAGTAAGGAAGCATCCTGGACTTGCGGGTGGATGGGTTCCATAAAATAGGTCGGAAATAATGAAATAACAAAAGAAAAACACCGTCGCAGTAACCATGTACCTCAAGACCAACTTGCCGGCAATCATTGAAATCAGAAAAATGTAAGTCGGATAGGTTATAATTGGTCAATAAATAGTTATTTAATGGGAAGACGAGGTTCAGGTGAGACCTGTCATCAGCAGATCTATTCAGATGTGATTTAACGAAATATTGACTATCAATGATTGCAAGGAAAGATTTAGAAACACATCAAAAACGCAAAAGAGACTTCACCGGCAGCCACATTAGAACTTGAGTGATTAGTTCTTGTGGAAGTTGTGCCATTACCACTCCTTCCTGTTGGGAAATTAGGCAACGAACTTGATAAGAATAATTAGCATTGTACTTTATATATGTATACAATTTGTAAAATGAAAAAAAGATATCAGAATTGACCTTGTGAGAGAGATGGGAATCCACAAGTCCCTTGCAGCAGTTTCCCATTCTCAACAGTGAACCCTCCAAACCAAATTAAAGGAGAAAGGTTAAAAGGAAATAGAAGTTCTATTCTGTTAATATAATGCCAATAATAGACAAATCATATTCAAACTCATCCAGTGAATAATATCCTTTAATCTAAACAAAAATCAGCAAACATCTTTTCCAATGAAGCAAATATTAATTGCATAGTTAGGTAACACTTGACCCACCGATATAATACTTTTGTTAATTAGGCTTTTCGTTCAGTTTTGTTCAATTCGGCTCTTGAATTGAATTGGCCAATGCTCTCCCCTAGCAATGAGGACCACGAGGACTGAGTACACATGAATCTCTTTTTGCGTTTGTTCTCTCTACACAAGTTAATTTTTCAAGATTCGTTTTGTTCTACAAAAGTATTATTCTCAGTTGGTTTACTTTCAAATGTAACTTACAATCGTCATATCTCCTTTTTTTTTATCTCTGGTTTGTTTTCAACCTTAGTTGTGATGTTTTGCTCTTTTTTGGATACTAATACAATAACATTTATATAAAAAATTATTTTTGTAGTTGTGTATGCAATTAAGGATAGAAGTCTATATCTAAATGGTAAAAGCTAGAAAGAGCTCATAAAAATGTGAATAACCAAAAAAAAAATAATGGCATAACTGAAGCTGCAAATATTCTCCCGTTAGTTTTCAACCTTATTAAGTAGTTACTCATAATAACAATTTCGAAACAGTGCTATCAATAGTTCGGCCGTCCGTCGTGTCATCACTTTCGTTACTCATTTCCCACATATCTTCTCAAACAATTCTGGAAGAGCCCTTGATAAACACATTTAGTCGTATTCTGCTAATGATTTTTATATGAAAGAATGACTAATAGCATAAGAAAAAACAAAACAACAATGAAATGTAATAGTGAAGGTAAAATAGAAAATTGATGATAACATAGCAGTAAAAAAACTTCATATTGAGGTTTTATAAACACTCAAATTATGTGATACAGGATGAGGAACATGTTACGAAAATAGGAGGTAACATCTTTAACTTCCATAACTAAGATCCTCAACAACACTATCCTTTGTTATATTACTATGTTGAAAGTATAAAATCAAACAATTATAAACATAAACAGTAAACCAAACATCAGTCTTAACAATAATATCGACATAGACAATTTATTAATAAGCTATTGCAAATGTTATCAACTTCTCAAGAGAGTAATTATGGATCCACAGCACTCAGAGACACAAGACTTTCAACAAGAGACCTTATTCTAAAGTAAAACTCGTCAGTTGGTCGTGTAATTTCAGTTGGCTGAAAACGTCTCTCTTTAAGATCGTATGAAACCATGTACTTCCGACCCAAATCCAACGCAATCTTATCTCCTTCCGTTGAGTATCCCAGAACTACTACACCATTAAAGCTAACTAACCTCAAGAAAGGCGGGATTTGATCTATTGTAACCGAGTACAATAAGCTCCAGGTAAATTCCGGTCCATCTTTCTTCCTGACATATAAAAGCGCTTCATCCTTGACAACACAAGTGCGAAAACTAATACAGAGACACCCATCTAAAACATTCAAATAAGTGCGTGTTTTTTTACTTTGGTCATTAGGAGGAAGGGCCGAGAGAGAAAACGTCTCTTTTGCTAAGTCAAATGAAGCAATGTGCTGGTAATGAGTTTTATTACCATATAACCAATGCAAATCACCATCTGCAAAATATCCAGAATCAGAAAGACTAAATGCACCGGATTCAGGAAGAGTGGCTGATATGCGACTAAGAATAAATGAACTAATATAAGTAACTCTTTTCCACGAGTCAGAATGGGAATCAGAAAGGAAATCATTGTGAACCCTTCTCCACGAATTTGACCTCACCCGAAAAATCCAAACTTGATTTTCAACTTTACATATTTGTGTTCAAATTATTAAACTTAATGTGATAAAAAAAATGAAAAAATGGTCAAAAATAGCTCGTAGTATATCCCAAGCTTGCTTGGAGGTGCTCGCTTCCGCCACCTTCTCAAACATAACATCATCTAACCCTTGATGGATGATACTAAGAGCCTTCAGGTCATTACGATGACTCTTATGCAAACTGGCCTTTTCGGCTTGCGACAGTTGTGCATCTGCAGCTGGGACTTCATAGCCTTTTTCAACAATATCCCAAACATCTTGGGATCCTAGAATGGCTTTCATCTTGATACACCAATTTTTGTAATTGGTTTTTGTAAGTTGAGGAAAAACGAAGGAAACACCGTTGGGATTCATTTTTGTAAAAGAAAATTTGTTTCAAAGAGTACAGGGGTTGTTGCAACGCTTTTGAGTCTATTGCGACACTTTTGGTACGTCACTATAGCTTCAGACAGATTTTGCAAGGAGAACAGCAAGGGAAAATATTTCTTGCAATTTTAGATGAACTTGAAAATTTTCCAGAAAGGAAGATTAGAGGCTATTGCAACTTTTTTGAGTATTGGCGACACTTTATGCTAACTGCGACACTTTCTGCAATTTTTTGCAACATTTCTGACAGACTATTGCAACACTTTCTGGGCTGCTTCTGAAACTCTTTAAACTCGACTTTTTTACTCGGGGATTTTTGGGAAGAGGATTGGATACGAAATGGCTCTGGTACCACTTTGTTGGATTGAAGAGGAAAATAATCAAGCAAAAAATGCTCAAAACATAAAAATGAGTAATTCACACTAATTTTATTACAATACACTCATAAACTCTTACTATTTTTTCACTCTCTTACTCTCTTTAAAATAGCAAATTACATTGCCTTATATAGGCATTTGATGAATTCTGCAATGATCCTATCATTTTCTCAATAATTCAATCTATTACAAAATTCAAATTTAGGTTTAACAACTTACTTTAATGTTCTACAAAATCCAACTAACAAATCCTACAAATACCAATTTTTTTCAAAGTCCAATTTAGGTGGCTTGCTATTTTTGACCCTTTTTTCATTATTTTTTTTATCACATTAAGTTTAATAATTTGAACATTCCCCCGTAAACTTAATTATCCGTTATTCCCAATAACGCTCGCAATTGATTGAACACGTTATACTTCAATGGCTTTGTAAAGATGTCTGCTATCTGATCTTGTGTTTTGACATACTTCAATGTGACTTCCTTCTGCTCAATACACTCTCGAATGAAATGATACCTTGTATCGATGTGTTTGCTTCGATCATGGAAGACAGGATTTTTCGCCAATGCCAATGCCGATTTGTTATCGACAAAAATATTCGTTGGATCATGTTGTGTCATTTAAAGTTCCGTTAATAGTCTTCTCAGCCATATTGCATGACACACACATGATGTTGACAACGTCACCATAGGTTGCTTCTTTGAACTCCAAGTAAATGTCGTGTTACCGAGAAAAAATACAAACCCGCTTGTACTTTTTCGGTCATTTTTATCGCCAGCCCAATCACTGTCGCTATAGCCAACTAATTTAAATTCGTCAGATTTTGAATAATGCAATCCAAAATTAGTTGTACCTTTAACATAGCGGAGTATTCTTTTCGCTGCATTCTAATGAGACTCCTTCGGTTCTTCCATGTATCTGCTCACTAGTCCAACTGCATACAGAATATCTGGCCTTGTGCACGTCAGGTATCTGAGACTCCCGATCAAACTTCGAAAAATTGTCGGGTTCACCCTGGCTCCATTTTCATCCTTGGTCAATTTCAAACTGCATTAGGCCGGAGTGCTGACAGGGTTGCAATTTTCCATCTTAAATTTCCTCAAGATCTCTTTGGCGAAGCCACTTTGACAAATAAAAATTCCATCATCACTTTGCTTCACCTCAATGCCAAGATAGTACGACATCAGGCCAATATCAGTCATTTCGAATTCATGAGTCATCGTTTTCTTGAAATCATTAAACATTTGAGGATTGTTTCTGGTAAATATGAGATCGTCCACATATAAGCAAACAAGTAATATGTCTCCACCTTTCACTTTCACGTACAAGGCATACTCGTGTGGGCACTTCATAAATCCATTCTCGCAAAAGTATTTGTCGATGCGACTGTTCCAAGCTCTCGGTGCTTGCTTAAGTCCGTACAACGCCTTCTTCAGCTTCAACACTTTTCGTTCATGACCTTTGACGATGTAACCAGGTGGTTGTTGGACATGGATCTCTTCCTCCAAGTATCCATTCAGAAATGCTGACTTTACATCCATTTGGTGGATCTTCCATCCATTTTGGCAGCGACTGAGATCACTAGTCTGATAGTCTCCATTCTTGCTACTGGTGCAAATACTTCATCATAATCAATACCGAGTTTTTGACTATATCCCTTTGCGACTAGCCTCGCTTTATGTCAAACGAATTCTCCATTTGCATCCTTCTTTGCCTTGAACACCCATTTGACTCCAATGGGCTTTTTATCAGCTGGAAGTTTGGTCAACTCCCACGTCTTCTTTTTCTCAATTGAATTGATCAATTCAATTGAGAAAAAGAAGACGTGGGAGTTGACCAAACTTCCAGCTGACAAAAAGCCTATTGGAGTCAAATGGGTGTTCAAGGCAAAGAAGGATGCAAATGGAGAATTTGTTCGACATAAAGCGAGGCTAGTCGCAAAGGGATATAGTCAAAAACTCGGTATTGATTATGATGAAGTATTTGCACCAGTAGCAAGAATGGAGACTATCAGACTAGTGATCTCAGTCGCTGCCCAAAATGGATGGAAGATCCACCAAATGGATGTAAAGTCAGCATTTTTGAATGGATACTTGGAGGAAGAGATCTACGTCCAACAACTACCTGGTTACATCGTCAAAGGTCATGAACGAAAAGTGTTAAAGCTGAAGAAGGCGTTGTACGGACTTAAGCAAGCACCGAGAGCTTAGAACAGTCGCATCGACAAATACTTTTGCCAGAATGGATTTATGAAGTGCCCACACGAGTATGCCTTGTACATGAAAGTGAAAGGTGGAGACATATTACTTGTTTGCTTATATGTGGACGATCTCATATTTACCGGAAACAATCCTCAAATGTTTAATGATTTCAAGAAAACGATGACTCGTGAATTCGAAATGACTGATATTGGCCTGATGTCGTACTATCTTGGCATTGAAGTGAAGCAAAGTGATGATGGAATGTTTATTTGTCAAAGTGGCTTTGCCAAAGAGATCTTAAGGAAATTTAAGATGGAAAATTGCAACCCTGTCAGCACTCCGGCCGAATGCAGTTTGAAATTGACCAAGGATGAAAATGGAGTCAGGGTGAACCCGACAATTTTTCGAAGTTTGATCGGGAGTCTCAGATACCTGACGTGCACAAGGCCAGATATTCTGTATGCAGTTGGACTAGTGAGCAGATACATGGAAGAACCGAAGGAGTCTCATTGGAATGCAGCGAAAAGAATACTCCGCTATGTTAAAGGTACAACTAATTTTGGATTGCATTATTCAGAATCTGACGAATTTAAATTAGTTGGCTATAGCGACACTGATTGGGCTGGCGATAAAAATGACCAAAAAAGTACAAGCGGGTTTGTATTTTTTCTCGGTAACACGGCATTTACTTGGAGTTCAAAGAAGCAACCTATAGTGACGTTGTCAACATGTGAAGCTGAATATGTTGCGGCAACATCATGTGTGTGTCATGCAATATGGCTGAGAAGACTATTAACGGAACTTCAAATGACACAACATGATCCAACGAATATTTTTGTCGATAACAAATCGGCATTGGCATTGGCGAAAAATCCTGTCTTCCATGATCGAAGCAAACACATCGATACAAGGTATCATTTCATTCGAGAGTGTATTGAGCAGAAGGAAGTCACATTGAAGTATGTCAAAACACAAGATCAGATAGCAGACATCTTTACAAAGCCATTGAAGTATAACGTGTTCAATCAATTGCGAGCGTTATTGGGAATAACGGATAATTAAGTTTACGGGGGAATGTTCAAATTATTAAACTTAATGTGATAAAAAAAAATAATGAAAAAAGGGTCAAAAATAGCAAGCCACCTAAATTGGACTTTGAAAAAAATTGGTATTTGTAGGATTTGTTAGTTGGATTTTGTAGAAAATTAAAGTAAGTTGTTAAACCTAAATTTGAATTTTGTAATAGATTGAATTATTGAGAAAATGATAGGATCATTGCAGAATTCATCAAATGCCTATATAAGGCAATGTAATTTGCTATTTTAAAGAGAGTAAGAGAGTGAAAAAATAATAAGAGTTTATGAGTGTATTGTAATAAAATTAGTGTGAATTACTCATTTTTATGTTTTGAGCATTTTTTGCTTGATTATTTTCCTCTTCAATCCAACAATTTGATCAAGAACTAAAAATGGTTGAGCTACCACAACCTTGTAGTCATCATGAGAAGAGTCGTAACCCAAACCCATTCGGAAGCAGAGTTCTACGTTGGAACGACAGTCAGGTAGGCTAGGAAGCATTCTGTAACAACGGGTAGATGGGTTCCATAAGGCACGTATGGATTGGTTAACTAAGAAGAGAAAAACACCGTTGCAGTAACCATATATTTCAAAGCCACATAGCCGGCGATAATCAAAATTATAAACATTTAATTTTGCCGAATTGTAATTCGTCCAAATTTGCTGAGGTTCTGGGAAGACTAGCCTCAGATGAGACCTGTCTTGAGCAGATCTTTTCAGATGCGAATTAACGAAATACTGACTATCGATTAATGCGCTGAAAGATTTAGAAAGACATCTAAAACGCAAAAGAGACTTCACTGGCAATGCAATTAGAACTTCTGTGATCAGTTCTTCTGGAAGTTGTGCCAATACCTTTCCCGCCTGATACATCATAAGCAATAATTAACATTGAATACGATTTTGCAAACGAAAAGAAATCGAAACTGACCTTGTGACTGAATTGAGCATCCATGTTCAGACTGTAAAACCTAGGAACCAAGCGGAGGAAGGTAATATTTAGGGCTAAAACTCAGTATTTCTTAATTTTTCAGGAATGAATATTTTTGCTTTCTAATTTGTTTAGGTTGTTTAGTTTTATTATTTAAGAATTGTAGTGCTAATGCTTTAGTTCTTTTTTTTTACTGATATTGAATAAATTTTTTTATTATGTTACTAGTGTAGTACCCATGTGATGCACGGATAGGTAATTTGTAATCTGTATATTAAAGCTTTAAAAAATATATTATATTGTGTGTCAAATTGATTTGTGGAAAACCTCTTCAAAAGAATATCATATTTTTTTTGCATAATTATATTGGTTATAAACTCTATTTTCTTCTTAATTATTAACTATTGTTTCGAATTAATACAATGCATTTTTAATCTTTATAAATAAAATTATAAAAGTAGAGCTGAGAGTACATGATTACAAATTTATATTTCCGAATATTCTTCTCTACATTCTAAACTCTTAATTCACGATTCGTTATCATCTTATCTTTTTTTTTCAAATCTCATCTTAATCACCAATGAATCACGCTTCAATTTATAAATCACCAAAGTATTTACAAAATTTATTTATATCTTCTCGACAAATTCATTAATCAGCAATGATTTTTTTCAATTTGGAGAAAATAATATAAGAACTGCAAAATTTACCAAAAAAATTGAAAAAATAAAAATAAGAAGAAATAACATTTCACTTTAAAATAATATTCAAACGGACATATATAAGGATTATCAAAATATTTAATATTTCACTTTTAATAAAAATATTGAGTAATTGAAATAGTAATATAAATTAGAACAATATGATAATAAAATAAGACAAATTTAATAATACAATTGTAATTTTTTTTTTTGAAAGATTTGAAAGTTTTTAATAATTACACATCAAAACCTTGAATATAAATACCAATTAATTAAAATAATAATTTAAATTAGAATAATATGGTAATAAAATAAAATAAATTTAATATTAAAATTGTAATACTTCTTTTGAAAGGTTTAAAAGGTTTTAATAATAACCATTTATATATGAAAATTAAGTTTGAAAAGTTTCAATAATAACCAATTTTAAATATCATTATTATAGAAACAAATCAAAGTAAACGTACAATGATTCAAATCAATAATTATACATAAAAATTACATCTGATAAGAATTATATTGCAAAACTGTTATATTATTCAATAATTATTTGACCTTTAAAGTAATAATCAAATTGACATATATAAGAAAAACTCATTATAATAATTAATATTTCACTTTAATTTAATAAATTCTTATAAGGAAAACTCATAAATACAATAAATTACAATATAATAATAACTAATAAAAATAGTAATATAAATTAGAATAATATAGTAATAAAATAATTGAAATAGTAATATACAGCAGAATAATATGATAATAAAATAAAATAAATTGAATAAGTATAAGGGAAATAAGTCATACTAATTTAATAATAATTTCATACTAAAATAATCCATAATTGATGATAAAAATTATATTGCCAAATTGTTAATTTAAAATAATAATCAAATAGACATATATATAAGGAAAAATCATCAAAATAATTAATATTTTATTTTTAATATAAATACTAAGTAATTAAAATAGTAATATAAATTAGAATAATATGGTAATAAAATAAATTTAAGAATAAAATTGTAAAATTTCTTTTGAAAGTTATAAGAATAAAAAGTCTTTCATGACTTCATTGCTTGAATACGATCTCATGTGGTACACCTTGAGTTATCGAAGATTACCAACAAACTTGGAAATGTTATTTTTGGTTACCGTCGCTTAAATGCGATCCCCCTATTGCAATATTACAAAAATTAAAAGGAGTAGATTATTTTGTTAGTTATGCGATTTTATTAAACATTTATTGAGATACATTTTGTAATACTCAATGAAAAATTAATTTATTAACATATTTTTTCATCTTGCAAAATCGTTACAATAGTAAATATTGAGTTTGGTTTATTGCGTTCTGGAATGCTCAAAAGGTGGAGAACATGTACTTTGAGGGTTCAAAGCACCTTAGTTAGATTTATATCACATATAACATCTGTTTTCAGTTGCACCATAATAGGGTTGATATCTGTCACCAAATTATATTTCTGCTTCAATATAATGAACAATATACTCTAATACAAAATTATCTTGTGATTTCCTTTTGAATGTTTGATGAGGAAAAGAGAGTCACATTGATTCTTAAATAAGATTATAATCAATAGAGTCAGATTTTTTTAATTGCCAATCTGTTGTTTTTTATTTTATTTTATTATGTTGATTATAATCCTTAAAAAATTTCATATTTTAAACTTTAATTATCAACTTTCGGCTTTAAATTTTTTGATGGATTATAATCATGTTTAAGAATTAATGTGACTCTTTTTTCTCATCAAATATATTTTATTATTATTTTGTTGTTGTTATTGTTATTTTATTTTTATTTTATTTCAATTTTATATATTGGTATTGTTATTATTAATATGTATATTATTATTATTATTATTGTAATTGTTATTTCTATTATTTATTTTTATTTTATTTAAATTCTATATTTTTGTATTATTATATTATAAATATTATATTTATAAATGAAATATATTTTTTTATTGTTTTCATATATTTATTTATTATTAAAATTTATTCATTAAACAGTAATTAAATTTATTTGTTATCAATACTGTTTATAGTTAGTTTTTCATGGTAAGTAACATTAACAATATATATATGTATGTATGTATGTATGTATGTATGTATGTATGTATGTATGTATGTATGTATGTATAAGGAAAAAAAGATTTAAAATGTATAAGGGCAAAGAAGTGTTTTATGACTTCATTGTTTTTATATATTATATTATATAGATATATAGATTTTTGACCGTAAATAAAAATCTATATATTATATTATATGAATTACAATCCTATTTAAAAATTAATGTGACTTTTTTCTCATTAAATATATTTTATTATTATTATTATTTCGTTGTTGTTGTTACTGTTATTTTATTTTTATTTTATTTCAATTTTATATTTCAGTATTGTTATTATTATTTTGAATATTATTATTTTTGTTATTTATTTTTATTTTATTTAAATTCTATATTTTTGTATTATTATATTATAAATATTATATTTATAAATGAAATATAACTTTTATTATGTTTATATATTTATTATTATTAAAATTTATTCATTAAAAAGTAATTAATAAATTTATTTGTTATCGATACTGTTTGTAGTTAGTTTTCATCATTTATTTTTCATGGTAAGTAATATATATATATATATATATATATATATATATATAAGGATAAAAAATTTAAAAGGTATAAGGGCGCAGAAATCTTTTAGGACTTCGTTACTTTTATATATTATATAGATTTTGGGTGAAGACAAATAAATCAATAAATAAATTAAAAAGGAAATATATAATACATGTAACACCCCATTTATTGAGAGTGTCACAGTAACTATAATCACCCAATAAATAACTCTACTTTATTATATAGAGTTTAATACGTATAGATTTAATATGTACAAATACAAATATAGCGTTTCAAACTCCAAATTATTCTCCAAATATTTCTCAATGCTAATTATTCTCCAAATATTTCTCAATGTCACTTTACATTTCTCACACTATCTAGTACAAGCCATTATTCTACAAACTATAATATTACATTAAAATACAAATCCACCTCGAGTCTTTCCTTATTTGCTCTTTAAGTTGATCCACTTATACCACTTTGGTCCGATCTATGTACAATCTTCAGTATCTGCGTGTAGAAAATAAACTACACGCTAAGCAATTTGCTTAGTGGTGTACATAAAAGAAATACAACAACTTTGAACATTTTTAACACTTTAAAATAGAAACCAAGCATGTTCATAAGTCAAAAACAAATTTAAACAACTTTATAAAACCAAAACACAAAACTTATATTATAAACCTTTCAAAGTATAATCAAATTTATTTCCAATTTTTCCAAACACTTTAACCATATATTGCCCAAAGTAAACAAGTCCTGAATAACGGTAAAATGGATACGGGAGCGGACAAGCCCGAAGCCGAAGCTTCAAAATCAATATAGTGGTCAAGCCTGAAGTCGAAGCTTCAAAATCAATATATCGGTCAAGCCCGAAGCCGAAGCTTCAGAATCAATATATATTTATCAGAATATCGTCCGAAGCCCGAAGCCAAAGCTTCAATTGTTTGTACAGTACTGTACCCCCCTTTATTGGCGCTAATCTACCCTGACCCCGTATTCTACTCGTTTAATAAGGGTAATAAATCAAAGTAACATCTTAAAAATTCCAGTATAAACCATCAATCGTAATTCAACATAACTTCAATAATTAAGAAATTTAAATCCTAAATTTTAAAGCATCAAACTTCAATTAAAACACAATAAAATCAACATTCATACTTTCCAAAAATTTCCATATTTCGTGACCTGACTTCCCTTGTATAACTAAAGTTATGATCAAAATACTAAACAGTGTACAAAGCTGAGATTTTTCGAAAACAGATTTCATGACTCAACTTCAAACGAAAATTTTACATTGAAAATGAACGAAATTCAACAAGGTTTCTTCTGAACGTATATTTCTTAGTTTCTGTAGATATCAATAGAATCAAGAATCATTCAAATCAGATTTATATAACCAGAGAAAACATTAAAACAAAACAGAGATACAAATCTGGAAATTTTTCCGAAAAACCGAGAAATCAAAATTTGAGATACAAACCTTTTTCTAAGCTCTTTCTAGCTCTCTTCTACCTCTTTTGTCTTTCATTTACTTGCACTAGCTTTCTCTACAATAGCCATATATAATTCTATCAAGATATTGTATAAATAAACTTCCTAATACCATAAATATGCTTAATCTACCATGAATTCTACTAATTAAGCTTTAATTTCATAAAAAATCACTCACCTCAAATTCGGATTACTATTCATCTGAATTTTAAAAACTGAAATCCTCCTCTTCTATTCTTGATTCACTAAAATTGATGATGATAGAAGTTTAAAGATCGATTTCTAACAAGAATTTGAAGTTGAATAGAAGAAATCGGAAGTTTTTAGGTTAGGAAAATTTTTGATAAGGTAGAGCTTGAAGATGAATATGGTTATGCAGGAGAAGGAGATGATGATGAAGTATAAGTTGGATATATATATATATATATATATATATATATATATATATATATATATATATATATATATATATATATATATATATATATATATATATATATATTTATATATTTCAATTTCCAATAATGCCCTTGAACAAATAATTAAATGCCTAAATCATCCCTCTAACTTAATTAACTCTTATTTTCTCAAGTCTTATATCCAATAATAATAATAACAATAATTACAAAAATAATTTTCATGATATTTTAATACCATAATAATTTATTATAAGTAAATTTTAAAATTTCGGTTCGTTACAATTCTCCACCTCTTATGAATTTTCGTCTCGAAAATTACCTGAAAACATTGTGGATATTGAGTTTTCATTGTATCCTCCGGTTCCCAAGTTGCTTCTTCAACCTTATGATTTTTCTAAAGTACTTTTACGAAAGGAATAGATTTGTTTCTCAATTGTTTAACCTCTCTCACCAAGATTTGTACCGATTCCTCTTCATACATCAAGTCGGGTTCGATTTCTATGACATTAGGAGATAAGATATGTGATAGATCTGATCTGTATCTCCTTAACATCGACACATGGAACACATTATGAATTTTATAGAGTGTTGGGGGTGCCAACCGATAAGCTACCAGTCCAACCTTCTCTATAACCTCATATGGGCCAATGAATCTCGGACTGAGCTTGCCTTTCTTGCCAAATCGCAGGACTTTCTTCTAAGGAGATACTTTGAGAAATACTTTATCCCCCACTTCATAAGTAATGTCTTTTCTTTTTAGATCAGCATAAGATTTTTGTCTATCCGATGCAGCCTTCAATCTCTCTTGAATAAGTTTTACCTTCTCCTTTGTCTCTTGAATTAAATCCACTCCCATAATCTTGTTTTCACTAAGTTCGATCCAATGTAACGGAGTTCGACATTTTCTTCCATACAATGCTTCGTATGGCGCCATTTGTATGCTTGACTGATAGTTGTTGTTATAGGCAAACTCAATGAGGGATAAATACTTATCCCAACTTCCCTCAAATTCAATGATATAACTTCTCATCATATCTTCCAACACCTGAATTACTCTTTTAGACTGACCATCTATTTGAGGATGAAATGAAGTTTACTACCTAAGGCTTCTTATAACTTCTTCCAAAATCTCGAAGTAAATCTTGGATCTCGGTCAGAAATGATTGAAACAGGCACTCCGTGTAGCCATACTATCTCATCTTCATATAACTGAGCCAACCTATCAAGTGAATAATCCATCCTAACTGGAAGAAAATGGGCAGACTTTGTCAATCTATCTATAACAACCCACACTGCATCATGTTTCTTCTGTGTAAGTGGTAAAGACGTCACGAAGTCCATTGTGATTCTTTCCCATTTCCATTCTAGAATTGTTATTAGTTGCAACAATACAGAAGGAACTTGATGTTCGACTTTCACCTGTTGACAAGTTAGACATTGAGCAACATAGTTAGTAATGTCTTTCTTCATCCCATTCCACCAATAATGGCTCTTCAAATTTTGGTATATCTTGTTTGCTCCTAGATGCATCACATAAGGACTACTATACGCCTCATGTAAGATATTCTTCTTTAATTCTTCATTGTTTGGCACACATAGTCTATCTTTAAAATATAGACACCCATCTTCTCGAACCATATAGTCGTCTATGATACCCACTTGTGTCCTTGCTCGAATGACCTTGAAGTCATCATCTTCATTTTATGCTTGCTTAATTTGTGGTAGTAGTACAGGTTGAATCTTCAATTCTGCAATTAAGGCTCCACCACTGGTAAGAGCTAACCCCGTATTCATAGCCCTTAGTGCCATCATTATCTTTCTGCTAAGAGCATCTGCCACTACATTAGTCTTTCTTGGATGGTAATCAATAAGACAATTGTAATCTTTAATGAATTCCATCCACCTTCTCTGCCTTAAATTCAACTCCTTTTGTGATGAAAAATATTTCAAGCTTTTGTGATCTGTATAAATATAACATTTTTCTCTATAAAGATAGTGTCATCAAATTTTCAAGGTAAAGACTATTGCAGCCATTTCCAAATCATGTATAGGATAATTCCATTCATGATTCTTCAATTGCCTGGAAGCATAGGCAATCACTATCCCTTCTTGCATCAAAACACACCCAAGACCACTATACATAGCATCACTATAGATTACTAAGTCTTTTCTAGGCTCTAGTTGGGTAAGGATGGGTGCTTCTGTCAACATCACCTTCAACTTCTCAAAACTTTCTTGGCACTTATCATTCCACTCAAATTTTGCATTCTTTTGAAGTAGTTTCATCAGCGGGGCGGCAATGACTGAAAATCCCTTCACAAATCTTCTATAATACCTTACTAAGGCAAGGAAACTTCTAACTTCCATAGGGTTCTTTGGTGGTTTCCATTCTACAACTGCTTCTATCTTTTTAGGATCCACTTTAATTCCTTCTGCAGAAATAATATGGCCTAAGAAAGAAACTTCTTCAAGCCAAAACTCACATTTGCTAAGTTTG
This sequence comes from Euphorbia pulcherrima, assembly GCA_947683365.1. Lineage (NCBI taxonomy): Eukaryota > Viridiplantae > Streptophyta > Magnoliopsida > Malpighiales > Euphorbiaceae > Euphorbia > Euphorbia pulcherrima. Next base: position 21,113,096 of record CANTUS010000016.1, on the reverse strand, counting down.
GCATATAATCTATTTTCCCTCAAAGTTTGGAAGACTATCTGCAAATGTTGATCATGCTCTTCCCGTGACCTAGAATACACCAAAATGTCATCAATGAAAACCACTACAAACCTATCTAAATATAAGTAAAAGACACGGTTCATAAGGTCCATAAATGCTGCTGGTGCATTAGTTAGACTAAATGGCATCACCAAAAATTTATAGTGCCCATATCTAGTTCGAAAAGCTGTGTTTGCAATATCATCATCTTTCACTCTTATCTGATAGTAACCCGATCTCAAATCAATCTTAGAGAAGTATTTGGCACCCTTTAGTTGATCAAATAAGTCTTCAATCCTTGGCAATGGATACATGTCCTTCACTATCAATTTATTCAACTCTCGGTAATCAATACATAATCGGAGTGAGTCATCTTTCTTCTTAACAAACAACACTGGTGCACCCCACGGGGATATACTTGGGCGTATGAATCCTTTTTCTAACAATTCTTGCAACTAGATCTTCAACTCTTTCAGTTCAGCAGGCGCTATTCTGTATGGTGCTTTGGATACTGGTGCAGTACCCGGCAATACATCAATTGCGAATTCTATCTCTTTTTGGTGGCAACCCCGGTAATGACATACTGTAGGAATATTCTGCAATTCTAACTCACCTTTCTTTGATTCTAGAGCAAAGATTAGGTAGGCCTGACACCCCTTCCTAACCAACCTTTCAGTCTTCATAAAAGAAATTATGTTACAGAGATAATCTGATCTTTCCCCCACGATAACTATTTCTTCTCCATCAAAAACTTGAAGTGACATTCTTTTGTTTTTGCAATCCACCATAGCTCAATGTTCTGATAACCAATCCATTCCCAAGATAACATCGTAATCTCAGAAAGGTAACTCAAATAAGTTTGCAAGGAAAAGTTGATGTTGAATTATAATAGGACAATTCATGTACACTTTGTTTACTATCATACTATGTCCTAAAGGATTAGTCACTTCAATATTTTCTCCTAATTCTTCTACATGTAACCCTTTCTCTTGTGCTAACGCGGTATATATATATGAATGAGATGAATCGGGATCTATCAAAGCATAAACATCGAGATTAAAGAATGAAAATTTACCGACAATAACTTCAGTAGATTCCCGAGTCTCAGGCCCTCGGATTGCATAACTTCGCACTATTCCTCCTGGTCTACCACTCTGCGGTGCTTGTTAAGTCACATTATGTCCACTTGCCTCACTAGCATTTCCTCTTCCCCTTCCTCTTCCACCTTGCATTGTAGGAGTAGGAACTACTGCTGGTGTAGATGTACTTATCTATCTTTGAGGACAATTTGCAATGAAATGTTCCTTCGAGCCACATTTAAAGTAGACTTTACCTTTTCCCCAACATTCCCCTGTATGTATCCTTCCACAATTAGAACATTGTGGAATATTTCCTCTGCCTCGACCTGAAGGTACACTAGCCGCTGACCCCGTACTTATGGTTTGTCTCAGTGAAAACCCTCTGAAATGAGATTGTGTTTTTTCTGATGTTCCCTTCTATTTCTTACTTGGAGATTCTGAACTAGTTGGACCCTACGAACCCTTTTGAAATCCAGATCTTTTAGCCATTCTTTATTGGCTCTCTGAATTGATCTTCTCAATACCCGTAGCAGCATCAACCAAGTCTTTGAACACCCTAATCTTTTGTGCAAGTAAATGCACTCTAATTTCATCATTCAGCCTATCCTCGAATCTCTTACATCGCCTTACCTCACTGTCAATGATATCACGAGCATACCTCTCGAGTTTGAGGAATTGAATTTCATATTCTGATACAGTCATTTTTCCCTTTCTCAAAGACAAGAACAATTTCCTCTGCTCATCTTTGAATCGTTGACTAATGTACTTCTCGTAAAATTATTCTAAGAAAAGACCCCAAGTGATTTCTCTGGGGCGCCTTTCTCTCAAAATGTTATCCCATCACCTCCTAGCTTATTCTTTGAGTAGACCTTGCATACAATCTAGTCTCTCTTCATATGTGAAATGAAGCCTAGTCATGCACCATTTAGTATGATCAAGCCAATCTTCTGCAAATGCAGGATTCACTGTATCCCCTTTAAAGTCATCAGCCAAAAGCTTCTTGATTCTTTCAAGAGGAGTTCTCTCCTCTCTTCTTTCAACGTGAGGTACTACAGGAACTTGAGGGATTTGTATGTTTCGAAGTACTTGTGCAATTACTTCAGTAGTCATATGCTAAAGTAAAGCAGCTTGTGCTGGAGTAGGTTGTTCGGGAAAGCCATGAACTGGTGAAGGTTTATGTCTTTGTTCATCCCCTTGTCTGATACGGACTATTCTCTCAGCATCCTCTTCTTTATTCTGGGTGTGAAAACTACTAGCCATTACTTATTCCTAAAAATTGGACCAAAGTGGATCAAACAACTAACATAACATATTTATATCCTAAATGGCATGCGCATACTAGTCCTATAATCGCCTCACTCTGATGCCAACAAATGTAGCACCCCCTTTATTGAGAGTGTCACAGTAACTATAATTACTCAATAAACAACTCTACTCCACTATATAGAGTTCAATACTTATAGATTTAATATGTACAAATACAAATATATCTTTTCAAACTCTAAATTATTCTCCAAATATTTCTCATTGCTAATTATTCTCCAAATATTTCTCAATGCCACTTTACATTTCTCAGACTATCTAGTACATGTCAGTATTCTACAAACCATAATATTACATTAAAATACAAATCCACCTCGAGTCTTTCCTTATTTGCTCTTCAAGCTGATCCACTTATACCACTTTGGTCCAAGCTATGTACAATCTTCAGTAACTGCATGTAGAAAATAAACTACACGCTAAGCAATTCGCTAAGAAATTTGCTTAGTGGTGTACATAAAAGAAATACAACAACTTTGAACATTTTTAACACTTTAAAATAGAAACCAAGTATGTTTATAAGTCAAAAACAAATTTAAACAACTTCATAAAACCAAAACACAAAACTTATATTATAAACCTTTCAAAGTACAATCAAATTTATTTCCAATTTTTCCAAACACTTTAACCATATATTGCCCAAAGTAAAGAAGTCCTGAATAACGGTAAAATGGATACGGGAGCAGACAAGCCCGAAGCCGAAGCTTCAATATCAATGTATCGGTCAAGCCCGAAGCCGAAGCTTCAAAATCAATATATCGATCAAGCACGAAGCCGAAGCTTTAAAATCAATATGTCGGTCAAGCCCGAAGCCGAAGCTTCAAAATCAATATATATTTATCAGAATATCGTCCGAAGCCCGAAGCCAAAGCTTCAATTATTTGTACAGTATTGTACCCCCCTTTATTGGCGCCAATCTACCCTGACCCGTATTCTACTCCTTTAATAAGGGCAACAAATCAAAGTAACATCTTAAAAATTTAAGTATAAACCATCAATCATAATTCAACATAACTTCAATAATTAATAAATTCAAATCCTAAATTTTAAAGGATCAAACTTCAATTAAAACACAATAAAATCAACATTCATACTTTCCAGAAATTTCCAGATTTCGTGACCTGACTTCCCTTGCATTTGTCACTATCAAAACATCATTCAATCGAAGAAGTTTCTTCTAAACATAATTAGCCACATGACTCAGCTTTCCAAAGCCACCAGAATCACAGAAATCCAAATTGTATAACCAAAGTTATGATCAAAATACTAAACAGTGTACAAAGATGAGATTTTCCGGAAACAGATTTCATGACTCAACTTCAAACGAAAATTTCACATTGAAAATGAACGAAATTCAACAAGGTTTCTTCTGAACATATATTCCTTAGTTTCTGTAGATATCAATAGAGTGAAGAATAATTCAAATTGGATTTATATAACAAGAGAAAATATTAAAACAAAACAGAGATACAAATCTGGAAATTTTTCCCAAAAACCGAGAAATCGAAATTTGAGACACAAACCTTTTTCTAAGCTCTTTCTAGCTCTCTTCTACCTCTTTTGCCTTTGATTTACTTGCACTAGCTTCCTCTACAATAGCATATATAATTATATCAAGATATTGTATAAATAAACTTCCTAATACCATAAATATGCTTAATCTACCATGAATTCTACTAATTAAGCTTTAATTTCATCAAAAATCACTCACCTCAAATTCGGGTTACTATTCATCCGAATTTTAAAAATTGAAATCCTCCTCTTCTAGTCTTGATTCACTGAAATTGATGATGATAGAAGGTTTAAAGATCGATTTCTAACAAGAATTTGAAGTTGAATAGAAGAAATCGGAAGTTTTTAGGTTAGGAAAAATTTTGATAAGGTAGAGCTTGAAGATGAATATGGATATGCAGGAGAAGGAGATGATGATGAAGAAGAAGTTGGATATATATATATATATATATATATATATATATATATATATATATATATATATATATACCCTTGAACAAATAATTAAATACCCAAATCATCCCTCTAACTTAATTAACTCTTATTCCCTCATGTCTTATATCTAATAATAATAACAATAATTACAAAAATAATTTCCATGATATTTTAATACCATAATAATTTATTATAAGTAAATTTTGAAATTTCGATTCGTTACAATACATATTTCAGATTTGTCAATAAAATCTGATTTTTAGGCTTGACGGTGTAAATTTGATGAAAATAGCATGCGGTTCATAGTATAACCATGAGTTACAGTAATGTCATGTTTCCACGCAAAATAAACAACCTAATCTTCCAAATTGGAGCATTCAATCAGTTACGAACCTGACGATGGTTTCAATCCTTTCTGTATTATTGAATCGTTATGTGAAAGGAATACGACGGATGCCTAGTCTGTGATGATATAATTCCAGCAAATATATTTTAGGAAAAAAAAATCTTTTAGTAAGGATGGAAATATTGACTTTAGTTCTATTGTAAATTTCACAAAACTAATATTTGTGACGGTAAAAAATTATATCGTAGCAGACAATAGCCTTTTGTGACAACAATATTAGAGACAGTGACATTGTTTCCACATATTAACAGATTTCTTATACTATTATTGAATCGTTCTTTTTATAACTAAGGATTTTCTTAGTAGAGGTTGGGTATTAAACCCATGACCTCTCACTTTTACTTTGAGATGTGTACCAATTTTATTGATATATTATTGAATCATTTGTAAAAGGAATAGGATGGATATGCTTATTCTGTGAAAATATTAAGGAAAATATTTTTTAGTAAGGTGGAAATCCTGACTTTAGTTCTATTAGGCATACTTAACTAAGAAATAAATAGATAGATCTCCAACATCTCATCTCATGTGAGGTCTTAAAAGCTGAAACATAACAATTGCTTCCTCATATAGTTAGGTCCACTAAATTCAATCTCTAAGCTGTGCATTAGCTAACGCAAGAATTTAACGGAAAAAACACGGGAATTTATATTAAGAGCTAGTTGTTTGGCACCCTTCTATTATCCAACGGTTGAGAATTTATTAATATTTAATTAAATATTTTCTCTTCTTAATTAGATTCCCCCTCATAAATTCTCAATCATTATATGAAAGAATGGTGCAAAACACCAAGCTTTTTGTATAAATTTCCAGAAAACACAATTTTTTCTCCTTTAAACTTTTAAGACAAACTAAATATGATGAAAAAACAAAAAAAAGTATTTGTAAATAAATATAATATGCCATATATATATATATGTGTGTGTGTGTGTGTCTAAAAAAGAATATACATTCAACATGGAACATTTATTAGCTAGTTCAAATGTAATCAGCTTCTTTGTAATTTTTCTGATACAGTAACAAGGAATTTGAGAATCCCGCTATGAATTCTAGAGATGGAGAGAAAGAAGATTTCTAGAGAGAAAAAGACAATTTCATTGATTAATCACATAACTGTTGTTACAGAGTTTTTCAGGCTTAACAGCCGCTCACAGCTCAATTTTTCATCTAACCAATGTAACTAACTAAACAACACCAAGGGCTAAACAAAGCGCAAAACTCAATTACAATTATGACAACTACTAAAATGCGAACCATATAGAGCAAAACGTAAGGGTTGAGTTCGGCAGAAAATCGGTTCCATTTATAGAGCAAAACGTAAAACACAAATGAAAACTCAGAAGTGTTAGGCCCAAAAATAGATTACGAGAAAAATAATAGCAGTAGAATAAAAGTACGCGGATTTTTACGTGGAAACCCCAAATAAATTGGGGAAAAACCACGGGACCAACTCCGAATAATTCTTCCACTATGAAAATAATAGTAGGTACACCAAGAGATTACAAAATAGTGGCACTCAAGTATTTCCCAAAACATCACTATTTTTCTCTCTTACCCAGCTCTTAGGAACCCTTTTCCTAAGGCTCTCTACACAGATTACATTTTCATCCGTATTTTTTTCTCTCTTGCTCACTTCTGCTCTCTTCTTCTTAAAATGAGCAAAACCTCCTCTATTTATAGGAGATTTAAACGTGTATGACCGAATTGTGCACAGTAATTTTACTGTACACTTTTTGAAAAAATCCTCCTATCGACATGCCTCTTTTTCTTTTTTTATTAATTAATTCAGTGGGTCCTACAATAATGAGGGACACCACTCAACAAATCTCTCCCTCCCGACTACATTGTGGGACTCTCCATCCCGGTTGCTTCGAAGCACTGGTCGAAATTTTCTTTTGGTACGACCTTCATTAGCATATCAGTAGCATTGTTGTTGGTATGAATCTTATGCAATTTGAACTCTTTTTCATCAATGGCAAGTCTGAGACAATGATACCTTACATCAATATGTTTCATCCATGCATGGTACATAGTATTCTTGCTCAAGTCTAATGCACTTTGACTACTACAATAAACTACATATTCTTCTTGTTGCACACCCAATTCAGTAAAGAATCGCTTTAACCAAAACATTTCCTTTTCTGCTTCCGCTGCTGCAACGTACTCTGCTTCGGTTGTTGATAATGAAACACATTTTTGTAACCGTGACTGCCATGAAATAGCTCCCCATGAATGTAAATAAGTAACCCGATGTAGATTTTCTTTCACCAAGGTCACCGGCCATATCTGCATCTGTGTAACCAACAAGTGCAGATTTTTCAACTCCAAAAGTTAAACATAACTTTGAAGTTCCTCTCAGGTATCTAAAGATCCATTTTACTGCGTCCCAATGTGTCTTCTGGGGATTTGACAGGAATTTACTCACAACTCTAACTGCATAAGTGATGTCTGGTCTCGTACATACCATTGCATACATTTAACTTCCGACCGCTGAAGAATATGGAACATTTGACATATCTTCTTTATCTTTCTTTGTTGAAGGGTAGGATTTCTTACTCTACTTGAAATGAACGGCAAGTGGAGTGCTAACTGGTTTAGCATTCTTCATATCGAACCTTTCTAGTACTCGTTCAATATATTTTTCTTGTGACAACCACAGCCTGTTGGACCTTCGATCTCGGGTAATCTCCATTCTGAGAATTCGCCTTGTCGGTCCCAAATCCTCCATGTCAAATGCCTTAGACAAATCACACTTTAACTTACTAATCATTTTGGCATCTGGTCCAACGATTAGCATATCATCAACATACAAGAGAAGCATGATAAATTTTCCATAAGGGAATTTCTGGACATATACACATGGATCAGCTTCTGTCCTTCTGTATCCTTGATTCACTATGAAGAAATCAAACTTTTTATACCATTGTCGCGGAGCTTGTTTTAACCCATACAAACTTTTTTTCAAGCGACAAACCATGTCCTCCTTTCCCTTGACCTTGAAACCTTCTGGTTGTTCGATATAAATTTCTTCTTCTAAATCCCCATGCAAGAACGCGGTCTTTACATCAAGCTGTTCTAACTCAAGGTTCAAGCTGGCTACAAGACCTAACACAACTCAAATTGAACTCATTTTCACAATTGGTGAAAAAATCTCATGAAAGTCGATACCTTTCTTTTGAGTAAAGCCTTTGACAACGAATCAAGCTTTGTATCTCACTAGGTCTCCATCATCTTTCTTCAGCTTGTACACTCATATGTTCTTGAGTGTTCTATTCCCTTTAGGAAGTTTCACCATCTTGTACGTGTCATTCTTCTTTAAAGAATTCATCTCCTCCTGCATGGCCTTCATCCAATAATCTTTATCTTTACAAGATTGCACATCTTGGAAGCTTTTAGGCTCCCCCTCATTAGTGATTAAAATATAATCAGAGCTGGAGTATTTTGTAGATGGTTGGCATTCTCTGATTAACCTCCTTAATTGAGGTTCTTCTTCTGGTAGAATGGGGTTCTTTGGCTCCCCCTGCTCAATACCCTCTTCATTTATATCTTCATCTACAATCATAACTTAATCCCCCACAACTGGCTCTTCTTCTTCATCTAGTTCTGATTGAAGCATTTTTCTTTCTGTGGCATCATCTGATAGAATGCTCTCTGGTGCAATATCGATAACACTATCACTTGTAGAACTTTCACTGATGTTATCATTCTCATGAAATACAAGAAAGTATCTTCTTCCTCCAATGGATTCTGTATCCATGGGACTACAAATGCCAGAGTATACAAACTCTAAATTATTATTTCTCCTTCTAGAGCTTTTCTGAAATCAAACTCGATGTTGCTTCCCAAATAAGCAGTGATCATACGGGTTAATTTTTCCTTTGGATAATGGGATGAGGGACTTCTTAGCCAGTATATTCAACCCTTTGTCATAAACATGCGCCAGTCGCCTATGACACAAATTTGGTGAAGCATCATTTCCAACTATATTCAGTTGACCCGCACATATTGTTGCGTGCGTTTTGTATAGCAAGCAACACAATCTTCCTTTTGCCACCACCAACGATCCTTTGGTGAGTTTCCAATTTCCATTGCCTGTATGATTGTGATAACCTTCCTTGTCCAATACACTAACAGACAATAGGTTCAACTGAAGATCTGGAATATGTCGCACATTTTTAAGTGTTAATATACATCCGACACTTGTCTTCACGCAGATATCGCCGATTCCTACCATTTGTGAGACACTATTATTTCCCATTTTAATAGTACCATAATCACCCGCTTTATAGGTTGAGAAGTATTCCCTTTTTGGAACACAGTGGTATGAGGCACTATAATCTACAATCAACTCGGTATCTGTATCTCCAACATGACAATAATCTGAATCATGAGATACTAAAGCCACCTCTCCATCTTCTATTGTAACTGTAGCAGATGTGTTTTTGTCATTATCATGACTTCGATTTGCATTCTCTTGTTTAAAGAAACGGCAGTTCCTTTTGAGATGACCCTGCTTTCCATAATGGTAGCATGACCTCTTCTCCCGGGACTTGGATCTATCTTTCGATTTTCCATTCCTACGACCTCTACTCTTGCTTCGACCCTTATTCTCTGTGATAAGTGCTTGTGAACTGGTACTGGCAACATCTCTTCTACAAAGCTCTTCATTAAGTAGACTATTCTTTATCATAGACATTGTTACCACACCATTTGGGGTTGAGTTACTCAATGATATGACAAGAGTATCCCAGCTATCTGGTAGAGTTCCTATCAAAAGACATCCTTGCAACTTATCATCCAAGGACATACCGGTGACTACTAACTCACTTATGAATCCTTCAAAGTCGTTCAGGTGTTGTGTGATTGATCGTCCCTCTGTCAGTTTCAAGTTCATGACTTTGCGAATCATGAACACTTTTCCTTAAGCATTTTTAGCCTCGTACATATCCTCTTACTTCTTCCAGAGAACTTTGGGATCTGTTTCGTTCCTCACGTGGTTGTACAGGCTAGCATATATCCATTGGTGTATTGTACCCAATGTCTACTTCTTCAACTTTACCTACAGCTGATCTTTCATATCCTTCGGCTTTGCGTCGTCACCCTCAATTGGATCATACAAATCTTTACAATTGAGGTAGTCCTTCATTCTGGATTTCCACATTGAATAATTTGTATCTGTCAATTTCATCACTACACCGTCATTCCACTATGAAAATAATAGTTGGTACACCAAGAGATTACAAAATAGTGGCACTCAAGTATTTCCCAAAACCTCACTATTTTTCTCTCTTACCCAGCTATTAGGAATCCTTTTCCTAAGACTCTCTACACAGATTACATTTTTATCTGTGTTTTTTTCTCCCTTGCTCTCTTCTGCTCTCTTCTTCTTAAAATGACCAAAACCTCCTCTATTTATAAGAGATTTAAACGCGTATGGTCGAATTATGCATAGTAATTTTACTGTGCACTTTGAAAACCTACTGTCGACATGCCTCTTTTTCCTTTTTTTATTAATTAATTCAGTGGATCCCAATAATGAGGGACACCACTCAACAAGAAGTAATTTGTCAATTGCATATCCATATTCAATCTCCAATCTCCACCCTTTCTATTTGCATCATTTTCTGAATTTTTCGCAAACTAATTAAGGATCTATAGTATGCAGAGACACAAGACTTTGTTGTATCTTAAAACATAACATCAATTGGTCTAGTAATTTTAGTCGGTTGAAAAAATTTTTGTTCAAAATCATATAAAACCATGTATTCCAAACCCAAATCCAACATAATCTTATCTCTTTCCCCCACAACTCCCACACCAAAAAAGTAACGTATTCTCAAGAAAGGTGGCAATTGATTTCTCGTAACAGAGTACAATAAGCTCCATGTAAACTCTGCTCCATCTTTCTTCCTAACATATAAAAGGGCTTCATCCTTGGGAATACAAAAACCGAAGTAAAGACACCCATCTAAAACACTCAAACTAGTGACTGTTTCCGTAATTTCAGAAGCAGGCAGGGTTCCTATTGAAAACGCCTCTTTTGACATGTCAAATGCAACAATGTTCATGTCATTAGTTAAATTACTGTATAACCAATGTAAGAAACCATCTGCAAAGCATCCTCCATAAGGAGGAACAAACAATTTACTTGCTCTCTGAAAGAAATCATTGCAAACCCTTCTCCAAGAATTTGACCTCAACCCGAAAATCCAAATTTGAAATTCTTTTCCAAATTTTTGAATAACCACAATTTTGTACTCATCCTGAGAAGAGTCATAACCTAAACCCACACGGCCGTGATCATGATGGCCAGGTAAGCAAGGAAGAATCCTGTGCTGGTGGGTAGATGGGTTCCATAAAGCAGGCCTGGATTTGTTAACTAACAAGAGAATAACACCGTTGCAATGGCCATATACCTCAAGGTTATTACCGGAAGAATAATGTAATCTTGCCAAGTTGAAAGTCTCCAAGAATTGGTCATTGTTTTGGAGATTGACCAACGGGTGAGAGTACTCATCTTCTTCAGCAGATATTCTCAGCTGTGATTTATCCGAATCTGCAACATGCAATTTGAATGAGTTATAATTTGTTAAAATTCGGTTAGCAAAGGCAAAGATGAGGTTCCGTTGAGACTTGTCTTCAGAAGATCTTCTTAAATGTGAATCAATGAAATACGGACTATCGATGATTGCACAGAAAGACTTAGAAACACATCGAAAACGCAAAAGAGACTTCACTTGCAACCAAATTAGAACTTGAGTAATTAGTTCTTGTGGAAGTTGTGCCAATACCACTCCCTCCTGATCATTCATTTTGGGAAACAAATAAACAAAATAAGCATAATTATTTTATTTATGTACATATGCTATTCAGCAAACAAAAATCAAACTGACCTTGTGAGTGAGTTGGGCATCCGTAGATCTCCTGCAGCAGTTTCCCATAACTTAGTTGTATAAAAGTTTAATTATGTGGCTAGAAAATTTTGTTTATTTATAGACTTAAACTTAGAGCAAGTCGAAGTATTTTGTATAAAATAATTCAACTCAATTAACTTTCATCTAAACAGTATTTCTGAAACAAATAAACTAACTCTCTCTAATTTCTTTTGTAAGGATTTTTGTAGGAAAAGCTCCAACTGTGAAAGAAAACTCATTTCTTAAAATGGTTTTTTTAGCTAAATTTGGGTCAAAGTTTCAACTTGGCTAATTTATAAAGTTAATGCATCCATATGGATCGTTTGACAAATTTTTCCCCACTATATGATTTTTTATTGACTTTAAGACATGTGCTAGAAAAGATAGTAACCGCGACAACTCATTTTAACAAAGCTATAAAAAAATAAGACAATTGTTTGCCCTTTAAAGAATTTGGACCTAAAAAAAACTTTAAAAATATGTCATGTGATTTGACCTTTTTTTAAAGAGGTTCATGTAAAATTTTTTATTTTAAATGGGTATTTGTGAATCCAAAAGTTAGCAAAAACATGCTAACCACAAGATATGTTTTTAAAAATTAGCTTTTTGTTAATACTACACCAGTTATTTCAATAAATTCAACATTTCTATATTTTAACTATGTTATTTGTGATCAATATTTAAGTAGGTTTCTAAAATTTTTCATTTTGTTATGATTTTTTAAAGTTATCATTAATTTTTAATTAATAAAAATATTTATACTTTTCGTAAAATTCTAAAATTTATCACTAATGTGTATTTTATTTTAATAAACAAAGCTGCAAATTTTTACTTCAAAGTGGATAAGATTACCCTTCCAAATGTGGTTTCAAAATTTTGAGAAGCATGTTTTTGCTAACTTTTGAAACCACAGACACTCATTCAGAAGAAAAAAAATTTCACAATGACTTTTTTGCAAAACAGTCAAACCACATGACATATTTTTTAAATTTACCCTTCTATTTAGTATTTCTCATTACTTATTAGCTAGAGAGTCTAGTTTATATAGGAGTTTTATCTATGTAAAAATTGTAACATCTTTGAAATAATTTGCTTGTTGATAAATTATGATATGAAAGTCTACTACTTCTCACAACTGTTAATTTTCAAAATTTTGTGGATTGTAAGGATTACAAGCTTTACCTATTTACTTAAGCTTCTGAGTTAAATAATTTGATAACACGATGTCAAAATTTCTTGGACCTAGAAATCAAGGCTCGAATTCTTACAACTTCAAGTGTTATATCCACTTCAAGTCTAGCCGAATTCGGGTGCGAAGAGTGTTGAGAATAGTATCACCTATATATTAGCTTAATTTTCATAGTTAAATGCGATTTTGCCCTTGGTACACTCTTTCTTGCCTTCAATATTCATTTCTAGAAATTAAGGTCAACTTCATTTTCACGTGGTAATTAATTTCTTTGTATTATATAATTTCTTCATCTTCACATGGTATTTATAGCCAAATTAGGGTCACAATTTAGGCCTTATTCTTTAGAATAAAGTTGAGCAATATTCAACTATTCATTATATTTTGAATGGCTAATATTGATTACACAATTTCCAACAAAATACTCATCTCATTTTTTTTATCTCTATCTCTCTCTAACTTTACTGTAAAGTTACTTTAGAAAAACGCATGCTAGAAAAGATTTTAACCGACAACTCATTTTAACCTAGCTATAAGAAGGTAAGACATTTGTTTGCTCTTCAAGGAATATGAAGCCTTTTTTTCCTTGTACAGCAGCCCTCCCCTCTATAGGTTGCAACTGCACATTAAATTTGGGGTAAATTTTAAAAACATACCTTGTGGCTTCGGCCATTTTTAAAAAGAGGATCATAAAATTTTTATTTTTGAAATGAGGACTGTGGTTTCAAAGTTAGCAAATAGAGGAAAAAATTTACAAAATGTCTATTTTCTAATGTTACAAATGGTATTTTAATTAATTCAGCATTCTTATAATTTAAATATATTATTTATGAATTACATATCAAGATTTGAATAAGTTTTGTAAAATTTTCATTTTGTTATGATTTTTTAAAATTATTGTCGCCTTTTTATTAAAAAAATACTTAAACTTGTCAAAAAATTTCAACATTTATCACTAAGGTGTATAGTATTTTTATTAACAAACATGCAAAATTTCAGTCCAAAATGGACAAGATTACCTAATTTCGTGACATTATTTTAAATTGAGGATTTTTTTATTATTTATTTGTTAACTTTTGAAGCCGCAATCGTCATTTTGAATACAAAAATTTTATAATTATTTTTTAATGGCCGAAACCACCTGATATATTTTTTTAATTTACCTTTAAATTTGCTTATAATCTCCGCAGGCCCTGATGGGCCTTAGTACAACAAACAGCAAGGGAGGGCCAATATTTATGCATGTGAATACATGCCCATACAGCCATACCCATTAGAATTTCATATTGTTCTTCTACGATAAGAGATTAAGTCTAAAGTGAACAATATCATATTATGTGTGGGATATGCCGTATCCAAATGCTTCCATTGAGTCGCTCAATAGTAAGGATGGAATCTTGACTTCAGTTCTATTTCTATTCGGCATACTTAACTAAGAAATAAATGGAAAAAAAATTTCAAACATATGAGGTCTTAAAAGTTGAAACATGGCAACTTTTAAGTGTTAGGTCCACTAAATTCAATCACTAGCAATGGACTATGCTTAAATAACACAAAGTTTAACTGAAAGAACACACCAAATTTTTCACCTTTAAAATCTTAAAGACAAACTAAATATTATGAAAAAAAACAGTTACAGTAAACCAAATATCACGCTTTACATGGATCATTAATTCGCTCTTGCAAATTTAATAAACTTCTATTTTTAAAGAAATTACACGAGCGCTTATATTATTAAATACAAAAAAAATCTCTACCCCACCCCTGGATGTGGTTCACTCCTAAGACCTCTAGGTCCCAAATTCAGGATCAGCAGCATGCACAAACACAAGACTTTGAACAACAGATATTGTTCTATAAGGCTCGCAATAATCAATTGGTTTAGTAATTTCAGTTGGTTGAAATCTTTTTTGTTTGATGTCATATGAAACCATGTAGTCCAAACCTAAATCCAACATAATCTTATCTCCATCCTTTTAATCAACTCCCACATTACGAAAGTTATGTATATCCAAGAAAGGCGGCAATTGATCTCTCATAACCGAGTACAATAAGCTCCACATAAATTCTGGTCCATCTTTCTTCCTAACATATAATACAGCTTTATCTTCTAAACCCAAACAGACACACCCATCTAAAACATTCAAATTAGTGATTGCTTCAGCAACGTTAAAATAAGCAGGCAGGGTTGCTACAGAAAACGTCTCTTTTGACATGTCAAACGCAGCAATGTTTCGGAAATGACCAAATGAACTACCATATAACCAATGTAAGTCACCATCTGCAAAGTATCCAAAATGAGAAAGAAACGTTACGCTTGCTCTCTCAAAGAAATCATTGTAAACCCTTCTCCATGAATTTGACCTCAACCCGAAAATCCAAATTTGATATTCATCTTTAATTTTTTGAATAACCACAATTTTGTAGTCATCCTGAGAAGAGTCATAACCTAATCCCATGTTATAGTCATGATGTGTTAGGCCCAATAATAGATTACGAGAAAAATAATAGCAGCAGAATAAAAAGACACGCAGATTTTTACGTGGAAACCCCAAATGAATTAGGGAAAAACCACGGGACCAACTCCGAATAATTCTCCACTATAAAAATAATAGTAGGTACACCAAGAGATTACAAAATAGTGGCACTCAAGTGTTTCCCAAAACCTCACTATTTTCTCTCTTGCCCAACTCTTAGGAACCCTTTTCCTAAGTTTTTCTACACAGATAATATTTATATCTGTGTTTTCTTACTCTTCTGCTTTTAATTTGAGGCAGAAATCTCTCTATTTATAGGAAATACAAACGCGTATGGCCGAATTATGCACAGTAATTTTACTGTGCACTTTTTGAAAAAACGTTCTGCCGACCTGCCTCTTTTTAATTTTTTTTTTTTAATTAATTAGTGGGTCCCACAGTAATAGGGACACCACTCAGCAAATCTCCCCCTCCCGACTACATTGTGGGACTCTCCATCCCGGTTGCTTCAATGCACTGGTCGAGCTTTTCTTTTGGTACAACCTTTGTCAGCATATCAGCAGCATTATTGTTTGTATGAATCTTCTGCAACTTGAACTCTTTTTCTTCAATGGCAAGTCTGAGCCAATGATATCTTACATCAATATGTTTCGTCCGTGCATGATACATAGTATTTTTGCTCAAGTCTAGTGCACTTTGACTATCACAATAAACTATGTAGTCTTCTTGTTGCACACCCAATTCTTCAAAGAATCGCTTTAACCAAAGCATTTCCTTTCCTGCTTCTGTTGCTGCAACGTACTCTGCTTCAGTTGTTGATAATGAAACACACTTTTGTAACCGTGACTGCCATGAAATAGCTCCCCCTGAGAATGTAAATAAGTAACCTGATGTAGATTTTCTTTCATCAAGGTCACCAGCCATATCTGCATCTGTGTAACCAACAAGTGCTGGCTTTCCACCTCCAAATGTTAAACATAACTTTGAAGTTCCTCTCAGGTATCTAAAGATCCATTTAACTGCTTCCCAATGTGTCTTCTGGGGATTTGACAGAAATCGACTCACAACTCCAACTGCATGAGCGATGTCTGGTCTCGTACACACCATTGCATACATCAAACTTCCGACCGCTGAAGAATATGGTACATTTAACATATCTTCTCTATTTTTCTCTGTTGAAGGGTAGGATTTCTTACTCAACTTGAAATGAGCGGCAAGTGGAGTGCTAACTGGTTTAGCATTCTTCATATTGAACCTTTCTAGTACCCGTTCAATATATTTTTCTTGCGATAACCACAGCCTGCTGGACCTTCGATCTCGGGTAATCTCCATTCCAAGAATTCGCCTTGCCGGTCCCAAATCCTTCATGTCAAACGCCTTAGATAAATCACACTTCAACTTACTAATCATTTTGGCATCTGGCCCAACAATTAGCATATCATCAACATATAAGAGAAGAATGATAAATTTTCCATCAGGGAATTTCTGGACATATACACATGGATCAGCTTCTGTCCTCTTGTATCCTTGATTCACCATGAAGGAATCAAACTTTTTATACCATTGCCGCGGGGCTTGTTTTAGCCCATACAAACTTTTCTTCAGGCGACACACCATGTCCTCCTTTCCCTTGACCTTGAAACCTTCTGGTTGTTCCATATAAATTTCTTCTTCTAAATCCCCATGCAAGAACGCGGTCTTTACATCAAGCTGTTCTAACTCAAGGTTCAAGCTGGCTACAAGACCTAGCACAACTCGAATGGAACTCATTTTCACAACTGGTGAAAAAATCTCGTCAAAGTCGATACCTTTCTTTTGAGTAAAACCTTTGACAACCAATCGAGCTTTGAATCTCACTAGGTTTCCATCATCTTTCTTTAGCTTGTACACCCATTTGTTCTTGAGTGTTCTCTTCCCTTTAGGAAGTTTTACTAGCTCGTAAGTGTCATTCTTCTTTAAAGAATTCATCTCCTCCTGCATGGCCTTCATCCAACAATCTTTATCTTTACAAGATTGCACATCTAGGAAGCTTTCAGGCTCCCCCTCATCAGTGGTTAAAATATAATCAGAACTAGAGTATTTTGTAGATGGTTGGCGTTCTCTGACTGACCTCCTTAATTGAGGTTCTTCTTCTGGTAGAATGGGGTTCTCTGGCTCCCCCTGCTCAGTACCCTCTTCATTCGTATCTTCATCTACAATCGCATCTTGATCCCTTACAACTGGCTCTTCTTCTCCATCTTGTTCTGATTGATGCATTCTTCTTTCTGTGGCATCATCTGATAGAATGCTCTTTGGTGTTATATCAATAACGTTGTCACTTGTAGATCTTTCACCGATGATATTATTCTCGTGAAATACAACATCTCGGCTCCGTGCAATTTTCTTTTTCACTGGATCCCATAATCTATAGCCAAACTCTTCATCGCCATAACCGACAAAAGTGCAAGGAACTGATTTATCATCAAGCTTTAGCCTTTGCTCTTTAGGAACATGCATAAATGCCTTGCAGCCAAATACCCTCAAGTGAGAATATGAGATATTTCTTCCCGTCCAGACCCTCTCTGGAATATCAAAATCCAAAGGTGCTGAAGGTAGTCGGTTGATAAGATAGACAGCAGTATTGACAGCTTCTCCCCAAAATGACTTAGGTAAGGTAGCCATTTTGAGCATGGATATAACTCTTTCGACAATGGTACGATTCATTCGTTCAGCAACACCATTGTGTTGAGGTGTACCAGGAACTGTCTTTTCATGCCTGATACCATGTTGACTACAGTAATCCTTGAACTCCTTGGAGATATACTCACCACCATTATCTGTGCGTAAACACTTCAATGGCACTCCAGTCTCCCTTTCCACCATTGCATGGAATTGCTGAAAGTGCTTGAATACTTCATCCTTTGTGCGCAGCAAATAAATCCATGTCTTCCTTGAAAAATCATCAATGAAGGTAAGAAAGTATCTTCTTCCTCCAATGGATTCTGTATCCATGGGACCACAAACGTCAGAGTGTACCAACTCTAACTTATTATTTCTCCTTCTAGAGCTTTTCTGAAATGAAACTCGATGTTGCTTCCCAAATAAACAGTGATCACACGGGTTAATTTTTCCTTTGGCTAATGGGATGAGGGACTTCTTAGCCAGTATATTCAACCCTTTCTCACTAACATGCGCCAGTCGCCTATGCCACAAATTTGGTGAAGCATCATCTCCAACTGTATTCAGTTGACTCGCACATATTATTGCGTGCATCTTCCTTTCGCCACCACCAATGATCCTTTGGTGAGTTTCCAATTTCCATTGCCTGTATGATTGTGAAAACCTTCCTTGTCCAATACACTAACAGACAACAGGTTCAACCGAAGATCTGGAATGTGTCGCACATTTTTAAGTGTTAATGTGCATCCGACACTTGTCTTCACGCAGATATCACCGATTCCCACCATTTGCGAGACACTATTATTTCCCATTTTAATAGTACCATAATCGGCTGCTTTATATGTTGAGAAATATTCCCTTTTTGGAACACAGTGGTATGAGGCACCAGAATCTACAATCCACTCGGTATCTGCGTCTTCAACATGACAACAATCTGCATCATGAGATACTAAAGCCACCTCTCCATCTTCTTTTGTGACTGTAGCAGATGTATTTTTGTCATTATCATGACTTCGGTTTGCATTCTCTTGTTTAAAGAAACGGCAGTTCCTTTTGAGATGGCCCTGCTTTCCACAGTGGTAGCATGACCTCTTCTCCCGGGACTTGGATCTATCTCTGGATTTTCCATTTCCACGTCCTCTACTCTTGCTTCGGCCCCTGTTTTCCGTGACAAGGGCTTGTGAACTGGTACTGGCAACGTCTCTTCTACGAAGTTCTTCATTAAGTAGGCTATTCTTTACCATAGACATTGTTACCACACCATTTGGAGCTGAGTTACTCAGTGATACAACAAGAGTATCCCAGCTATCTGGTAGAGTTCCCATCAAAAGACATGCTTGCATCTCATCATCCAAGGACATACCAGTGACTGCTAACTCACTTATGAATCCTTCAAAGTCGTTCAGGTGTTGTGTGATTGATCGTCCCTCTGTCAATTTCAAGTTCATGACTTTGCGAATCATGAATACTTTTCCTTGAGCATTTTTAGCCTCGTACATATCCTCTAGCTTCTTCCAGAGAACTTTGGGATCTGTTTCGTTCCTCACGTGGTTGTACAGGCTAGCATCTATCCATTGGCGTATTGTACCCAATGTCTGCTTCTTCATCTTTATCCACTGCTGATCTTTCATATCCTTCGGCTTTGCGTCGTCGCCCTCAATTGGATCATACAAATCTTTGCAATTGAGGTAGTCCTCCATTCTGGATTTCCACATCGAATAATTTGTATCCGTCAATTTGATCATTACGCCGTCATTCGCCATGTCGAAAATTTAAGAATGGCAAAATTTTACTATTCACGAATTTCACTATTCACATAAATAGTGACTGTATATGTGAATAGTACCGTATACCCAGATAATACTTGTATATTGAAATAGTAACAGTATGCTATATACTTACATAACACTATTCATAAAAGATGGCCGAATATGAATAGTTATTATATATGAATACTATTACTCAAGTTACTATTTTACTATTCACCCAAATTGCGTAGGAGCGACGGTTTTTCGAACGGATTGCGCCACCGGATTCCCCGTAATTTTCTCGTCGTCGTGGTATATTTATTTTTGAAAAATATATCCACGGATTTTACTGATAAAACAACCTTCGGCTCTGGTACCACTTGTTAGGCCCAATAATAGATTACGAGAAAAATAATAGCAGCAGAATAAAAAGACACGCAGATTTTTACGTGGAAACCCCAAATGAATTAGGGAAAAACCACGGGACCAACTCCGAATAATTCTCCACTATAAAAATAATAGTAGGTACACCAAGAGATTACAAAATAGTGGCACTCAAGTGTTTCCCAAAACCTCACTATTTTCTCTCTTGCCCAACTCTTAGGAACCCTTTTCCTAAGTTTTTCTACACAGATAATATTTATATCTGTGTTTTCTTACTCTTCTGCTTTTAATTTGAGGCAGAAATCTCTCTATTTATAGGAAATACAAACGCGTATGGCCGAATTATGCACAGTAATTTTACTGTGCACTTTTTGAAAAAACGTTCTGCCGACCTGCCTCTTTTTAATTTTTTTTTTTTAATTAATTAGTGGGTCCCACAGTAATAGGGACACCACTCAGCATGATGCCCAAGTAAGCAAGGAAGAAGCCTGTACTGGTGGGTGGATGGGTTCCATATAGCGGGTCTGGATCTGTTAACTAACAAGAGAACAACACCGTTGCAATGACCATAAACAAAAAGGCTAATGTTGGAATCATGATAATGTGATTTTGCCATGTCGTAAATCCATGAGTTTCGGTTACTTATTGGGGAGGTGAGCCACAGGTGAGACCTGTTTTCCGCAGATTTTCTTAGATACATCTTAGCGAAATCAGAAGCAAATTTTCTTAGATACAACTTAGCGAAATCAGAAACATGTAATTCGAATGCGGTATAATTTGTTGAAATTTGGATTTTATATGGGAAGATGAGGTTCAGCTGAGACCTGTCTTGAGCGGATATTCTCATATGCGAGTTTATGAAATACGGACTATCGATGATTGAACGGAAAGATTTAGAAACACATCGTAAACGCAAAAGAGACTTCACTGGCAACCGAATTAGAACTTGAGTGATTAGTTCTTGTGGAAGTTGTGCCAATACCACTCCCTCCTGATCATTCATGTTGGGAAACAAACAAACAAAATAAGCTTAATTATTTTATTTATGTATGCTATTCAACAAACAAAAAGAAATGAAAATTGACCTTGTGAGTGAGTTGGGCATATATAGTTCCCATGCAGCAGTTTCCCATTCTCAACTGTAAACCCAAAGCAAAGGAGGAAGGTAATATGGAAAGAGTTTTTATTCTATTCTATATATAAATAGGAAAATCTTTCTACTTATTTATACCTCCAATTACTAGAGGACAGAGATAAGCTATACAAATAAGCAGTCATAACTTGGTGTTAAATGTTTACTGTGGTTGAAAAAAAATTTCTATAAATAGACTTAAACTTATAGCAAGTTTAAGTAATTTGTATAAAAGATATTCAACTCAATTAACCTATTGTCAAAAAAGTAGAAATTAACCAACTCTCTTCTATAAAAGAAAACTCATTTCTTAAATTGGTATTTTTAGCCAAATTTGGGTCAAAGTTTCAACTTGGCAAACTAATGAAGTTAATGCATCCATATGGACCATTTGACAAATTTTCCCTACTATATGATTATTTATTGACTTTAAGACGTGCTAGAAAAGATTTTAACCTACAACCCATTATAACAACTAACAAGCCTTAAAGCAATTGAAATCTTTTTTCTTTGTACAAAAGCCCTCCCATCTAACGAGTTTATATAGAAGCCATAAATTGATCTCTGGCCATCCTCACTATCATAGATGTACCAATCGTGCACAGGGCAGTTGGTAAAGCCCTCCCCTCTATAGGTTGCAATTACACATTAGATTTGCTTATATTCTCTCTATGCGAAGTAGGCCTTGATGGGCTTGATATAACAAACAGCAAGGTTGGCTTGGCCCAATATTTGTGCATGCATACACATGCCCATACCATTAGAATTCCATAACATTCGTCCACATTGGAGAAAGATGAGGTGCTCGGCGATGTTATGTTCAAGGGTGTGGGGTCTATGGACCCTACAATTTTTTTTAAATACTTAAAATTATATATGAAAATTATTTTGATAATAAACCCCATATATTAGGAATTGGCAAATAAATGAGCTTTTTCACAAGTATAATAGACTATTAATAGATTAGTTTTTTACTTCAATGAAGAACTCCCTACCAAACCCATCTTCCCAAACCATGAAGAACTCCCAACCAAACCCATATTATGAAATTCCTCTTCTTCTCTTTCCTATAAATACCCCTAGATAGCACCGAAACGGAAACACTGAAAAACGCCACTAGGAAGAAACTCATAAATAATGAAAATATAGGGGTATATTAATAAATAAAAATACATAACCATTCTAAAGATCCAAGCCGATAAATCACTACTGCCCGATAAGGCACCACCTGAGTAACGATGAACCGTCAAAGAACAGCTGTACGGCTAGGGATTAGCCCTAGTCCCCTGCACCTTAACGGAATATTAGTCATTTAGTTTAATTTAATGTGATTTAATTTAATTCATATAATATAAATAGTTAGTTAAATATTAGTCATTTAGGTATAATTAATTATATGTTATGGAAGTTATATATTTAGTTAAGAGTATAAGGAAGTAAATCATAATTGATTGAACACAAAATACTATTAATTAAGTTAATACCTAATTAAATTTAATTAATAATTATAAATTATCTTTAAGTTAAAAGTTTAAGGTATTAAATCTTATATGATTTAATTATTATACTTATTAACTAAATATGATAAATATATTTAAATTAATTAAATAAATAAATATATCCTATTTTGAATTAAATAGGAGTATATTCTATTTTGAATTAAATAGGAGATTAATATTAACTCTAACTCTAATATATATATATATATGGCTTAATATATCTTCAGCTATCTGAATTTGTTTCAAAAAATCTACTGCCCCCTTGAACTTTCAAAGTGACCATGTAGCTAACTCAGCTTTCAAAAAGTGCACCACTTTGCTCCCTAAAAGGCCACGTGTCAGCTTCTGATAGGTTTGACTTTTCAAAGATGTCATTTTTTTTATTTTTTCTCTTCAATCAGAATCTGACATGTGGCATTCGGGGGGGAGCTAAGTGGAGCACTTTTTAAAAGTTGAGGGAGCTACGAGGTCGCTTTGAAAGTTTAGGAGGATAATAGGTTTTTTCGAGACAAGTTCAAAAAGCTAGATATGCATATATATATATATATATATATATATATATATATATATATATATATATATATATATATAGAGAGAGAGAGAGAGAGAGAGAGAGAGAGAGAGAGAGAGAGAGAGAGAGAGAGAGAGAATGGCCATTGTAAAGGGAGAGAGCATTGATTGCTTTCGGTTGAATTCGTTGATGCAACACCGCTAGCACCGATTACCAGTCTAGAGTCATTCGTGTATGTGATCTTTGAGGGTTTGCAATTGTGAATCTCATCGCCTTCAACTCATTTTAGAAACATTTCATGTGAGTTTTTAATGCTCTATTCTCACTGATTCTTAAAATCATAGTATGGTATTCGAATAACGATCATTAGCGGGTTTGAGAAATTCACTCATTTTTTCGCCTTTATGAATGAATTTCGATGACAAATTCCTTCACTATGTTGGTCCCTAATCACCACACTGGTCAATCCATTGTGATTGCAATACATCAACACGTTGTTGACGTATCACAAGGCCTAATTCATCAAGGACTCCCTGAAATCTTCTCTAAACGTTCGATATCACCCTGAACTTTCAATAGTTTCAAATAACTCTCTAAACTTGCAAAAAGTGCACCGGTTTGTCTCTTTAATGCTACGTGTCAGCTTATAGTTTGAGAGACAAAATTCATAGAAATGACATCTTTAAATAGTCAAAACAACCAAAAACTGGCATATGACATTCATGAGTCAAACTTGTGCACTTTTTTAAAGTTCAGGGGTAATTAGAACTTATGAAAGTTCAATCTAGCATCAAACGTTTAGGGATGACTTCAGGGGGCTTTCCGATGCAGGTACTTGTTGATTTTATCGTGATTGAGAGCATACCTATCATGAGTTTTGAATGGACATAAACCATGAACCTCCTATGATTTTGAGCATACCAATATTGAGTTGAAGGATGTGGCAAGTGTGGAGGCACAAACTATCATTCAAAAAAAAGTGTGGAGGCACAAACTCTCCTCTTTTCCATATTAGCAAGACAAAAGAAGTTCAAGTGATCTCTTAGATTTGAGAATGATTTAATGACTTATTATTATTATTATACGGTACATTATGAGAACTATACTATAATTATTCCTTTATGCTATAAGTTTATAACTTAATTATACTCATACTATTTATTACAATTATATGAGTTACATACTCCATTGTTATTCTTCAATTGTACTTTTGACAATTTCAAATCTAATGAGGTACTGAAATCAATCAATTTTTTTTGAAGAATTATTTTTTGAGGAGGCTGAGTATTGAATCTAAGACTTTCTACCACTAATATTAAGTAGTGTACCAATTAAGCTACACCCAATCGATACTAAAATTCAGTAATAATTTTTTTATTCAATTTGAAGGCACGTTTTATGCATTGTAACGGACACATTTTGCACGCTATATAAAGTGATGTTTAACAAATGGTTGGGAGTACAACTTTTACTCTCCACTTTACTTCCTTTCTCTCTACTATTATGTATATGTTGCGTATTTGTTCTTGTTCCAGCTGTTTGAAGAACTTGTATAATCTTGAAAGAAACTACAAGTATCCTTTAAGAAAAAGTCTTAGACATGATTTGATTTATTGGTGTTCATGTTTTCTTAACTTGTTTATAATTTTTATAATGTTTCTATATTATATTTTTAATTATATATATTTTTTAATTAAAGGTACAGACTTAGAGGCAGACATTTTGACAAAGTTGGCACCTCCATATCTATCAAAAGAGAGAAAAACTATAATTAAAGATTTATTTATTTAATTTTGTAATTGTTTTACAACAATAACAATAATAAGTAAAAATCACTAATTAAGAAGTTTAATAGCACAACATCCATCACATCCCGAATGAAACCGTTCAAAGCATAGAGTGAAGACCCACCCTCCACCAATGCCTTCTTACTCTTTTCACTCATCTCTTTCATATTCTTCCAAACTTCACTATCAAGCTCCATCACACACCTAATTCCTCCTTCTATCTCTTCAACTACAATTAAATCACTCTCCTTTCTAAAATCCATTTTAATTTCAACTCCTAATTCTAACTCGTCCACCAATCTGCGTACATCGGCCACGTAGCAATTGAAACACCACACCATATACTCTTAAGTGTAGAATTCCATCCCCAGTGGGAAACAAATCCTCCAATCGCTGGATGACAAAGTATCTCAATTTGTGGGACCCATCCAATCACCTTCCCAATCTCAGTTGTCCGATCTATAAATCCCGTAGGTAATACTTCTTCCAAATTTTCGTCAACAGTTGTGTTTTCCATCTTTTCTTTGTTGTGTGATGGATGGGAAAGAGACCATAAGAAACAATGTTTACTACGTTCTAATGCACATGCAATTTCTTTCACCTGTTCCACTCTGATCCTTCCCATGCTCCCGAAGCAGAGGAATACTACTGATAACTCTAGCTGATCATCAAGCCAATCCATGATTTTCTTGTTCCGAACGTTAGATTTGTTCGAACTAACATTCAAGATTGGTCCCACCGGGTAAACAATAGGATTTTTACCTTCAGAAAGAGCATTAGCCACGTGTGAATCCAGCTCCGTAAATGAATTTACTAGAATACCCCTAGCTTTTCTAATTTGTCTACCGCGGTCGATTAAAAAAGGAAGCAACTCTTTATGAAAGAAAGAACTGGGGAAAACCTTTGCGGAAGTGGTTTAGCCATGGTAGGGAAATCCAAGACCACATCGGAATCCTTGTACTGAGTCGGATCCACCTGGTGTTCATCATAAAGAAACTTAATATGAAGCATGAACCCTAAATAAGCAGCACTTGAAGTGAAGAAAATATAGGAAGGGACACCAAATTCGTCGGCGATGTCCACCACGGAGGTACAAAATATGTCGAGGAAAAATCCGGCGAGAGGCAAACCAGAGGAAGAAATGAGGCTGGAAACGGCTTCAATAACTTGAGATTTGTGGGTGTCAATGAATTTGAAACGGTCGAGCGAATCAGACTCGACCTGGATATAGAAGAGACGGAAGCAATTTGATGTAGTGAGGGAATCGGTGTAGTTAGAGAGTTTAGAGTCGAAAGATTGTTTAAAGATAATGATAGAGATGGAGAGGCGGTGGTCTATGGCGAGGAGAAGCTTTGCAGCTTCAACGGCGGAGGCCAAATGGCCGACACCTGGTAAAGGAATGAAGATAAGTTCGGCTTTCTTTTGTTCTTCCATTGTGAAGCTAAACACTTTGCTGTGAGCTAGAACGAAATATAAAATGTAGCAGTATGAATAGATAAAGATATTATAGCAGGTACTGTTCAGTATTAATAATACACAAATTGAATTAATAACATGATTAGGTTAATAATATGTATAAATTATATACATAATGTAGATTTGAGTCATAGCTTGGCGGAGGTGTCAGCTCAGCCAACCAAATGCTTGTAAAAAAAGTGACTACCAATGCATTCAAATATAAAGACAAATTGATATCTTGAAAAAGATTTGGATCCGACTATAAAAAATATGTCAAGACAAATTAGTATATGGACAATAATACTATGAACTGTCATGTTAACCAAGTTTTGTCGAAATTTATACATTGGTCCCATATCTTTTTTTTCAATTTCTTTATTTGGTCTTATTTGCCCCTGTGAAGGCTACCACCCTGTCTTCTTGTAACTTGTAAGTCTAGAAACATTTCAACATATTGAAACGTTATTATTGTTTTCCCGACACTGAGAAATCGTATACCGTTTCTTTTTTTTTTGAAATAATAGGAGTTTTTCAGGAGCCAAGAATTGATCTCTGGTCATCCCGACTTATAATTTATGGATCTACCAATTGTACCAAAGGCCAATTGGTGAGAAATCGTGTTCCATTTCTCGTTGGCATGTTCGACCATTGTGGTAATTAGTTTGTGATCAAGTGTTATGAACCAAGTTTTGTAACACCCTTGAGTGGATGGATGAGATTAATTGAAATGTACAACTTTACAAACTCATAACTTTAGAGAATCCAAATAGTTTCTCATAGATTCTTGGATAGGAGTAGACTTGTTCGTCAAGCGGGATAGGGAAAATTCGAGTCAGGCTGTTTCAAAACTGAAATAGACACTTTGTGATGATTCAAACACTGAAATTACAAGGCTTTTAATAGGGAAGTCGCGGATAAAAATCAGTTGTCCCCTTGTATGTCTCCAACAAACACGTGTCCATTAGAGTCATAGTCATCAAAAACTTCTTTAATGATGTTAGGATGAACGTTAACTCCTCATCCTCTTCATATCAACTTCTTCTAAACCAGTAAACCTCCTAATTTCTGCTGATTAAAAATCCCTCTAAATCATCCAAACCTCCTTCCAATTCAAATCATTCGCCAAATCAACTGAACTTACTACTAGAACTCCTCATAAAGACTCCACTTAGTCCACTCCCCCATTCCCTTTCCCGATCTCTATTCACCTCTTCCTCCCACCTATGGCTTTCACATGCTCGAGAGTCGGTCAATCGCCCCTACCAGTAGGTGATGTTCTTTCTTATTTCACCCTTTCTCTCAATTATTTAGACATACCTTCTTGTCCATCTTTACCCCCCTTCGATTTCTTCCAACGAGATCTAACCACAACTTTCCTGGTTGTCACCATTTTCCTCCAATTAGTCGTCAAGGGTTGGGATTTGGCTACAATTACCAAATATTACATGAGGAAATTTGGGGAGGGGAGGAAGTTAATTAGAATGAGAGTTAACGCTGATATTAACATCGTTAATGATGTTTTTGATGACTAGGACTCTAATGGACACAAGTCAAAAATCATGTGGGAAACATACAAGGGGACATAATAATGGGGACAACAGATTTTTATCCAAAAGCCGCATACAGGTATATGTAAATAAATCTATACAAATGGAAAGGAAGTAAATAAGATTAAAGAGCTTTCCATAGCAGTGTACTCAAATCATGCTATCTAATTAGGAAATAATAATATGAATATTCTAATCTTAAATATGTTCCTTGTTTCCTTTTCTAACACTCCCCTCAACTTGAGCAGTGGGATGTTCAATACACAACTTGTTTAGAATTTCTTTGAAAACCTTCTTGTTGACTGCTTTTTTATGCTTGGATATTATTGGCTATATAAATTATATTTTTTGAGCTAACAATTTATTGCAAAAAGATCAATTTCTATAGAGATCTCCACAAATTTACATGTATTTGTGAAGGAAGAGATCTTCATCTTGTTGCTGCCAAAAGGACGAAAATCGCCTCAAAAACCCAGGTAATGATGGCACTTATTGTAGCAACATGGTAGGGTGGCTGATTTGACTTGCGTCAGAGATAGAGGAGAAAAAGTAGAAAAGTAGGGATTTGACTGGTTTTGCATTTTACCAATTATGCCCTTTTTCTATAAGCTTTTCATGCAAGTGAGTATAGATTATTATTAACTCAGTTAAATATCTATATATTTTGGAGTATTATGTAATATTTTATTTCGAATATTTCCTCTCTCCTTTGAGGATTATGGCCTATAAAATGGTCATCTTCTTCATTGGTTAAGGATACTAGTTACATTCCGAAAATTCTCTCTAAACTTTCTATAATTTTCTACTTTCAATGGAGTTTAAATCTTCAAAGTATGATTGAGTAGTCCTCTTCCGGGTGAATCTACCTAGGCAGACAATCATAGGAGAACTCCTCAACAGCAATGTAATGTATTGAATTCCTTAAGCTTTATAATCCTTGTTGTGTTTGCATATTTAATTCTTATAAGTCAAGGGCCCAACTCATATTAAGTTATATGATTGAGTCTGAGAAGAGAAATCATTTAATGGACCCGAGCACACATATGTAGGGCATGATTCCGAGAGGAGATTGACCATATGCCTAGGGTTTTAAATTTATCTAAATGCTCAACTAAACTTAATGCATTGTTTTTTTGCCTAATGAGTCTGAGAAAAGATTTAGGTTAAGTAACTTTAGTGTTTAAGATGGTCGAGGGAAATGCTTAAACTACTGCAGTTGAGATACTTAGGAGATCTTTATATTGCTTGATAATTTAGTATGTTATGTTTGCTGCTGGGAGAACCCTATGACTGTTGAACTAGGTAGACAAGCGTGGATTCTTTGATATTGTTAATTTCATCATTTACTTTATGCTCTTTAATATTGTTTTTACAAGAACTCCACCTAAATTTACAGAAAACCTTTTAGCCCATTTACTAAGGAGAACTCTAGGCATTTTACATGCTTCTTGTGGATACGACACTTGTTCTTGCTAGTGTATACAATATAGACTCTAGTGCACCTGTTATGTAATACTCCTCAGCCGCAACAAGTTTTTGGTGCCGTTGCTTGGAAGCGAAGCTAAAAGAGCCTTAGATGTTTAACTGTAAATAGGTGTTTTTAACTCTTCTTTTGTTTATTGTCTATTTCAGGAACATATTAATTTAAGGAGAACTGTATGCGAAGAAGAGCTGGTTTACCCCCTTGTTTTTCCTCTAAATCCAGAAATTGAGAGCACTTTTAGATGAATTAGCAAAGCAGGAAGAGCTCGCACTAGAGAAGCAATGGAAAGAACAAGACCTCATAACCTCAATAGGGAGGATGAAGAAAGAGAAGTCGAAGGACCTGAGCCCAATGATAACCACAACATAATCACAATGGAGAAGAGGAGGATGAAATAAACCCACCAAGGAGGAGAACTCTTCGTACATACTTGTTGTCTAACACTAAGGGACACTCATCATGCATATTATTATACCTCAGGAAGGACACAATATGTTCAAGGTGAAGCCCTCTATGATCCAAACCGTGAAGATGAGGTGTCTCCTACATCTTCCCAAACCGTGAAGAGCTCCCTACTAAACCTATATTATGAAATTCCACTTCTTCTCTTTCCTACAAATACCTCCTAGAGAGCACCGAAATGAAAATAGAATGACACTGAAACAAACACCGAGAAATACCACTCCGGAGGAACATATAAATGATGAAATATAGGGGTATGTTCATAAATAAAAAGATATAAATATGTAAAACATTATTTGTTTTATTAGAAAATATAATAATAACATAATAATTAAAAATCAACATGAATACATAGTTGAAAAAAACTTGAAAATTTTGCAAAATATTGATTAATTGGAAGTATAAATTGAAAAGAATTATTAGTCTAAAGGAGTGGTAGTCAACAAAATTGCAGCATAAACTGTTGGACATTGTTTCATGTAATTTTAGAAAATGAGTTTCCAACTTTTATTATTTACAGAAACAGTCTGGCCAGTTTATACGAGTTTTGGTTTCCGAAACAGGGAAACACTAGTAACTGAGAGTTTTCGTGATACCTAGAATACCTCTTCCCCCCTCCTTCATTCTTCACACCAGCAAGGAAATTGTAAGGGTTCGAACAATGTCCCACATTGGTTAACAAGATAGAGATTCAACAGTTTATAAGTGTAGATAATATCCCCAATGGTATGAGGCCTTTTGGAGTAAAAACCAAAGAGCAAAACCATGAGGGTTAAGTGGACAATATTATACTATGTGTGGGGATATGTCGTGTCCAAGTACTTCCACAAGCCGCACAACAGAAGCATTTAAAGCAAAGCATCCCTTTTAAAAAAGTCAAGAAATTTTTATTTTGTCTTTTGATTGGTTTCCGCTGCCTACATTGGTTGTCTTAGCAAGGTGTAGATATGTCCAAAATTAACCCCAACGGTGTGGTCTAGTGGTAGAGACTAGTCCATCCTTAAGCATCCATCAGGGATCGAATCTTGGGATGTGCATACAGCAACCTTAAATATTGGGGTCAGCCATCATGCCCTTCGAGGCACCCGCAAATTGGCAATGGGGAATTAGTCTGAATGTGGACATGGCTTAGAGGTGCCCCCCATAATTGGGACCCATGCATCCAGGATCACCTCGTGGTGAAAAAAATATATCTATATGTTAGAAATCAATTATTTTTGTGTATGCAGTTAATGATAGAAAATGCAGATCTTTCTTTCAAAAGTCAATTTTGTGATATGAATTTAACTTTATATAATTATAAGCAAATACATATATATATATACATAAAAACAATGGATAAATACATAAAGAGGATCAAGTGGTAAAAATAGGAGGTAACATCTTTGACCTCCTACCTTTTACAAGAGATTTAGTATCAGGAAAATGGCCATTATTTCCATCACTAAGATCCTCAACAACACCATCTTTTCTTACATTTACAGGATAATTGATTAAATGAACACCTTCCATGTCTACTATTTCTTCACCACTGTAAATTTCCCACATTTTGTCTCCCAACGAGCGAATTTTTTGCACACATTCTAATTTTTCGGGGCTTAGAAATACTTCATCTGCTAATCCGGTATGTTCATACCACAATGACATTCGGTACGCTCGAATATCATTTGGCAAACATTTGTTTTCATGATCATTTTGTTGTTGATAGCATCCTATTGCAATCTCAGTGTCGCGCTTCCCGTCCATCGATCTTTGATTCACATTTGCCGATCCTATTAATAAGTATGCATCATCCACTGCATCAAAACAAAAATGAAATTTATAATATGTCAATTAATGTGCCAAGTAAGAGTTATATGTTGTTCCCGAACCAAACTGATCAATCCAGAGAGCATACCTATCAATAGTTTCGAATGGACATAAACCATGAACCTTCTATGGTTTTGGGCATACCAATATTGAGTTGAAGGATGTGGCAAATGTGGAGGCACAAACTCTCCAATACTCTTCTTTTCCCTATTAGCAAGACAAAAGAAGTTCAAGTAATCTCTTGGATGCCAATTAGGCTCCCCAAATTCTCGCAAAGCTTGGCTGATCATCTTATACATCATTGCCATTGTTTCTCTATTCCAATGCAATATATCCTGAACTGGCTCACTCTCAGGCACCCCTTCAGGCCACATTGGTATCAATATATAAACCGAGAATCTCTCTTTCGCCTTAATCTTGCTAACTATCTTAAGTGCAATCTCAATAGGAATCAAATTTTTACACCCACAATTCTTGTCTTCATCCCACAAGTGACACCCACCAATGAAATATTGATTCTCAATGTATATAAACCTCTCGGCTCGCCTTATCGCTTCTACATACGCTTGATGTATACTTCTCTCTACTCTTAAGTTTTTTCCCAACTCGGTCGCCGAAACATGGTCTATTGATCTAAAGACTTGAACTTTCCAATTCCTTTCGGTCGGCATGCTTGAATGGTAATATGGCTGTGGCATTAAAATTGACCTAGTCGAAATTAAATGAGAAGGGTCACATTGTTTAGCCCATCGTTGTTCAAAATTGGACAATATATCCCAAGCCGCCTCGCCTACTATACAAGCATGAGTATCATGCCAAGGCTCTCTTGGCCCTCCCTTCTGTAAGCTAGCGCCGGCAATATTTGTTTGATAGAAGTCGGTGCAATGTGAGTCTTGATTAAGTGTTTGAAACAAAGAATGTTGCTCGGTGTCAAATCGGCCGTCACAAAGATCTAGTCCTCCAATGAAACTCATGATTTCTCGGTCACAATTGGTGGAATCATTGACTCTTGTGTCAACTGTTATGGTCTTTTGATGATGGGCAAAGAAAGTTGGGAACTTGTGGTGTAATCTTGGACATAGTTTGCATATAACTTTAGTGTGTTTGAAATAGGCATAGGCATCTTCATCATGAGTTCCCATAACTCCTTTGTTCTTTATGATTGGTAAGGATGTTTCATCATCCCATATCATTATTCTCACTGCTACACCTTCTTCTGCTTTTCTTTTCAGCAATTCTCCTAGCTTTACTTCTCTTGCGTGTTGAATATTCGTTTCGGGATCCCTAACCTAACACAAGTCGAAATATACAATGTAACTTATATTAGTTATAAGTTACTTATAAGTCAATATTACTGAACACTGCAACTACTTATAAGTCAGCTAAATTTAATATGCACTTCAGTTGCTTATTTTTAAGTTAGTCTATTTCTTGTAAAGTAAATGTTGATGAAAATAACCAATTTAAGTTTATATAATGAAAATACGCTTAATGCATTCTTAGCCTCCTCAACTTGACAACTTTTATCACTTGGCGCCTCCAACTTACAAATGTCTTTACCAACACCCCTGAACTTGGCAAAAGTGTTTATTGCAACCCCTCCCCCCCCGGCCTTCAGTGCCACGTGTCACCTTGTGATTGGTTTGATTTTACAGAATGTCAAATTTTTTATTTTCTTCTCCCTAATCAAAGGTGACACGTGGCATTGAGGGGCTGCAGTAAACACTTTTTGCCAAGTTCAGGGGGTTAGTAAACACGTTTGTAAGTTGGAGGTGCCAGGTAATGAAAGTTGTCAAAGTTGAGGGGGTTAAGTATGTATTAAGCCAAAAAAAAACATTACTTACTAGGACCATGTTTGGATTGAAAGACCAGCCAGCAATATAAATCAAATGCTTTGCACCTTCAATAGCTCTATAAACATCTTCCCACAAATTTCTTGGGGACCCACAAAGAGGAAATGGAGGCTTGAAGGTAGAGAGATGATGAGCATCTTGATAAAGTGTCACATGGCAATTAGACCTTAGAGGAAATGTAGCACTCCTCAATCCTTGGAACTCATCATTATTACAAGAAATTATCTTGCTCCAAGTAGGTTCAATTTCTGCTGGTTTAAACCATAACATAAACCTCAGCTTGAGCTCAGGATTTGGCCTTCCATTTTCCATTATTAGAGGGAAAAACCCATTAATGAGAGTTGATTCATTGAGCATCTTATGAGCCTCGATGTGAAATTTGCCTAAAATGGAGCATTTGGTTTTTAAAGTAATGGTAATGGTTGAATCAAGAGGATGAGCACATAGAATTTGGAATGTTTGATTCCAAACACGATCATGTTCTTGACTTGTCTTTGCCATCTTCTTGTTGCCGATTTTGATGGTCACATATGTTGGTTTTCCATTTACAAATAAACACTACAAAATGAAAATAAATTATTATTAGCAAACTAGAATTGTTGCACCTATATGCTTGGGAGTTTACTTTATATCTATAGAAAAACTCAGTTTGAAATAAGTTTAGTTCACTTCACATTTTGCATAGTTAATTAGTTATAAATTTATATTAAAATTAATTTAGTTTAAATATAATTCATAAAAGTTTAAGAGCACAATCCCATAATGAACGAATTCGTCAATGATATGACGTTGTCAACTCTGCATTCAAAATGGACAAAACGAAATTTCACTAATAAAATGACATTTTAAGAATAGATTGTAGTCAAATTGAGTATAGTTTCGTACGTATACGACTTACAAAAAGGGTAATTATTTAAAATCAAGTGCTAAAATATAATGATTAAACCAACAACGTGTTGCTCAGTTGGTTAAACAGACTGAGCAAGTTAGAGGATAATAAAGTTTGAATCCCACTAAATACACCTGTTGGGAGGGGTGAGGAGCCTTAACTATGACTAAGCCCCGAATTCGAACAAGATTATCTCAATGAAGATATTTGTAAATATTATCCAAAAAATATAATGATTGATTAATTGATTAAGCCCCGAATTCGAACAAGATTATCTCAATGAAGATACTTGTAAATATTACCCAAAAAATATGATGATTGATTAATTGATTGATAACAAAAACGAACCCAAAAAAGATACTGATACCTGAAATCAAAATGATCGAAAATTACGATATATTGCAATGTAATATTGTTTTTATACTTACATTGAAAGGAAAGGATGGTGTATAAGGTGTTGCATCAAAGATTGTAGCTTCAAGTGTTCCATGGATATATTGTTGATTAACTTCCATTTCTAGTAATTGAAAATCAAAATTCTTGAATCAAGAGAAAGAATTAATGAATGAGGGAATATCGGTAACTGAAATTGATTTAAGCATAGTAGATGTTGGGTTGAATTGTTTATAATAAAGAGTAGGTGTTGTTACAAATAAACAAGCAAATGAAAACTTGGAATGCAATGGAATTAATGTTTTGGCAGCTGCTTTGAGAAAACTTGTAAAATTCTCCACTTACCAGAACTAGTCTTAGAGGCAATCTTTCTTGCCTATTTTACATTATTTGTACTTTAAATGGAAGTATCTTAATCTCCAATAATACTATTTCTTTCGAAGGTAAGTTACGATTCGTCCGTGTTTCGGCAACTTTTTCAATGTGTATTTTGAATTCTTACATCAAACGGAAGTTTTAAGTGTATGATTAGGGTTTTTTTATACGACATCGGATATTTAATACCGTTCCGTTAGATGCTTGACACATATGCACTTTTTAATATTATAATATATAAATTGTGTACGTGTCACGCATCCAACGGAAGGGGTATTCAATATCCAGTCTCATATAAAATTTCCCGTATGATTATTAGTGTTAACCAATTGATTTTAGTCTTTTTACACATAAAGTAAGTGTTTGAAAACTTCCAAAATATTTGATTTTAGTCTTTTGAGCATCCAGCAACTTCTTTTAAATATTTTGTTACGATTATCAAACAACTGCTTTTAGATGTTTTAGAAATTAAAAAAAGCCATCAGCAAAAAAAATATTTGCAACAGCAACAATAAATTTGGGCATTTCATCCAAATAGACCAAAAAAAATCAGTAATAAAAAAATTATAAAAAAAAAATCAACAATTACAATAACAAACAGTAAGATCTAAATTGAAAGGATGCTAAATATACTCTGCTATAAGTGTTTTTTTCACCTTTTTCTAAGACCTATTTACACATGTTGAAGTTTTCCTCCTCGTCATTTGATTGACTTTTGCCCCTAATACATCAGCATATGTCAGAAATTTGGTCCACTTAAAAAATGATAAATTCATTTATCTTTCTTAGCAATGCAAATTCCATTCTAGAAAATTTAACTTCTACTTTACACATACATCCATGCAAGTTACTCAGTTTGTTATATGCCAATTTAGAAAAAAAAATACTATATGATATTAATATATGCAAATATAAGAATATGATGTTGATATTTTTTTTATAAATGCTAATTATAAATACTGTGCATTAAATACATTGTGGATATATTACAAGTATATCCGACGCCGGCAGCCGCGTCTCCGAGTTCAACGAGGTAACAGCTCACATCTGAAAACAGTATAGTCGCCCTTGTACTCCCGAGTTCGTCATCCTCGTCGGTAAAGGTGTCATCGGAATCATCACTATCACTGGAACTCGTCCAGATAAGCTTGCTGCAGATCCAGTCCTCAAGATCGAACGGAATCCGGGCAGGGGCATCATTTCCTGTTCCGAGGACAAGAGCAGGGGCATGAAAAGACGCTGTTAGCAGTGCTCTTGCTCCGATTAGCAATCAACGGTCCGACACTAAAAATCTAGAAAGAATACTGGATGCTTCAAGGAGAAACTCATAGGCCTTGTCGTTCCGATCTAGCAGCAGCTTCGGCAGATCAGGGGCCAAAACCGGCGGGATACCGAGAACATCGAGAACTGTTCCTTTCAGATCTTTGAAACTCTAGGAGTACTTTCGGTGAAGCGTTGGAAAATAGAGAAAAGGAGAGAGAAAAGCGGCAGGAGAAGTGAAGAAGAAATAGCCAGGGATTCCGAGAGATGATGAGACGGGGAGATAAGCAGCGCAAAAGAAATCCATCATGAGAGCATTAACGGCGGAGGTTTCTAAGATCGAAATCAGGATCCAGCGGATGTTAGGCTAACTGAGACGGAGAGCTTCGAAGTGCAATTGGACATTTAGCTTTTGCCATGGTTAATTCAAGATATTACAGGGATAGGCAGGATCATGATCGCCTATTTAGTAATAGGATGTACTCCAAAATTTCCCAAACAACCATGATTCAGCGGCATTGAAGAGCATTTTTTCGAAATATAGAGTTCCAGGATAGGTTTTTGTTGCACGGCAGAAAAACACAAAGAATCTGAATTTTAGTTTTGTCTCTATCGATGGGTCTATCCCTATGCACGATGCTCTTTATAGATTGAATGCAGTTATGATTGGTTATATCAGGATGCGTGCCCTCAAAGCCAAATATCCTTCATCAGGTAAACAAGCTATCCCTCATCAACTTCCCCCTCGTGCTCAGGCCAAGCCAAGACCGGTTTTTAGGGATTAGGCTAGGGATAATAGATCCTACGTGATAGTGGTAGGTCCAGCCTCGGATCCGAATCAATCTAGGACTGTTAGTGATTTTCCATTATCAATTTAGGCAAGGTTTGCTTGTCTGCTCCGTGTAAAGGATATTTTGGTTGTTCTAGATTTAATGGAGATCGTGTTGAATAGGAATTTCGCTTTTGATTTTATTGCTCCAATTAGTGGTAATCAAGTGGTTATGTCCTTCCTTTCATTTGATGGAAAGACAGCTTTCCTTGAGGGGGATTGGATTCATCTTCAAGATATCTTTTCAAAATGTGTGGATTTCCCGGTTAATTTTGTTCCAATCGAATGTCTCTTTTATGTGGATTTTCTGGGGATTCCTCCCGCTTTGATTACCGAATAACTAATCAACAGGTCCACGGCTGAGTTTGGATCACTTGTAGTACTTGATTTCAACTACCTTTGCCCCGATCATTTAGATATTGTATCTTGCTTAGTATCTACGCCTATTGATAGCTCTAGCCGAACGATCTCGTTGCTGTAGGGAGACAAGGAATACATGGTTACTAATAATTTTAGACAGGCTATTGCATGTGATAGGAATTCATCTTTGGACTCATCTGGGTGTAAACGGCTGCCTTTTGAGAAAACTCAACACGATAAAATGGTTTTGGGTTGACTGACGGTGTCCCCGGCTCTCATCCTCCCTCTATAAAGGATGATGCTGAAATTTTTATCGAGCACCAATCTAGGATGCTCATTGGGTTGACTGACAGTGTCCCCAGCTTTAACAAAGACGGAGCTAAAATTTTTGTCCAAAATCATGGTCTGGGTTCTATCGGGTTGACTAACAGTGTCCCCAACTCCTTTCCGCACAATAAAGAAGGAGCTGAAATTTCTGTCCAACATTATAGTCTTGCTTATATTGGGTTGACTGACAGTGTCCCCAATCCTGGTCCTTAGAAGGTCGACGAAGCTAAAATTTCTGTCCAATAGTGTGGGTCATGTCTTATTGGGTTGACTGATAGTATCCCTAGCTTCTTACCTCCTAGTGATGGTGGAGTTAAAATTTCTATCTTGAATTAGGGTGGAGGTTTAATCGGGTTGACTGACAGTGTCCCCAGCACTCCTCCTGTAGGAGTGGGGGAGAAGGCTGAAATTTCTATCCATCGAGTTGAGAACACGGGTTCTAGAATTGGGGAAAATAGGTTAATTGATAGTGTCCCTAGTAATCCTTCTCTGGGAATTTTGGCTGGGCGAGTCTCTAGCCCAGATTCACGGATTTCGGTTTTGAAGGAAGGAGTTACTAAAATTTCTATCCTGCAAAGATCCTTGTCTTCTCAGGATAACCAGGGTATTCGGCTAGTAAAGGATAACTCATAGGGTCATCTACAAAATGCTATCTCAAGCGCGTCCAACAATAATTCAGATTTTAGTGGGGGTACGGTGAATCGGGTGAATTGTACAAGCCAAGATTTACCTGCGAATGTATTTACATACGCAGGTGCAACGGCCAAGCAAGGAACAACTTCAAGAATGACTTTGAGTTTGGACACCTCGGGACCGGATATAGCTAATAGAAATAGAGTCATTACCCGATCAAGAGTAAGACCGTCGAGCATATCGGAAAATAGGGAGACCTTTGAGGTAGGGAAGAAACTAGGAGTTTTTAAAGACAACCACTCCAAGGTTATTTTACAGGCTTTGGCATCACACAAGGCTTACCGATCCCGTTCCAAGGTATTTTATGATTAATGTCATTTAATTTTTTGAGTTGGAATTGTCGAGGGGGCCTCCATAATGGGGGAAAACAGGTGTTAGTAAAATCTTTGGCTAGAAAATGGAACTTGCATGCGTTTGTTTTATTAGAAACGAAGTCTGTGAGGGTGTCGGACCAGGTAATTAGGCAATTCTGGGGTCATAATGATTTTGGATCTCATTGTGTATCGGCCATTAGCCTTTCAGGGGGAATTATATTTTCATGGAATTATTTATTATTTCAAGGCCTAGTTATACAGGAGTCTGAGAGATGGGTTTTCATTCGGTTGAGCTCATCTCAGATTGAAGTCCATCTTATTTATGTTTACACTTATAATGATCAAGAAAGTAGAAGACAATTGTGGCAGGATTTAGCTGATAGTATTATGGGCTTGAGTTCAGTTATTTTGTGTGGGGACTTTAATGAGGTTTTGCATGCTTCTGAGAGGTTTGGGGGGATTCAACAAATTCAATGATGGAATTTTGAGATTTTATAGATAATTGTGCTCTTTATGATCTACCTCTTAATGGGAGAGATTACACATGGACGAATTCTCTATCTTTTTTAAGAATAGACCGGGTTCTTGTTTCGTGTGTGATATTAGATCTCTGGTCGTGTATATGCATCTTCACCATGGATTCGACACTTTTGGATCACTTTCCTATCATTTTCACATCTCATCCAACTGGAGTAGGGAGAGGGAGACTGTTTCGATCTCTCAATGTGGTGGGATAATAGTGCCTTCTTACTGTTCTTAAGATAAAAATGGGCCCTTCTTAGTTCAACATTCCCAGACCGTGACATTCATTTCAAATTGTGTAAGTTGAAAGACTTTATTCAGCTATGGCACATTGATAATTTTGGATGACTAGAAGAAAGAATTTAGGAACTTGAGGGACATATAATTAATCTTACATCGAGTTCGGCTATTCGGTCAGTGGATGGGGTAATAGGATTGGATCTTCAAGTTGCAAGGGCTGATTTGCGCACCATGAGGAAGAATTTGGAGAATGTTAAACATCAGCAATCGAGAGTCTCATGGGCATTATTAGGAGATGAAAACATGGGATATTTTCATAGGATAGCTTCGACAAGAGCTAGAAACAATGTTGTAAATCAACTTGAAGTGGATGGGGAATTGGTGAGTGACCCGGGAGTGATCGTTAATAAAATTAGGGGCTTTTATTCGGATTTATTTAGTGAAAGGCAGGTGGTTCCATTTTCGTTGAGTTCGTTGAACTTTAGATCGGTCAATATTGCCTCAAACAATCATTTGACGGCAAATTTTTTAGAAGGAGAAATTTGGGGTGCGCTTTGTTCTTGTGATGAGAATAAGGCTCCGGGACCAGAGGGGTTTAACTTTTATTTTTATAAGAAGTTTTGGGCTAATCTTAGAAGGGATATATTGCGATTGTTTGAGAATTTTTACACGTCGAACAGGCTGCCCGAAGCTATTCAGATCTCATACACGGTGTTAATCCTAAAAGTACCCAGGTCGTGTTCTTTATCTAATTATTGGCCGATTGCATTGATCCATGGGATGTATAAACTTGTAGCGAAAGTGCTAGCTAACCGATTACAACCCTGTTTGTCAAAACTTGTTTCAGAATCATAATTTGGTTTCATCAAGGGATGGAACATACACGAGTGCACATTTATTGCCTCAGAAGTGTTACACATAATTCATTATCGGAGGCAATCTTGATTGGTTTTGAAACTAGACTTTCATAAAGCTTATGATAGTGTGTCCTAGACTTATATTGATGAGGTAATGAAAAGAATGAGGTTCGATGCTAAGTGGCTTTCGTGGCTGAGGAATTGCAGAAGACAGTCATCTACTTCAATTCTTGTTAATGGGGTGCCGACAGATCAAATTGGTATTCGAAGAGGAGTTAAACAAGGAGACCCATTATCTCCTTTTATCTTTCTGTTGGCTGTTGAGGGACTGAAACAGTTGCTAGATGCGAGTGTTAGGGACAACAAACTGCCTGGGTTCAGGGTTGACGGCCCTTCAAGGGATATTTCGGTATTGCAATTTACCGATGATACTATATATTTCTTGCTTTCTAATGTGGATATTTTGCCTGTGTTCATTAGAGTACTTTGATGCTTCGAAATAATTTCGGGTCTAAGGATTAATTATGGTAAGAGTTCGATAATGGGGGTCAATGTCCAGGATCACGTGTTACAGGCGTGTGTTGATTTTGTTGGTTGTAAAGTTGAGAAGTTTCATATTACATATCTAGGAGCCTCTATCAGTTGGAAGAGATTACGGGTCTCATCTTGGAATCCTTGTGAGCGGACGACGTTTGGTGCGGCGGCAGAGGGGCCGAGCCTGGTCGTGCTGGCCCATTGGAATGACGGGGGTATGAGTGTGATATATTTGAAAAATGATTTTACATATTTTAATGCTCAAAAGATACGAGATCGAAATCTCGTACTTAAAATAGAGTCGCCACCCGGTTCAGCTCAACCGAGAAATTTTTGGTACGATTTTCCCACCGGGTGGTTGGACCATACCTTAAGTAGAGATCCCGAGTTTGGATGATGTTATCTATTTTTCATTAGGCCAAGTTAAGGTACTTCATTCTTTCTTAATCGGTTTAATCCACCCTATTTATTTGTATTTTTAGTTATTTTTTATTTTTGCGTTTATCAAGCAATTGAAGCAATGAATAAAATATTTACAGCCAAAAAAATAAGTATGGAAAGTAAAATTATTATAAGGTTTCCAAGTCCTATACATTTTTCTATACAATAAATAAAACACCTGAATATCCAATATACGTCCGCCTGCAGAAGATGGTTAGCACGGGTATAGCATATTTTATTTAGAGTATTATAAAGCCCGGTCGGATGGCTAAAATGGGATTTGAACGGCGTTTTCGAGGAAATTCCATTTTAAAGCAATTTTTAGGCTCAATCATTATTTTAACCAGATTATAAATGAAAATAAAACTGCTGTTCAGAATGTCAGATCGCCGACGATACAACTGATGCCACCGGCGACATGGCTGATGCTACCGGCGACATCAATTATGTCACCGACAGTATCAGCTTGTAGGCAGTAGTGGTGGCAGTAAAAATGATCGAAAACTCAAAAATGAATATAAATTGACAAAAATTAACACAAATCAGTAGTATTAATGCCAAAGAGCTACGAGACTCAGGATTTTTACCTCGAGGTCGTGAATCCACCTCTTCGTGAATCGAAGGAAACACCTCCGGGGAGCTTGTTACGACAATTTAACAATAAATTTAAGTGCTTTTTGGTTTCTAAATCCAATCAAGTTGATTTTAACTTAAAGACTTACGGGTTTTAACTCACGATCAGAGAATTCAAAGAAGAAAAACCAGGAAAAATGGATCGGAATCCTTCTTTTTTCTGTTTTTTCTAGTCCTTATCTCACTAAAATCTATTCCCACATTAAAATCCTAACCTTTTTCTTTTTCTATAATGCAGCTTAAGGTGTGCTTTTATAGGTGAAATGGAATGCTTTTTTAGGCCTTTTTCAATAATTCCGCCGAAAGTGGCCGAAAGGCTGTCTATGAAGGGAACCATTTCGGGTCATGCCACCGGCGATATGGTGATGCCAACGGCGGTATGGCTGATGTCGTCGGAGGTATGGTGATGCCGTCGGCGGCATGGATGATGCTTCTAGCGGCATCAGCCTCCAGCATACCGACAACTAATGGGCCAAAAAGCTAAAAAAAAGTCGGGAAAAGTGGTTTAATAGTGGGTGAAAATGCATCTTTTTGACTTTAACAATATTTTAAAGGGTATTTATTATTTGGGTGCCAATCATCGGTTCAAGCTCCCACCGAACACGTTATCGGCCACGCCGAACTGTATTCTACCCAATAAAAATTCATGAGGAATATTATTTTGGTAATAAAAAATTCCAAAGAGAACTTTTAATTTTGAGGCATTAAAATCGGGTACACGTCATCATCATCTCGCGAGAGGGACTACAAAATCCCGTGCTCACAGGCTGCCCCTCGGGGGATCACTGCTGCCACAGGTCAGTATGATCACACGAAAGAGCAAGGGATAGGAATGATACCTGATGGGTGACCAGTTTGACCCTTGGTTGGACCTTGTGCTTTATAGAGCGATTGCCCCTTGGTCGGGCTTGAGCTTTATGAAGGAATTGCCCCTTAGTCGGGCTTGAGCTTTGTGTAAAGGACGCCCTTTGGTCGGACTTATGCTTTGCGAAGGAATTGTCCCTTGGTCGGGTTTTGTGTTTTGTAGATTGGTTGCCTTTGGTCGGACTTATGCTTCACGGAGAAATTGTCCCTTGGTCGGGTTTTGTGTTTCGTAGATTGGTTGCCCTTTGGTCGGACTTATGCTTCACGGGGAAATTGTCCCTTGGTCCGGTTTTGTGTTTTATAGATTGGTTGTCCTTTGGTCGAACTTATGCTTAAATCTGAAGTGGAGGAGTGATGTCGCCGGCGGCATAGATGATATCACCGGCGGTATGAATCTATATCACCGACAACATGAGTGCCACGTGGCATCTTTGACTGGTCAGATAATTTCAAAATTTGAACTGAAAGAGGTGATGTCGCCAGCGACATGAGTGATGTCGCTGGCGACATGGAGTGATGCGGCCGGAGACATGGAGTGATGCCGTCGGCGGCATGAACAGACAGTTTCAGATAAGTTAAAAATCCTTGAATTCCGTGCGGCAGTTTAAAAGGGGATTGAAACTCCCTTCTTCCCCACTATTCAGAAACCGTACGCCCCTCTTCTTCTCTTCTCCAAAGTTTTTTTATTTTTTTCCTTTATCTTTCACATCATGAAGAGAATCACCAAGGCTTTCAGGGGCAAATCCGTCAAGGCTAGGGAGAACTTGGTCGATTCTTCTGTCGAGGGATTGAAAATTCTCTCTGTTCCTACTACTTATGGCCTGAAGGAGACGGCCAAGATGCATGGCTATGGGATTAATTCTCCCATCACCAATCTGACCCCGGAGAAGGAGAAGCACCTCTGCTATGTCCAGGTAATCCACAAAACCCGAATCTCTTCTTTCTTGGGTTCGGTTTGATTTGGCTTTAGATTTGAAATCGTGCCATGATAGGAGTTTAAGTGTGAAATAGATTGGTTATATTGCATGATTTAGGATCAATTTTTACCATTTTCGGGCTTGTTGTTTGATTGATTGCAATTATTTGCGATTTTGGCACGATGGGTGCCATTTTTGGGGAGAAACGGGTTCTGCCCGCACATAGCGATGTCGCCAGCAACATGAGTGATGTCGCTGGTGGTATCAGTCCTTGTAAAAAGGCTTATGGGAGTCTGTTGTATCTTCTATTTGAAGTGATGTCATCGGCGATATGAACCATACCGCTGGCGGTATGGAGTGATGCCGCCGGCGACATCGCTTTTAACATAAGCGACATCAGTAGCTTTTTTGATAAAAAATAAGCAGGACTGATCCGTTTTGTTTTAATTTTGCAGCCATATGAACTGATCTATACCGGGGGAATGGGCACCATTGGTGAATGGTGGCATCACATTTTAGAGAACGACCCCGAGCTAGCGCTTGCCATCAATGACATAGGGTTCGGGGACTTGGCCCGGATAATGCCAATACTAAAGCCTAAGCTTTCTCATTCAGTAGTAACGACCCTAACCGAGAGGTGGTCCGAGACCACCCATACTTTTCACTTCTCTTTCGGGGAGGCTACGATTACCCTCTCTGACGTCGTAGCCATGATCGGCCTCTCTTGAACGGACAAGGTCATACATTTTGATGCTTATATAGACAAGTA
The DNA here is from genome assembly GCA_947683365.1 of Euphorbia pulcherrima. Classification (NCBI taxonomy): domain Eukaryota; kingdom Viridiplantae; phylum Streptophyta; class Magnoliopsida; order Malpighiales; family Euphorbiaceae; genus Euphorbia; species Euphorbia pulcherrima. The sequence continues at coordinate 21,068,177 of CANTUS010000016.1, read as the reverse complement.
CCATGTTGAGAGGCCCGTGGTGAGGTGGGTGAAGGAGTTATTTGGTCTGAAGCCAGTTTCTGGGCGGCTATCTTATGGAGAGTTGTACCATCACTAGACACGGGTGGATGTAGTGCCCGAGGAGGAGAAGGAGGCTTGTGTCCGATCCTTCGTGATTTCTCTGCTTATTGTGTTGTTCCTCCTAATCTCGGGGAGTAAGATTAATTATGTGCTTATAACTGCTGTAGAGGACGTGGCTGGTATTAGGAGGAAGAATTGGTCGAGGGCCATCTTAGCCCAGCTGTACCATGGGCTGGACGTGGGAGCCCGGAAGAAGGAGAAAGCCCTTCGCCTTTGCCACCTATTACTCCAGGTATATCTTTTTAGAAGTATTTTTCTTGATAGCACACGTTCTCATTTATTGTATGATGCTTTTTGAATTGATTGGTCATTATTTGTGCAGGTTTGGGCCTTCGAGCATCAGATCCTCCCACCGGTGGAGTTTAAGAAGGTTGTACCGCCTGGCTCTCACTTCCACATTCACTAGTGCGGGGCATCGTTGGGAAGGCCAAGTACCCTACGAAATATAGGGAGGTCCTGAGGAGCGTGTGGTTGAGCTCGGTATGCAATTTTTGATTTAGTCTTTATTTTTACATTTAGACAAAACAAAAATTGCTTATGGATTTATATTGGTTGTTTTGATGTAGCTCATCTTGGATCCATTCAATGGGGTGGAGAATTTGGTCGAGGTCGCAAGGGTCCGGAGTGAGGTAGATGACCGCCGGTTCGTGAGTTAGTGCCCTCTGTCCCAGCAGTGTTACCTAGGCGAGCGCATCCGGGGCTGGAGGTCCGTCCTAATGGCTGCTAGATCGGTTCCTGTTGATCCTCCTAGGGGCTTATGGTAGCCCCATTTGGTGATCACCTCTAAGGTTGACAAGGTTGATTACATTAAGTTGAACGGCTGAGTGATCCCTAGCGTCCCTGGCCTCTACGAGTAGCTTCTGCAGCGTCTACTCCCTGTGTTTCCTCACATCCATGGAAATGATACGATTGAGAATCATAACGAGCAATGGTTAGAGGAGGAGAAAAGGCACCTCAAAGGCATTGTGGACGTCGATGAGGAAGATGATGATGAGGATGAGGCGCTTGAAGGGGATGTTACGATTGACCCCGAGGGGGAGGATGAGGTGGGCGCAGATATAGCTAGCGGGAGTGCGCCAATGTACCAAGGGGAGTAGTGTTCTTTTGAGGTATGATTGTACTTGCGTGTATGATTTTGAAGTCGTTTAGGAACGTTGTTGACGTATGGCTTTCATGTTTTTCAGGAACCTGCGAGGAAGAGAGGTCGGGATAACCAAAGTGGGACCCAGCACTATGGTGTACCGGAGGGCATAAAATTTGTAGAGGGGCATCTGGTCAATCCGTTGGAAACCACATTCCTGCTGATGAACTCCCGAGCCAAATTCCTCCCTAGGAATATTGGCTCGAGCCGGCATGCTCCTATTTTCATGCCTGAAAATACTACTTACGTAAGGCCTAATAATTATTTTCTTGTTTAGCCTTGGATGCGGGTGTCTAAGGATTTGCCTTTTGGATTTTCCAAGTGGCGCGGAGCCATATGGAGCAGCTCACAGAGAACAATTTTATTCTCTAGGATACACTCATTAGACAGTCGCTCCTTGCTCAGGTATTTTATGAACATGTTAAGATGGGATGCATGTATGGATGTTATGAATGATATGCACAGCTGATATTTTCTCCTATTTGCAGGATTTCTTGGCCCTTTCCTTGTCAGATGCTAATACAGCCCGGCGATGGTACAAGGCGGAGACTGAAGACCTGCGGCGGTGCATGAGTGATCTTGAGGGTCAGCTGGTAGCCACCATTCAGGAACGGAGAAGTAAGCAAAACCTGGACCGTGCGTACCCCGGCAGCACCAATCGTAGAGGGATCAAGATGTCCGCCGACCAATGCCCGCCTGCCATGGCTAAGGAGTCTAGCAGTGTGCCCATGATAGAGGGAAGGGAGGAAGACAAGGACGATGTTGGAGATTGGCTTGTAAGCCCTGATGACATTTCATCCCGCTCAGCCGGTAGTGGCGGGCATGCCTAGTTTTTTCATTTTCATTTTGCTTTTAGTTCTTTGTTTGTACCCTCGATACATTGGGGTTTGGATAATTTGGTTTTGTTGTAGGCTTGATGTTTTGGGATATTTTGAGTGGTTTGCGCCTCCAGGCTTTTTATTTTGAATAAAAATGAATTGCTGTTTAATAAGGCATTGGAAACATAGTATAGGATTGTTTACAGGTTTTGTACAGGTTTGAAATGGAAGAAATGCTTCTGATGCCGCCGAAAAATTCACTCCATATCGCCGGCGGCATGACTCATATCGCCCAAACTCATCCAGCCTAAATAATATATACAGGGTTGTCTGAAAGTCCATATCACCGGCGGCATCATCTGATATCGCCCAAACTGGTCCATATCGCCGGTGGCATCAATTACATCATCGGCGGCATTAATTACATCGTCGGCGGCATCACCCATATCGCCAGCGGCATCAATTTTTCAGCAACCTAATTTTGACTATTCGGTCCATTCCTGTCATAGCAACCCACAATCAAAAGCTTTGGGGTTTTCTACAGAATCTGGGGAATGCAGACTGGAAGAGGCTTGAAAAAATCAGGCTTTGGGGGTTTTGATATGTCACGGCATGGCCCGTAAGCCGTGAATTCCTTCGAGCGGCACTGTCTTTTTGGGATCCAATGGACCACATTTTCCGATTTTCATCGTTCGAGCTTTGCCCTTGCTCGAAGAATTCCACGCTATTTTAGGGACACCGTGTCCTAAACGTGTTTTACTGGCATTGTCAGACTTTCATTTCGGCATAGATGGAATTCTATGAGGGCTATAGAATTTGGATTCTGTTTACCCATTTCTGTCTCAGTTGCCTGATAAACCTGGGTTTCAGCTTAGAGCAGTTCTAGAGTGGTGCCGTGGAGTGCCTCGATCCCATCCTGCTTGGCCATTCATGGTGGCATTACTACTCTTGGCGGAGTTTATGTGTGGAGTGACCCCGATTGCTCCGCTCAGGCTGATTTCGCTCATCAGCCCTATGTAGACAGGGGCTTCCCCGTGGCTTTGGGGTTGGCCGATGTTTTGTTGAACGTGGATGCTACTTCTATTGACTCATCACTTATCGGAGATCAACTCATATTATTACAGGTATCTTTTGTTCTTTCTGATCCCACACATTTCCTTCCCCAATCCTTACCTGAGTTTTGAATTATAGGTCTGGCTAATGGAGAAGCTAAAGTTGAGGGAGGCGCCAAGAGGGAATCTAAAAAAGTATCTTCCCATCCATCTGAGGGAGAGAGGGCTTATGCGGGCTGATTTTGACGAGTTGACATATGATGATTGGGTGCCTATTTTGAGGGGGTATACTAACGCACAGGTTTAGTGGGTTAGTCTATGGTGGAGAATTCAGGATGTGGTTGTAGAATCTTGGGGAGCATGTGTTCAAGTGATAGGTCTGGAGAAATCTTCATTTTATACCCCTTACCAGCTGTGTCATCAGTATGGCAAGAGGCAAAGAGTCCCAATCAAATTGCCCCACAATCAGATCGGAGTTTACAAAGTTAGGTGGGTCAACCATATTCGGGAGAAGTGGTCCAGGGAGGCTGTATTTGAGATTATGGATTACGACCACATGGAAACCACCGAAACTGACACACACTACAGGGGATGGCTTGCTGAGACCAGAGACTTGCTGACCCATCGGAAGCGGTCATGGACCCATTTTGAGGGGGAATGTGCGGAGCGGGGAGAAGACTCCTCTTCTACTAGCACACCGAGGCGGACTTTTAGGTACTGTGATGATGATGCGGGAAGTTCGTTTTGAGTCTTGCTGTTGTCAGAACCATTAGGTTATATATATATATATATATATATATATATATATATATATATATATATATATATATATATATATATATATATATATTAATTTAAATAATCTAAAATGAAACAAAATGAACTTTGTTCAAGGCTTGCCGAAGTTGTCTTAATCTTATGAATACAGGATCCACATAAGTATAAGCATTTAGATTTTAACAAAAGAGAACTTTTATTAATTGAGATAAAATAAGGTACATGATGTTTGGTTGACATTTCCATTGATTTAACTCCTGGTGCCAACTAGCCGAGATCGATTTTCTAGAAGGCACTCGCTCTTTGCTCACATACCCTAACTTTTGCCTAGATTGCCCTTTTCGGGTTTTCGATCAAGCGGGTTTGTCTCATCCCCAAATTTTTGCACGGCTGGTTCATAGGATACCAATCGTCGGGCATCACCCTAATTTTTGCCCGATCAGTAAAAGACTAAAAGGCGGGTAATTATCACGTATGTATTTTTTTTGTGCTACTTTTCTGATTTATTTCTTTTGAATTAAACATGATAACGCTTAAGCCTGTCTTGGTTTACAGGGTTTACGAACTCGTTCCCATCCATGTCCATAAGTTTAGCTGCCCCTTTGCTAAGCAGCTTCTTTATTACATATGGTCCTTCCCAATTTGGCCTGAATTTACCCCTCGCATCAGTGGTAAAGTGTTTCAACTATTTGAGGACCAGATCCCCGGCCTTCAGGGGGAACTTTTGATGTCTTACCCGACTGTTATATGCCTGAGCCATACGTTATTGGTACATCTGGAGGCTGTTGAGGGCCTTTAGCCTCTGCTCATCCATCATGTTCAATTGTTCAAATCTCGCTCAAGTCTATTCAGATTCTTCTAACTTAGCCTCTAGAGCAACTCTTAATGAGGTCACCTGAGTTTCTACTAGCAAGACTGCTTCCATCTCGTAGACCAGGGAAAACAGGGTTTGGCCCGTCGGGGTGCATATGCAGGTGCGATATCCCCAGATAGCGAAATACAGCTTATCCGCCCAATCTCTGTAACCAGCTATCATCTTGGAAAGAATCATCTTTACCGATTTATTGGCTGCCTCAACAGATCTATTGGCTTATAGTCTGTATGGAGAAGACCTATGGTGCTCGATCCCATACTTCTCAATTAGTGAAGCAGCTGCTCCTTGAAATTGTACTCCGTTGTCTGAGACTATATAGTGTGGGTGAAGGATACGGTTTGCACCCATTTTGAAAAGTAATCTACTACTACCATAATGAATTTATGGCCATTTGTTGAGGAAGGACGGATTTCACCAATTATGTCTATACCCCATGCCAAGAATGGCCAAGGGGCGGATAAGTGATGGAGCTCGGTCGGTGGCAGATGCTGCATATCTCCGTAAACCTGGCATTCGTGGCATCGTTTGACCTGGGTGATATAATCGGCTGTGAGAGTGAGCTAAAAATACCCTAGTCGCTAGATTTTCTTTACGAGAGCAAGACCGTTCATATGAGGGCCACAGTCACCGGCATGGACCTGGGTCATTATGTTCTGAGCCTCGGAATTAGTGAGGCAACAGAGAAGTAGGCCATCGTTGGTACACTTGAATAGATCATTATCCATAATATGAAATTGGATAGCGAGCCGTCGTAGGGTGGCATGGTCCAAGTCAGAAGAATCTGTGAGGTATTGGCAAGTCTGAAGAAATAGGACGATGTCAGAATACCAACAAGGTTTAGATGAAATGGCGAGAACTAGAGGAGTCGATTGAACATGATATGGGATCTTGGTGGACAGTAAAACCAAAGGGAGGATAGGTTGTTGTTGGGGTCCTTCCCACATAGATGCGAGAGTGGCGAGAGCATCTGCCATTTGATTCTCATCTCGAGGGACATGGCGGTACAGGCATGAGGTAAATTTCTCAGATAATTTACGGACGGCCTCAACATAAGGACGAAGAGATTCTTCTTTAACTTCCTAATCTCCAGTGACCTAACAAACAACCAAAGCTGAATCTGCGATGACGGATACATGGCATGCCTGAACCTGAAGGAGAGCCTCGAGGCCGAGCAGGCAAGCTTCGTATTCAGCACCGTTGTTGGTGATGTCAAATTCTAAACGTTTGGACAATGGGATTATCTTATTATCTGGTGTGACGATGATGACCCCGAGACCTACTCCCCGGTGGTTCACAGCGCCGTCAAAGTACATTGTCCAATTATCGTCAAGGGTTGTAATAGAGGCGAGCTGTTCATCAGAGAAATCCAAATTTTCCTTATAGTCAGAGCTGAGGGGTTGATTAGCTAGGAATTTGGCTATGGCCCGCCCCTTAATGACCTTCCGGGTTACATATTCAATGTCAAACTCAGACAGAAGAAGCATCCATCGGGATAATTTACCGGCCAGAGTAGGGGATTGACAAAGAAACTTCATTGGATCAATCTTAGCTATGGCTTAGACGCGATAAGATTGGAAATAATGTCGCAACTTCTTAGTGAGCCAAACCATGGTAGTACAGGTCTTCTCTACAATCGAATACCAGGTTTCATAATCTAATAGCTTATTGCTCAGGTAGTAGATGGCATGTTCGCGCTTATCATCATGTTCCTGGACAATCATGGCTCTGACAAAGTTTCTTCAATGGCCAGATAAAGGATGAGTGGTTTCCCTGGGATGGGGGGTATCAAGACGGGCGGATCGATAAGATATGCCTTGATTCTGTCAAATGCTACTTAGCAGTGATGGTTCTATACCATGGGTTGTTGTTTCTTTAACAGTTTAAAGATGGGTTCGCAGACAATAGTGAGGCGAGCAATGAATAAACTAACATACTATAACGACCCTAAAAACGATCGGACCGCCTTCTTAGTCTTAGGGGGAGGCATGTCCCTGATGGCTTTGGCTTTGTCCGGATCCATTTCAATCCCTTTCTGGCTAACCACGTATCCTAACAGCTTGCCGAAGGTAACTCCAAATACACATTTCTTTGGATTTAGACGAAGATTATACTTTTTAATACGAGTCATGAACTTGTCGAGAACAGCAGAGTGCTCCTCTCGAGTGGCAGACTTCACAATCATGTCATCCACATACACTTCCACTTCTTTATGGATCATGTCATGTAGAAGGGCGGTTATGGCTCATTGATAAGTAGTTCGAGCATTTTTCAACCCTAATGGCATTACCTTGTAGTAATACACCCCCTATTCAGTGATGAACACTGCTTTGACTTTGTCGACGATATTAACCAAAATCTGATTGTACCCTGAGAACCCATCTATGAACGAATACATAGCCGCCCTGGCGGCGCTATCAATTAGGACATCGATGTGTGGGAGAGGGAAGTCGTCCTTCGGTGTGGCTTTATTGAGGTCTCTGAAATCCACACAGACTCGGACCCTACCATCCTTCTTTGGTACTGGGACGATGTTAGACAACCAAGTCGAGTATTCTACCACTTCTATGAATCAAACTTCGATCAACCTTGACACCTCTGTCTTAACCTGTTCTGCCCATTTAGGTCTCAACCGGTGGAGCTTCTTCTTGACAGGTCAGAATTTAGGATCAATTGGGATTCTGTGTTCGGTGATTTATTGGTCAACCCCAGTCATGTCTTCGTACGACCAGGCAAAGGCGTTAACATGATTTTTAAGCACTTTTATGATCTCACTTCTTTCCTCGGGAGTTAAATCTTTGGAAATGGTTACCATTTTGGGATTGTCATCTGTACTTAGGTTTATTTCACTTAATAATGTATCACTAATGCCAAAAACATTATGTGTATTATTATATAAATGCATAGACCCATCAGGAAAGACATCAAACAAGAAAGCAGAACGGGAGTTATTCATTGCATTAAAAGCCTCATAAGCGGCATTGTTTGTATCAAAAACATCAGAAATATTAAAAATTACATAATCCATATCCTCTTCCACAGGCGGAGGGGCTTTAGTGGCAACGTCGATGGGAGAAGTGTCCTCTATATTGTCTGTCAGAATGGTGCTTAGGTCGTGCTCCAGAGTGGTCTTTTGGGTAATGGTGAGCGATGGCTCTTCAGACAAGTCGGCCTTTTTGGTAAGAGCCCTGGCGAGCGTTTCTACTATAGTTGTCATAGTATCTTCTTCCCTGTTACCCTTCCAGCCTTTCTTCATCAGTAGTGCCATAGCTTTTGTCACGGTCGCCACAGCATTCTCAATTTCCGGATCGATAGGCTCATCCTTAGGATACATCTTACCTTTCCCCTTAGCCTTATTAGAAATCACATCAACAGGCACATCAGGCTCAGTAGTCTCGGGTTTAACTGAAACTATCATATGACCAGTCTCAAAGTCATAGACATCTTTAAAGATCTCAAAACTGGGCCACATTTTCCCGCCATACTCGATTGGTTCAGGCTCCCCTTTATAAGGCCTCTTGCCTTGGATTTCACAAACAGTGACCATGCAGCAATAGCAAGAAGGGACGAGATGATAGGCTTTTCTAGGCTTATACCCCAGTCCAGCTCCATGAATAAGGATTTTCGGCTCCAACGCCTCAATAATTCCCTGTTCGTGTATTTCTCCACCTCTGCCAGGCTTGTAACCAGACTTCTTCATTAGTTTGCCCATACCCGCGTGAAGGTAGTTGTGCCAAAAGGGAGGAGGCTTTTGAGCTTTACTAATCATGACAATCTGAAGGCCCTTTTTTAGATTAGCTTCGGCTTCCATAACAGCCATAACGGAAGCAGGATCGGCCTCTATAGTCACCATTCTATCATTATGAATTAGCTTGATTTTTTGGTGTAGTGTGGAGGGTACTGCACCCAAAGCATGGAGCTATGGTTGGCCAAGCAACAGAGAATAGGTAACAGGAATGTCAAGTAATGTGAAACGTACATTGCTTGCCATACCTTCGACAGTGACTTCTGCCTCAAAAGTCCCAATTACATTGCACTTTGAATCATCATAAGCTCTAATAACTGTGATTTACCCTTTCAAGCATGTCCTCTGACAGCCCCAGATGAGGAAGGATTTTTAGAGGGCATAGGTTTAGAGCGGAGCCATCATCTACCATGACGCACGGGATGACCTTATCGAGAATTTGGATCCAGATGAATAAAGCTCTATTGTGATCCCTTCCCTCGAGCGTAAGATTAAAACTATCAAACACAATCTGAGGCCCTTTTCTCGAGTGAATGCCTTCTCCTATCGTGGCATACATCTCAACGACTGAGGTGGTCGGATTAGCTTCCAGATCTAGGAGCCGCTTGATCAAACCCTTGTGATGTCGTTCAGAGTCAATTACCAGTTGCCAGATGCTATATCGAGCTTGGGTATTTTTCAGCTGGGTAATAAGGGGGTCAACCTCAAGACTGGTAGGGATAGGCGGAGGTGGAGACGGGGGTCTTATAGTAGTTCCAACTCTGCCAGGAATCGAGTCTTTGTTTAGGCAAAGATATCAGTCTTTCGGCTGATATACGCGACCACTCCAGGTAATATTGAGGACATTATCGAGCAAGATGCTCTTAATGGCTCGCATTTCAAATAGGTACTATTGCTCTTCGGCGTCCGAACCCGAGTCTTGTAGCTCATATTTGTCCACGCTGAAAAGGTCATGGTGATCAACCTTGAACAAGTTGGTGCTCATGGCCTTGGTCTCTCGAGCCATTTCCCCATCCTCATCAGAATAGTTCTCCTTCGAAACAAAAGAATCTACGCTGAATAGTGCTTTCCCCTCAGCTTTCTTTCTTTTTACCATAAATGGTGTAGACCTGTGGCTCTCTCACTTTAGTTAGTCTGGATCAATTTTCATTCCCTGAATAGAGTTGACTCCTAGGTTGGCTTGATTGATAAGGTCAAAAATCGAGCAAGATGGTAGACCCGAATCGATGACCAGGATAGAGTTACTACTGTCTGGCCCTCGAGTAAGGAGATCAAAGACTACGGCTTCGGGTAAACCAGATTGGACCATACTGACCTTACTTCTGAAGTTTGGTAAAGGATTATTCATGGTGCTCGGGGCCTTTTCTGGTTCAGCAATCTTTGCCTCACTAACCAACCGTTGAATAGCTAAGAGTAGGGCCTTGTAGTTATTGGTTTGGTGTCCTACCTGAACATGATAATTACAGAATTTATTCTTATCTTCAGGTCTAGATGGCTTGTATTCCTGAAGGGACTGTATAAAACCTGCTTCCCTCAAGCACTGGAAGATGACCCACAGGGGCAATTTATAGGGGTTGGTTAAAATAAAAGACGGATGAGGAGTTTGGATTATGGCAATCATTGATAGAGCCGGATTGGCTATAAGTGGCATAGCGGAGGTGTGAGAAATGGCTTGAATTGTAGCCGTTGTTTTTGGCTTAGCCGGCGCCAGGGCTGAGGGTTGAGCTTCATTCTTCCCGAACCATGATTTCCCTGCTCTCTCGGCCTTCTCAAGCTCTGCCTCACACTCAATTTTCTCCACTTTCTCAAACACAGCCTTGTAAGAAAGAAAGGAATCTGTAGCCATTTCCTTGCGGCACAGGGGGTGAGACCCTTCGAGGAGTTTGATAATCATTTCCTCAAGGCGAAGCTTGGACTTCATCAAGACCTGAGTCGACATCCACCTATTGAAATACTGCTTAAAGGTTTCGTTGGGCATTTAACGGACCTTGTCAAGATGTTGGAGGGTCATCTCCATTATAGTATTGAAACCATAATGCATTTTCAGTGCCTTAGATAAGAGAGTCCAATCGAAGACAATATGTTGCGGTAAAGTATGATAACATTCGAGTGTAGGACCCCAAAGGGAACAGGGAAATATTTCAGCCAGCACCTTATCACTCAGCTTCTTTAGGCGCATCACTCTTTCGTACATTATGATGTGAGAGGAAGGTGCTCCTGAGCCATCATAATGAGCCATGTTTGGAATAGTAAAATTGTCGGGGACCCAATCCTCATCCCTCTCAGGTTTCTTATCAATAATAAGGCGGTTTATGTAAGCTTGGATCTCGGGTGTCACGCCCGGAGGCTGCGTGACCTGGTCATTGACTAGTTTGTGAGAGATAGTCGGGGCTTCATGTGTCACGCCCGGAGAATGCACGACCTGGTCGTTGATGGTTTGAGAAGCTATCATTGGCCGAACAAAGGCGGCTACCTCAGGTGTCATGCCCGGAGGTTACGTGACTTAGTCGTTGGGTGTCGGAGGTAGCGGAGGGCGAATGGTCAAATGGCTGGCAAATGGATTTTGGGGGTAGGTGGTGCCTTTAGGAGTCATGATAAACTGCGGAGGCGTAAAGGAGGGTAGTGGCCGAGAAACTGGGCTTTGGTGAGTGAATATCAGAGGAGTGGAGCTTTGGCCGAAGGGTCTTGGATTGAAAGGTATAACCGGTGGAATGGTTAAGTTGACAAGAAAGCTGAAGCCTGCCCAAACTGGAATAGACTCGCCAAGGGTTGGGTTGATTAAAACACAGGTGTGATGGGTCTCGCCTCTACCAGACTGGTCAATATTTGCGTTGAACCATTCAGGGCCTGAATGTCAAATGCTGATACTTGATCAGAATTCCTATCTTTGAGAGCTCGCTTAACGGCTGCCTGAACCGTAGTTTGGATAGAAGCTTGGAAAGCGTCTGAGTTCAGGAATTGCATCATAGCACTGGTAAAGTCGAAACCAGGTGGTGGTTGGGATTCTGTTCTCGAGCTGGAAATAGGACCAAAGGGCTCTTCTAGAGGAGGGGTCCCTTCATTTCTTGGGAAAGACATGGCTGGTCAAGAGGGACTTTGGCTCAACTGAACTTGTTCTGAATCTGATTCCCCACTGAAATCGGTGCAGGGAATTCCTTCGACTTCCGTGTTATCAACCGGGGTCAGAGGATGACGTATCAGGCGATGCTCTATCCTTTTCCAAGCTAGGATGCGATGGTCAGTGTGCCTCCTCCTAGTTAAAATGGTAGGCAGTGGATCAGACCATGAATGGATTGGTGAATGGTATGCATGGTATGCATGCCTTTTGTTCCTTGGAAATAATGTGTAATGCGCATGGCTGCACGTAGATATGGTTAGAGATGACGTGATGGCTTATCCCTCCAACATACGTGGGACGTTTGTACCCCATGTTATACATAGCAATATGTGGTGACGCAACGGAGGTACAAGAGAAGTCCTACGTATGTTGTTAAACCTCTTCCATGGGTGGAAGTGGTAAGGGTAAGCTGATTCATTTTTTGGCTCTTAAAGCCGATGCATAGGATGCATGATCATAGAGCATATAGGACGCGAATCGTCCCTCTTCCAACCTTATAACTCTCGCGTAATGCCTCTTTGGAAGGATGGAGTTTGGCCTCTTCACCGGTAATGGCGAAAGAAGCGCGTCCCAATTATTTTATTTATTTTGGTTAATCCTAAGGGGAATGATGTGCTAAGGCTTTTTTCTACCGCGGCTTTGGTATAGGGTTGTTAATGTAGAAGGTTCTCATTTACCTTGATTCCATGTTACTCAATCACTACCCAAATGGGTGCAATAATAGGAGTTTACGTGTCGGTTAAAATGAGTGATCCACCCACTAGGCATCCTCAATTCCAATAGGGCATGAGTGATACTTCGTGAGTTTCTCGGGTAAAATGAGGCACCTAAAATTACCGAACTATCTACACGCGTGAGGATAAACACTATAAGAAGGAATGAAGTTTTAATTTGGGCAATGATTTCAATACATCATCAAAATCTTTTAAACTTTATGAAAGAAAGTTCAATTTTAAAGAGTATTCCCCAGCAGAGTCGCCACTGTGAGCAGACGACGTTTTGCACGACTGCAGCGGGGCCGAGCCTGGTCGTGCCGGCCCATTGGAATGACGGGGGGTTGAGTGTGATATATTTGAAAAATGATTTTGCATACTTTAATGCTCAAAAGATATAAGATCGAAATCCCGTACTTAAAATAGAGTTGCCACCCAGTTCAGCTCAACCGGGAAATTTTTTGTACGATTTTCCCACCGGGTGGTTGGACCATACCTTAAGTAGAGATTTCGAGTTCGGATGATGTTATCTATTTTTCATTAGGCCAAGTTAAGGTACTTCATTCTTTCTTAATCGATTTAATCCACCCTATTTGTTTGTATTTTTAGTTATTTTGTTATTTTCGCATTTATCATGAAATTGAAGCAATGAATAAAATATTTACAACCAAAAAAAATAAGTGTGGAAAGTAAAATTATTACAAGGTTTTCAAGTCCTATACATTTTTCTATACAATAAATAAAATACCTGAATATCCAATACACGTCCGCCTGCTGAAGATGGTTAGCACGGGTATAGCATATTTTATTTAGAGTATTATAAAGCCCGGTCGGATGGCTAAAATAAGATTTGAACGGCGTTTTCGAGGAAATTCCATTTTAAAGCAATTTTTAGGCTCAATCGTTATTTTAACCGGATTATAAATGAAAATAAAACTGCTGTTCAGAAAGTCATATCACCGAATATACAAGTGATGCCGCCGGCGACATGAATGATGTCGCTGGTGACATGGCTAATGCCGCCGGCGACATCAATTATGTCACCGACGGTATCAGCTTGTAGGCAGCAGTGGTGGCAGTAAAAATGACCAAAAACCCAAAAATGAATATAAATTGACAAAAATTAACACAAATTAGTAGTATTAATGCCAAAGAGCTATGAGACTCAGGATTTTTACCTCGAGGTCGTGAATCCACCTCTTCGTGAATCGAAGGAAACACCTCCGGGGAGCTTGTTACGATGATTTAACGATAAATTTAAGTGCTTTTTGGTTTCTAAATCCAATCAAGTTGATTTTAACTTAAAGACTTACGGGTTTCAACTCACAATCAGAGAATTCAAAGAAGAAAAACCAGGAAAAATGGATCGGAATCCTTCTTTTTTCTGTTTTTTATAGTTCGTATCTCACTAAAATCTATTCCCACATTAAAATCCTACCCTTTTTCTTTTTCTAAAATGCAGCTTAAGGTGTGCTTTTATAGGTGAAATGGGGTGCTTTTTGAGGCCTTTTTTAATAATTCCGTCGAAAGTGGCCGAAAGGCTATCTGTGAAGGGACCCTTTTCGGGTCATGCAACCGGCGATATGGTGATGCCGCCGGCGGTATGGCCGATGTCGTCGGTGGTATGGTGATGCCGCCGGCGGTATGACCGATGTCGTCGGCGGTATGGTGATGCCGCTGGCGGCATGGATGATGCTTGTGGTGGCATCAGCCTCCAGCATACTAACAGCTAATGGGCCAAAAAGCCAAAAAAAAGTCGAGAAAAGTAGTTTAATAGTGGGTGAAAAGGCATCTTTTTTACTTTTAACAATATTTTAAAGGGTATTTATTATTTCGGTGTCAATCATCGGTTCAAGCTCCCACCGGACGCGTTATCCGCCACGCCGAACTGTATTCTACCAAATAAAAATTCGCGAGGAATATTATTTTGGTAATAAAAAATTCCAAAGAGAACTTTTAATTTTGAGGCATTAAAATCGGGTTCACGTCATCATCGTCTCGCGAGAGGGACTGCAAAATCTCGTGCTCACAATCCTCTAGTGGTGAAATTTTAGAACAGACTAGCGGGTTGGAAGGGGAACTGCTTATCATATAGGGGCTGGCTTGTGTTGATTAAATCAGTGTTATCATTGCTTCCAATTTATCTTCTGGCCTTATATAAAATGCCAGGATCTATCATCGACAGGCTGAATTATTTAATAAGGAACTTTCTGTGGAAGGGTGATGCTAGTACAAGAGGCATGTGTAAGGTTGCTTGGAGCACGGTTGTGTTGCCTAAGGAATTGGGCGGCTTATATATTAGGGACTTGAGGCTCTTTAATTGTAGTTTATTATTGAAATGGCTTTGGAGACTACGAGAGTTGAACCAATACTCGTTATGGTATGATGTTTGTGTATGACGATATGGTTTAGACTCGTGGATGGCTTTTGAAAGGGCTGAATTGCGAAATCTAACCCCTATTTGGAAAGGTGTGTATTCGGTGTGCGTGAAGGAGGGATCGTTTTGGACTCTCTTTAAAAATAACTCAAGGGTAGTTATGGGCAACAGGACTATGGCATCCTTTTGGCATGATAACTGGACCTCGGATCGTCCCCTTTGCGTTCTTTTTTTGGATATCTATTCTCTTTGCAATAGGAAGTCTTGCACGGTGCAACAAGGTTGTGAGTACTTGCTAGGGGCAGATCCTTTCAGTAGACCGTTTTGGAAAAGGAATCTATGAATCACAGCTAAGGATCGTTGTCGGCAGTTGAGAACATAGATTTATGAGGCGTGTCCATCTCTTTTTCGAGTGATTGGTTCGAGTTCAATGGGAGATATCAGCTTGGCGTGTAATTTTCCAAGGGTGGAGGACAGACTAATATGGGTGTGTGAGACTAATAATGGTTATTCAGCGAGATCTTTTTGTTATGCGTACTATCGCTTACCAAGGTGGGACGCACCCCTTCTTAAATTTAGAAGAATTTGGGAGTCTACCATAATACCAAAGATTCGATTTTTTGGTTGGCTATTGTTCCATAATAGCTTACCAACGAAAACAATGTTGCTTATGAGGGGAAGTCGGGCTGCGGAGAATGATGTATGTCCCTTTTGCACGGATAGTGAGACAATAGCACATGTTATATTCTTTTCTCCGTGAAGTCTTAGTATTTGGCACCAGCTGTTTCTTTTATTCAAGATTCCGCTACCTATTTCGTCTTTGCCATGGGAGTTTTCGGAACTATGGAGCTCTTATTTTATTGAGGGTCCCAAACGTGATTTTGCTATTGCACTATGGTTCGTGATTTCATGGTCTATTTGGAAACGAAGGAACAAGATGGTCTTTGAGAATGTCAACACATCGGAGGATATACTTATTACAAGTATCTACTATAGCTGGTTTTTATTTACTTGTAAGCGGCGTAATATGGGCTTTGTTATTTCCGATGTATTTACTTACTAGCAATTGCTACTCTAATGTACTTGATTTAGTTGATCACATCTTGTAATTAGCATTATTTATTTAATAAACGTCCGGACCAACCGCATTGACTGCGTTGATGGTGTATTCATTAAAAAAAAAAGAATATATATAATTTAATATTAGCTGATTTGGTATAAATACATGTTCATTTGTTCAATATAGTATTCATGTTATCCATTATGTAATCTATTACTTTTGGGTCACTTTAATACACAAATTATGGATAAAATGTTAATAAATATTCTATAATACGATGCTAAAAATGTAACATATTATATAAAATGGGTCCAAATTGTTAATAATAATTGCATGGCACATATATCAAAAAGTAACAATTGTCAAACACAAAAACAAAATATAAAACCAAATTAAATATGTTATAACAAGAAGTCAAGAACCCAAAAAGATCAAATTACCTTTCCTAAAATAACTAAAGGTAACTTGCTGGTGTCTTTTGCCTTATTAGGGACAGCTTGTTCTGCTTATTTTAGCTATTATTTTAAAAAATTTCATTTTTAAGCTTTTTAAGAAACAGCAAATTAATTTTTAGGGATAATTCCTAATTAATTAGTATGAGGAATTAAAATATATTATTCAAAATCAAAATATATAATTATATAATAAATTTATAAGAGCAACTTATTAAGGCATGGGCGTGAAAAAGCAATCGAAACAGAACCTTAATATTAAATAACAATTTGAAATGTTTGATTACAATTGGTTTTACAGCCTGAGAGAAAAAAAAAAGAATTGTCAGTCCAAATGATGGGCCTAAAATAGGGTCCAAAAACATGGAGATTTGGGCTGCTATTACATTCAGGCCCATCTTTGACAGAAGTGCTTGTTCGACAACAAAACCCTAATTCTTAGATGCTTCTTCGTATTCAAGCGCTCCGTGAGAGGAAGCTAAACCTTGCGGACTCTTCCCCCGAAACAATGGGAGTTTTCAGGGTAAGATTTAGTCGGAATTTCTCTTCTATGATCAATGTTCTCTGTTTTTCATGTTTGTCTCCCTGCTATTTGTAAGCTAGCTTGTAGTCACGGAGATCAAAGCATTGATTTTTATCTTCATACGTGGTTGATTGCATCTTCTCCTATCAGTTAACCTTCTCCTATTGACTATTGTATATGCTTGCTTAATTGATTGAGTGAGAAAATTGCAGAAAACAATATCGAACACCTCATTTGTCGATTTAATAAGGAATTTGGGAGTCTGAATTTGTTAAGAGTTATTTGTATTAGGTTTTGCTGTTGGATTTATTGTGTTTACGCGTTTTATTTGGTGTTTGCAGTTTCACCAGTACCAGGTTGTTGGAAGAGGGTTGCCTACTGAATCTGATGAGCACCCCAAGATATACCGGATGAAGCTCTGGGCCACCAATGAGGTTCGAGCTAAGTCCAAGTTCTGGTAAGCGCTTTCATTTTTCATTTCTGGAATTCAATTATTTTGGTGTCATTTGCTAATTGTTTGCTTGTTTGTGTTCCTTTTGACAGGTACTTCCTTAGGAAGCTGAAGAAGGTCAAGAAGAGCAATGGCCAAGTTCTTGCTATCAATGAGGTATTAGCCTTATGAGCTTCTATTTTGTGGAAACATTTTTTTATGATTGATACCTTGTAGCCTTTTTTGGCATTTCATTAAGACAAACTTACCTTGTACTTGATTTCTATAATATGATATTTGTTCGATGTGATGTAGCTGTAGGTTCATGTTTGAAATTTATCTGTAGATGTAGTTCCCTTGTATCCCCAATGGAACAGAGTGTTAGTAACCTGTATTAGGCTAAACTCTTTTCAACTTTTAATCCATTCAGTTCATTACATTTTAATACTAAATTGTTATAAATTTATACTAAAATAAGTTCAGATGAGTTCATCTACTTATGAGTTGAAACAGTGTTGTTAAAGGCACGCCTCATGCAGGGTGTAGGGTCCTGCGCCTCGCCATACCTCAGGCGAGGCAGCGTACCTCGGGCAGGTGCCTAGGCATGCCTTGTGGTGTGCGCCTCAGGCGTGCCTCGGGGACACTTTCATTCAAGGGTTTCAACTTACTTTAAAATGTGTTCATCTATTTTTAAGAGTTTTAATGATAATTCAAGGCTAGATATTCCTAATTCAATTCCTATTATGGCTAGATTAACTCAAGGCTAGATATTTTTTGCACATATATGTACATCTAACAATTCTCTGAATTCTTTTTCTGGTACTGTTATTGCATTTAACTTATTTTTCAAGCAAATATGTTTTGCAAATTTTTGCGCCTAGCGTACCTCAGGCGCCCGCCACGCCTTGAGGCGTGCCTGGCGCCTTGACAACTATGAGTTGAAAAGAACAAAGCCTAAATCATGCAATAAGAGATTGAGTTAACGTCATTGTAGTCAAAAGCGCGCCTAAAGCACGCTTAAAGCGCTAGGCGCTCTAGGAGATTAACCAAGCGCCTCACAGCTTCTTAGGCGGTGTATGTGGCAAAGGCATGCGCCTAGGTGTGCGAGGCGCAAGGCACAAGGCGCAAGGTGAGGCGCAAAAGGCGCAAATAACTGAATTCTTAGTTTTTTTTTAATTAGGTTAATAGTGATTGACACCTATTAAAACTCTAGAAACCGCCAAGTGCCAACTACTTTTAGTTTTCCTATTTGGCTATTTAGTAATTAAAATCTATTAAACTCATTTATTTATTCCTAATTAACTTATTCGTAATTAACACAGAATACTAATCGTCCTTTGCCCCTCTTCTACTCCATAATATCCGTTCTCTCCTCTATTTTATTTGCGTTTGAAAATCTGACCGATCAATCAACAATCCTTCTAGTTTGAAGCTGCCTCCACTTTCTCTCTTCTATAAGTTATGCTCTGCTTTCATATATTTTACTTCTATTAGCTATGAAGCACGGTAACTCTGGTGACACGACGTTTCCGCGTTTCGGAAACGGAAACTCTCGGAAACCCCTGCGAAACGTTTCTGGCCAGTTTCTGCAATTAAAGAAAGTTGGAAACTCGTTTCTTCAAATTCCGGGAACCGTTTTCTAGAAATTCTTTCAACCTTATGATTTCAACCTTATGAGTCGATTTTAGTTCATTCCAAAACTAAAATTCCTATGCATTTGTTGTGCAAGTCCCTAAACGTATATATTATGTTTGAATTAGAATTTTTAAATATTAATTTACATGAATATGATTTGATAGGTGTCAAATTTAAAATATTTACAGTGGAATTATTTTATAATTAATAAATATATTTTAAATGTAACTTATTTTAGTATTCCAATATTCTATAAAAGAATGAAATTATATGAATTGAAATTTTATATTTTTTATATTTATAAATGTACCCCTAAATTTTTATTATTTACACGTTTCCCCATAGTTTCCGAACCTATATTTTTTTGAAATGGCGTTTCCCGGTTTCCATTTCCATATCCGTTTCAATTTCCGTTTCCGTGCTACCTAGTCTATTAGTATAATTCTATCATGCTATGTTTACTTCTAAAAGATAACTTCTTTTTACTTCTATCAATTTCGAAATTGATTTGACTATCAGTTTACTTCTTCTATGAATCTATTCTATGATGCTAAGTCTACAGATTACTTCTTTATTGGATTATTTCTAAGTTTACTTCTATCAATTTCAAAACTGATTTTACTATCAGTTTACTCCTTACTCTTTATTAAGTATTTTAGCTATTGTCTAAATCTTTACATTTGCATTTGGTGTCTTGTTTTTCTGTTTTGTTGGCAGTCCTCTTTTGGGCCTTTGAAGATTGAGCAATCTGTGTATTATTTATTAGGTTTATGGTTATAAACTTTAAATTCTTGAATTTCCTTTAAGTGAAGTGAAAAACTTTTTATTTTATATTTTTTTAAGTTCATGCCCCTTCGCCTCGCGCCTAGGTGACAGGACCCCCGGCGCCTTGGGTGCGCCTAGTGCATTAACTACTAATGGTTAACGTATTTGTTCGCTTCATAATCTGGTCAGTGTAGACAGCACGCATTCTCACTTGACTCGTTCCCTTGAAGCAACAGTATCTTGTGTTGTTTTTCGTTGAGACTCCTCCCTCTGCTGTTCCAAAGAGTTTAGGGAGAACAATTAACCAACTAAATTTTCTAGCATTTATGTAGATTGCCTGAATTTAGGGTCAATTGGAAACCTCTCTGTAATTATAGGGGTAAGGTTGTGTACACCCGAACCCCCCCTCCTTTACCCCACTTGTGTGGGAGCCTTGTTAGGCATTGGGGCAATGTTGTTGTTGTATATGTAGATTGTCTGAACCTTTCGTTCTGTTTCATTTTTAAGCATTTTTTGAAATTAATGGAATTTTTGAAGAGGCTAGGTATTGAACCTAGGACCTCCCACCACTTTCATAGAGTAGTGTACCAATTGAGCTACACCCAATTGGTTAGCGTGAACTTTTTTGTTTTAACCAAAAGCAAAAATGACTTTCGTGTGGCAACCAAAACTATATGCTGAAGTTGCATGCTCAGGTTTTGACAGGTAAGATGTACTAGGCGTAAGGCTTCATCATCTCATCATCTGGTTAAAGTAGATGTTACTCCACATAAATCGCTCCCTTGAAGCAATATTGCTTGTGTTTTCATTTCCATATCCCTTAGCATTTGTCTTTTGCTTTAGTAGAACACTGGAACAACTACATTTTCTCCTTGTTTATCGTTATCAGTACACTGCTCACTTAATAAAAATATTTATATATATCAATTGTGTTTTGAAAAAAAAACCAAGGTGAATTTATACTTGTGTACTATGGTCCGTGGCCTACAATTACATAAAGCATGTATTAGCTGAATGCAAATCAATGATTTTCTTGTTCGATGTTGTATTTCATATTGGAGTGTCTTAGCATAGTATATGAGTATGCTGGTAGTTCTTAATTGACATGTGATGGGTCAAATGTCTTGTTTAAGTCTTTTATTGATTTTGTCTGTATATATGTATTGCTTTGCAGATCTATGAGAAAAACCCGACAAAAATCAAGAACTATGGCATTTGGCTAAGATACCAAAGCCGTACCGGGTACCACAACATGTACAAGGAGTACCGAGACACAACTTTGAATGGTGCTGTCGAACAAATGTACACTGAGATGGCTTCCCGCCACAGAGTTAGGTTCCCATGCATCCAGATCATCAAGACCGCAACAATCCCAGCTAAGCTGTGCAAGAGAGAAAGCACAAAGCAGTTCCACAACTCGAAAATCAAGTTCCCACTTGTGTTCAAGAAGGTTAGACCGCCAACCCGGAAATTGAAGACTACATACAAGGCCTCCAGGCCCAACTTGTTTGTGTAACTCGAATTATCTGGTGAGTCAGTTATCTGAATTTGATTTTTGTTGACTTGGTTATGTTGTTGACTTTTGTTTCGAAATTGAATTCTATAGATTGCTCACATTTGATAACATTTGGGGTTGATAAATCCCGTTTTTGTTTAGTTTCAGAGTTGATGTTTGTTTTTTTTTATGACCTTAGAATCTTGGATGTGCCATGCTTCTATTTTAACATAAAACCTAGATTTACTTGAAAATTGGCCAAATGCATCTATAAGCTCCCCTTGAATTGGGCAACTTTTGTCCCTGAACTTTTAAACGTTCCAATTAACCCTTTGGACTTTGGCAAAAATGCACGAGTAACAAGTTTCCCTTCCTCAATGCCACATGTCAGGTTTTGGTTGGTTTGACTTTTTAAATGTCATTTTCATGATCTATTGCTTGGGGAATTTATATTGAGAGTCGGGTATTTTGCACCCTTCTCTCATCCAACAGTTGAGTATTTATGAACACTTAATTATATATTTTCTTGTCTTAGTTAAATACTCCCTCATAAATACTCAACAGTTGGATGAGAGGAGGGTACAAAATACCCGACTCTATAAATTCCCCTATTACTTCCCAGCATAAGTTGACACGTGGCACTGAGAGGGCAAACCGATGCATTTTTGTCAAGTTTAAGGAGGTAAGTTTGGAGCAAATAAAAGTTTAGGGTGGTATCGGGCGAAAGTTGTGAAGTTTATACATTTGGTTGAAAAATATTTCTCCATAAGTGGCTGAGTTTAACCCCATAGATATAAGATTCTTTTGATGGGTAGGTTTGGTTTGTTGCATCACCTCTACTTACATTTTTGTGGATACTTGGTAGTGACAAGTATTGGAATATTTTCTAAAAGAAAACTTATTTTCTTTTTTTGACTGGAAGTACATATATTTATTGACATGGGCTTTTTTGTAATTTTTTAACAATAAATTGACTTTGTAAATCAAATGTTAGCCCTATAATTTTCTCTTTTTTTTTTTCGAATGGTTTTTAGGTCAATTTTCCTATTTATTTTTTAGTAACTGTTTTGGCCTTCTTGCGGAATGGGTTTCTTTTTGTGGTTCAGATTAATTTTTGTTGATCTTAAAAATCTATCTCTTGTATGCATTATCTAAAAACACAAGTTTCATTTCAGATAGTGAATACATTGATCAACTAGTTATAAACTAAGCCAAGCTATTATATTTCATCAACAAGAGTAACTTTCCAGATTATAAGATTAACTAAACCTTCATCCTCAAGTGACATCATACTAGAAAAACAGTTATGCCTCAGGACCTGCATAAATAATGGCTATATTTTTGTGATCCGTAAAATCCGGAAGTTATGAACTGATGTAAACAACAGAACTTTTTCACTATGATATCAACTTATTGATTACTAATGAGTTAACTCCATAGGTTGGAAGTTCGATCTTTGGAAAAAGCACTCTTTGGGAGACTTATGGCCTTAACCATACCCAGGTCCGAATTATAAGAACAATTTATCCCACAACTTTTATTACCAAAAAAAAATTTGATTATCTATTAACAAAATAGTTGAGTCACGTAAATTTTTATTACTATAATTGCATGTCTAAAACTGCATAGAATGGCTGAGCTACCATAAGGCAAAATAAAATGGGAAAAAATATGTAATGTGTGTTACAAAATTTCGGGTTGTTGTCAATAATTGCATCAATCATTCAACTGAGATTAATGTGAACCAAATTCCTTTACCCATCAATACATATGCTACCTACTAAGTGAAACCATACAACTCACATCCTTACACACACAAAAATTTCCTTTTGCTCCCACTTTACACACTTCATGTTTCACTAATTTCCCATCATTTGTCAATTTCCCTCCACCTTTTTCCTTCACTTTGTTTTATGTCATCTATAATTATACAAATGGTTAGATCATTCAATATAGAAGAAATAAAAAACGCTCTTGATGTAGATTGTCGTGTGAATTAATTTGAGCCTCATTAGTATAATGACATTTTGTATGGATAGCACCTAGAATTAATGAAATAAATTAAGATTTACTTATAACTTTGCATGTATCCAATACTATTAAGTACTATACTGAATTGACTTGAATGAACTAAGGGGCGATTATTTAGGGGTATTAAGGAAAGGGAATGGGAATAAAAATAATTGATTCAGGAATGAAAATTATTACCTAGATTTACAAACCGCGTGTAGGGGTAAGTGCATTACCCCCAATAACCTAGGGAATCAGATTCCCTTTCCTTGTCTCATTTCTTCATCGTCTTACCATTCCAATTGCCGATGCCGTATAGACTCGCCAATGTCGCCATTCACCTCCACTAGTCGCCGTCGCCACCTCGTCGGCGCCGTGATCATCATCACCGCCTTCGGCGCGCCCCTTTCATCGTGACCCATATTGCCGAAAGAACGAGAAAATCAAAACAAGAAGCTTCATCTGATCTTCAACAATGGAATTAATCCCTCTTTATCTTCCAATTTAATGAATAAAAACAACCAAGGCATGGATTTTAAAGTTTTGTTCATTCTTGTAATTTGTTCTTAGTCAGGATTAGTTTTGAAATGGTTCAATTTATTTTGTGATTTTTTGTTTATTTGAATGTTGTAAATGGTAATTTGGTGGTTTTTATGTATATATCCCATGACAAAGCTCAGGTTGAAGACAATAGCCGCTAAAGCAAATGCATAGGGCATTACTTTGCTTTGAACCAAACAATATCAAAGGGAAATAAAGGAAAGTGTATAATTACTTTCCATTCCTAAAATTCCCTTTCCCATTACCCTTTCCCTATTGTAAACCAAACGGCCCTCAGATTTAAAAACAAATGGCCTTCTCAATATCGTACATCAACATTCCATATACATTTGAAGACGTGGCAACCTCTGATTGGCTGTGATACTCTTAGTATAATGTCATGTTGCCACGTGTCCGTGTGATTTTTATTTTTTATATAAAATAGGAAAATTTATTAAGGAATTTGGTTTTTAAAAACTTTATCATCCATAAATGACATATGTCTCACATAAATAAATAAAATAATAATATAAATAGTTTACATATCATTTATGGAGAAGTGTCTTCAAAGAGTTGTATAATTTCTATGTAAAACAATGAAGATTGATAAGGCATTTGTTGTGAACTTGTGATGTAAAGAAAGAAGTGGCGGACAACTTTCTGGTGATATCAACATGCCACGTGGGGAAGGGTGGTAGGCCTCGGTGGTACCATGCTGTCTCTTTAGCATGCCGTCCCCATCGTCGTTAGCATGGTCTAGTCTCCATCGGTGTTATATTTGGGCATTAATCCGTCGACTCACGAGACTCACCCATGCCCATTTTTTATGAGTTGGATTTGAATAAAGTAAGTGGAGGTTAGGCTTGATCCGGCCCGAATTTAAAGAGGCCCGAAAAAAATATGAGAGAGACTTAATTTTAGTCCTAAAATTCAAGTCCGACTCGATCTATTAAATAAATATATATTTATTATTTATATTAGTAATAATTATTGAAATTCATAAAATTTCTTATAAAATTTAGTTTCAAAACTCAATTTTATGACTTATATTAAAATTTTGGTTACAATTATTTAATTATAATATTTTTTTATTAAAAATACCGAGGATCGGACTTGAGATTTGATTATTTTATAAAAACACGGCCCAATCCAAACCTAACTTTTTATTTTTTATGAATTTGACCGGGCTTAAACTATTTATTTTTAAGTTAGGCCTGATTAAGCTCGACCTAAATCCGACCATGGCCTAATCGGACTTTAAGAATTTTAATAAAAATTGCAGCGGCTTACAATAAGCCCATGTTCTACATCTATACTAAAAAAAAGATAAATTCACCCCATTTAAATTAAAATTAATTCAACTGAACTAAAGTAAGTTAAAGTAAATTTAATTTATTTCAATATAAATTTATAATTATATATAATTAAATTAAATTAAAATAAATTAAATTAAATTAAATTATATTATTCCAAAAGAATAGAGGTTCAATTCAATTATAAAATAACACCTCAATTTATAATATAATAATTACATTTGTGCAAGTTTTACTCACATACAAACAAGGCATAACTTTCATAGTTTCATTGTAGCTCTCTACCGATCCCGTGTTTAAATTTCAAAGTCGAAATTTCTCTTGTAAAAATATTTTTATGCACAATTATCTATAGTTAAAATTGATGCATATTTACAGCTTAAAGATTCATTAAAATAATTTATTTGAATATAAATAATCTTATTTTAGGAAACAATTAAAATGAAAAATAGGTGCATACGGGGATTGGGACAAAAATATATGGTTAAAGTTTCATATTCACTAAATTAACCTTTTATATTTTCTTTGCACTCTTGACCAATTTTAAGTTTTCATTCTTCTCAAATACGTTTCTAGGGGTGTTAACAAGCCCAGTGGCTTGCAAACTATTCGAGATTCGGCTTGGTCAAATCTCGGTCAGAGTTCGACTCGAGTTCTGGATTGGCTCGAGATATTAACAAGCCAAACCAAGCCTTCTAAGGTTCGGCTCGAAAGCTCGCGAACTTGTTCATATAATTTTTGTAGTTAATAAATTAGTGAAAAAAATTAATTATATATAATTGTTGAGTAATAATTTTTCATTTACGATAAATATTCGTAAAATGATGATTTAAATAACTTGCTACTTCTTTGCAAGAGTGGTGATGAATATGAAATTGCGTAGGATAGAACATAGAAAGAAATGAAATGAGAGTGATTACGGATTATAGTAAAAATATTATGATGTTAGTTTACATTTTTTTAAATTATGTATTTTTTTAAGCGCGAATAAATTGCGTTATTTTTTTGAAAATGTATTTTCCGATATTTTTTTGAAAAAGTGTAACAGAATGTCATGTTACTCATGCAATTCTTTTTCTAACTAGTGTTGTCATAAATCGGTTTTAATCATCAAAATTTAAACATAGGTGCAACACTTTTATTTTGTGTTGCAATAGTGCATATATGTTAGGGCTCTTTTAGGCTCGAGAGCTCATGAACTCGAGCCGAGCTTCATTTTTCTAAGCTCGACGAGCTTCGAGCCGAGCCTGAGCGAACATGTTCACGAGCCGAGCCGAGTCCTTCACTATTCGGTCTTGGTTCGGCTCGTTAACACCCCTATATGTTCCACCACTGTTCACGCTACTGTTCACGCACTATTCTTTTTTTAATTTTTTTCATCTTATTTTGACATTATCTGTCAAATCATTCATTTTTTTGACATGTCACTCTAAAGTTTTTTGTTCGTCTCATTTTTATCTTCCATACGTCATCCACTGTAATATATTTTTTCGAATTTTTTTCGGTTGTTCAATATCTGGTAAGTAACCGGAAGATACCTGGTGAGAATCGTATGTTCTTATGTTTGAATTTTTGTTTTTAATTCAATAGAATCTGGTGAGTATTAGGTAAGAATTTGGTAAGTAACTAGTAGGTAACTGGTAAGAATCGTATTTTCACTTTTTTTTAATATCTGTTTTTAATTCAATAGAATCTGGTAGGCATCTGGTAAGTAACTGGAGGTAACTGGTAAGAATCATATTTTCACAAGTTTTTAAATTTTGTTTTTAATTTAACAGAATCTAGTAGGTATTTGGTAAGTAACTGGTAGGTAGCCAGTAAGAATCGTACTTTCATATGTTTTTAATTTCTGTTTTTAATTCAACAGAATCTGGTAGGTATCTGGTAAGTAACTGGTAGATAACTGGTAAGAATCGTATTTTCATATGTTTTTAATTCAACGGAATTTGGTAGCTATCTAGTAAATATCTATTTTTAACTCAACAGTTGAAAAAGTTTTTGAATGTATCTGGTAAGTATCTGGTAGGGAATGTAAAATGATTTGCAATAAATTCAAAATTAATGTATGAAAAAAAATCAAGTAATGAATAAGTAGGAAACTGGTAAGTAAGTGGTAGATACTTGATAGGAAGAGTTTTTGAAATGAAAATAAAACACAATAAATTTAGAAAAGACCGGTAATATCCAAAATTGATGAAAATTGCGTATTTAGAATACTACCAATTTCTTTCCACGTAATTAAATACCAGATAACTACCAGATACGCAAAAAAATAAAAATGCAAAATCAAATACAAATCTGATAAAAACACATCAATGTCTTTGATTTTTATCATTCAAAACAGAAATTCAAAAGCTTTAATCAAACAAATAAGTTGCGAATCAAATTAAAGCTTGATGAACTTGTAAGTAAAACTCTAACAACTTTATATCCCACAATTTCACTATCACTCGGGCAATTCATCAAACACCTTATGTGCAAACTCTTTATATCCAACCTAAATTCAAATCTGGAAACAAATTAAAGATAACTGAATCAAATCAAAGATTCAACTTTTTATCCAACAAATCTGAAAATAAAATAACTTGATCTAGATAACCAAATCAAATCAGAGATTTAAAATGAAAATCAAATCAAATTCAAAAACAGAGAAAAATCTAATAAATACCAAAAAATTTTGGTTTTCAGATCTCTTACTTATTTTTGTAGAAATCGATTAAGGAATGGATGAAGTTATCGTTTTAAAATTCTTCAATAGTGTGCCAATAATAAATCATGCAGAGCGAAATCAATTGAAATATAAAGAGAGATGGAATTTGAAATGTTGCCATTAAATAGAATGATTCAACACTTTATTAAAGGGGAGGGTAAAAAAATGAAATAATTGCTTTGAAATGTTTATTTGGATATTTCAAAATTGATTTGATTTAAAAAATTAAGAGTCAAATATTAGAGGTAAAAGAAATTTTTAATTTTATTATATTTATATAAAAAGCCGTACGAGATTCCGTGTAACAAATGAAGTATATTGAACTAATCAATTTCCAAATGTTCACAGTTTTTCTAAGGCAAATAAATAATTCTTATAGTTTTTGAATTTATTAAAGTATGATATATTAATATGAGTTTCTGGAAATTAAACAGCTTTTTTCTTTTTTAATAAAAAATTATTTGAACATAATGTTTATAAGGTATATAAGTAACCAATCAATATAGTTGACTGATAAGCTGAAAGAAAATAATATTCAAATTTCACGAAATACATTAATGTTATAAATTTTGAACAAAATTATTTTATTGAAAATACTTTTAAATATTAAAAAATAATAAAATATATAAGTAATTATCATCAATATCATCATCTAGTGTTGAAACTTCATCTCTAATTTTAAATATCACATATTTAAATCACATAAAAACTTGATTAAAATTATTTTATTATATTTAATAATATAAACACACTTACACATATTTAAAAAAAAATCGATTAACCTTTCAATGTAAACAATAATAAACAGTAAGTTTATTATCTTATAAACATATAATCATCAGTTGCTTTCAAATTAGGGATAATTAAAGAAAATTAACTTTCTTGGACTTTTATTAAGATACTAGATAGCGTGTATTTGGAGTCATAACAACTGTTTCAATACAAGTAATTACAATATTATTTTGATTTACCATAAAAAAAAGAAACACATTCTTCCAATATATATTATTCGAGGTTTTTTTTATAATTATTTTATGTTTTATAAAGTTTACATTAGTTTAACTTTTATTATCATTAAATTAAATAAACACATTTAAGTAACATCTATTTCTAATCAATTAAGATAAATTGGATCGAATTTCACGTATTTTGTTATGCTATAGCTCAAAGTGTCATCAATAAAGGTTGATTTAAGTGGTGAGTGATTTGGTATCGCTTAAGTAAGGCCTTGAGTTTGAGTCCTATTGAATGCAGAAAATCTTTATTTAGAGACTCACCCACCACAGCCAAGTGCGCAATCCGGATCGGATCTAAATGTAGTTAAAACAAAGCTCCGGTAAATCAAATAGGCCAAAACTACCTGAAAGCGTGTCAAATTTTTGATAAAAAAGTGTTGATCGGAGTCATAAAATGTACCAAAGCTAAAAGGTTGGTTCCACCAACTTGAAGATATATGCCGATAACACCTAACTATCCATTTCTATATTCTGCCTACATATTTTGGAACTTGCAAGAAAATCAACAATTTCTAGTTCTTTTTATCTTAGTAATATTGTTATAAACAAATTATAAATTTTCAATATAATGAATATAAAATTGATTTTAATTCTGAAATAAAAACTTACCACACTGGAGTTTCTCTCATTACATGTTATCAAATCTCGTTTTTTCCTCTAATAATTCGAAAATACGAATGCTTCTTCTTTTATTATATTATTTTTTGGGTATAAGATATGGTTACTTTACTTTTTATAAAGTAAATATTATTTTATCTCTCATTATCTTTAAATTAAAATAACATCCACTCATCTGATAGTAATAAAGATAAAATAAAGGTTACTTCAAGAACCATACACTATCCTATTCTTTTATGGAAAATCAAGGATGGTTAGTTGTAAATGGCAGTTTTCAACATCATTTAAAGAATATAAATACTTAAATTGTTAAGCAGTTAATTAAAATTTATTCACCAATTTTACTCATAAATTTTTTTACTAAATACATAAAAAAAAGTCCCCTTAACTTAGCTCAAATAGTCTATTTAGTCATTTTATTAGTAGGGACAGGTAAAAGTTGAGGGGGACTAAGTCATTTGGGCCAAGTTAAGAGATTATTTATATATTTGGCCTAAATCTTTGTAAGTTTATGCATTATGTGTCGTATAGTTAATCCATTTAGTTTCACTAGTCCATTTAATCATTTAACTAGCAATCTTTTTCGTTATTTAATTAAATTATCAGTGCATTGTTATCATTTTTTCTCTGAGTTGCCATTTTATTGATTAAGAGAGAGGTATGTTTTAATTAAATTATAATTTTTTAATTAAAAAGTAATAGACTTTAGTATAAAAATATCAGTGTTGTCAGACTCGATTCAGTCAGTCGACCAAACAAACCTAAATTCAATG
This sequence comes from Euphorbia pulcherrima, assembly GCA_947683365.1. Taxonomy (NCBI): domain Eukaryota; kingdom Viridiplantae; phylum Streptophyta; class Magnoliopsida; order Malpighiales; family Euphorbiaceae; genus Euphorbia; species Euphorbia pulcherrima. The sequence goes on along the minus strand of CANTUS010000016.1, from coordinate 21,038,105 downwards.
ATAAAAATGAACCGATTCATGCTAAAAAACGGTTGTAGGTTAACCCTTCAAAGATGCGGCGACCCACTGATCCGGAACAGGTTAACGAGTCATTGGCTTAAATTTTTTTATTTAATATTGAATGAAAACATATTAAATTATAATCTATAGAGTCTAACAGATTCCAAACTTTATTAGTAAAGTTAATTTCAATGGAGTATAAGAAAAAATTAATTTCAATGAGTCTTTTATCCTTTATCCATTTTTTTCTAAAAAAATATGTCATCACATTAAAATTTGAATAATTAAATTTATATAGTATCAAGAACAATAATATTGATAATTTTTAATCTTAACTATCGATTATAGGTTTTTCATTTTAATTTATACTTTTTCTTTTTACTAATTTCTCACTTTTTATCTTGAATAAATTAACATTATTTAGTTTTCAATATAAACATAATTAATTTATTAGTTAATAATTTATAATATCATATTTAACATTCTAAATATTAAAATAATAATTTTTTAACAATTTTATTTAATTGATTCAACTCCAATTTAACCTCAATTCACTCATCAACTCTTAATTCTTTACCTTTATCAATTCAAGAGGTAAATTTTGCGCTTATTAAACAAGTTGGGAATACAAAAGAAAATAACTAACACCAAAAAAAAATTATTCCCTCCATCTTTTTAAAATAGATATTTTACTTTAAAATTGAATTATCAAAATACTTATCATTTATACTTTTTTATGTATTTTTTATTATTCTTTCAATTATATCCTTAATATTAATTGCACTTGGATTAAAAAATTAAAGCATTAATTTGAGATTTAAGGGTAAACTACTATTTTTATATCCTTAATAAATGAGTTTATTAGAGCCTTGAAGCTATGATCCTTGAGGGCACAAGTTCGAGTCCACACTCGGGTGGGGTGAATAAGATTTTCCTTTCTTATTATTGTAAGCCAATATGAGTAGGGATGAAAACGAGGCGAGAATTCCTCGAACCTGATGGGGATCCACCCCGATTAGGGACGGGGAATCCCGATAAGATTCCCTGTGGGGTGGGGATGGGGAATTTTTCATCCCCGAATTCTTAATGGGGATGGGGATGGGGATGGGGAATGCATTCCCCACCCCGAAAATTCCCCGAACCCGTCCCCGATAATTCCCATTGGGGAATCCCCGAATATTCCATGAAACATCAAATAATGTATAATATTTTTTATAATAAGCATTTGTTGATATGAATTATTTTTTTAATGTTGGATATATATGTTATTTTTATAATTATTTATTTAATGTTGGATATAAGTATTTAAATTTTAATGTTGAAATATTGAAACAAATTTGGTTTGATCTTTTATTTTTTCTTTTGAAGTTTTAAAATAATTTTTTTTTTGTTGAATGAAATTTTAAAATGGGGAACTGGGGAATCCCCGATAAAAAAATTGAGAAAAGAAATTCTCGAAAACTTAATGGAGATGGAGATGGGGATATTTTTTTTCTAAAATTTTAATAGAGATGTGAATGAAGAATATATTCCTCACTGAGATAAGCCCCAATTTTAATCCTACATATAATTTTTTTAAAAGAATAAATTTATTAAAAAGTATGAATTTTTATGAGAAGATAAGTAAAAAAATAATTATATTAGCAATAATATTTGGGTCGGACGACACGGGCCAATTAATTTCATATATAAATACAAATGGGAAGTTCATCATATCCAGCTCTCCTTTCTCCTCTACCAAAAAGTCAAACATAAAACCCAATCAACTACCGGTAAAACCCACCGGAAAATGACTCAGTACGGCACAATCCCGACCTCAGCCTCCACCGCCTCCGGAAGCACAAGCACGGAATACATCTCCAGAGCCAAAGCGAGAATCAAAGAAGGCTTAGCCACTCGCCGACCATGGCAAATCATGTTCAATTTCCACTCTCTCAGCCTTCCCCCAAATCTAGCCGAAGCAGTATCGCGATTGAAGACGAACATAGCCTATTTCCAGATGAACTACACAATCATAGCTCTGATAATCCTGTTCTTGAGCCTGCTATGGCATCCGATCTCGATGATCGTCTTTGTCGTGATGATGGCGGCGTGGCTGTTTCTGTATTTCTTGAGGGACGAGCCCCTGGTGATCTACGGCCGTCTGATTAACGATCGTGTGGTGCTGGTTGTGCTAGGGGTTTTGACGGTGGTGTTGTTGCTGTTGACGGCGGTGACGCTGAATGTTGTGGTGTCGCTGCTGATCGGAGCGGCTGTTGTGGCGGTTCACGGCGTGGCGAGGAAGACGGATGATTTGTTTTTGGATGAGGAATCTACTGGATTGATGACTCCGGCTGCTTCTTCTTCTACTTGATTCTTGTGAGTTTAATTGTGGATTTTGGGTGTGTTTGAATTGAATTGGTGATTTGTTATTGAATTTGTATCCTCTAATTTGATTAGTGATCGAGCTTTTCATTAATCTGGTTTTATTAAATTGGATCTTAATTTGCTAAGAATGTGTATTTAACTATTTATCTTTCTACAGTTTAGTTTAGTCATCCATAAATAAGAGCTAAGTTTCAAAAAATTGTATTTTTCTACCATTGGTTTACGAGTATGTTTAGATAATTTTATTGGTGGTTTACCTAGGCTACTCAACCGCTAAAATAAATGTATTCAAAGGTAATTTGAAATTACTTTTTAAGCTATTATTAAAAAAATTAATGTCACAAATTTTAAATAAATTTATATATTTTAATTTTAAATAATATATTTTAAATTAATTAAAAATTATTTAATTTATTTTTTTTAATAAAATATATTTTAAAAATAAAGCTTTTAAAAAAGATGGTGAAGAAAAACTTAGTTAAACTTTGAATATTATTTCTTTTATTTAATCACTTTACACTACGTACGTTGAAATCTAATAAAAATTAAAAAATTTCAATTTTATGACTTTACAACCACATTATGTGTAGTAAATGTGAATTTCAAGTAGACTTGTTGAATGGGCGAGTTAGGTCGGATTTGCTTGGACCGATAGTATTATCATTCGGCTCAAGTCCAATTTAATCCATATAAATTCTATATGCGGGTTGGACTGGGTCGGATTAAAATTTTAAACTTCATTCCCAAGCCTGATCAGCCCGCCCATAAATTAATAAATATTTTTTAAATATATATTTTATTTAAAAATTAAAAATTATACCTATAATATAATTAATAAATAATTAAATATATATTTTTTATTAATATAAGTCGGGCCGGGCCGAACTTCGGTTTTCATACAGAATTTAAGTCTAACATATTTTTGGGCTTTAGCGGGCATAGATCGGGCCGGGCTTTTTATATAATATATTTGTTCAAATTCGACCCATAAAGAACGGGCCTAAGAGAATTAAACGAATCTCAGATTTGTTGAACATGTCTAATTTCTAATAAATTTAGTCAAGTCGACTTGATTGAGTGATAGAGCTCAATTAAATTTTAGATTCTAATAGAAGGCATGTGTAAATTGCATTGTTATCAAGATCTACAATTCAGTCAAATTTATGTAAATGTATTATGGCCGAGATTTGTGGTTTACTTAGAGTGAACTTGCATAGTTCTTTTTCTTATTAAAACAATGAATAAACAAGTTAATTAAACTTTTTAGTACCATTAAAGTAGAATTTAGTGTAAAATAGTCAATTCTAAAAACGTTTTACAATTCATTACGAACTCTAATTTTCAATAGGGAAATGCTTATGTTCTTCAAAGTAAGACTGAAATTTTATAAAATATTATGACCGAAGTGTAAGATGGAAACGATATAAATAACGGGTTAAAAGGTAATTGCATCGCAATCTGGTTGCCAATTCCCAATTGTTGTCATTATAATTTTATAAAGAGTTAACTTCAAAAAAGTACCTTGTAGTTTCACTCATTTATAAAAAGGGGTCAGAGGAATTTTTTTTTACAAAAATTTGTAAATAAAGGATCCTCAATATTAAATTATGTCACAAAAATGGGTAATCTTATTCGTTTGTATCTGAATTTTTGCGGGATGGTTATTAAATATACAATATATAGCAGTGGAATTTTTTGAATAATGCAAATATTTTTTTAATTAAATTATAATAACAAACTTTAAAAAAATTATAAAAAAATAAAAAATCTCCGAAAATTACTCAAATCATGACGTATAATTTCAAATAATAAGGTTGAAGTATTAGAATGTTGAGTTGTTAAAAATATTCAATGTAACACCACTGTTTTGAACTCATAGGCCATTTTTCGCAATTTTTTTAAACTACATACCCCATTTTGCAAAAAAAAATTCATCAGACCCCCTTTTACAAATAAGTAAAATCACAATGTACTTTTGTGAAGTTTACCATTTTATAAATGTGTTAGTGAAAGGCAAAATTAAAAGGTTGGAATTTCATTTTATTTATTTCATAGCTATATTTTTGTTAGGGTACTTTCAATGGCTCCTCATTTTGATTTCTCTAAAATGGGGAATACATATGGGAAATGGTTATATGGTATGTCCCCAAAATGGGGTTCCCCATGGGAAATTCAATATTTTAATAATATATATTTTAGTTTTGATTTTTTAATTATTTTATTAGTTGGGTAGAATAGAATTGATATAAATAAATTAATATAATAATAATAAAATATTATTATTTTTAGGGAATCTAATATGGGGAATGAAAAATGGGAAGATGGTTGGAGCAAAAACACTGTAAATATCTCAAAATGGGGTTTGGGGAATGAAAATAGGGAAAATGGTTGGACTTAAAACAAAGAAAAGAAGTTCAATGGTTAGTATCAGTGTTATCAATACCGGACCGAACATCGTATCGGTGAAGTTAATGATACGCGATATTACTAGTATAACCGGTATAATAAGTAGTTTAGCGATTTTTTATTTTTAAAAGAATGTATATTATTTAAGACTTTCGGTAGCTATTGCAACGCTTTCTTGATCTTCAGCAACGCTTCTGTGTGTTCCAGAGGGATTTTGCCCCTTCTTTGTATTTCCGGTGGCTATTGCAAGGCTTTTAGGTCTTTTACAATGCTTTCTAGGTCTGTTACAACACCTTCTAGATCTATTACAACACTTTCTTAATATCGCCATAGCATGTTAAAAATGTTTTTAAATTTAAAGTAGCGTAGCCGTAACTAATTTACAATAAAATCGATCATGCCAGTACAGTATTATCTACATAACACTGGTTACCACATTGCTCAATCACATCAATATTTTCCGAGAGGATTTTGATTTGGGAGTTGGTACTTTACTACGTAAAAAAAGGCTATATTATTGTCGGATATTATACAAATGATAATGCAAAATGGGTAAAGATGGAGCTTCTTTGAATTGACCAAGTGTGGGTTATGTTGTGTCATAATTATACCCTACACTCATGTGTTGTGTACAATCTTTGGATATAGTGCTTCTACTTTTTCTGCAAATTGGGCAATCAAGGGAAAAGGCCCTTCTAATAATTAATGCAATTATTTACATTTGACAAGAAGAAAAAACTAAATACCTTTCAATTGATAAATTAAAATAATGCAGTTGGGCGTTTGATTTGAGGAATTATTATTTCGTTGAATAGAAGAAAAATTAATAAAATAATGTTAAATACGACACATGACTCCATCATCGAAGGGAATAGTTTTTCTTAGTTATTATTCCACGAATCCTATAATAACTAGGAAAAGCTATTCACTCTGATGATAAAGACTACCATATTTGTCATCTTTTTCACTCGTTTTTCTTGTAATTCCACGAAATAGCAATTCTATTAATCATACGAGCCCACTCTATTAAACAACTAGTAACGAAGCAACTTTAAAGAGGTAGAAAGTATGTCGGAGAACTGCACATAAATATTCTAATAAATAATAACCTCTACATGAATTCAAGAAACAAAAAAAGTTCAGATATACTTCTAGAGCAATTCTGTATAGTTACGAAATCCAAATAAAATTCAGAAAACTAATTTATCTACCACAAATTTTCCAAAAGAGGGATTTTTTTTAGGAATTTGCCTTAAATTTGAAGTATTAACTGTGTGTTTCACTATTCTGAAAGTCGTTTTGATAATTTCCCTCTATTACCCATAAAATTATAATTCCGGCCCAACAAAGTAATGGGTCAGGGATGATGGGATTAGGACCGGCCCATAGTTACAATTCGGAACCATTGCACTCAATAAGGACCAGTTTGGCCGTGACTTTTTACGAAATGCTTCATTTTTGAGTTCCTTTTTAAAGTTGCAGATTTGATTTTTAAAAAAATAAATTAGATAGTTCATAATTAATTAGAATGAAAGATCAAAATGTGTTGTTCAAAGCCAAAATATGTAGTACTATTAAAAGTTTGTGAGAATAACTTATTTTGAAAGTAGCTCAAACAACAATGACAAATTGACCCTAGATGTGAAATTTAGCATTGTTATTAACTTGTTCGATTATCATCTCTTATTTGGTTTACCCTAAAATTAATTGGCTTATTGCGATATCCGAAGAATTTAGTGGCCTTTGGCCTGCTAATTGCATTAAAGCTTTTGACGATTAATGAACTAATTCCTAACTAGAAACTCCAGCCCGTGCCGGACACGTATCAGACACGACATTATCCGGACATTTGTCGGACACATTAATATTTAAGTCCTTAAATCTTTTTGGTTTATTTTACATAATTTCATACTCTAGCACTGCCATTTGTTCAAAGACTGTGAAACTTAACAGCGAGTGTAAGAATATATTCATTGAAGAAATTAAGCTGTAGAATTTAAGTAAATAAATAATGTTGTATACTTGTATTTAAAGTTTGCAGACTTTCAAATCTTGTTTTCTTGGTACGTATTATTAATCAGTCATGAAAGATTGTTTCAATTACAAAAACTAATCTGCTTAAAGTAATTTGATCTCGCCGTTTCGGCGCTCTTATGTGGCCAATGGCTTTGTACCTCAAAGACAATACAAGCTCTTAAGTATATACGAGTAGACCTGTTCCATGGCGGGCTACCCGTCAGGCCCGGTCTGAACCCGGTTTTATAGGTTGGCCTTAAACACTTATATTCTTAATAAGTTCAGCTCAAACTCATTAAAGTCCGAAGTTTTATTGATGCAGCGGAAATAATTACAAGACAAGAAAATAACTCTGTTATTCACAATTCTTCCAGGGTTCTAAGGATCCTAAATTCTTCAAGATTTAGTGTAATTAGGAAAAATAGCCGCAGTCAATATTATTCAATCAAAACTCCCGAATTATTTATCAAATACGCCTATAAATAATGTCTAGAGGCTAGGGCTAAAACTCCATAAAAAAATAGAAAATGACACAAACTTTTTAGAAATTACAATTAAGTCCCTAAAAACAGAAAAATAGAAAATTAAGGGCCTAAACGACAAAATTAGGTCCCAATAGGGTGGGGATCATGCCATGAGTGTTGGTCGTTGGGCCGATTCCGATTGGAAAAGTGTCAGAAATCATTGAAATCCGACCCAAAAATCCAAAATAAATAGTAACCGAATTAGCCACTTTTGTCAATTTTCTCCAAGAAAACCAATGCCCTCTCATCTACGTCATGACAAACCGGGCTAGATTGTTGTATAAATACCTAAGCACGGTTCAATCAACAATATATTATACGTATTATATATTCTGTTTAATAGTTATAATCATGCCTTTAAAATTCTTGGGATATTTTCTTATCACCTAACGGGGGAACTTAATTTTGTTGATGTGAGCCGGCACAAATTATGCTTGGAATTAGAACTGGCCAAGGGCCCATCAGCCCGCCCAAGCCCATCCTTCATGGATTGGGTTTGGACAATTAAATTAGTTTATAAGTATATCCGGCCCAAACTTGTAGTAGTCCAATCAATATATAAGATGGACTTGTTATTAGTTCTTTTTATTTGTCATTTTAGAATATAAATACAACTTTAATAATTATCTCCAATTTATCCTGGTATTAATTAAAAAAGAGATTAGGTATTGGTGAAATTATAAAGTGGTAATTACGAATAAAGGGAATTTTATCAATGATACATTAATCATTTTAATGGTATATTAAATTTTTATTGATTTTGGTGAAAAACCCAAAGCGACTAGTTTTTGAAACCGGAGGGATTAGTATTATTTTAACCCTATCAAAAAACATTGTTCTAAGTATCGATTATTATAAAAAAAAAAGTAATTAGTTTCTCTTTTTGAGAGTAATTGTGTGGATTGAAACAAAAAAATCAACTATGACTATTGGATTTCCGACAGTTCATTATACAAAAGATTTACATGTCCTATTAACTATTGATCATTCCAAAAATTACTATATTAATAAGCAGAATTAAAAATTTTTATTTCATAGAATATAATTTTGCGGGCGGCCGGACTGACCTTGGATTTTGGTAATTTTATAATGGCCCATCCCTACCCTGCTGCTAATTTGTACTAGTTAGATCTGGGATTGAGTTACTAATTTTTTGCTTGGCCCGAACCCGGCTCATCCCAAATCCAGACCAGCCCGACCCATGCTCAGGTCTACTTGGAATGGTGCAACTCCTCAAGTGGTATGCTCATGTTTCTATAGGAGATGTTCTTTTTTCATTATGCTGTTGACTCTATCTAATGAATCTAATAGCATGATTCCTTATTTTTCTTTAGATTCCAAAAATTCATCCTGCGGCTACTCTGCAACCTCATCAATCATTATTGAACTCCTTGTAGTTATATATAATATGTATAAATGTTAATATAAATAATTTGTTTCTATTAATTCTACAAAAGAATTATAATAAAAAATTATTTACAGGCCATGGGCCGGGCTTGGGAATGATTTTGTAAGCCCGGCTCAAGCCCAAAGTCTTAAAGTGTGGGCTAGGCAGGGCTTGAATTGATAGTTTTAATCGAAAGTCCGACAAATCCTACATCGGCCCGCCCGAGGAACAGGTCTAGATACGAGACTATTGCGACTTCTACAATTTTACTCAGGGAATTGATCAAGCCAAGGAAGCTTGTTATCATCGTCGGCATGTACAGAAAGTACTGTTCTTAACTCTGAGCTCTTTTAATGTGGTTGTTATATCTGCTCGTGAGAGTAATAATTTGTTGTATGCTTTTGAACTACAAATAGTAGGTTAATTTGTTACTACCGAAACCCAGTAACGTGTCAGTTTGGAAAGAATTCAATTCAGTTCATGTTACACATAAAATTGTACAACAATGAACTGACTTCAAAATATGGTACTAACTAGTATAGCCGTAATTTTGCTTGTAATGCCAACGATGAAATCACATGGGGTGCGAAAAAATTGACGTTTTACTAATAATTTTATTTGATTATATTTAATAAAAAAAAGGATGTGCGATTGTAGTTGATTTAACATTCAGTTTCTTAATTGTTACCGTGATTTTCAGATTCGGACTGGCCTTCGAACCGATAAAGAGAACATGTCATAAATTTAAGGTTCTATCAGATTAAATTGGTGGTCGAACCGGTCATTAAGTGAATCGGTATTTGATCCGATCAGTTGGTTCAACCGATCGTTGACCTGTCCTAGGCCAAAACAAAATTGGTTAAAAATCTACCGAACCAGTGGCTCGTCTAAAAACCGTCTGGTTTCAAAACTATGATTCTTACACACAAAATCAAGTGCTATGTCCTAATCAATTTAAGAAAATAATTTTTGAAATCATACAATTGATCAGAATCTATAATGTGAAAAAAGGACCGTACACTTTGAACTCTATTTATACATATGATTGGATTTGTATGGAGTCTTTTTCTACGTCTATATATTGACCTAATATCTCGGAAGACCAATCCAATATTGGATCATAAGTTCAAAGGAGCACTATTGGTAATTCTCTTAAGTTCAAATGATTGTCAAGTTAATGCTTTTATTGAAATTGTTTTTAGGTTTTATTGTCATTTAGATTTAATAAAGAATTAAAACTTTACCAATTCCCAATCTATTATATAGAGGACAATATATATCCTTGTCGTGCCAGCAAACTCGAAAGGTGTATAAATAATTTAGGTCAAATTATATAAATTTGACATGAGACCAGTGTACCAAACATAACAAGCCAAAGGGCTAAAACAGAAATCGTCAATGCTAAAATGAAAATAGTTTTATAGATATATCCGTGGATTCTTTGATTATATGTTTTATAAAATAGAATTCTCAATGATAATATGATAATAGCTTTATAGATAGAGAATACACTTTATAAGATTAGCTACAGTAGATAGTTTATGTTGAAGAAATTCTTGAAAATAACTTGGATAATCTATGAAGTCGTAATAACTTTCATATTAAAACTAATTTGGTGGTTCTCCCAAATTTTTCAATCCGATAAAATCAGAGTAAATCAAGAACTTAGAATGGATTTTCGTTGTGAAGAAAAAATGAACCAGTAGCAAGCCTTGCCAAAAATCGCCTGTAAGTTGCCAATGCCGGGTTTTTATAATCCTGAAACGAGAAGTTGCAACGGTTCAAAGAAAAAATGTTGCTAAAAGTCGTGTCCAGCCGAGCAGTTGTGACGGTTCTAAACAGAAGCGTTGCGAAAGGTAGCTCTCGGACCCTCGTAAGCTAAGTATCGTAATAGAGTTCGAATAAGTGTGCACTCCGCATTTTCTTGAGTTGTTCGATGAAATATTACAATCACATTAATCAACTAATTAATCCAATTACACTAAAATACTAATAGTTTATTTGGTCTTGAATTCTATTTAGTAATTAACTTCTTCTTATAACTATTAGCTCAAGTACTAGAATCACAAAATTTTTCTCACCTTTGTCCTCTTCACTGTAGTAATTTGGCATTGTATTAAGCATAGAACTCCATTTTTGGCATTGCAAATCTCATTATTTTATCGAATTCTTAAGAAAGAAAAACTCATATGACTACTTTTTCATGAAATAAGATTAATCATTCTTATCTTGATTTGAAGGATCATATTATAGACCAGAAATATTTGGCATGATTTGGAGAAAAAAAATCAAAGCCTCAATATCATAGGCACGATTTGAAGGAAAAATTGAAGGGTAAACTTAGAAAACATGCCATATGATTTGACCGTTTTGTAAAAAGGTTCCCGTGGAATTTTTTGTTTTAAAAGGGTGAATGTTGTTTCAAAAGTTGGCAAAAACATGCTTTTCAAAATTTTGAAACCACATTTGGAAGGGTAATCTCAGTATATCAATAAATTCAACATTCTTATAGTTCAACTATATTATTTGTGAATTATTTATAAATATTTGAGTAAATTTCGGAAACTTTTCATTTTGTTATAATTTTTTAAACTTATCGTTAATTTTTAATTAATATATATATTTGTACTTCTCAAAAAAATTCTAAAATTATCACTAACGTGTATGGTATTTTTATGAATAAAGCTGCAAAATTTCACTTCAAAATGGACAAGATTACCCTTCCAAATGTTGTTTCAAAATTTTGAAAAGCATGTTTTTGCTAACTTTCGAAACCACATGCACCCTTTTGAAACAAAAAATTTCACAAAGACATTTTTACAAAACAGCCAAATCACATGGTATGTTTTTTAAATTTACCCAAAATTGAAAGAAATGAAAACTTACAAATAAGATATGCAAACCTGGGCGTTTAGAACCGAAGATGAGGACTCAAGCCAAAGTATGGAGACCGAAATAAAGAAAAAGTACATAGAAAAAGAAAGAGATGAGTGAAAAAAAGGACCAACATATGTGAAAAATTGAGCGGCACCGAAAACATAATTGACGGTAGAATGTTCTTTTTACTATTAAAATATTATTTAATTGATGAACCAACATTCTATTTAATCTTCTACCTATAGAAGATGAGATAGATAATACTTAAAATTTAATATGCCATATCAGATAGAGAGAGGGGCTTGAAAGATCTATTGTAGAGTTATTTTCTAACTCAATATCTATTTTTATATATGTGATAAAAAAAAACAATAAACATGCTAATGGATATGCTCTAACGGTCTTGGGATTAAAATTTACAATCTATTTAAGATTTTTTTTAACGAACCCGGGTATTTATAATATCATACTCTAAATTAATAATATGTGTTCCATTAATTATAATATAAAATATATGTTATTAATTCTGGGTATTTAAAATACCCAACTCCATATAAATTGAGTCGATCCATTTCAGTGTCAATTTCAATGTCACTCATTTTTTTTTGGTAACTAAGGGATTTCTACGTTGGTCAATCAAAATCTAACCGGTGTTAATTTTTAATTTATCTCAAGTATTTTTTGCCGAGTATGAAAATCTTCATTAATATACCCACGTATCAAGCTTCTTTTTAATTTGATTTTTAAAAATCATCGGGCTATTTACAACAAAAAATTAACGCGTGATATTCATCGAATAAATTGTGCATTTTTTGGAAGTTTAGTGACCTACAATTATCCTTTAAAAAATTATAGGTAAAGGGTATGCTTTAGCCTTTAAAATACTAGGTAGCATATTACGGAAACTCCTAGACACTAACGTTTCCGTGTATCGTGTCTGTGTCGGAAACCAACACTCGACACATTTCCCCCAAGTTTCCTAGCCTATATTTTTTCGAAAATGACATTTCTTCATGTTGGTGTCCGTTTTGGTACCGTGCCTGTTTGCTACCTAGTTAAATATATAATTTGATACCTTATCTCTATCTCGACCCATTTATTAATACAATATCCTAATGATCACCTACATAGCATATAAATACAGAGACGAGCATTGCTCAATGTGGTTTGTCTTGTCGATTCAATACAGAAAAGAAAACAAATAATTCATCATCCATCAACTGTCGTCCATGACAGGTCAAACTCATTAGCAGACAAATCAACTAATTTCAGGACAAATTTTCTCAATTTCATAATAAAACATTTTATTTTCACATTACAACCTTGTTTGAATTCAATAGGACCATCAACAACAACAACTCACATTATCAGTATTCTATTTTGTTTGCTTTCTGTAAATATTTAAATTTCAAAATAATATAGCCAAGATGAATAAATATGCTCTTAAAGAGAAACAATATTTTATCCATTCTGACCCCCTAAACTTAACAACTTTTTTGTCTTAGCCTCCAAAACTTTCAGATGAACCTCTTGGCCTCCTAAACTTGGCACAATTGACCCTCTCAGACCCCTCAAGTTGACACAAATAACTCTCCGAACTCCATGAAGCTTAAAACTAGGCAGGTGGGTCGTTTGTGCCAATTCGAGGGGGGGTGAGAGGGTCAAAATTGTGCCAAGTTGGGGGAGCTCACAGGGTCATCTAAAAGTCTGAGGGCTAAGAGGAAAAAGTTGCCATGTTTAAGGGGCTCAATATGAGTTTTGCCAATATGTTACTGCAACCTTTTCAATTAATGCTTTCAGGCTCAGAATTTTAATGTTGCCTTGTTTAGTTTGGTTCTTCAAAACAGACAGAACTCAACTTGGTTTTGTTGTTACCTTAGAATTTCAAATTTCAAAATTCAAAAAAAATTAGTTATTGTTTCATAAAAAAGGTTCTTCTATCATTTACTCGAGAACTACGTAGGCATTACATTACTAATTCTAGCTTTCTCCTAGTACTATACAAACCAAAATCTAGTAAACATTCTGACCCCTCAAAAACTATTTTTAGCAAAAAAAACCCAATTACTTAACCCAAAAAGTAAAGGCCAAGGATTTTACCATTAAAGTCTGATTCTTTTACATTTTATCTTCACACGAAATCTTCCTGGCTTTGTCCCTTTGTGTGTCCAAGCAAAGCTTTTTAAAGCCTTCTAATACTGTCTCATTTGGCAATGGACCGCCGTTGTAATGTTGCCGCTCAGCCCATATTTGTCCACTTCGGTTTCCCACGTCATATCCAGGTGTCGACGAGTAGCTTGCGTCCATGAGCATGTCACCTTCGAGAATTCGAAGAACCTAATTCAATGTAACGCATATAATAGTCAAAAAGAAGCTCTTCGCGAGTAAATAAAATTTGTTGGGAGTTAAACTTTATTGGCCGAAGACATCATTTGCCCCCTCGAACATGGCATAAAAGTGCACAAGTTTGCCCCCTAATTGCCACAAATCAACTTCTGATTGGAGAAAGAAAAATGACATTTTTGAAAAGCTAAACCAACCAGAAGCTGACACTTGGCATTAAGGGGGCTAACTCACTTTTGCAAAGTTCAAGGGGCTAGTTGGAACTTTTGAAAGTTCAGGGTGGCATCTGGATTTTCGTGCCAAGTTTAGGGGGGGGTCTAGATGCATTTGGCGAACTTTATTCATATGAAAATTCCTTTGTACCTGGGACATGCGAGGCCTTGATTGAGGGTCCCGCCTTATGCATAATGAAGCGGCGTGAAGCATACAGTAAACTTCCTGTTCGGAAAAATTGTTCCTTAGTCGTGGATCGATCAGTTCATCGATAGCGTATTCTTCCAAAAGAGGGCGTGCCTATTTCAAATTTAGACAAAATGTGAGATTAAATCACCCATTCCGTGAGGAAACTGGTTTTAGAAGTATATACCCATTCCGTGAGGCTTTGCTGGCCCTTGGGTCGACTTATATCCACTGCTTTTCTTCCTGTGACAAGTTCAACCAGTACAACCCCGAATGAATAAACATCAGCCTTTTCGGTTATTTGACCACTCTGAGCATATTCTGGAGCCAAATACCTGAGGAAGGTAGGCCTTTTATTAAGTATGTAACTATGAGGGGAATGAAAACTAAAAGGCGAAGGCATTAATTTCAAAAAAAATACCCAAATGTTCCAATAACTCTAGTTTCAACTCCAGTATCTCCATCAGGCTGCCATCGAGCCAGGCCAAAATCTCCCACCTAGAGTCCATAAAAAGGTCAGACAAAAAAATTAAGCGAACTGTTTTCATGAACCTTGGCATCACACTATAAAATGCCTCGAAAAGCAGTTTGTCAAGAACATGATATGACATCAAGCAGTTATTTAAATTTTTCAGCATTTAACTCTTGCTAGCTGATGCAAAAGGGAAACCATAGTAATTGAATTCTACTTTCGAAAATATATAATGAAAATATAGAAACAGCATGTGGAAATTTCCATACCAGTGGTTCAAAATCATGAGTTATGAGAATGTTGTTTGGACGCATATCACGGTGGACAATACAGCCTACTCTGCATTCTTCATGAAGATAGCGTAGCCCTCGAGCAGCTCCCACCGCAATCTTCTGACGTGCAGACCAATCTAGTGCCTCCTGATGACGACCTGAAACAATCTCAGACTTAATTTCTACAAATTCAAACATAAACCTATAAAAATAGCTATGATAATACAAAAAGCAGACTTCAAAAACTAAGCACAGGAATTCATTCAAGAAGAATCTTCAAAACTCTAAATTTCATTGGTTGTTGACCCTTGTGATGTTTAGTTTGGTTAGTGACAAACTCATTGAACAAAATGGCATCACTGGTAGGTTGCGATTGCCAAATTGTTCAAAGAGTTCGCAAAAAACCGCACCATTAGACTTTCAGAGTGAATGAACATTACAAAAAATGTTCAATTGCATGTCTAAGCTACAAGAGGAATTACCATAAAGATGAGAATCTAGTGACCCGTTGCATATATATTCGTACACCAATAACCTTCTTTTGTCCTCAATACAGAACCCAATAAGCATAACAACATTTCTATGTTGTGCACAGCTCAAGACTTCAACTTCCGAACAAAATTCAAGATCCCCCTGTGAACTAGCCAATTTATGCTGTTTAACAGCAACAGCCTGACCATCTGGCAGCACACCTCTGTGAACCGATCCAAACCCACCCTCTGCCAAGAAATTAGCTTGTGAAAATCCACCAGTAGCAAGCTCCAACTCAGCATAGCTAAACCATTTTGGGGGCTTTCCAAACACAGGCGCCTTATGTTGACATATCGAGCATAAAGGAGGAGGGCCTAGAGGGGCATTTCTGGCCAATGATATTGCTTCTCTTACATTTCCACCTAGGTCTAGATCAGTCCTATAATGGGACATTCCAACTCCTGTTTGTCGATTGAGTTTCGAGAACTTCGCCAGCAAAGCTTTAGTACTTGGTTCTTGAGAAACATTTGTACTTCTCTTTGAGCCTTCTTGAAATTGTCGTGATGAATGAGTCTGAGAACTAAGAAATTCCCCTATCCATGGTTCAAATCTTAAACTTGCAGAAGCTGTAGATAAATGTTCACTATCTGAGTCTGAACTAGATTCATCAATAGTCATATTTTCCTTGTTATTCACAGGACCCTCTTTCTTCAGGTCATTTGTTTCCGAGATAAAAAAGGGAGATGTTCCAGGATCACTCGACACTGATGATGTGCCAGCTTCGGTAGCAGTAAATGGTGTCCCTAGCTCAGGACTACTAGTCGGAGTGACAACTGGGCCTCGTATGGACTCCGAGGAGTTTTTGGGGCAACTTTTAGAAGCTTCTTCTTGTTCAGAAGGTATTGGGCCCACACCTTCAGCATTCTTTGACGTTCCAACCAAATTCAAACGGAGAACTTTGGGCTGGGAACGTTTCATGACAACTATGTTGCATTGTAATTCTTCCATGCAACGTTTTTCCTCATGCTTCAGTTGTCTGTAAACAAGCAAAATATCTTTCAGTGATATTCTTTGGACTGAAAGCATTAAAATAAGTGCTGGATCATTGTAAGTATTCTGTAACTGCTCCAGAAAAATCTAGTCTACATTACAAACTTAGAGGTCAAGTGTTTGCTTTTAAAGATAGATAAATGCATCAACATAATTTAAATAAATAAATGAGATGCCAAAGAAAAGCGTTACATACTTGTCTAATACGACCCAATTGGCCAGTATTCTCTTGGCCTCTGCAGCCACTGCCCCACAGGGTGACCCAGAAACAATTTTTATCTTCACATTAATCTGTGTGATTATAAAACAAATCATCAGCATTGTGACAATGAAAATGAATTATAGCATTTCATCAATCAAATACAAACATTGCATCAACTCACTCGCCTTGTTAGGATCATAAACATCATGAAGCTGAAGAATCATCTGGGAGCAAGAATCTGTGATATCACATTTCTGATCTGAGGTTGCCCCTGGTTGAGACTTTTTATGACCACTGGCACAGTCACCAGCAAATCTCGGAAAACCCCACAATTTTCGCCCTGAGGAAACGCCGAAAAAAGAAGTTGCTTGATCATATATGCCAACAAAAGCAAATAGGATACAGGAATATGGCATTACTAAATTCCATCACTAAGTTCAAAACAATTCATAAGCAGAACAAGCTGAAAATTTCAAAGATGAACTCCATACAACCAACCAACTAAGCCTTAAATTACACGCTAGGTGGGGTCGGTTATATGGATCTTCCTACGCCACGAAGCTCTATCAAAAGCCAAATTTTCATCCCAATGGCAATAACATAAACTCCATGACATAAATATATTAAAAGGATAAAAAAACTTTTCACAAATTTTGTCCAAAAACAACTAGCAGTTTTCCCCAAATTTCTTTACAAACAGGAAAGGCATGAAAAATTATCCACCCCATCACTATATTGGCACCTTGATACCAGCAGCAAGTTATCAGTTACAAACAATAACATGAGCTTACTGTTATGAAGCTGGACTGCTACGAAAATAAATGTGGACCAATTGTAAGAAAGTGCAGGATACATCATATTGTAATAGCTAATATACCAAAAAAAACAAAAAATGCCACAAAAATTTCAAGAGGCAAAGTAGCTCTCAAATGAACAGAAGAAGATGAGATAAAAAAAAGGCACCTGGACTCTGTGAAGGAACAACAACAAGCAGAGTAATACAGTGTCCAGCTTGAACAACATGAGTCAAAGCCCAAACCAAGGCAGTTTTAGGAATCTCCTTGGATGCCTTAACAGCAACCACAACCTTCTCGGCGACATCAGAGCCGCTTGTCTCTTGTTTTCCTCTCTTTTGTTCTCTATTCATCACTACCACCAGAAAATGTATATAAAAACTCCTTGGTCCTTATAGAATCAAAGTCTCAAAACCCATCATCAAGTGCCTGCAATTACACAAACAGTACCAAAAATGTAAAATCAAAAATAAATTATGAATTATTTGATTGGATTAATAGAAAAGCACCCCCGACAAGAAAACCATACCCTTCTAGTCATAAACAGAAGCAGAGGCGCCTTCATTGACATGACAATTTTCACCATTCCATCTAAATTCCGCAAGTATAACACACAAAACGCCAAGAGTTTCCCCTTTCAGGCTGTCTTTCTTTTACGGGAGCCAAGAAAATCTAGGAGATCTGGATTTCCTTTTTGGCTCAAAAAGCAAGAAGCTGATTCCACTAGCTCAATTTCGACAAGAACTAGCTTGTTCGCCTTCAAACTTTACAGTAAGAACCAACTACACTGTTTGGGAAGGTGCGAAAAGACACTTCAAACTAGAGATCACTATCTGCCACAAAGTAGAATTTCTCTTTGAGCCTTCACATCATCAAGTCAAAACAAATGAAAGGAACAATTCCACAAATGTTGATTGTAGATTTTCTACTCTAATTGACCAAATATCGCCAAAAAATCTACAGCACTGTTATGAAGCTCAATACCAATCAATTTGACCACAGTAGCTCCAACCTTTACACCTGGAATTTTGAACTGTAGCAAGCTCTATTCATCTTCAAAAGCCATCAGTCTCCAAAGCCCTTGGTTCTGTACATCAATACAAAACGAAATAAACATGATACATGAGATGGAATACTGTCTGGTTACACAGAAAAAACGGAAGAAAAAGAAAAAAAAAGGATTGATGAAGTTAAAATCCAAAAATGACATCCAGAAAGAACAAAAGTTAACAGTAATACCGATTCATTCACACATAACACCAAAAACAACTTTAAATGCGTTCAAATTAAAAAGAAATGAGAGAAGAAGAAATTCCTAATTACTTAAGCAGAATAGCAAAATTAGATCCAGAAACTAACAAAAACCATTAGGCATTATAATAAAGTAATCTTTCGTATAGAAAACTGAGAACAGTAATCACAAAAAACAATAAAAAAAGAACAGAAGCGCGTGTTCCGAGAACAATTTTTTATTCAGGCTTCAAGTGAAGATGAGAAAAGAAGAGGAAGAAGACGAAGAAAATAGAGTGCGAAAATGAAGGAAGAGAAAAATCTTACAGAGTTAGCTTACAAAAAATGAGCTCTGGAAATTGGTTGATTGTTGAAGATGATAGAAGCACAAAACCGTCTCCTTTATACATAAGTGAAATTAATTACAATGTACAGTAAAATTTGAGCATTGGGCCGGACATCGTATCGGTCAGTTCTAAAAGTTAAACGTTCCTAAAAATTTTATTAAAATTAATAAAAATTTAATATTTTATCAAATAATTAATGCATCTCTATAAAAAAAATTTTCTTAATTACCACATTATAATTTCATTTATATATATATTCTTTTCTTTATAATAGCTAGTAAATTTTAAAAAAATTATAAAAGTTGTATCGATATTCTAAAATGATAAGTAAAAGAAATTTGAGTAAAATTATTAAAACGACTAATGCAACGTTTATAAGTATTGCTAGAGATTCCCAGGTTATGTACGATTTTTTATTGTTTGCAACACTTTTTAAGTTTTTTATGATACTTTTTAGGTTTATTATAATATATTTTTTATGTCGCTATAGCCTATTTAAAAAATAGTTTCTAAGTTAAATATGATAGATTTATAATAAAATCGATCGAACCGACCGATAATAACGCTGGTTTGCAGAGTTGCGCTTTTCTTGGGGCGTAGCCGTCGATGGAGTTTTAAGAGCCCTTGATCTTAAGTAAAATTACAGATTGGGTACTGAGTGAGGGCGTCGGTTTTGAATGTCAGAGCGGCGTCGTTTCAGTTGCATTGGGAAAGAAACGGCTTTTGTTGCTTTTGTCGTTTGATCAAATCCTTTCAACGTTACACCGCGTATCACGTCAGTCACCACGTCTTATATTTAATTTATTTAAATCACAGCTAATTAATTAATTAGTAATATTACAGGCTATTCTATTAAATTATTTTTAACGCCAAGCCGTCACTTTTGAGAAGAGTTATATTTTAACATTTTCCAGTTCAGGATTTTCTTTTAAAGTAAAAATCTATAGTTACAGTAATATTTAAAGAACTTTTGATCAAAAAAATATTTAAAAAACTTAGTTGATACATTATACTATTAAATACAAAAATAGAAAAAGAGTTATCATTATGTTTTTCATTTGATGGCATTGTTAACAGGGCGGACCTGACAACTTGGGCTTTAGTCAAATAATATTACTAGTCGCAAAATAGGCCTTTAATAAAAAATATTATAATAAATATTTATTTTTTAAAAAAGTAGGAATTAATTTTAATTTTTTACTTTTCATAAATTTAAAAAGTGTTTTATTAATGGGATTATTATTTTTAAATATTTATATTTTTTTAATAATAATAATTAAAATTATAAATAAAAAATATATTTTTAGACCTATTTTAATTATGAGTCCTAGACGATTGTTTTGTTCCATCACCCCTCAAAATCGGGCCTAAATTTTAAAAGAATATATAAATAAAAGCCGGCAGTTGTTGGGTTGGTCGGTTTTGTTCATTGGTTAAATCACCTTTTTATGGTTCGGTACAGGGTTTGTGGACTTCAAAGTCCTATAAGGATTAATGTGTGCTACGGATGATATAAAGTGAGAAATGGGAAAATGAGGTTTTGCCATACTAGATTCTACCGTGCTCTACTGCTCAAACCTAATTTTAGGAGTGTGTGAAGGGTTAGTTTAGCTTAGAGTTACGGATCTATGAAAGTAACGATCAATATGGTTTTGTGTATGAAGTATTGACATTCTTCATAAAAAAATGTAATGAAAGTTAATGATTGTTTTGATTATGAAAGCTATTAAAACGAGGTTGAGTTGGGATTAGATTCTAACGTTTAAAGTTGAAACATGTTTTCTGTGAATAATGTGACAACGAAATTTCTAATACAATATGTAATCTTTCTCTTTAATTATCATAATTTTTCAGAATGCATGATTTTCTTTGCCGCCTAATTGTTCATATTTCAAATCGTATTTTAATGAAGATGGCTTCATAGTGAAGTTATTGTGTTTTGAATTGAATACATTAAAAATTGGACTTCTTAGAATAATATTCTGTACTTTGAAAGGATTCGATTTCAATGTTTATTTGAAAACGCAGGAATACACGCGTAACTCTTGCATTAAGTGTACTAATAAAGAAATTGTACTTTGATTTGAATAAAATAATTTACCAAAACCATAGTTAAAATCAAGAGTTTTTTTATAAAGGATCGGATATTTAATGCCTCTTTTGTTGGATGCTTGACACATATATAGTTTATATATTATAATGATAAAAATTACATATATATCAAGTATCAAACGAAAAAAATATTAAATAACTGATACTATATAAAATTTGCCTAAATCAAAATGAGGATGGAGTATTGAACCGTTGAAATTTCAAACAAAAGCAAGAATCTAATTTTCAAAAGCATGGATATCATTTTTCCTCTTTTATTTCTTGTCTTCCTATTTTAATTTGAATATAGTCTCTTCAATCCGCAATTTCAAATGAAGTCCCTGTACTTGCTCATTAAACTTTGCTTAACTTGTCTATGCTAAACTTTCAACATTTTTATATTGTCACTCTAAATTCGCTAAAGGTGAATCAATTTAATATTTAAAGCTGATGTGACAGCTTCGTATAATATTTTGTATTGTGTGGAGTCTAAGTGACTATCTTGTTCGGTTTATACAAGTCGAGAGTGTAATATAATATTTTAAATAAATTTCAGCATAAATTAGCGACTTTGTCCAATTTCATGGAAAAATAGAAAAATTTGAAAGTTTATATTAATAGTTTACAAGTTGAGTCTAATTTAGAAAACAATACCCTATCATCAATGTTTTAAAAAGTGATAGGCGTTAGTCGGGCGGCCAAAATTTCCAGCGCCTGACGGGGGCCTGGGCAGTGGCTTGGAGGATTTGTAATTTTATTTTTTTATATTTATTAATAGATAAATGTATATATGCATTAAAAAATAAATTATAATATAATAATATATTACAAAAACATAGTTTAATATGTGAAAACATAAGTCTTAATGAATTAATACATAAGAACATATCATCATTAAAATCAATTTCTTTAGAACACATTCTCTCAAAATTTTTGTGGTTTATAATATACTATTTTCCGGTTTTAGATTTAAAATGAGAATTGTATGGTGTGAATATTTTGTTGTATATTAGTTTTATCAATCAGTCTATCTTTTTTGAATTGATAAAAGTGAACTATAATTATTCTAAGTATCGATATCTTAAAAATTGAGGAAAAATTGGAATAGACGGTGTCTATATGACAATATATCAATTCAGCTCCTAATAGCACTCGAAAAATAAAAAATTAGATGACAAACTTCAAAATAACGCCCAATTAGAGAGAGATTTCCAAAACACTGCCCACGATGAACTTTAGAAATTGAAATAACAGTAGTGGTAAACTGAGAAGTAATAAATAGGTAGATCAAAATCAAATTGATGCAGTTGTGCATTTATGCAAACAACCCAAGTCAATAGAACAACCAAATTACACATTATTCAATGGTAAAAGCAAAATTTTGCAGCTATGCCCAGTTTGACACGTGTAACGCTATTGATTGTAAACTGCTTGGTATTTGTTGGAGTTTTATAGATTGTTTACATATTTTTATTAGTATGTTATAAGTTGGTTACAAGTTAGTTGTTAGCTAGTTAATCATGGCCTCAACTATAAAACCCACTCTTTGTGATTCATTTCAACTTGAGATTGAATAATATCTTTCTCAATTTCTTTGGTTTATACACTATTCATTTCTAAAATTTTTCGAGGCAATAGCTTGAAAAAATTTTAAAATGAAATTTTTCAAATTAGTAATATGAGAAAACAATCTCAAACTGGCTCTTTATCAATTGAACCTTTTTATAGTATTTGTTTCGATCAATTTATTGTTGTATCTCCAAATATCATAAATGCTAAAGGTCGGTTGGCTCACGTTAGCCTTTTGATAGGTTTCGATTAAAACATCATTTTCCTCTCATGTTGAGCTATACGACAACGTATTAGGGCAGTTGATGTTATTGATCTATTTTCGTGTCACGTTGGCACGAATCATATCTAACAGTAACTACTTTCGATTCTACGAATAATTTGATTATATGTTGATTTCAAGGACCAAACTATTATTTTAACTATAATATGTCGTTTGGTAAGAAAACTACATTTAATCCCGCATATAGTGGTTGTCTTGTATTGATTATACATAGATTTGATTAAATTGTAGCAAAAAGACAAATTTGATGTGTTTAATTATTGAGACATGAACGTGTTGGCCCAGATATTCCTCTTATTTATTATGTCATAAATTATAGCATTAATCTTATTAATTTAAGCAAAAAAAATAAGTTATAAATATGATTGAGTATTTTAATTTATCTGAATTTAAAGGGCTAAAAGATGATTTAGATAAATTTAATGAGTAGACTGATATAGACAATTGTGAAGGTCTAAGATAGATTTAGTATTTTAGTGTTAAATTGAAAGGGCAATAATAAAAATATTTATCGATCGATTCGATTGAATAACCGAATCAAATACAACCAAAATTTAATGGTCATATAAATATAATTTTGTTTT
Source organism: Euphorbia pulcherrima (assembly GCA_947683365.1). NCBI lineage: Eukaryota > Viridiplantae > Streptophyta > Magnoliopsida > Malpighiales > Euphorbiaceae > Euphorbia > Euphorbia pulcherrima. The sequence goes on along the minus strand of CANTUS010000016.1, from coordinate 21,014,421 downwards.
TATTATTTAATTTTTTTTATAATGTATTAGTGCATCTGATAACTATAATTACTCACTTGTTACCACTTGCATTATATATAAATTAACATATTATATTATAAATTTTTAATCTATAATGAAAATAAATTAATTAAATAATAGAACACATTATGCTACAATATATAAGTTCACATATAGTTTATAAATTATTTATAGCTCAACTGGTAAACATATAGTTTATAATAAAAATAACGTGAAGTTAAAAAAATAACGACTGAAAAAATAGTCTTAAAAAATAATGACAATGTTATATAATATATATTTTCAGAAGTTAATATTGCATATGAACTTTTTCTTAATGATAAATGATTCAATTTAAAAAATATTTCAATTAATTGTTTGGTTTAGTTATATCAATTTTTCATCAATTAAAATTAAATTGATCGAATAAACTGAAAATTTATGAAATTTATAAATAAAATCGAATCGTTTACACTGCGTATCGAACCTAACATACCAAACTATATTGGTTCCATCTGTTAATTCGTTAGGATTGGGTTTTAAACACCCTTAAATATGTTTGTAGAAATGAGTGTTGATTTTTTTTTATCATGAAAAGGAAATAACATGCATACAATCTATAAGACATGAGTAACACTATTTAAAAAAAGCATATATTTATTTATTTATTTATTGTAAATGAAAATAAAATTGAAAAATAATGGAGTACATGAGAGAGTAAATTAATTTATCTTGAATTTGGAAACGGTGATTCTTAGAAGACATCAAAGAGATTGATTGTCTTTCACCTTGATCCATAATTAATTAATGTAATTATTCTACTATTTTCCTAGATTCGATTTGGAATAGTACTATGAATTCTCCTTTGCACGTTCAACTTGTGTTTTAACAAGTTTATTTTTTTTCTCCTTACAAATTTTATATTTATTCCATTCAACCCGTAATAAATGTATCATTTTTTAATTCGATTTAGTGGTAGGATCTAGTCCATTCTTAAATATCATTTATTAGAGATTAAATTTTGAGATGTTCATAGAGCAACCTTAAATTTTGGGGCCAGCATCATACCCTTCTTACACCCGCAAATTGGCAGTCGGGGATTAGTCTGGATGTGGACATGACTTAAAGGTGTCGCTCATAATTAAAACCCATTCAGAACCATCTCGTGGTGAAAAAAAAGCAATACTTGCCTAAATTTCAATTGCGGTAATGCGGATGGGTGTTTTACTGTCCCTAAATCCGGTAGAATAAGCCTAAATAAATCTAATATCATGACGAACACTTTCAAATTAAAACTTATTTGACCGTCTTACCAACTAATTCAATCGGATAAATTAAAAATTAATAAGAACTCAAAATAAATATTATTATGATATTATGAACCGTAATATTTTTATATCTGACTAAAAATTCACAATCCTTTACCAATAATCAATTTTTTATATATATCAAAGTAGGTAACCGTCCAAGATCAGCTAGCTCAATTAAGGGCATTGAAATGTGGAAGTTTTTAAACACTACCACTATCCACTATATCAATGCATTAATTAGTGTTCTAAGTTTGCGTGCTGTTCTATTGGTCCTTGATGCAGACAGATATTCAATAATAATTGAATTTTAGTACTATTGTTGTAATTTTCATGTGCTACATAGTCGAACAATTAATAAGGTAAAAAATGGTCCTCAATGAGGAGAGACACTAATATTATAAGGGTCAAATTTATTACTCTTATCCTTAATTGTCAAGTACAATTCCTATGTTTTTATTTACCATCCTTCAGAATTTAACTATTTAAGGATATATAACGGTTTCAAAATTGAAAAATTATAGTATGTCATGGTCGTTATTGGTGTGTCCAAAAATTTCAAATAAAATATGTTTGGTGGAGTGATATTATATTTAATAAAATATACGGTAATCAAGGTCTAAGTGGTAAGCGGTTTGGTATCGTTTAATCAATGTTTCAAATTCGAGTCATAGTGAATGCAAAAAATCTTTATTGAAAGACTCACCCACCACAGCTAGGTGAGTGACCCGGATAAGATCTAGATATAGTCGGAGCAAAGTTCCGGTGAACCAAATAAAAAAAATAAAATAAAATACACAGTAGATGTATACTTGCACATGAAATAAAATTCGGATATTTGGTGAATTTTATGGTTTTTAATGTCTAATAAAATTGGGTCAACCATCAACTAAAATCCACACATCATTAAAAAGAAAAACTAAAATCCACACAAAATTAAAATAGTTAAGTATTAGGCGAATAGTATTAAAATATATGTTGCTAAAATTAAATCAAACAGTTTAATTAGACTAATTTGACCGAATGCTGGCTAAAGCATCTAAAAGCAAAAAAACTCGATGTGACTACAAGTTGTAACACTTTCTGGTCAAACTAGTGAATTGGCTAATGCACATATATAGTTCTTTCAAAATTTTTTTCTTGAATAAACTCTTACTAATGCTTTTTAAATATTATATTTTCAAAGTGACTAAATGAATTAAGACCCCTTAATCTTAGTATGAAAAATTAGGTGTCACCTTAAATTTTTAAAAGTTTTAACTAGCTCCTTGAACTTGAAAAAAATATATCAATTTGCCTGCTTAGTGCCATGTGTCAGCATCGTGTTGGTTTGACTTTTCAAAGATGTCATTTTTTTATTTTCTTTCATCAATCTGAAGCTGACACGTGACAATGAGGGAAAATTAGCGCACTTTTCCCAAGTTCAAGTGGAAGTGGCAAATTGGAACTTTTAAAAGTTTAAGGTGTTATCTAATTTTTCGTGTCAAGTTTAAGGGGCAAATGATGTATATAAGATCTTAAAAAGTCTATAGAAATTTAGAGGGTATTAGACCTTTTCGTCAGGCGGGCCGAGCCGGATTTGGTCGGACTTTTAACTAAAAATGTTTACTCAAGTGCTGCCCAAACCTATGGTTTAGAACTTCAGGCTTGAGCCGAGCTTACTAAGTATTTCCAAGCCCGGCTCATAGCCCATAGATAATTTTTTCTTTTAATATTTTGTAAAGTAAATTGAAAAAAAATATATAGGCTCTATACAAAAATGTCTAAATTTTGCGTACAATTACATTTTTTAGTAAAATTCTTATATATATAGTTAAAGATTTAGTAGGTTAAAATATAAAATTCTATACAAACCTATTAAATATAACAAAAAAAATATAAAATAAATATAATTTTTATTCGTCGGACCGGACTCGGATGTTTATATAAAAACCAAGCCCGATCTATAGAATATCAGGCTTTTATGGGTTTGGGCTTGGGCCAGACTTTGTAATAAAATGAGTGTCCAAACCCGACCCATTTAAACGGGCTCGGACTGGGCCCGACCTGCAAACACGTCTAGATGGTACCATGAATTTTGCCTTTTTTTATATGGAGAAACATACATACTATTCTTTTAAATATAAATAACAAGTATTTCATTAAGTTAATTTTGTTCGACACTTAATCATAATTGATGCTTTCCATGGAGTCGAACCTATATATATGTTAAGAGAGTCGAACTTAATTCTCATTTTATATACTTAACCTCCATTACCAATTGAAATACATGCATACTATTTAAGTTCAATCCATCAATAAGCATAAAAAGAATAAGCAATAGATCAAAAAGAAGAAGAAAAAGAAAATGTAGGGTAGATGGTAGCATGGCTTTTGTCCAAAAAGATTATACGTGAAATTCAAAGCCACTTTTTCTAGGGTTAAACAATTTCATGTCTCAATGGGTAACAAATCATTATAAATACATCAAATAAACAAAAAATGTTCCCTACAACATTGACTATCCACATGACATTTACCCATTTTGGTTTCTTGGTGTTGGTGTGGTCCTAAGGATGGCATTGTCACCTCTCCACTCTCGGGTGCTTTTCACCCACTTGGCATGTTTTTTAATAGCTTAATCTTAGCAAGGGTCCCTTTCTCAATCAATTAAGTTATAATTAAGGTTGAGAATCTAAGTTTGCTAATAAATCCAACTACTTAACATAACTATCATAATTCTGATCACTTTGATTAATTCTAATGCAAGATAGGGTTTATAATCCACCACAACTTAATGATTAGTTATATGACCGTAATTTTGTACGTAATCCACCACAACTATATACATACATAAATAGGGTTCTTATATTTTCCATTGATTTAATGATCACAATTTTGAGAATGTGAAATAGGTAACATATTTAGAGTATCAATAAATTAGTTTTAGGTGATTATGAGCCAGTTTGACATTGTTTTTTAAGTTGCTTTCAGAATAAGTTGCTCTTACAAATTTCTAATAGAACTACATATTTTGACTTTGAACAACATATTTTGATATTTCATACTGATTAATTAGTAACTGCCGGATTTATTTTTTCCAAAATGAATGAAATCTGCAGCTTTAAAAAAAAGCTTGAAAATGAAATTTTTCAGAAAAGCCGCTTAAAAAAGCCGCAAAAATTGACAGCCAAATTGATCCTATATCTTATCTTATAAGAAACTCATAAGTTAAAAGTTGTCTATTGTTTTCCATAACTTATTTTAAGCCGCATATAAAGACTTAAAATTTGATCAAATAAAAGACAAGTATACTCTCATTTAATTTTATACAGTTTATCTTTTATAATATCTACAATGTTCAAGCCATGCATTTTACTAAACAGTGCAACTAGTTACAAGTAAGTTATAAGAAACACTTCAACTTTATATTTTTAATCTACTTATATGTAATAAGCCAAAAACAATTAAAATGACAAACGTTCCTGAACAAACATAATATTTAAGGTTGAAGCTAGTTGTCTAACATAAAACTAATTAACTTATGGCGAATTTCTTAGCCTAGTTGTTAAGAATAAATTTATGATCTCTAAAAGCCTCAATATCTAGTCACATTCGAGGTGGAGTGAATATCTTTCTTTGTGTTTATTGCAAGTACAATTGGACAAATTTTTTATAAAAAATAATTAACTTGTTTGAAACTCAATTTATATTACAAATAAACACACTCTTTAATCTAGTTTATTTCCAATGCAAATTCTCGAATATTTTCCTACAAAGTGTAATTTGACCAAATTATTACTCGTCAGAATTAAAGTCATCAACGAGTCTAATTTTTTTTTTCTAATCCGGGCCAAAACCGTTTAGGAAGAAGACTTCTATAATATGAAGTGACTCATTGCAAAAATTTTTTTGTTTTTCTTAGGACTTAATTAATCTACAAGCTTGTCTACCACTATAGTGTATTTAGGATCATGTACCACTATAGAGTTACTATTTAGTAGAGAATTTAAAACTCCTGTAAAGTCACTATTGAGTGGGATTTTCCTCTAGGGTACCCATAAATTGAGATTTCCAATACCTATATAAAGTTACCTTAGAGTGAAATTTTAGTTACTATAGCATAAAGTGATCTACATCCATAGAATTACTATTGACTGGAGTCCCCTTACACAATAGTAACTATGTAGAAGTACCTATATGTTTTATGTTAACTAGTAGTTCAAATACATGACAATATGCAGTTTTTTCTTATAATTTATCTTGATTCAAAATATTACATGAATTGCACAGTTTTGAAGGTTCTTAATAGAGTTTGAGGGTTGAGATCGAAGTTTCTTCGGTTAAAACACTTTTATATACAATTAGTTTACCAACTGAAGTAGACGAGGACGAAGTGAGTTGCTTAATTGCTATTATATAGTTAGTTTAGTGTTTAATAAACTAAATTAAACAGAGTACATATTTGATATGTTAAATTATGAAGTATAGTATCGAGCTCATTATTATTTGCTTTGAATAAATTTTGAGAAAAAGAAGAAACTTTTTTTTGAAGTGCAGATGCACAGGAAAGTACTGATATATGGAAACTTACAGAAATCCTTTTCAGGGCCATGATATATAGTACTAATTTAGTAAAGCTTCCAAAATTAATTGTAAGATAGATTAACGGATTACCGATATGGGTTGGTCTAAGTGGTAAGCGACTTAGTATCACTTAAGTAAGGTCTCGAGTTCGAGTCCTAGTAGATGCAGAAAATCCTTATTGGGAGACTCACCTTCCACACCTAGGTGTGCGCCCCGGGTCAAATCTGGATATAGTCGAAATAATGCTCTGATAAACCAGATGGAGAGTAAAAAAAAGATTAATGGATTATGTATTTAAGTAAAATACTTAAAATAAACTTTTTTTATAATTATTTTTTTCTTTCGTCCGGAATATTATCTCTTAGTTTTCAAGGGGCTCCGGTGGAATTTCGGATTCAAAACAAAATTAATATTTTTTAGGTAGAAATAATTTTATGAAGAATATAATATATCAGCAACTGAAACTAATTAATTAATTAATTTTTTTATTAAGTGGCTGAACTAATTTAAAATTAAGCTTTATAATGGGTCCTACATGTCAGTCATCATGAATGATGGTCGTGCTATGTTACCCATGACAGCTATGCGCCCCCTCTTTTCTCACTCTCGCACAAATTTTACTTTTCAATTATAATTTTCTAATTTTATTTGCACACTCAAGGCGCTGGTTGGTGGCCAAAGCATTAAAACGCCCGATGGGGCCAACCAGCGCCTGAGCTTGATTTAGGGAGATTAAGCGAATTTATATTTTTTTATTTTTAAATATTTATTATATATATAAAGATATAAATTAAATTAAAAAATAAATTATAATAATATAAAATATTAAAAAAATAATTTAGATTATGTTTTAGGACTCACTAAATCCTAAATAAATAGTAGGGACCTTTTTATTAGTGATATATAATATATTATTTTTTGGTTTGAGACTCAAAATGACAATTTTATTGTGATGATATTTTAATTTACTTTTTGTTTTACCAACTAAACTACTTTTTATTGGTAAACTACGATTATTATAAATATCGGTATCATAAAAAATCGAAATTAAACGCCTACTAGAAGGAAAAAATCGGACTAGGCGATGCTAGTCGGCAATAAATCGATCGAAAATCTGATAGCGTTCTAAGAATAAAAAGTCGGGCGATAAACTTTAAGATAGCATAAAGACAAAGATTTTTGAAAGAGTGTGCTTAACACAAAATTGAAAAAAAGAAAATGATAAAAGAAAAAACAAAATGACAAGGTTTTGATCTTTTTGGTATATCTAAAATGATTGCAGGCATTAAGTATACGGTGTGGTTTAGTGGTAGATATTAGTTCATTTTTAAGTATTTATCAGGGATCGAATTTTAGGATGTGCATAAAGCAACCTTAAATCTTGGGACCAGCCATCCTGCCTTTTGAGGCACTCGTAAATTGGCGATGGCTTAAAGGTGCCGCCCACAATTGGGACCATCTAGGACCACCTCGTGGTGAAAACCAAATAAAAAATGATTGCAGACATTCATGTCCCAACTAGGGGTGCTAACGAGCCGAACCGAGACCGAATAGTGCAGGGCTCAACTCGGCTCTTGAACATATTTGCTCGAGCTTATGAAAAGCTCGGCTCGAGTTCGCGAGCTTTAAAGAGCCCTAACATATATGCACTATTGCAACACAAAATAAAAAGTGTTGCTCCTGAGTGTTTCAACTTTGATGATTAAAGCTGATTTATGGCAACACTAGTTAAAAAAAGGATTGCATCAGTAACATGACATTTTGTTACATTTTTCAAAAAAATATCGGAAAATACATTTCCAAAAAATAACGCAATTTATTCACGCTTAAAGAAATACATAATTTTAAAAAATTTTAATTAACATCATAATATTTTTACCATGATCCGTAATCACTCTCATTTTGTCTCTTTCTACGTTCTATCTTATGCAATTCCATATTCATCACCACTTTTGCAAAGAAGTAGCAATTTATTTTAAATCATCATTTTACGAATAATTATCGTAAATGAAAAATTATTATTCACTAATCATATATAATTAATTTATTTTTCACTAATTTATTAACTACAAAAATTATACGAACATGTTTGCGACCTTTCAAGCCAAACCTTAGAAGACTTAATTTGGCTTGTTAATATCTTGAGCCGATCCCGAACTCAAATCGAACTCTATCGAGTCAAACTCTGATCAAGCTTTAACCAAGACGAATCTCGAATTATTTGCGAGAGCCAGTGAGCTTGTTAACGGCACTAGTCCCAAGTATTATGGAATTTGAATGAATCAATATGTACATTAAATTTGTCACATATTAAATTGGTGCATCATATGATTATGTATCCTGCCACTATAAAGTTTATTGGCTTGATTAATGAACAACGAAAAAACATATACATATATATATATATATATATATATATATATATATATATATATATATATATGGAAAGGGTCTAATGCACTAGTATCTACACGAATTTATCCTAAAAATTTCGTTGTCTTTTTAAACTTTTAAAGTGACTTTGTAGCTTTTTCATTTTTAATAAGTATACCACTTTGCTTCTCGAATGCCATGTGTCATCTTCTGATTGGAGATGAGAAAATAAAAAAATGATAATCTTTGAAAAATCAAACCAATCAGAAGCTGACACGTGGCGTTCAAGAGCAAAGTGGTGCACTTTTTAAAGTTGAGTGAGCCACGAGATTACTTTGAAAGTCAGAGAGGCATCAAATTTTTGGGGTTAACTTCGGGTAGCTAATGATGCATAAGCCTGTATAAAGAGATATTTAATTTTTGCAACAAGAAATTTAACATTTTCTGACGTATCTTCGATAACGAAAAACGTATTTTTTATCAGCAAAGATTTTTTTTTGTCACCGTATATAATTTTTATCGTCACAAAATGTTAAAATTCTTTTATATATACATTTATATACTTTTATTGTTCAAAAATGAAATTTTTACAGCTAATGGTTATGACACTAAAAAAAGCGAAATCAGCTGGTGGCTTGGGTAGTTAATAATGTGGCTTAGAAGTTGCGCGTTCAGATAGACTTTTAGATGCACACAAATGCATCTTACGTTATAGAAAGTTAGTTAAATCTATTTGATTTATGGACCGACTAACATGAATAAAATTTATATCTCTATACTCGTATTTAAAGTACGGCATTTAGACTTTTTTTTTAGCATTTGTAACAAGACTATAAGGTGGAAAACTGACATACATGCAGGGTGATACATAACTAGAAAACAAATTACAGAAGAAATATTGATGTAATGTGACTTATAATTGATAAAAAATTTCAATTGATTGCTACATAACATATAAAGCCTCTATATGGATTAAAGTATTGCATTTGTCTGTCTTTCACCTATTTTATCATAAATCACAATCAACTATCCATGCGACAAAATTTACCAACCAATCTCAGACATGTCTTGATAATGCAGCTCAAAGAAGAAATAATTTTCAATACTATTTATTTCACGACTAAGCAAAATAATTCATTGCTATTATTTTTAATTTCAATAATTGGATCGGCTTCTTCAATTATGATTCTGATGCTACATATCATAATTTTGATAGTTTATCATAAGGTGGACTTAATCTACCTTTAGACAAGATGCATGCAGGATCTTTCACAGTAAGCACCCAAATTTATCTCCTTTATGCAAGATCATTTTAGATCTGCACCAATGATTGATGTTATGGCGTACGCAAGAGCTTTTATGTCTGTGGATCGAAAACGTTGGTTGAGATTAAAAAAACATAGGTTGCAGCGCTCGTTTTTGTTTTTTAGTTAGTCTTGTCATATGGCTTGTTTGTCTTGTGTAAAAGCAAGTTTAGTATGTTTGTTTGCTTGTGTCCATCCCCTTAACTCCGATTTTATGATTAAAGTAGTTTTAAATTGTCTATGTTAACCGATCGCGAATCATGCTACACACATGTTAGCTAGAGCAGTTGATTTTTCGACATGTAGGGAAATTTATCCACCTTTAATTAGAGCTGTTATTATCTCTGATTTAATATAATAGACTATATTCTTCAGTAAAAAAACCACTTACCAAAACAATGAATTTTGAATTAATGTGTACAAAATACGGTTACATACAGTTATAGAACAATTAACTTTATCGATATATTAAATTTAGGCCGGAATTAATGAGTTGGAATTGGGGCCGATGGAATTGGTATATTGAATTTCTAGATAGGTCATCTAATTTTTTTGGTGGTGATGTATGTGTATATGTAGAGTCACTGTTGTTTGGTTGATATTGTTGCATGAAAGTCAGAGTCAAAATTTCATAACAACAATTTCATTAGCTAGGTTTTTGAATTTCATGAATTTGTGTAAAGTATTTGATCATCATTTTGGGTTGTGCTAAAATCAAGGGGGTATTATATATGGTAAAATAACCATCATTGCAGGTAGAGTAGATACACACTCTTCAACACTTCATTAAGCTATCAAAAAAATAAAACACTTCATTGAATATGTAACTTTAATGTAATGCTCTTCGAATGGTTTATACTATTTTTAGGGAAAAAAACAAATATTTTTCTTTCTCGAGATTATCTGTCTATTCTATACTGATTTCATATATCCTCTGAATTAAACATGTTTTTGAAGTTGGCTTGTAATATGTATTTGTTTAACAATTTAGTTTTTGTCTGTGTGTCAATTTGATTTTTAACTTATTATTTGGATTTTGGAGTCTAAATGTGATGAGGGTATTTGAAACAAGTTAAAATAGCTATAAGCATGAGTAAATAACAAGAAAATTATATTAAAAAGTGCAATGTGATGAGGCTATTTGAAACAAGTTAAAATAGGAGTCAAACGTAATTTTCAATTGTCAACGATAGTTTTGATAATTATATTAGTTAAATTCTAAACTGTACATTTTATTTACCATTAACTATTTTTTACTGTCTTATTTAGTATTATCGAATTTGAATTGTTAAAGTTAAAATTTTTTTAAGTTGTATATTTTAGTTAATTTTAATTATTTATTAAGTTTTAATGATTGAGATTTGACTACATTTTAGATCCTATAAACTACTAAAACTAAATCTTAACTATTAAAATAAATGGATGACTGAGATTGATTGAAATATACAACTTTACCATTTCTTAATTTTAGAGAATCCAAATTCCGGAAGATTTTAGTTATTCCATTATTTAAAAGTAGGGGTGTGCATATGGTCTAAATCAAACCAAATCGAATTGATCGAACACCAAATAAGACAAATATTGTTAACCGAATCAAACCAAATAAGAATTAAAACCAAATCAACCAAACCGAAATAAATTATTCGGTTCTGTTAAAAACTGAACCAAACCAAAATTTTGAATTAATTAAGTAAAAATCAAATTCTAACACTTAAAATACAAAATGCACATCCAATATAAATTAAATGGCTTATTATTGACACATAAAGGAATAAGAGTGCATTTTAGAAAAGAGTAATAAGGGTGTGACGTTAAAATTATTTATATATGGGCATATTTTAAATTTTTATTATGTGTAATATATATTACGGTTCGGTTCAGTTATTTCAATTTTTTCTACACAAAAATCGAACCAAACCGAATAACCGAAATATTCAATATTTTACAAATCGAACCGAACCGAATTTTAGAAATAACTAAACTAAATTAATATTTTAATTTGATTCGGTTTGATAATTCGATTATCAAACCAGTTGCACACCCTTATTTAAAAGGGATAAGTTTAGATTTTCAAGCATGCTTAAGCATAGTATGAGTGATTATATCAATTGTAGCATATAAGATAGTAATGGGTTTGATAATTCAAGTCTTATATAATTGTAATCGTCCCTTTGATATGATTTTGTAAGTAAGAATTATTGTAATTATTTAATAAGGAGACATAGTTATTGGTTTATTTGACGCAGTAACACCTAACATTTTGATGACCTTAATTTGTGGGAAAGTGTCGACTTGTTTATTTATGATTATGCACAAATCTTCCAAAAATATAAGTCCTAATTCATATTATCTGAATTTATTTTAAAAAAATTATTTTTTTATGAATTTTTAAAATAATTTTGTAGCTCTCTTAACTTTTAAAAAAGTGCTCTACTTAGCTCCCTGAATGTCATTTGTCAGATTTTGATTGGAGAGAAAAAAATCAGAAAAATGACATCTTTGAAAAGTCAAACATGCTCTGAGCGCCACATGTCAGCTTATAATAGGTTTAACTTTTCAAATATGTCATTTTTCTAATTTTTTCTCTCCAATCAGGATCTGACAAGTGACATTCAGGGAGCTAAGTGGAGTACTTTTTGAAAGTTAAGGGAGCTATAAGTCACTTTAAAAATTTAAGGAGATAATAAATTTTTTAGGACAAGTTCGGGTAGCTAGATATGCATTAAGTTAAATATTTGTTATTGAATACTTGAACGTTTGTTCAAATTCTGCATAGGCCCATTAAAAGTGATCTACATCAGGAGTTGGGTCTATTAAGGCCCAACTTTCAACATGTAATACTTTAACTTCGCTCTATGTATACGGATAATGAATCCGAAAATTCTCATCCACCATAGTATGGTGTATGATTCAGGTTAGATTTAGATATAGTTAAAGTAAAGATTTGGTGAATTAGATAAATAACAAAAAAAAAATTAAAGACTTGAGCTCTGAATCATTTTGAACTGAAATTAAGTTGAAAAGGAATATGACTTGTTTATTACGCCTGAGAAACCATCGTGGAGATGGAGTGGGAGTGCTAGTTTTTGTTAGTTTTGGTCTAGTTTGACATTACTTTCCCATTATCAAAAACTTGTTGTCACTTGGAAAGCTTATAAGAGGAGCTTCCAATAACAACTAGAGACTTGAGAAAGTAACGTCAATCTGACCATGGAAAATTTACTACTGAATATAGAATAAAACTAAAATAAAGATGAATTTTGATACCAGAACAAGTTTGCCTAATGGCATATCTCAAATATCACTGAATCTGCAGATTAATTTGGATTATTGCTTATTTGTAACTTTGAATATATGATCACAAAATTTTAAAAAGTAAATTTGCAAATCATGTTCCACCAATTGTTAGTTAGAGCAGCTGATTTTTCGATATATAGGGAGATTTATTCACCTTAGATTAAAACTGTTATTAGTTCTGATTTGATACACTAAACTATATTCTTCGGTCAAAAATATTCAATTCAAGACATGAATTTTTTTTATATAGGCTAACAAGATAATGTGGTGAATTGAAATATCAGTTGCTAATGACACAAAACAAAATGAAATACAAAAATAACCACACGAATAAAGGCGAGTTCGAATTATTTTTTTAAGCTGTTTATTTTAAAAATTTCATTTTTAAGCTTTTTCTATAAGTAACGGATTTGATTTTAAAAGAGATAAGTCAGTCAGTTCCAAAATAATTAATATAAATTATTAAAATATGTTATCAAAGCTAAAATATATAATTTTATTCAAAATTTATAAGAGTAATATACTAGATAAGGACAAAATTACAATTCAAATATCTGAATCTTCTCCAAAATTGCTTCATAACAGTCATATTAAATGATCACAAATTTATTATATTAAATATATTACTTGCTGATTCTCTTATTAAACAAATCATATTTGATAAGAAATGCAAAATTTATAAACACCATAAATAATCGAAAAAATAAATAATAAAAATTATTCCTGCCAAATTTTAATTTCATCTTAGATTTTTTATTATTTGTCATTTTTTATTTTCACTAGTATATTGATGGAATTATAAATTAATAGTAATAAATAAAAAAGTATAATATAAAATTAAATAATAAATTATTATTTTAATGATATAATAAACAATCCAAATTTATTTAGATTATTCTGTTTTTTTGTAACTAGGGGATTTAATTATTTTGTCAAACAAATTGGAGAATTAAATGTTTGGGTATTTCTAATGTTTAAACGGTTATATGAATTACCAGCTAAACATAAACCACAAACTTTAATCCTCTCTCATTTCCAATTATACCCTTCCTCTATCCATGTTACCAAGAGTAACGGTAGGGTCAAAAACATAATTAACCACATCTTCTCTTCCCTGTCACCCAGCCAAATTATGGCGGAATCTCCGTTTCTTCTAATTTCCCTTTCTTCAAATTCAAATATCTGAATCCTATCCAATTCAAATATATTTCATCCCACCAATTACTATAAATTCGATCGAAAAGATCTGTACTTTGCTATCAAAATTGAATCTTTTTCTCCAATTTGGGATTCTAGGGTTTGGTTTCAGAAATTTCCGATATGAAAGCTTCTTTAAAGTTCCGGGAAGATCAAAAGCCGCTCGTTAGAGCTAAAGTTCCGTTGAGCATATTGGGTTTGCCTTTCCAATCGGGAATTGTCGCCGGCGAGTCCAAAGAGCTCAGTCTCAATCTGGCTACTTTCTTCGAATCTGGACCCGCTGTTAAGGTCTCATACCGCCCTAATGATTCCTGGAACCCTTTCTCTCTTGTTATCAATACCGGTACCGGACCTTTTGGGTCGCCGGCGTCGAGCTCTATGCTGATGAGCGCTGAATTCAATTTGGCCGGAAAGGGAAACCCTAGCTTCATGCTCCATTTCAAGCCCCAATTTGGGGATTTCTCGATTAAGAAATCGCAGGCATCTAACGCTTTTGAGAGGAGCGGGGATTCGATTGGGTCTATGGGGAATGGGATCGATGATGGGTCAATTGAAGTGGTGGGTTCGCCGGTGATGAACGGAAGCAATTTCGCCGGAATTAATGGATTGTCTGGAAAGAAAATTTCAGGGGTTCCGCCGTCAACTGCTAGGGCGATTATTGGGGCGTTCTCCGGTGTGGAGGTGGCGGCGAGAACGCAGTTGCCTGTCCGGAGTCACGCCGTGGTGAATTTCCGGTGGGGTGTTAGGGTGCCGGCGGAAATCAAGAGTGGGATTGGGGCTGATTCAGCTGCTACTTTCAATTTGAGAAAGATTCCATTTTTAGTGATGAACAAGATTGGGATTGAACATGTTGGTGATCCCAAATCGATACCAAAGTCCTCCGGCGACAAATTGCCGCCAGAAAAATCAGAGGATTCAGGAAATTCAGATATAGCAGAGACTTGTTTTGCCGTTAAGCGGCAATTGGAGGTCTTGCAATCTGAGAATGGGGTATTGAAGAAAGCAGTGGAGGATCTTCGGCAACAAATTGCGGCCGGAAAATTCAGCTCACCGGCAGCTCAAGATTTCATTCCCGGCCGGAATTCTAGCAGAAATGAGAAGAGAGGACAGGACAGGAAAACAAAAGGGGATATGAATGAGGAGTTGAAGAAGGCAATTAAGGGAACTGCTGCCATTGGAGCTTGAATTTGTTGATATGACTATATATACATACATGAGTAAGTTTTGCTAAGTGGTTTTAGCTTATGTGATTAGCAGGATTTTATCTCTCTATTACTGCTTTAGTTTTGATAAGATTTCCTTTAGAACGTGTTCTGCATTGATGATTGCCGAGGTAGCACCATAACGGACACTTGACAAGACACGAAAACCGAAACGGACATGTGGAAACACCATTTCTAATAAAAAGTAGACTAGGAAATTGGACGGAAACGTATCAAGTGTCGGTTTCTGACACCAACACGAAATGTGAAAACACCCAGTGTCTCTCTACGAGTTTCCATGCTCCTAGATGGCTGCTAAGTTATAAATGGCATACTTGATCATTTTGATGTTGTTTATAATAGGTGATTCTTATCATGATCAATGCATATCCATTTTATTTGATGTTGGCTAAATGCGTTCATATCCTCTTAAACTTTGCATTGAAAGCCAAAATTGGCATTAAAAGCCAAATAGCATCTTAAATTTTAAAAGTTCCAACTAGTCTCTTGAATTTTGTAAGAGTGCATCAATTTTCAAAGATGGGACATGGTCATTTGATTCATTCTCACTCCATAAATGATGTGTTCTAAAATCTAATTTATGCTATTACTTTCTATTATTTTATTTATTTTTAGAACACATGTCATTTATGCAGGGAGAAAGGACTAACGGACCTGGTCCATTATATACTTTCCCCATTTTCTGATTTTTTTTTTTTTAATTCGAAGCCGACATAAGGCAATGAAGGAGTAAAATGATGCATTTGCCATGTTGAAGGTGCTAATTGAATTGTTAAGAAACTTTAAAGTTAGGATGAGGAAAACAATTGGGCCCTTTAATAAATTTTAGGAAAATTATTAAAAATATACATGTCCCATCGAAGTATTTATAAAATTGATCATTAAGTTAAATTATTTATATATCTATTGTTCAATCTTAAATAATTTACAAATTAACAAAAACAAGAAAAAATAATTACATGAATACGGTCTGATCAGATAACTACTAGATGATTATTAGATATTTATCACATAAATATCAGATGATTATCAGATATTTATCAGATAAAAATTAGATCATATTTTTGTAATTATTTACCCCTATTTTTATAAATTTATAAATTATTTACAGTATCATCAAATTGTTTTGATTTTTTTACCAGATTTTTGTAATAACCCCATTGCTTAATTGAAAATTTTGATAAAAAAATTGCTTGATAATTGTTTTCCCTTAAGGCCAAAGGTTTCCTAATTTTTTTTCAATAATCAAACGCTGGACCTTTAGGTTCAACCAACTAGCTTTTACCACTGGATACAACACTAGTGGGCTCTAAATGTTAAAAATTTAAATAGAAAAATAAATTAAAACGAATAACTAGAAAATGTAAAAAACTTAACTAGGAAACCATTAAAATTTAAATATATGCTCTTATATTTTGGTTCATTGAAAAGAAAATTAGAGATTTATTTTGAAAAAATACTAAAAATTTGGCCCATTTCAATTATGGGCTCTGGGCAATCGCATCCATTGCACACCACTCAGAGCTGTTGCTATTAAAAGTTCAGGGTGACATATAATTTTCGTGTTAAATTCAAAGACCAAATGATGTATTTAGCCTTTAATTTTTTATACAACGTTTTAACCTTTGAGTTTGATCTTATGCTTCAAGTGTAAAAGCTTGTATAGTGTAGTCTGGTTGAAAAAGACAGAATTTTTATCAATGAAGTTTAGTTACACAATTCACACAACTTTCATCCTTCTAGTCTTTTACAGACACAATGGTAAAGTACAGGATAAACTTGATTCACATACAAGGTTTATTTTGATTCAGATTGTGTTTTGAATTAGAGGTAATATTTTGATTTTGCTTACCCTGAAATATCTATGGTCTTGAGAATCTTGACTTCAGGCTATGCAACACTAAATCGGCAAGGGTCCAATGGCGCCTTACGAGCAGTAAGTCAGGTGGTAACTAACTAAATGAGACTTTGGTAAGACCGTACGGAAATTTTTAAAAGCAATGACATATATATACATAAATATATTTTTTTAGTGTAGCCACCAATAATAATAATAATAATAATAATAATAATAATAATAATAATAATAATAATAATAATAATAATAGAAAGTCCTACATATATTAATAATTGCCACCAAAAAAACACATTTATTTAAGTATAATCCAAATAAAATTTAAATTTTCTAAAGTTTAAATTCTTTAAAGTTATATATTTTAGTTAATCTCGGTCATCCATTGAGTTTCAATGATCCAGACTTTATTATACTGTGGACCCCACAAAACCACTAAAACTGAATCGGGATCATTAAAACTTAATAATGACCGAAATTAACTGAAATGTATAACTTTAAAGAATTTAACCTTTAAAAAATTCAAATCCATACAAATATAAGTTTAATTTTGACCACCAAATTGAGCTTTAAGCTTCTTAATTTGAGCAGGATCCAGATAAGTAACTTTAGCCAAAGTATCAGTTTTCAAGGCATTTCCAAAAAGAGCGAAATCCATAACTTGAAAAGACAGCTTTTCATTATTAAAAACTGAAATTCCAACAGAATCTTCCCCACCTGAATTTATATTATAATGCAATAACCCTTGAGGTATTACCATTATATCCCCCTCTTTCAGGCTCTCCGTGTAAAGAGTATTATCCAAGGAGATAAAACCGATGTCCATCGAACCCGAAAGAACCATATAAATCTCGGTAGCTGTGGGGTGAGTGTGTAATGGAAAACTTCCGCCTTGCCCGATTGTGTATGGAGCCAATGAAATACCAAGGCCATTCAGTCCAGGGAACTGGTCAACGCCTACGAGTTTGCCCGTAGTATTGAAAATGCTTGGAAATTTGGTAGTAGCTGCAGATTGCATGGAGAATATAAAATCTTTTACTGTTACCGATGATGGTTTTTTGCAATCGAATCCTATAGGATTTTCGGGGCTTGACATATCTGCTATGCAGAACTCTTGCACTGTTGCATAAGAGACGGTCAAGAGAATACAAAAGATGAAATAGATAGAGTATTGGATCATTTTGCTAGCTTAATTTTTACATGGAGCAAGGCGTGGTGAATTTATAGACTGAACTTTTGATACACGAATGAAACTTTATTATATGGACCACTAATGTTGAATTTTTTTTTTATTTATTACTCCCTCTCTTTTTAAATATGTTTTAGTTATACCAATTTTTCTCTTTTTACCTTTATTTGCTCATTTATTGTATAAAGAAAAAAAATCGATACTATTCATTTACTAAAAAGGCAAGTGTATATACCAACAAGGTTTAGTTCAGTTGGTTAAGTAGGTTGAGTAAGTTGGAGGAGAATAAGGTTTAAATCCCGCTAAATACACTTGTTAGAGCGAATAAAGAGCCTTAATTATTACTAAACCCCAAATAAAATTATCTTAACGAAGATACTTACGAATATTACCAAAATAAAAGATAAGGGTGTTCTCTTACTTTTGTTACGTGTGAAAACAAAAAAACAGTTGTGTACTTTAATTGAACTTTACTTAGCTAGCAGCTCAAGGAATAACATCCCATGTGTTAAAAAGCCTAGGACGCTAGTTGGATGATCAGAGTACTAAAATGCTTCGACGAGATTTGAATAGGACTTAGGTGAAATCTAGAAGGTACTTAAGTGGATTTATATTTTTTATTTTTTAAAATATTTATTAATATATAAAAATATAAATTTAATTAAAAAATAAATTATAATAATATAAAATATTAAAAACATAATTTTAATCATGTTTTAAAAATTGATAAGTGCTATTTGAACAATAATAGAGCATATTGTTTCTTTTTGAGACTCAAAATGACAAATATATTATGAGAACACTTTAATATATTTTAGTTACCAACTAAACTATTTTTTTTATGGTAAACTATGATTATTATATATATCGGTATCATAAAAAATCAAATTTAAGCGTCGCCTAGACGAAAAAAATCAGACTAGGCGGTGCCTAGAGCAATAAATCTCCCGAGCGTCTGATAGCGCCCTAGAAATGAAAAGTCGAGCGGCAAGCCCAAAATAGCGCCTAGACGGGGCATAGGCGGGACTATTTAAAACAATGATTATATTACTTTATAACTATTTATGGTAAAGTCTTAATCTAATTTAGTGGTTAAGACTGAACTTATAACCTCTAGAAATTATACGCATTGAATCATATATAAAGTGAAGGAAGATTTTTTTTTAATATAAACAAATTATTTTTTTGAAAAAATCACTTTGTAACTTTTTGATACAAATATTTTCAAAAATACCTTTTTACTGCAAAAACTTGACTTTTTTAATTCGTTATTAATTTTCATTTTACTTTTCTTCTTTTTCCTTTTTCAGATAAACCTTATTTTCCATAACTCTTAATGATTTCCTATAGATTAACCACATCACGTCTTTGTAATTATATATAGGTGAGGTACTCATGTAGGTTGTTGGAAAATTGTGAATCTTAAATATACAATATTAGTGGGAGGACCAGTGATGTAATAGAAAGGGGCAGAGTTTCATTAACGAATTCTTTTTCCATGCATTATCGCTTAGAAAATACATAAAATAATTATATTTTTACTCAAGAATATTTTTTATATATGAAATTAGAATTAATTATAGCTTTAATTAAAGATGGATAAATTAATATAAAATTAAGCCCTTTTATATATCGAAGAATCAACTGCTCTAACTAACAATTGTCCAGAATGATTCGCAGATCGATAAATATAGACAAGACTTAAAATAATAAAAATAATTTATCGGAGTTAAAATATTGAATAAAATACACAAACATGCCCTTAGGTAAGAGTTAAACTGAAAACAAAAGATAAAACATTACAATCTATATTTCCTTAGCCCCCAATTAACGATTTCGAATATCCACAACCATAACATGCTTGCCATAACATCAACCAGTAGTGCAGATATGAAACGATCTTGTTGAGATAGATCTGCGTGTCTTTTGTGAGAAATCAACAATCTTGTCTAAAGCCGGGTGGAGTTCAACCAAGTTGTATAACTATCAAGATTGGTGCATGTAGCAACAAATCCGTGTTTGAAGAAGAAAATCGTGTAGTTGATAATTAGTTGATGTAGATTATTCACACAAAGTACACCGAAAAAAACTGAAGAAAAAAAAGACAAGATTACATAGGATTTGGAGGGAGAAAAAGCCTAAATAAATTTTTCCTCTCTCCCTAATAAACGAAGAATACGAGGATACTTAAATCAATGGTGGATAGGGTTTTAAAGTTATTAATTTCGAAAAATTTACAGAAGCAGACTACAGCATACTAAATAATTGAATTCCATGTTCCAACGTTTCAAACAGATTCATAAGACAACTAATTCATAAGACAACTAATTTATACACTTCTTGCTAAATTTAATCCTTTTCTCTTAGTTGATTTCAATCAAACGCAAAATTCACTTGTTAAATCCAATTAAAACACTTTACACCTATTGTTTTAATAAGAAAAATAAAATTTTATGTAGAATAGTAATACTTAAGGTGGTAAATATGGAAAAAAAAGCTTATTAGATTTAATTTTGGATGTTTGTTCCTTTGTCTCACTTTTGTTCGGAAACAAATTAGATATTGTTTTAAATTGGGTAAATTTAAAAAATATGTCATGTGATTTAACTGTTTTATAAAAAGGTCTATGAATTTTTTTTAAAACAGTGTATGGGGTTTCAAAAGTTCGCAAAAAAAAGGATTCCCAGTTTGAAATAGCGTCACGAAAAAGGGTAATTTATCCATTTTGAATTGAAATTTTGCAGCTTATTTAATAAAAACACAGTATAGCTTAGTAGTGAATTTGAATTTTTTTTGAGAATTACAACTATTCTTTTAATTAAAATGCTAATGATAACTTTTAAAAAATTATAATAAAATGAAAAATTCCTAAAATTACTCAAATATTTATTTATAATTTTTAAATAATACGATTAAATTCTAGAATTATTGAATTGCTTGAAAATCCTTCTGAAACATTGTTATTTTTAGTGATTTTTTTTTATAATTTTAAAAGCGCAAACACCCTTTTAGTAAAAGAATTCAAGTATGACTTTTTCCAAAAAAATCGAACTATAGTGTATGTTTTTGAGTTTATCCTTTCAAATTTTATGTAAGCTATGAGTTAAGGATGTGTCTGGTAAAGGAAATTCCAGTGTTTGGAACATTAGATAAAAGAAATGAATTCATTTTAATTTTGGGTCAGTTATACATGAGATAATGAGAGAGTCACCCACCATAGCTAGGTGTGCTATTCGGGTCGAATTTAAAAATGGTCAGAGTAAAGCTTCGGTGAATAAGATGAGAAAAAAAATGAGATAATTGAAATCCGGCTAAAAGTGGGCTGATTTCATGGGAAATGATTTGAGTTGGGCCTCGGGAAATTACCATTATACCATTTCGTTTCATCTTATCTCCTATCAATCAGGCGAGCTCAATGGGAAAATCGTTAAGTTTTTTTCTCTCCTTGTAGACATCCGGGGTCCTCCGATCATCAGTGCTTCGCCATATAAACCGTTGTAAATAATGTCGTTTTCGTGCTTACAGAGGTTGGCATAAAAAGTAAAAGCAGAGTACTAGAGAAAATGGTGGTTTCAAAGGTGTAGCTTCAGTGATTGAAGGAGGCAATGTCAAAGAGGGAGATCAAGGCGGTGGTGAGGAGAATTTGAAAATAGTTATTTGAGGAGGATAAAGAGCAAAATGCCTACAGAGATGCCGCTTTTTCTGAAAAAATTAAAAGAAAGAAAAGGAAAAAATAAATGAAAATGAGAAACAAATAATTAATCAATGGAATGGTTGGCAAAGGCTAGGTAAGCTTGAAGTCATGATTATAGAGGTTACATGTTTGAGTCTATATATGAATGGGATGGGATGAAATTTTTCTTTATTATTATCGTAAGCCTAATGAAGTATATTTTTTCTTAAAAAAAAATTAATCAACGGAATGGAAGGTAATAGAATCTACAGGTAAATGATAGACATATTATTAGTCAATAGAAATATGTTGAAGAAATTCCATTGAAGTCACGGTTTAAATCCATAATTAATAAGGGAATTGTTGAAGTTTTTTTTTGTAATTTTATAGTGTTAAATTGCTTTTAATTTGAACAAGTAAAAATACCACTAGGGAAATTTTGAAAATATATAAAATACGTAATTAGTAATGAAATGAATTCTCTAGTGTACTTGAAATTTTCCAAATGACGGAAATCGAAAGAGAAATGGATTAGAATATGTACCTTTTTCGCGTCCGATATCGAAGAATGTAATAAATACACTATTTGTATGCAAAGTCGAATCTATCTCACGGTGCGTTAGAGAATAGACATGTTTTCACGACTTTTTCAAAATTTCGGTAAAGAACAGACAAGAAACCCGAGATTACAGGATTTCCGAGGGAGAATATGAATTGGATTTTTTTTAATATGAAAAATGAAATCAACTTTTCATCATCATATCAACATACTCGTTTGGTTCCTTTGTATAGGCAATTTAATTTAATTTAATTACTATTAAGTTCTTCAACTCTTAATTATTTGTAATTAAGTCCGTAAAATTTAATGACATTTTAATAAAGTCTTTAGACTTATTTAATTCTTGATGAAAACCGAAAGAATTAGAAACGAATTCGTACCTTTTTCGGGTGTTTGAGATCGTAAACTTGATTAAGAGAATGCAAAGTTGACAGTATGTCAGGATTAAGTCGATTTTCACAACTTCGCCAAAATTTCGGCGAAGAACGATGGACGAGATGAGTTCTCAATATTTCCGGGAGAGAGAATGCGTTGGTATGTATATGAAAATGGAAAAATGAAAATTTTCCACACACATCCATGCAATGCACGTCTGGTGCATTTATATAGGAATTAAAATTTGATTTATTGAAATCAAGCCCTTAAACTCTTGATTATTAGTAATTTAAATTTTTAAAGTTCAATAACTTTTCGATTAAGTCCTTCAACGTATTTAATTTTCTAATTACTCAAATTGGATCGGATCATTTGGCCCAATTAACCCACTCACTGGTGGACAGGGTATTTCCAACAATTCTACAATTAAATCTAATTACCTAAATTAAATCGGATCTTTTGACCTAATTAACCCACTCAGAGGTAAATCAAGTATTTTCAACACAAATAAAAAAATTCATCTGATAAAATTAATTCAATTAAATTCCATCAAGGCAATTGTTTCTAAAGAAGGTCTAAAAGTGCTTCCAAGTAGTAAAAATATTTTTACCCCGAGTTATTCAATATTAAGCAACTTTGTTTCGCAAATTGAAAACAACAACTACACACGTTTCATATATATTGATGAATTTCTTTCTTCAGTTCATGGCATCAAAAGCAGATTTACATCAAACTCGCTGCTTCTTCTTGTTAAAGTACTCAGCAAAAAAGAAGGAAAAAAAAAGCATGTCGACATGTTAATAGCTTCGACAATTGGGTTCCTAAATTTTAGGGACGAACGGATAGAACTTTAGACATCGCAGAAATTGAAATTGTCTGTAATTTGCAATCAGATGAAAACAACTGTGAAGAGGAATTAGTATCCGCCTCTGAATTAATTTCACCATTAATAATCACCATTACAACTCTTTCAAGCTCTTCCCCGTCGGTCCATTCATGAATTTCTGCCTTAATCACCATTGGATTTCTGCTAATTAAATCCCAAACTGGATAATTCTTCCTTGGCATCATATAATCTGCCTCTGTTAGCTTCAAACTAGGGCAATAATCTCCAATTCCATCTCCAGCATATATTATTTTATTCTTCCCCTCTTTTAGTAATGATTCTTGAATTCTTTCAATGATTTTTCCCTGTTCCACACATTACAAACTTTCTTCAATTAAATTTAATTAATCAAATTATTCATTCACACCCTTCTATCAATTTATTCAAAATATTATTTCTTTCATATATAAAAGAAGAAAAGAAAAATGGAGTGTTAATTAAATACAGTTGGAAATTACTTGTTACGGTCGGTGTAAAAGACGTCTTTTCCCTAATATTACAAAACCCTTAAAACATCCACAAACCCTTAAAAAAGACAAATCAAGCAACAAATTAGCTGCAATATAGGGTGGATATCATCAACGGGTATGTGTTTCCACTATTATTTGTCAACACGCGGCGGCGTTTTGCCGAAAAGCCATATGCACCGCAGAGGCGTGGGCGTTTCCTGGAAAATGCCCAGGACAAATTCCTATGGTATTTTTGTTGGGGAAAAGTCGTCTTTTACATCGACTGTAAAAAGTAATTTCCGATTGTATTTATCACCACCCTAAAAGAAAATACCTTGCACATATTGGGTGGGCAGAGGGTGCAACCATGGGGAGATTGAGTAAAATCATGAAAAGGGGAAACTCTTAATCTTCCTTCTTTATCAGTAAATCCTGGATTTGTGTTTATCTCTGAGAAATAATCTCTTATTCCAAGATTTTTCAGAATTGTTTCAATGAAAAAAGTATTTGCATCACTCACAATTCTCAACTCACACCTGAAAATTTAATCAAGAATACATTTATTCTCCCATTTTTATACTAAAGGCCAGTTTGAGAATGCTTTCCGGGCTGTTTTCCTGAGTAGTTTCATTTTCAAGCTATTTTAAGCTGTTGTCCCTAAAAGTTTTAAAAATCAATAGTAAATAGTTCCTACAATTAATATTAAGAGACATCAGCTCTAACAGTAACCCCAAATAGGCCCTAAATTAGGGTGAAATTAAAGCTTGGTGTTGTATATAAATAGATACCCTAAATTATGAGCTGATTTAATGGCAGGAACAACACGAGGATGAACTGGAGTACGATTTAAAACCTCAACAATGTCGTCAATGGTTTTTCCATTTAAATAAAGCTCTTTCATCATCCTATCCTGCAATTTATTTACACATTTTATTAGAAAATAAAAAATTAGTTTAAACAACGGCTAAATTGCTTAACGGACCAAATGGCCCTAAAATTATTGAACACAATGCATGATAGAGCCATTTGGCTAAGTTTTTTTTTTTCTAAGCTTTTCTTAAAAGACAGTTTTTAATTAATTAGTATGAAGAATCAAATTGTGTTGTTCAAAGCCATAATCAGAGAGCCGCTTATTTTGACAGCAGCTTAAAAAGCAATACCAGACTAGCATAAAATTGGAGTTTTTTTATATGGTTCCTGTTAATTCAGGTTGAATTAGTGCTCATCCATCTACTCATTAACATTTGTAATTCTAAATGGATTAAAAGTGTCAATTAGTGGATGGAAGGACACTTGTTGCCAGGAGTCATATAAAATTTTCCCTGTGTAAGAAAAACTAACCATGAGAGAATTCCAGGGCATGGCGGGGAGGAGCTGATTGAACAAATCAGTAAAACCCAATTCATCAATGACCCAATTATCACTATCAACATCCACAATTGTTTTATCGAAGTCGAAAATCACCACAATTCCAGCCATTGTTGTATTACTACTGCAACTAAAAGCTTGTAACAGAGAAAGAAATTCGTTGCCTTTGCTATACTTGTGTGCCCAAAATAGCTGGAATTGTAGGGTTATTTATATATGGGAAAAAGAGGGCAAAAGAATCACAGTATAAAGGAATATTACATGAATATGTTGTTTTTTTAATGCAATAGGTTTGGTTTTGGTGGCATACACAAATCCTATTCAAATTCGGTGTCTTGTGTTTGAAACTGTCCTAATAAAGCCCGCTTTAATCATAGCCGTTAGATTTGATGACTTTTGAATGGTTGAATAGATCAAACGGTGGAAAGGGTGTGGTAATTTGGTGATTTAATTTAAGCCATTGGGTTGATATATGGTGGGGGATTATTTAGGTGGGTGCTTTTGGGTTAGGCCGTGAGGATAAGGGAATATTCCAGGGGATTAAATTCCCAGATATCTCTTTTAGGCAATTAGGGACAGAATATTCCGAGAAGAATCCAATCGTAGATTCTGGAACCTCTCTTATGCATAGCTTTGCATGGCTGCTATAAAAAGAGGTCACAAAACACAATTGGCAGCATATATTATAATGCCAATTTGTTTATTGTATTTGATAAAGATAACATTTATTTGTTTTTTAAAATTTTTTTTGTGACAGTAGGAATGTTGCACGGTTAGAAGCAGTGGCGGGGCCAACTCACTCGTAGGTTGCATGGATATCTTCTGAGTATCTGATACGACACGGATACGACAATTCGGAAAAAATATGCATTTGGACACGGCCTGGATATGGTAACTAAAATAAATTGTCAAACATAAATAGTTGATATATCATGTCTTGTGACTTTATTGCACGTGTCAATACCTTTATCGACTATCTGCACCAAATGTGATTTAACTCTAGTGTAATGACTCTAACTTTTCATGCCTACACTATTGCATTATCAATGTTGTATCACCGCACCTCCACTACCTTTTTCTATTTTTGTCACATATTTCCACAAAAGGGGATTCATTAACTTCTACGTGGAGTGCCGAGGTGTGTCCACGGAGTGCCCGGGAAGTGTTCATCTGACATAGAATGTCCATTTGAAATTTGGAGTGTCGGACACATGTCCACGAGTGTCGGTGTCTGATACGTGTCCGACATGAGGACACACCAAATTTATTTCCTCATATTAAAAAAAACATATAGAGCCATGTAGGAGACTATAGATTATAAGGATGGTACAGAGGATTACAGGTATTGAACATTCATGCACTAAGGATTTTATACCATGCTCCAGAAGCATGCTCCCTACTCCTCTGCATGAGTGGTAAGTATTCAAAGAACTAGTTTATACTATTACTTTTTATTATTTTATTCATTTTTGGGACACTTGTCACTCATGCAGGGGAGTAGGGAGCATGGTATAAAATCCCATGCACTACCTATGCCATGTCAGCAGCTAACAAAATTGCCACTTGGAGAATCCTGTTATCCAGCTTAGCAATCGGAAGACACACATCAACTGAACTTCTAGCTCCTTCGAAAGCAGTTATATATAGCTAACATATTGTTAGTTTTAGGTACCTACTAGATTGTTCATTTGCTAGCTCAGTTTTATGTATAGATACCTCAATTGTATTTAAGTTCTTTTTGGGTTGAGTTGTTCAATATAGAACTCTAATTCCTTTTGTGATTGAATGAGTTAGAATTTTATCAAGTGAAATATCATTTAACTTTAAAGAATGTAGAGAATAGTTTCTAGTCATACCAATATTAAATTTCATTAATGATAGAGGAACTAATGCAACTGCTAAGCTAAATATCAGGCTAATGTGACATTCCAAATTTCAAAACATTAATCCAACTGAACGATTTATCAAGAAAAGAGAGAGATTGAACAGGAACTTATTCATTGATTATTAGAATTGATTTACAGGGAAGAAGAAGAGATTAGGAGGAAGAGCATTCTTATTCCTTTTATACAATAGCTGTTGAGCTTCATAAAGTGAAAAGACTGTATTACCCTTACTAAGTAGTACTAAACTACCCTTAATTACAAAGGCTATAATAACATATTATAACGGCTATATTAACTGATTTCTAACTACCTATAACTAACATCCCCCCGCAAGATGGAAATCATCCTATTGAGAATAACTTTAATCTCTCAACTTGCTTGTTGAATGCTGGTGTAGTTAAGGCCTTTGTGAACATATCAGCTAACAGATTCTGTGATGAAATGGACATTAAATGGGTGATTCCATCTTGAATTTTCGCACGAGTGAAGTGACAGTCATTGTCCAAATGTTTGGTCCTTTCATGAAACATTGAGTTATTAGCAATGTGAATTGCTGAGATATTGTCACAGAAGAGTAAAGCCGAATTTTGATGTTTAATTTTTAGATCTCTTAATAGGAATAAAACCCATTGAATCTCTGCTGATGTAGTTGCCATGGCTCGATATTCAGCTTCTGATGAACTTCTTGCAACTGTGTTTTGTCTCTTAGCCTTCCAAGATATGAGTGAGTCTCCAATGAACAAACAATATCCTGTAATGGATTTTCTAAATTCTTTACAATTACCCCAATCAGAGTCTGTGTAGGCTTTTATTTTAGTATTTGATGTTGAAATATAGAATAATCCCTGTGTTGGTTTTCCTTTTAAATACCTGAACACTCTATGAGCTGTTGTGAGCTGACTTTCATATGGAGAGTCTAGATGCTGTGAAAGTTGTTGAACAACAAAGGCTATGTTAGGTCTTGTGTTGGCAAGATATAAAAGTTTTCCAACAAGTTTCCTATATCCTGTGATGTCTTCCAACTTCTTTGTCTTCAAATGGTCTTGCTGATCTATTGTTATTGGTGTGCTACATGGTTTTGAATCTAGGAAACCATACTCAGCTAGTAAATCTAAGGTGTATTTCCTTTGGTAAAGGTGTATGCCATTACTGTTTCTTGCAACTTCAAGACCTAGAATATATTTTAATTTTCCAAGGTCCTTTATACTGAAGCATTTGTCCAGATAATCTTTGACATCCTTAATTGCTTTTTAGTTGATGCTTGCCAGTATTACATCATCTACATATATGGCTAGAGCAATGAAAGCTCCTTCTTTGTCTTTGATAAACAGGGATGGATCTACAGTGGACTGAGAGAAATCTTTTGTCAGCAATGACTCTGTAAGTGTTGAATTTCATTGACGGCTACCTTGTTTCAATCCATAAAAAGATCTTTTTAATTTACAAACAGCATTGGGGATGCATGATGAAATGCCTTCTGGTAAAGACATGTATATTTCTTCTTCTAAATTACCATGTAAAAAGGCATTGTTTTTGTCTAACTGTTCTAATAGCCAATTGTTTTGGGCAGCCAATGCAAGAATAAGTCTGATAGTACTTATTTTTGCCACAGGAGAAAAGGTTTCAAGGTAATCTATCCCATGTTGTTGTGTATAACCTTTGGCTACTAGTCTAGCTTTGTACCTTTCTATGGAACCATCACTTTTCCTTTTGATTTTGTAAACCCATTTACATCCAATTAGGTGTTTATCCTGAGGTAAAGTGACTATTTCCCAAGTATTATTTTTCTCCAAAGCCGGGATTTCAGTCTCCATAGCTTCAACCCAATTGATCTTTGGAACCCATTCTAAAAGTTTTTGGTTCATTTTCTGCAGATATTTGTAATGAATATAGTTTATGCAGGTATGATAATTTGTCATAAGATAAGACAGATGATAAAGGATACTTTTTGTCTTCTAAGTGTTGAATTTGTCCTGTCTCTATAAGACTGTAGTGGTAATCTCTCAGGTACTCAGGTTGTTTGATTTGCCTTGTACTTTTCTTGCTTGTTGTGTTTTCTGTGGTTTTAGGGTCCAACTGTTCTGAAATGTCTTTGTCATTTTCTATTGTTGTTTCATTGGTAGTGTATGGACATATTTGTTCATGAAATTTGATAATTCTGGATACTACAATCTTGTTGCTTTTTAAAATTTACACTCTATATCCCTTCATTCCATTTGCAAATCCTATAAAGATGCCTTTTTCTGCTCTTTCATCAAATTTGGCTCTATCCCTGTTAAGAGTACTAACAAACACTAGGCAACCAAAAGATCTTAACATACTGTAGTCAGGGAATGAACCATTTAGTTTTTCAAAGGGGCTTATGTCATTAAATAATGGGGTTAGAACCCTATTGATTAGATAAACAACATGGCTAATGAAATAATTCCACAAAATGGTAGGCAACTTACTTTGTATTTTTGAATTTCTTGCAACATTTAAGATATGTTGGTGCTTTCTTTCTACTATACCATTATGTTGAGGTGTTTCTACACAAGATCTCTGATGCAATATGCCATTAGTAGTGTAAAAACTGTTAAGATTGAATTCAGGTCCATTGTCAGTTCGAATTACTTTGATATTTCTGTTATACTATACTTTTACCATATTATAGAATTCTGGGATTTTCTGTAGAGCTTCACTTTTAGTTTTTATGAATAATACACCCATGTAAACCTGCTAAAATCATCTACAATACTCAAGAAATATTTATATCCATCCATAGAATTCACAGTAGGTCCCCATATGTCAATATGAACAATATCAAAGGGAAATTTAGACACAGATTGAGAATTAGTAAATGGCAATTTTTTTTGCTTAGATTGAGCACAAATTTCACAAACAAAATCAGTTGGCACGTTGATATCAGGCAAAGTTTTCTGTATTATAGCTAATCTCTTATTAGACAAATGGCCAAGTCTAAAATGCCATAACTCTTCCTTATTACAAATTGCAGAGAAAGCAATTCCATTGTTCAAAACATTAAAGAAATTAGTATCTAAGTCATATAAGCCATCAATCACACTAACTGAACTAATATTCTTCTTGGTAATACAATCCTGTATCAAACAAGATGAAGTAGAGAAAATGATCTCACAGTTTAAGGAGTTGGATAATTTTGTTACAGAAAGCAAATTGCATTTAAAGGAAGGAACAAAAAGAACATTATGCAGAATAAAATCTTTACTAAAATATATATCTCCCATATGAGTGGCTTTCAATTTCAGATTATTTGGCAACAAAACATTCCAGTTGTTTACAGGTTTCACATTAATAAAACCATTTAATGTGTTAAAGATATGACTACTTGCACCTGTATCTACAGTCCAAGACTTTGAGTTTGTAAAACTGTTACCTGATGAGACTGAGTTGACATATTCCGGATGATATTCTTCATGTTCTTTGCTCTGGATCACTCTAGTAGAGGCAGCAAGCACACTTTGTCCATTGTTTCCAACAATCTGAGACTGGACCATTTGAATAATCTGAGCCAATTGTTCAGTGGTGAAGACTGTTGGTCCACATCTATTATTGTCAGTTTGTGGAAATCCATCTGCATGATTAAGAATATAGCTATCTTGATCAATATAGTCAAGGCTTTCATTGTCACTAGTGCTTGCCATATTCGCCTTGTTGAATTTTGACTTCAAGTGAGGTGGGTATCCATTTTTCTTCCAGCAGTTCACCACAAGGTGATTCCCATTGCAGAAAGAGCAAAGACCCTTTTTCCCTTCTTGTTGTGCCAAATGTTGTCTTTTATATCCAAACTGTGATTTCCCTTGAGCATTGTTGTATCCTTGAAACTGCTGCTGATTTATAGGATTGTAATTCTGATAGTTGTTGTTAAATCTATTATGCTGATTCCCCCTTGAATTGAAATTTTTCATAACAAATTATGGAATTTCTTGCGTAGGTTCTTTATCCAAGATCATAAATTCTCTTCAAATTGCAGTAATAAAGAAAAAACTTTATTCATAGATGGCAGGGGATCCATTGACATAATTTGGGATTTCATATTTAAGAAAGAACCATTAAGACCTTTTGAGAAACAAATTACCAGATTGGATTCTTGAATTTTTCAGAAGTTTCCAGCTATGTTACAGAAACAACCCTCACACACACATTTAGGCAAATGATTTAAAGTCAAAAATTCATCCCATAGAGTTTGTAATGAGGCAAAGTAGTCAGTTACCGATTTTTCTCCTTCTGAAATGTTATAGATTTCACTTTATAGGTTTGCAATGAGATAGGCTTCGGATTGTGCGAATTGCTCTTTTAAGTTTTCCCATAGTTCTTCTGCAGTTCCAAAGCTCACAGCAGTTTGCGCAATTGCAGGGATCAATGATCTAATCATCCAAGATAATACCATGTTATTACATCTATGCTACGAGTTGAATAAAGGATCCCCAGTATTTGGCCTACCAATGGTTCCATCTACGAATTCCCATTTATTCTTTAAAGTAAGGGCCATTCTCATGTTTCTTGCCCAAGTGTGATTGTTGAATTTATCCAAGAGAGGAGTAACCAGGACAAGAGAGGGATTTTCTCTAGGATGCAGATAGTATGGACTAGACTCATCAGTGAATCGACTTCAGTTGTGATTTCTATTCGCTATAGCTAACGAGGAAGATCAGAAAAACAGAGGGGAACGAAGAACAAATAAAGAAATGAAAAGGAATAATCGGATTCAAAGAAAGATAGTGGAAATTTGCTCCGATACCATGAACGATTTATCAAGAAAAGAGTGAATAAGAACTTATTCATTGATTATTAGAATTGATTTACAGAGAAGAAGAAGAGATTAGGAGGAAGAGCATTCTCGTTCCTTTTATAAAACAGCTGTTGCGCTTCATGAAGTGAAAAGATTGTATTACCCTTACTAAGTGAAAGTACTAAACTACCCTTAATTACAATAGCTACAATAACAGATTACAATGGCTATATTAACTAATTTCTAACTAACTATAACTAACACCGACTTTGCCAAAAATATAGAAATAACAAAATATTTCTTTTGAATTGAAATTAAAAGAACCAATTTATTGATGGGTCCAAACATCATTGGCTGTCAAATTAAAAGCATATAAACTCCAAAATTGTCAAATATGTGCAACACAGAGTTGCAATTTTTGGCCTACCCAATCAATATGTTTACACCAATTTTTCAAATTGATAAGTGAAGTCATTTGCCTATAAAAGGCACTCCCTGCGTATCCAAATTTATCAAGCAAAAAATTAGAGAGTTCTTCACTTACCAATTTGCTTGATAAATTTGAATATGCAGGGAGTGCCTTTTATAGGCAAATGACTTCACTTACCAATTTGAAAAATTGGTGTAAACATATTGATTGGGTAGGCCAAAAATTGGGACTCCGAGTTGCACATATTTGACAAATTTGGAGTTTGCTTTTGGCAATGGGATATACTTTTAATTTGACAACCAACGATGACTGGACCCATCAATTCTCCCCCTCCAGACTCATAGGGCTTCAAGTCAGCTCCTAATTGGAGCCCATATCAATCAGCTCATTGCACAACTCAAATTTCTCCCGAGGAATCGCTTTGGTCAGCATATATGAAGGGTTCTCTTTCATTAGAATTTTCTCTAGATGAAAAATTCCCTTTTCAAGTTGTTCTCGAATCCAATGATATCGGATATCAATATACTTCATTCGAGAGTGATACATAGTATTCTTGCTCAAGTCTATAGCACTTTGACTATCACAATATACTATACAGTCAATCTGTTTTTGACCCAACTCTTCAAAGAATCTCTTTAACCAAATCATCTCTTTTCCTGCTTTAGCAGCTGAAATGCACTCCACTTTGGTCGTAGAAAGTGCAACGCATTTCTGTAATTTAGATTGCTAAGAAATTACTCCCCCGACAAATGTAAATACTTATCTTAAAGTTGACTTTCTATGTTCAAGATCTTCCGCCGTATCAGCATCAATGAAGCCTTTTAGGATTGGTTTAGAACCTCCATAACATAAGCACTTCTTTGAACTTACCTTCAAATATCTGAGAATCCACTTTACAGCTTCCCAGTGTTGTCTTCCCAGATTATCTAAGAATCTGCTTACAACTCTAACGATATGTGCAATATCTGGTCTTATGCAAACCATCGCATACATCAAACTTCCCGCTGCAGAGGAATATTGAATCTTTCTCATGTCTTCCTTCTCTTCTTTAGTAGCAGGACAATATTCCTTACTCAGCTTCAGATGTCCGGTAAGAGGAACGCTAACTGATTTAGCATTTAATATGTTGAAACATTGTAGCACTCGTTCAATATATTTTTCTTATAACAGCCATAATCTGTTGTTACTTCGATCACGAACAATCCTCATGCCTAAAATCTGTTGTCCTGGACCCAAGCCCTTCATGTTAAAGGGCTTTGCTAATTTCTCTTTTAATTTAAGAATTGAAGAAACATCATGTCCCACTATCAACATATCATCAACGTATAACAACAATATGATGAAGTTGTTATCAGAGAATCTCTTAAAATAGACACATGGATCCGCCTGAGTCTTCTTGTAGCCGTGACTAATCATACAGAGTTGAACTTCTTATACCATTGCATGGGTGCTTGTTTCAACCCATACATACTCTTTTGCTGCTTGCAAACCATGTGTTCTTTCCCTTTCACTTCAAAGCCTTCTAGTTGCACCATGTAGATTTCTTCCTCTAGGTCGCCATAAAGGAAGGCAATTTTCACATCTAACTGCTCAACCTCGAGATTCAAACTTGCTATCAAGCTTAGAACCGCTTGAATAGAAGTCATTTTAACTACTGGAGAAAAGATTTCATCAAAATCAATTCCCTTCTACTATTAGAAACCTTTCACTACTAGACGAGCTTTGTACTTTACCAGCTTTCCATTGCCATCTCTTTTGAGCTTGAAAACCCATTTGTTCTTCAAGGCTTTTCTCCCTCTAGGAAGTTTGACTAAATCATATGTGTTGCTTTTCTACATGGATTTCATTTCATCTTGCATCGCCTCCAGCCAAGATTCTTGATCTGCATGAGTTAGAACTTCCTGGAAATTCTCCGGCTCCCCCTCATCAGTAAGGAGAATATACTCAGAACTAGGATACTTTGATATTGGTTGGCGATCCCTGGCAGATCTTCTAAGCTATTTTTCAGCTACATCTTGCAGGATAGGTTGCTCCCCCTGCTCATCAACATCTTCTTGCTCATAATTTTTGATTAGCTCTGGAATTTTATCATTGTTCTGAACTTGTTCCTCATCTCCACCAATGGCACTGTTTGACTATGTAGGAATATGGCTGGGAATGACGTCATCCACAAGTCCTGACTTGCCATTTTTCTTAAAACTTTCTATATTCTCATTTTCTCGAAAGACTACATCTCTGCTTCTAATGGTCTTCTTCTTCTCTAGGTCCCATATTTTGTACCCGAACTCTTCATCTCCATATACAAGGAAGATACAGGGACTTGATTTATCATCAAGCTTTGACTGTTGCTCTTTAGGCATATGTGTAAATGCCTTACAGCCGAACACCTTTAGATGAGAGTATTGAAAATCTTTTCCAGTCCATACTCTTTCTAGAATATCAAAATCTAGAGTAGCAGATGGTGACCTACTGATGAGATAGCAGGCTGTGCGTGCTGCTTCTCCCCAAAATGACTTTGGTAAGTTAGCCATTTTGAGCATACATCTGACCTTCTCCACAATAGTGCGATTCATCCTTTCTGCTACACCATTATGTTGTGGGGTTCTAAGTATAGTCTTTTCATGTCGAATTCCATGTTTGAAACAGTAGTTCTCAAACTCATGTGATGTGTATTCACCTCCATTGTCGGATCAGAGACATTTTAATTTCTTGTTTGTAATCTTTCCACCATAACATGAAATTTTTGGAATACCTGATCTTTTGTTCTCAGGAAATTCATCCACAACTTCCGGGATGCATCTTTAATGAAAGTAACAAAATACTTGTTTCCTCCCAAGGTCTCATATTCAAAGGGGCCACAAACATCTGAGTGCACCAAGTCGAGAACACTTGACTTTCTGCTTGATGACTTGATGAATGACACTCTATGTTGCTTGCCGAATTGGTAGTAATGACATGGAGATAGTGGTGTACCATTAGCAGCAGGTACGAGCACCTTCTTTGCTAGAATCTGCAACCCTTTCTACTAATGTGAGCCAATATTCTATGCCATAAATCTGGTGAAGACTCTTCTTCAATAGCATGCAATCAATCTTTACAAATGACTGCATTTGTTTTATATAGTGTACAACATAAGGCAACTTTTGCAATCACCAAGGAATTCCTGGTAAGCTTCCATTTCCTACTCCCGAAGAAATTCTCGAAGCCTTCACGATCTAGGACACCACAAGATATTAAGTTGTGGCTCAAATCAGGAACATGTCTAACTTCTTTGAGGATGAGTGTGTAGCCAGTGTTCGTCTTGATACAAATGTCACCAATTCCAATGATTTTGGAATGGCCATTATTGCCCATCTTCACCACACCAAAATTTCCTGCTTTGTATGTTGTGAAGAACTTCTTATTAGGAGTGGCGTGATAAGATGTTGCAGTGTCGATCACCCATTCCGTATCATCTTGACTTGAGACTTGTAGACATTGTTCTTCATGACTAAAAGAAAGAACAACAATCTCCTCAGTTGCTGGAGTGGTGTTCTTGTCTTCCTCTTAGTTACTGCCATCCTTCTGCTCTCTCTTCAGCTTTCGATAATTCCTCTTCAAATGGCCTTCTAGTCCATAGTGGTAGCATTTGACTCTACCTCTGGGCTTAGATCTGCCTCTAAATTTTTCTCCTCCTTTGGATTTGTCAGCATTGTTGGGACCTTTATTTTTACTCCGGCCTCTATATTCTTTGACAAGAGCTTGACTGCTTTCAGTAATTAAAACTTTCCTCCCTGTTTCCTCGTTGAGCAGAGTGCTAACAACATGGTTCAAGGAAACTTTTCGACCAGGAGCGGAATTGGTCACAGATACCACCAAGGTTTCCCAACTCTCCGGTAAAGAATTGAGCAACAATAAGGATTGGACCTCATCTTCAAGTGTGATTTTCATAAAAGATAACTGATTAATAACACTTCGAAATTCATTTAGAAATTGGGCAATGGGAGTACCCTCCTTATATTTCATGTTGACAATTTTCCTTATCAGGAATGACTTATTTCCAGCAGTTTTTCGATCATAAAGATCTTGCAGATTCTTCCATAGTTCATGGGCAGACGTTTCCTCTGAGACATGGCCGAACACGTTGAAATCTAGCCACTGGCGAATGGTACCAATGGCCTTTCTATTCAACTTGCTCCAATCTGAATCTTTCATGTCTTTCGGCTTTGCGGTGTCTCCTTCAATTGCTTCATGCATATCTTTGCAGTATAATATATCCTCCATCATGGGCTTCCAAATTGACCAGTTTGAACCGTTCAATTTGATCATGGATGTTGAAGAACATTCCATTTTAATTAACACAATCACCTTTATGGAACCAACAGCTCTGATACCACTTGTTAGGTCCCGTATATCAATTCGGTAGCAAGGTGATGTGCATTAACTAAAATAGATCTTGCAACAACGAGTATAAAAATAAATAAAGCAATAAAGAGATACAAAGATTTACGTGGAAACCCTATGAAAGGGAAAAATCTCGGGGCGCTAAATATAATTCCACTAATAAATAATGGGAATACAATAATTAAGTCTCTCTCAAGTATACCCAAACTTGAGGTATAAAATAATTTTAAGAACAGTTAGAAATACCCCAATTTAAAATCACTCAACTCCCCTATCTCACTCTCTTAAAGGAACAAAACTCTACAAAAAGAAATACTCTTAAAATTCTTTCACTTTTGCAGACAAGTACTCTGCTTTTATGAAGAAAATGGAGAAGAGAAACTTCACTTATGGAATAAGGTATTGCAAATATTCTTATGAATAAGCAGTGATGCTAATTACGATAGAAACTTACTAAAATATAAGAAGAAACTATTCTTTAGAAAAAACAATTTGCTTCATTAGGCTAATACAGTAATAATATAAAGGAAAATATGTTCTCAATTAAATGCAGACTCGAACTTATGACCTCTAAATTCACAACTTCAGACTCAATGTTCAACCTTTTAAGTTAAGACTTTTGCTCCATAAAAGAAACTATTCTTTTGTGTTGAAAGAAAAAGGCCAAAAAAGCACGCACAAAGTATAAAATACGACCAACCTTCAAAGGAAAGAGAAGTTAAGCAAGCCTGTGTACTTATATTAGTATTTTGAGTATATAAAAAAGACCCAAAGCCCCATGTTATTACTTACCCTTGGGCTTTATCTTTTTAACTTATGAACATTAAAGAAGCATTTTCCAGCTCTTCTTACAAACACCCTTTCAACTTTCAGGGCAAATATCAATAAGCTTATATGGGGTTCATTTTTTCAAGGCCGGCCCTGGGTATAGGCAAGAGTTGCGATGGCCTAGGGTCTAAGACTATAGAAGGGGCTATAATTTTTTATTCTGCATATATATAAATCTTAAGGAAACTTTTTAAATTTTTCAATGTAAATGAGTTAAATCATGAAGTCAAATAAAACTTTAAAAAGTTTTTATTTAGTATATTATTATAATATATTTCAATTTCATATAAAAAAATTTAATATAAAGGGCCCATATATCTAATTTCACCTAGGACCCTCGAAATATCAGAACTGACCCTCCATCACCCCCCGGGATCCGCCCGTGAAATTCAGAAGAAATTCCCATATTAGAATTAAATTTGATAATTTCAAAGATATGCTTGTTGCTACTTTAATCAGATGATTTTCTGGGACTTCCTTTTGACGGGTACCTACAAAATATTCATCAAAACTCAAGAATCCACGTGGTTTTTTTTAAAAAGGAAAATATATGGTTATTCGTTTTAGATAAGTTGACAAATTCAAATTCCCATCAAATATTTGGAGAAACTATTGTGCATGTGCCAAATGTATACAATTATTTTAAAAGAATAATGCTCATTTTGGTTAAATACTCATATGGAAAAAAATTCCGATGCTTCTTTGGATGTGTACAGTTGAGATAAATGCAAAAAGATTTTTTGAATAAGATAAATGCAAAAAGTTTAATTTTATATTCTTGTTTATTATTATTATTATTATTATTATTATTATTATTATTATTATTATTTGTTGAATTAGCTTGGATTAACCAAACTTCGTCAGGCTTTTTACTGAAAATATCAACTTAAGCCCGTCTCAACCCACACATTAAAACTCTGGGCTTCTTGTATCAGGCTTAAGAGGTCAGTTACGTGCCCTACCCAAAACCTATTAATAGTTTTTTATTTAAATTTTTAGTTAAACTAGAAAAAGTGAAAAAATAGAATTTATATAAATATGTCTAACTTAATACATAGTTATGTTTTTACTTAAATAATTTATTAAGTAAAATAGAATTTATATAAATATGTCTAACTTTATACATAGTTATGTTTTTACTTAAATAATTTGTTAAAAACTTTAAGAGACAATGTAAAAGTAAAATGTGGTGGAACTTGAAATCTAAAACATTTATTATGTGTAATATATAAATATTTAATAGTTATAATTATTATTCGCCGATTCAAATTTAAACTAACTCATAAATCTTCAAGCTTTAGCAGTTCAGACTTAGATTAAACTTTATAAAAAAATGAATATTCAAGTCCGATTCATTTAAATGGGTTTGAACTGAGTGGAAGTGGGTTGGAGGAGGCAGTCGGTGAACATTCTCTTACTTATATTCATTTAGTGCAACTCTTTTATTATGCGTATAAATATATACCACTATGAAAAGATTAGCATTTCATGTTAAAATAAATAATTTTCAGCATGTAATTTTAGAATGCCAAATAGTACTTTTGACTGGATTTTGGTTATTGAAAAAGATTTTCAAGTGTGATAAAACAAAAAGAAATTTCGTTAAGAAGACTATTTAACTTTACTATATATGTATATAGACACTCACATATTTAATAAAATTATAAATATTTTTTTGGTTGCCTTATTGATGCATATTATATGGTATATTTTATGATTACTTTGTTTAATTATTACTTTACCTTATTCATCATTGGATTAAAATAACCACTACTCATCCTATGATAGAAAAATATAAAATAATAAATATTTTAAAAAAATAAAATAACCGTACTATATTTGGCTTCTTTTGACGCTCCATCCTAATTTCGGCTGTGTAATTTTTATCATCGAAGTTTGAACCTTGAATATGAGGCTATTCTAATAGATATATTTTGAATATACAATGGGTTCACACCTTAACATCATTAAAGTTCTTTATAAAAAATATAAAAAATATTTATACTTTTGTGAATAGAAAATGGCCCGTGGATGAAACATCATGTTCTAATGATTTTCAAGCTTCTTCTTTGTATAAATGAATAAAGTAATATCAACTTATAATTTATTTAATTACCTTAATATTATTAAAGTTCTTTATAAAAAATATAAAAAATATTTATACTTTTGTGAATAAAAAATGGCCCGTGGATGAAACATCATGTTCTAATGATTTTCAAGCTTTTTCTTTGTATAAATGAATAAAGTCATGTTATTTTTAACTTATAATTTATTCAGTTTAGTTCATCATTATTTAGTACTTCATATACATATATTTACACTAAAATAAGTACTTATCAATTAAGTTCAATAATGTTACTTATTAGTTGAAAATATGAGGCTAATTGTTACAACTATTTGCCGTTGAGCTACTAAAACAATAGCACCAACATGACCATAAAGATGTGTCGATCACTATCATTTAATAATTTATTGATTGATGTGTTTTACCTTAATCAAATGGTAACCCAAATATTTTAAAGTATTACATAATATTATCTTTAACAAAAAAAAAATATCTCATCAATCTTTTTTCAAACTTTTAAATCATATGGGAAAAAAAATTCAATAACTGCATTTTGCAAAAGAAACTGCATAACATGTATTTGTTTTATTACCCTTTAGGCTTTAAGATATCAATAAGTAAATAATTACTCCCTCTGTTGCAAAATGTATTATGTCACTTTTAGAAAATGTTTTATTTTCCTTTTTATTTGACATTTTAGAATTTTAATACATTATTCAATACTTTTTTTTCTAAATTACACTTGTATTAATTAGGAAAGAGATTAAGTATAAATAAAGTTATAATATAATTAATTAATAAGAAAAAGAATTTTATAATAAAGTTAAAGAATAAATTAATCATTTTAATAATATAATAAATATTTTATTGATCTTAATAAAAATCCCAAAATGACATACATTTGGAATAGAAGGGAGCAAATAAGTAAGAGAATGATTGGGCCTGGCCCACTCCAGCATATAATACAATAGTTTTCAAAGTCTTGCAGCCCACTCACACACTTGGGCTTGGACAGGTCAAAATATCATTTTTCAAGTAAAAATCTTCTAATAAAACATTTTCATTATATTTAAAAATTTTTAGGGGTTGAGTTTGTAATCGGAATCTCTAAACAGCTTTTTTGATCTGATTCTCAAACTATTTAGGTGTATTTGGTTTGCGGAATATCTATTACATGGAATATAACAGAAATACATGGAAAGATGTCAAATATGATACATTATTCATGTAGAATCCGTCGAACTGGCAAAAAAACTATTCCTAGTTTATATTCATCCTCCAAAAAAACTATTCCTTTATTTAAAAAAACAATAGCTTTTCCGGAAGATGTATATAAAATAGGAATAGCTTTTTCGTACGTCGACGAATTCTAGACATATGCTCTATTATATTTGACATCTTTCCATTCACTTCTATTTCTATTCCACAGAAAAGATATTCCACAAACCAAACAAGCCTTTATTATTGAATTGGTATAATATAAACAGTTTAAAATATAAAACACAACATCATTCTTATAATAAAACATCATAATGAGATTCTTGTATCACATTCACCGGTTATAATAGTTTTCACGCGGGCAAGAAGAAAATAGAAACTAATACCTCGTAATATCCAATTCCAAATCATAATCTAAATAATTTGCCAAATTTAGAATAGTTTTAAATTTAATAATGGAAATAGTTTTAAATTTAATAATGGAAAAATGTTTTTTTAATTCCAATGGTGTGATCTAGTGGTAAGAACTAATCCATCCTTAAGTATCTATCATAGATCGAATCTAGGGATGTACATGGAGCAACATTAAATCTTGGGGTCAACCATCATGTCCTTCGAGGCACCCGCAAATTAACGATCCAGAATTCATCCATAAATTAATAGAATCGCCCATAATTAAAATCCATCCAAAACCTTATGATAAAAAAAATGCTTTGCTTTTATTTCTTTATTTTTCCAATTTCAAGATACACATATTATAATTTTGGGTCAAGAAAGTAAAATGGACCTACAACTATATAAGAAAAATAAAATCACTTATTAGATTTGGTGCTAGTTCCATCCCTATCTTATATCTATATGTTAAGGTTGAAAAATGGTAAACTGGACCCCACCAGAACATTAGGGCGATAAATTCAATCCGTTCTATTTTCAAAGTTTGCTTAGGGCATCTTTCGGAATTAAGGTTAGACATATTATTACGAGGAGTTTTACTCATAAAATTATTATAGAATAATATATTTTAATATTAAATAAAGAATTTATTTTTAGAATTTTTTAAGATAATAACTTAAAAAGTTTAAAAATAAAGCTTTTCAGTATGAAGAAGTAATTTCAAAATGATTTTTATTCGGTTACATTGATCGATAAGAACAATTTGAAAACTATAATTTAACGGATTCAAAAATTTGTAATCAAATTTTTATTAATTTTTTTATTTGATCCTATAGTTTGCATTTTATGTGTTATATAGGATTAAAATCATCATCGGTATACGAATTTTATATTTACTAATATAATAATATGTGAACTTCAAAATTTAATATAAAGAGATACAAACTTATCATTTTACTAACAGAATGGTTTTAACCATGAAAAAATACCTTTGACTTTCACTTTGAACAGTTAAAAAGGTGACTTCACCGACTACTCCCATTTTCAAATTTTCTCTTCCCATGTTTGCACTTTGTCCCTCTGTCTCTTTCAAACTCTTTCTATCACAAATTCCAATTCTGGAGTTCATTCTGTAAACTCATATCAATTAAACTTGCTGCCTCAACTCCATCGACATGTAACGTGGGTTCCTGCTACTGCTCCTCGATTTAAATTTCTCACCGGCTCTTTCAACGAAACAGTGAAATTTGGAGGTCTAATGAGCTCTGAGATTTTGGCAAATATAGTTTTAGAAATAGACCTTTGTTCTTATTTTCAATTTAAAAATCAAAATGAATCCTTTGTATATATATGCTCTGACTTATATTTTATACTCTGGAATTGCTAGATCATTTATATGGGTCATTTCAAGGGGCGGACGCAGAGTTGAATATGAGGGGGGACCAGAATTTATGAGCATAATTTAAAAAATTACGATAGAGTAATACTAATAATACTTATATTGATGGAAATCATTAAACAATATGTGCACCAAAATAAATAAATAACATGCATATCAAAAAAGAACGCGACGCTTTTTCAAGTCGCGAAATTCGTCTACAAGTGAATCTGTAGGAACTTTTTGTGCAATTTCTTCCTCAATATATAGTAATAAGCAGTCGGAGAGGAACTGATCTCCAATCTTGTTTCGGAGCTTATTCTTAATTATCTTCATAGCTGAAAATGATCGATCTGTAGTAGCTATCAAAATAAGAGTCACTACTCGATACACAAGAGGAAAAAATTCAGACTTTCTTGCTTTCACCATCCATGCACACAAATCAGATATTGTTGATAGTGATCCAAAATTAGGAAGTTGTCTCACATGACCAAAATGCTCAAATTGCACCCTTAGATGCATCATCTCATGATGGGTAAAGTCTTGAGAATAATATTTTTCAACCAACTTGCACATATCATCGACTCTGTATTCTGTAAGCATCTCCCTTGGATCTAAACTTGAACTGAAAACAAGTAATTCCACTGTATCCTCATTAAACTTGTTATTCAATTCTTTCTATTGAGCTTCAACCACAAGATTGAAAATGTCAAGTTTAAAATGATTTTCCAATGAAATTGTATCAACTTGATGACGAGCTCTTCCCCTTCTTCCAACATAATCATCATTCAAATCCGGGATGGGTATATTAACCAATTCACAAAAAGATTTTA
This sequence comes from Euphorbia pulcherrima, assembly GCA_947683365.1. Classification (NCBI taxonomy): domain Eukaryota; kingdom Viridiplantae; phylum Streptophyta; class Magnoliopsida; order Malpighiales; family Euphorbiaceae; genus Euphorbia; species Euphorbia pulcherrima. Next base: position 20,970,639 of record CANTUS010000016.1, on the reverse strand, counting down.
CCTTAGTAATTAAGTCATCCCATCCTTTATCTCTGAAATTCTGAATGAGTGACTTAGTAGATGAAACAAGATGCATTGCGTTCAAAATATCTTGAGATTGTACTTGTAAGGCTTGACAAAGCGAATTAGAAATCTCAAGAACTCTCCTCATAAGATGCAAAATAAAAACAAATTCAAATGAAGTTAATGACTCATAAGCGGCATCTGCATCTCCGCGCTGAGCGAAAGTAGCCCCATCATAAATAAGGTTCATTAATATTTCACATGTTGCACTAAACATATTGATCAAGCTACTAATTGATCTAAAATGAGAACTCCATCGAGTGTCACCTGGCCTTTGCAAAGTACCAATTTGATTAAGCCCTTTTCCACTTTCAAGCTCCCCAATTTCAAGTAAATATGCAATATTTTCAGCATGAGCAGCTTTCAATTGATCATTTCGCTTACATGAGGCACCAACTATGTTAATTATGGAGTTTAACTTAGTGAAGAAATGATGGATAGGGATGACTTCTTTTGATGCAGCAACTAATGCTAATTGCAAACGATGTGCCATACAATGAACAAAATAAGCACCAAGACATTCATTTGAAATCAAAGCATGCAAGCCATTCCATACTCCTCTCATGTTACTTGCACCATCATGACCTTGCGCTCAAATATTATGAACGCCAAGGTTATACTGAGAAAGGATAAGGAAAATCTCATTCTTCAAAGTCAAAGCTGCTGTGTCTTTAACATGAGCAAGTCTAGAAAACCGCTCTCTAACATATCCATATTTGTCAACAAATCTCAAAACAATGGACATTTGCTCCATCTTAGACTCATCCCGAGCTTCATTAACAATAATGCAAAACTTTGCATCTCCTATTTCCTCATGAATTGCATTTTTTACTTTTGTTGCGAAAATATGTAAGATTTCCTTTTGTATCCTCGGTGATTTGTATAAGGCATTTTTTGGAGCCTTATCAAGAGCTATTTCCACTTCACTATTATAAGAGGCAATCAAGCTTAAGATCACTTGAAAATTTCCTGGTCTTAATGAATCTTTCGTTTCATCATGACCTCTAAAAACACACCCTTGAAATGCAAGGCACCTAGCAACATCAATTGAAGCCTTTAACGCAATCTATTTTCTACAACTTCTTGAGATGTATACCGCTCAAATTTTGTTTAATATGCAATGATTGATTCATGAGATCCTCCCCAAGCTTTTTCAGATTTTCGATGAGATAAAGTGAGCTCTTTTCCAGTATGAGTAAAAAATGCACAATTTTTACCATCTTTTACTTTTTTCCAACTTCGAAATCCGTCAATGGTAAATGCTTTTGAAGTAGAAGAAGAAGGAAATAAATAGCATGGCAAACAAAATGCGGCATCTTTAGTTGGAGAATGCTCCAACCATGAGGGAAATGAGTTGAACCATGATGGTTGAAAACATCAATGATGTTCTCCAGATCTTGGATAGCTTGGCAAAGTGCATTTATAAGGACCCAATTTAATATATGCTCTTCGAATTTCATCACGCTTATCTATAGGATATTCATATATTTGTTGCCTCAAACCCAGATCACGTTGTAGTAAATTAATATTGAAGTCGTCTTCTGATGCAATTTTTTGGAGATTTATTTCTTTGACTATAAGAAGGTTTATCAACAACGGGATTTGATTGCTCAACCGGACTTGACTCTTCAATAGTTTTCCTTTTAAAAAAGGAATGAAGTGTAGGAGTTTTTCCCATCTATCAAAAGTAACTACATAAATAACAATCAATCATATGTAACAAAATAACACAATTCATTAAAGGTGCATATTTATGAGCATAAAAAGCACAATAATTCAATTTTATTTTATATTCAAATTCCTATATGAATTCAATTTCAATTCAAAATAACTACAAACCCTTTCAATTTCAAATTAAGTTTAGATCAACTCTAGTTAGCTAGTTCTAATTCATCAATCAACTAGTTATTCAACAATATTTTACTACATATTATATAGCAAAAGCTAACCAAACTATTAATTTAATCTATGAAATTTAAAATAAGAAAGAATAAAACTAACCTCAATAAATATTAAAGAAGATGAGAAATGAAAGGATTAAGGAGAAGATTACAATGCAAGGTAGCAGTCACAACTGCAAATGAAGAACTTAAAGGGGAGGAAACGTAGAAAAAATAAGAAGCAAACCATGATTTTGTATTATATTGCTGCTGTTTGTTGGCTACTTGCCTTGTCTCTATATATGGCTGTTCTTTGTTTCTTTAGCAAATTAGATTTTTGTCTTTTCTTATTCCAGTACTCAGCAAAACTAAGTCGTTTTGCATTGGAATACGTTTCTTTAGCAAATTAGGTTTTTGCCTTTTCTTATTCCAGTACTTAGTTCATTTTGCATTGTAGTAGGATTTTTGCTAAAGAAAACAATTTGGGCAATATGTAATCTTGACTGTACAGGTTAATAACCACTAGCCTCGACCATCTCAACCAATTTGTCTTCTATTACTATATATCTCTATAAATACTATATCTTAATACTCAGGGGGCTAAGGAAAAAAAACGCTATTACCAAGGTTGGAACCCTGGCCTTTAGCACATAAAGCTTACTCTACCATCCCAACCACCTAATTTCAGTATGTAAATTACATATACAAGTATTATATCTAAAACTTTAGGGGACCTTGGGCCACCACACACCAATGTGTGGGTCCACCCCCGAGTTATTTGATTATAAGCTTCAGTAGGTGTTGTATTACATTCATTGAACTTGAACTCGATAATAATTTGGCTAACAAATAAAATAAAATTCTATTTTTGTTTCCAGTAGACCTTTCAAATAATGTGCCATGAATTGAGTTATTACGGTGCTTTGGGGTTAATCTGAGTTGGAGGTTAAAACGAAACTAAAAAAAATACAGTAATTCGGGTTGAAAGGAAACTAATTTGGAGAAGACAAGGGCATTAGTGGAATAGAACCAATTGAGAAAGAGGAGTAAGTGATATCAACGGTTTTCACTTGAGGTTAAAGGTATTTCTTAGGGGTTAAAAATGATTTTGACTATTATTTTAGAAAAGTGATAAGTTTATTGTATCCCTTTATATTAAGTTTTGAAGTTCATATACCATTATATTAATAAGAGTAAAGTTCGTAAACCGTTATGATTTTAAGTCATGGAATATATATATATATATATATATATATATATATATATATATATATATATAATAAAAATGTCCTTTTAACATTTTTATGTCTCTTCGTAAATAACAAATAAAATTATTTATGTAAATGTGGTATTTGATGTTGATTGTATGAGAAACCCAAACTATACTTTTATCTAAATTATATGCAGTTTGTACCTGCTTAGTTATAAAATATATTTTGGTATTGGATAAAAGATTTTGACTTTTATTATTAATTAATTAGAATCTCTTTGCTATTGTAATGCTAAAATTTATTGTTACGTGAAAACTCAAAAATGTAATTTTTCGAGAAGGTAATTTGGAAAAGTAATCCTAAACTAACTCTACAACAACCGAACCAGTGGATCGTTAATATTGATGATAGCACAGTTAACACTTAACACATTATATTCTACATCGTTTAAATTGTTTTTTTTATCAACAGTTGCTATAGTTGTTCTTTCAAATGAGTTTCACTTGAATTCATCGACGTTTTTAAAGATTTCTTCGCAGTTGTTGGTTTTTTAATGAGTCAATATAGCACCTCTATTTTTATGATGATGTTACGGAAGTCACTGTATTATAATTCATGAATCATGAATTTAAATACATAGATTAATAACCCCAAACAAAAAATAAATAGGGAAAATGAAACATTAGTCTCCTAGTTCACCTAATCCTAATATTATATGTCATATCAATGACATCAACCTACTTACTTTTCATGTTACTAATTTTACTTTTTTTTTATTTTATATAATGAGAGATGGACCTAACACTATTATAGTTTAAGTTATAGTAACTATTTGGTGTTGGTTCATAATTTTTTTTATCGTTACATCTAATTTCTTTTTATAAAATAAAAAATTATTTTTTATAAATATAAATTTTGAAAAGATTATATACTGAATCCATGTAAAAGAATAAATATTTAACTATCATAATCAAACACTATAATATTTAAAAATTACAAAATAATTTAAAAAAAAATTTCAAATACCGACCAAGTCTTGAGTATTTTTTTTCTCTTTTATAATTCGTAACTTGGCTAAAAATTTGAACACAAAAATTAAGTTGCCCGCATGAACAAGCTAAAGATAAATAAAGCTTGTTAACAACTAAACATGTAAAAACTGCAAATAATTTAGGTAAATTATAGAACATACCTTCATAGGGGTGTATATACATGTATGTTCCTTTATCCATTGTATTTTCCTTCTATTTAGCTAGTGTTAAGACAAAAATGATTTTAAAAAAATTATATTGTAATCATTAAACCAATAGACTCAATTTGATGACATTTTAAATTTTTTTTATTAATGACAAGTATTTCTATTCACATTATCTTGTCTGAAATTTAATTAGAGTCAATGCTTTCATACAAATGTGTTTAATGAGAATATAATCTGAGTATTCTTTCAGAATCATTTTCCTTCTGAGTTAAACATTATAAGTAAATTTTTTAAAAAAAATAAGTATGAATAATAAATTTAAATTTTATAATAATTATTATATTAATAATTTTGCAAGTAATTTTTTGGGGGAACAATTTGTTTATATTATCAGTTACACTTAAAGTTCTGAATTAAATAATCATAAAAAAAATTCATCAATGAAAACAATGAACCTAATTGACAAACATTTATGCACAACCCACTTTAATGATGTTTAAACATTTAAGACTAATTATTTCCTGTAACTACTTGATGATACATGTGACCCCTATACCTAAAAGTCTAATTTTTCTCTTAATACTACAAAAGTCTGTTTGGTATTAATTTTTAAGCTGTTGTCTTAATAAGTTACTCTCATAAATTTTTAATAAAACTACATATTTTAGCTTTAAATAATATATTTTGATCTTTCATACTAATTAATTAGGAACTATCTGATTTGTTTTTTCAAAATCAGATCTGATGCTTTTACGAAAGACTTGAAAATGAGTTTTTAGAAAAGCAGCTGAAATAAATAAATTTCAAAAGAAAAATTGAAATTTGCTTTTAGTAAATATTCCATTTCAATTTTAAATAAAATTAAAATAAGAATTTACTAAACACCTAAACAAAAATGAAATTCTATTTGAAATTATCGCCATTTTTCTCATTTTTTTAGAAAGAATCTGAAGTAAAAGATGAGAGGAACGTCTTCTTTATATTACGACAATATCGAATAACAATTTTGAAAAATTCAAAAATTAAATAAGCAAAAATATTTTGCCAGACCCTTCGTCAGTTGATGAATCACTCTGCTCTCTTCGGTTCGCTGCAAGGGTTAATGTGTGTGTGATGGGTTGTGGTAAAAAATATGTGAATTTCCCTTGGCGCCTTACAGCGGGGTCCACCGGGGGTTGTTTGATTTAAGCGTGATGGAACCAGTTTAGTTCAAGTTTTCACATTTTAACTAATTTTAATGAATAAAAGAATCGAGACCCAAATCTCGATACAAATGTTAGAGTCGCCACCCAAGTTGTCTACTTGGGAAAGAGTTTTGGTACGATTCCCATTGGGTAGGAGACTCATACCTTTTGGATAAGAGATTCGAGTATCGGATGAGTCACTTATTTTTCATTTGGTCAATTCAAAATTACATTCGCCACGTAAAACCATTTTCTTTTCATCATTTGGGGAATTACCGTAGAAATTCTATTTTATACACTCTTTTACACTCGATACATGCGTTCAACAGTTTATAATAAAGCACAAACAGTAAAAGGGGAATAAAAATTACAACCGGGGGAAGATGGGGGAATTGCAAGGGAGCCAATACATTTGTTCTAAGTCAGAAAAAAAATAAATAAATTCTCCTGCATGAAAATGTTAGCAGAGTTACGACACATCGTAAGTAAGCATTTTGTTAGAAAAATGTGATTATGTTAGCGTGGCGGTTTTGCGATCAATAGTGCCAGGGCGGCTTCTAGGATCGAAAAGAATAATGGGTCTTCAACGTGTTTTTATTATGAAAACACATTTTATCTTCTTGTGGGTTAGTTTACCAGATTATTCGTGAAAATGATCGCATGGCAAATGGTGATGTTAGATTCATTTTACAAGTTATTGTGAAGATGATGTTCTGCTAGTACCCGTACGGTTACTAGGGGGACCCGTACGGGTATGGGGGACCAATACGGGTCCTGTTGGGACCCAAACAGAACCTCATTCTAGCTAAAATAAAACAGATCAATGAAAAAGAATAAAATGAAGTGGGAATTCCTTTCATAAGGGTATGGCACACCCGTATACGAGTGCCAACAAGGCCAGTATGGATCAGGACCAGGCCCAAAAAATAGTTTGAATGTTAGATCAAGAAGAAGGTATTAAAATGACAAAATAATAAATAGAAAGTGAGTCACTTTGAAACTTAGGAGCGTACCTCTATGCAGTGAATCCACTTTGGAGCGATCCTAATGCCGTATGGAAGCTTTATCAAGTAGAAGGATGAATGAAGTTGATTTTAGGGACTGTTTGGTTGGTTTGGTGTGGGCAAAACCTCCACTTAATCCTAAAATGAAGCAAGAGTGGTATAAAATGTGGACAAAACCCTTGTAGAAAGGTTTTCTTCCTATTTTCTCCCTTCTATACCCCAACTATACCCTCACTATACTCTTAAAAACTTGCTAGAACTATTCTCCTATAGTGGTGTTTCATTCTCATATTTTTCTCCCCTTGAAAATGAGGCCAAATGCCTTTTATATGCATAAATAAGGTCTGAATGCAGTAAATGCGATTTATAACTGACTTGGTGCATTTATGGTTGATTTCCCAAAATTAGGGGCTGATTGGCTGTGATTGGCGCCCATACGGGTGGTCTGGACCCGTACGGGGTCTTAGTATGGCCTGTGTGAACAAATTTGGGCTACTTTGATGATTTTGGACCGATACATACTGGCTGGATCCGTACGAGTCGGGTTGACCCATACGGATTGGGTTGACCGATTTTGACCGAAATTGACCAGTTTTGACCAAAATTGACTAGTTTATTCTAAAATTGACCAGAATTAACCTTTTAGGGCTTAGACACTAGTTTTCTGAGGTTTGGGTTTGACAAAGCTTGACCAAACAATATTGAAACCACTTCAAGTAGATAACACCTATAGATAAATGCATTATATAGCTCTCATCATCGTTTCGTGAGAAGGACCGTTAAAATCCCGTGCTTATAGCGTGTGAAATTGGAATCCCTCTACGCCATACGTCCAACACTCTACGAATCGTAGATTTAGAGCATGTTTATCCACCATCTATCTGTTGATGTTATCAGATTCCACTTTGGAAATTAATTGTAGTATATATTGGAGATATGCAATAAGAATATCTATAGAGGTAATACATATTAAGGTTGCTCAGATGATGTAATACAAATCATTTTATATAAAAGATAATTAGCATCTACGGAGCATATTCTTATAACGAAAACATAAGTCCGTTGAATATAAGTCAAAATCTAGTATTTACATTACAGTAATGAAATGAAAATTGAAATAAAATAAACTCTGGGAAATTAGTCAAGTAAAAAAATTTGTAACTAGTCAAAGCATGGCCTGGCTGTGCGATGGCAACCAATAGAAGAAAAAGACCTAGCCAACAAGCCACAAGCAGGCCCTAAAGCAAAACAACTCTAAAAATGCTGTTTGGTAAGATTTTTTCAACTGCAAACTACTGCATTTCATTTTCTAAACAGCCGATCTCTCATCCTTGAAAACATATAGGACTATTGCTCTCTTATACGTTACTTTGAACTTAGTTTCCTCTAATTTCACGTATTAAAATGCTTAGGGTATGGATGATTTCAACAACCAGAAACTACTAATAATGTCGTGTGTGTTTAATCTGAATAAAGTAAAATAAAATAAAAAGGCGGTGTGCAGAATTAGTAAAATTGTATTAGGTTAAGGATATGATCCAACTGCATTTCCATATCCCTCCAGCCTTACGAGAGGTGCTACATAAAGGTAGTACTTTTTAATACAAATATTTGAAACTGTAAACTGGCCGATTGATAGATTCCATTAAGTACCATGTCCACATATGTCATTTAGGGGATATTTCTCATTACTTGTGACTTTTGACTTCTAAAAATACTTATAAAGATATTTTAACTTAAAAGTTAGACTTAGGCATATGTGGACATGGTACTTAATTCAATGTAGTTCGGTTCGGTTTAGTAGTTCAATTAAAAGTCCAAAGGAACTGTACTTAATTCAATGTAGACTTTCTCATTGTTCTTTTGGACTACAATTCAATGTAGTTCAGTTCGGTTCAGTATAGTTCAGTGCAGTACAGTACAGTTCAGTTCAGTTCAGCTATGCATAGTTATAAATTTATGTTGAAATAAGTTCAGTTCAGCTCACTTCAGTTCAGTTCAGTTCAGCCAACTACAATTCAGTTCAGTTCAGTTCAACTTTTATAAGTTGAAAAGAACAGAGCTTTAATGTACTAACAACACATCATAATTTTTACCAAACATTGAATTATGAAAAGTTAATATTGAACATCAAATAACAACAGCAAAATGCTAACAGGCTAACCGCAACTGCAAACAACTATCAGCTATACCAAACAGGTTGTTGTTGTTTTGAGATTTCACTATCAATCCTATTCTTCATTCTAATTCATCGGTTAATTCTTTCAAACCGTTTCTATTCTATCATCATAAATTGTTGTCAAATTAATGAAAACTGGAGTTTGTCTTGTAAATTGTGAGGCATGGTAGATTTTGATTTTGTCACTACGGATTTGTTGAGTTGGAAAAGAATAGAATTAATCAATAAAAAAACAAAACAAAAAAACTCATCAACTGGAGAGCAACGTGGGTTAGAGGAAGAGTAGGAGGATGAGAAGTTCTTCCGTTAACATTAAGGAGGTGTTAGTTGCCACATGTCAAAAGTTAAATGGAATAACAACACCAACATAATATGAATTTATGAATTAGAGTTTCATAATTAATAAAATACCACTTCCATCAAAACTATTCATAAAATATCAAATGGACTATTTCTTGTATTACCAAATGAGCTAACAACTACATCCACCATAATAATTCTCCTTTCTTTTAATGGAATTTACCAAGATGAGTCACTTTTTCCAAAATAATTACTGTTTTCTATGACAGCTAAATATTTTTAGTTGAATTTTTTTAATAAAATTTCTACAGTTTTACACTCTAAATTTCACTGCAGTCATCGCTCTATCGTCTCTACCTTCTTTCGATTTACTGCAAAAAGATTAACAAGGTTTGATTTCACCCTCTCAATTTCAAAATTCCCATTGCCTCTTACTTCGATTTGTTTATCCCATTGATTTTAAGTCTTAATTGGATCTGATCGTCGTTGTATTGTTTTTAGGGTTTCACTTTTGCTGCTATAGTCTGTTGTTTAATCTTGGTTTAGACAAGCTTCGAGGATTCGTGTATATGTATATGTATACATATGTTTGTTGATAGAGATAACGAGAATTACATGTGGTTTTGTTGATAATTAAGAGAGATGCATTCTATTATGGTTCACTTTCTTCATCTTCTAAACTTTGTAATCAACATAGACATGATGCTGATTCATTTCGTGAAGTTGTTGTCGACCGTTCTCCAGTTTCTCATGCGCAGAGGAGGAGTTTAAGCGTAACCATAAGAATGATGGATCTCTTCCCTGCCTTGTGTCTCTTTTGTTGGACTTAGAGCTGAGATGGTGTCACTTGCAATGTCAGGTAACTGCAGTACAACTTTGTTTGTAGTTTATGGTGTTCTATTATCTCCACCTATAGATTATGGTTGTATTTGCTTTAATTTCTTTTATAAAGTTTGTGATCCTTCTTGTTATGGCTACTTCGGCCTGTAATTCTTTGAAATTCATGTTTGAACTTATACTAGACTTATTTAAATTCCAAATTTTGAGTTCTGCAAGTTGAATGAATTACATGAAGCGATAATTTGATTTATGATGTTTTATAGCTCTTGATTTTTGGACTAATTATCTGTCTATGATTTTTGAATCTTAAATTGAAGCCTATCAATTTTTTGTTCTTCATTTTTGCGATCGATTTTATCTCGTTTTGACCTCCTTTTTATTTTGTTGAAATTAAAGTGCACGTCACATGTTTGATAAAATACCAAGGTAGTTATTTTGATATCAATAGACAATTTAATTAGGCTATTGGTGGAGCAAGCAATTTTGGTGTTGAAAAGTGTGTTTGTATTCCAAATTAAGGATGAGATCGTTGTTTATTAGTGACATAAATTATAGTCATGTTAACCGTAGGCTTCTATTGAATATCTATTAGACATCTATTGGGCATATATTGGACATCTATTGGATATTATTGAACTGTAGTCTAATTTTGGTTTTAAGTAAAGAATCCCTTAATCAGTGCTTGTCAATGGTATGCTTCTGACTTAAATGGAAGAACGCTACAATTTTATTTGAGTCTCAACATATATGATATGACATTCAATTATATCACAAATACTTTCGGTGATTGATTGCAAAGATTGACTATTTGTTTTAGTATTTATTCTCATAGTGAATTAATTGCTACTTTTTTAATTTGGCTTGAATCTTAGAAACCAACAACTTGATCTTTAATTCATTCATTTTTTGCTGATATATGGTATGATTCAATTTTGTTTGCAGCAATATTTGCGTCGCTAGCAGCAGCATCGGTTGTTGGTGTTCTAAGATGGACTTTTCAGGCAGTGATTAACATCATTAATTTAGCTCAAAAGAAATTTTTTGGGGTATCTATTGAACATCTATCAGACATCTACTAGAATTCTTTTAGAAATCTATTTTGAAATTGATAATAGACATCTGTCCAAATATATTTTAAATTTCAGTTGTCACTTGTTTTGAAGTTGATATTAGACATTTGTACAAGTATGTATAATTGACTTTTGTATTTTCAATTTCCGTTTCAATAGATTTCTAATAGATTATTATATGATATTTTGTATATTAAATATTGATCCTTTTTAGTTACTGTTTTTTTTTATTAGAAAAAGTGATATACATTGGTTGTCTATTGGATAATTGTTGGTTGTCTATAGTATTTTGTTAGATTATTCTGGATGTTTCATTAAAGCAGAATGGACTAAAGCAAAATGATTCATTAAACTGTATGAGCTTCTTTTACTATGAAGTCACGGATAGCGTTGCAACTTTACTTCAGGATCAACTGGAAACAACCTCTATGTAGTTACAGAAGTAAGGTTGCGTACACCCAACCTCCCTTACCCTGTTTGTGCGGGAGCCTTGTTAGACATTGGGGTAATGTTATTGTTATTGATATTGTTGTTGTTGTATGGATGTTTCATCAATTATCTGGTGGATTTATATCAGATGTCTGTTGGATTTCTATTAAATGTTTATTGGTAATCTATTTGATGTTTGATGGATACATACAATATCAGAAGTTATCATCTAGTCCAAAAATTACTTTAATTAGGATCAAATGGTTACAACAACAAAACCTTATTTCAGAAGTCAGGATCTAGTCCAAATGTCAGTAAAATTATCCTAATGTTTTGAATCAAAGTTCTTCTTCATTTATAAAATATATTTTAAAGTTTTGATCTATAAAAAAATTCATCTAATGTTTTGAATCCAAGTCTTCTAATTTTACTGATTTTTATTGAACTTCTATTGGATATCTATCGGATATGTGACAGTTTAAAAAAAATTAGAAAAAATATATCACAGTGGATATTGTTTCGAAGATAAAAATGAGAAGAACAAAAAACTCCAAAGCGATATATCAAAAAAATGAACGGTTTAAAAAATAAATGCAAGATAAAAAAAATTTATGAACATTACATAGTAAACGCATAGTAGAAAGATAAATACAAAGTTTGTATTTTTTTTAAGGAATTGTGTTATTATAAATATTTTACTGTATTTCTTATATTTTTATTATTAACTAATCTTTTAGCTCAAATTATTTTATCTTTTTAATTCTTCTAAAAGTTTTTTTTAACAAGCTATTAGAGTTGTGTATTACTCTATTATATGTTGATCTCCATATAACAACAACAACATTATTTCAATATCTTTAAGGCTCCTGTACAAGTGGGATAAGGAGGGGTCGGGTGTACGCAACCTTATCTCTGTAATTATAAAGAGGTTATTTCCAATTGACCCTAAAATGGAGTTGCAATAGTTATCCATGACTTCACAATAAAAGAAGCTCGGATAGTTTAATGAGCCATTTTACTTTAATCCATTATAATTAAAAGCCAAAAATTAATAAATCTTTGACCCCATTAAAATAAAAACAAATACTTTAATCTCCATGTAAATAAAAAAAAGTTAAATATCCAAAAGATGATAAAAAGTCGAAGGACATGGTGGTCATTTAACACCTACCCTAACATATGCCACTATAATACATTATCCTGACCAACAATAAAAAAAAGTTCCATTCACATCAAACCCAATAATATCCGTCTGTTGTAAAAATGTAAACTTTGCAGTAAATTTAGCATACCCATTAGGTATTAAAATGAATAGATTTAGTATTTGTCTTTAAAATTTTGCTGATTCTCTAAATTTTGAAAGAGTTTTTATAGATACTCAATTTTTAAAAAGTACATTATTTTACTTTATAAATGTCACGTGTCAGCTTCTGGATAATTTGACTTGCAGTAAAAATGTAAACTTTGCAGTAAATTTATCATACCCATTACAGATTATGGTATTAAAATAAATAAGCTTATTACATCAACAACATCCTCAATTTGTTTCAAAAATTTCGCTGTCTCTCTGAACGTTGAAAGTGTCAACGCAAATACCTCAACTTTAAAAAAATGCACCACTTTACTCTATGAATACCACGTGTCAGCTTCTGATTTGTTTGACTTTTCAAAGATATCATTTTTAATATTTTCTCTTTCCAATTAAAAACTGATCCATAATATTTAAAAAATATAGTAATATAATATTTAAAAATTAAAGTAATTACTTAACATTTTTAAAAATTCAGAAAAATAATGAAATTTTAGGTATATATGGAGCATCCTGTTAATGAATTATGCTAAATAAATAAAAAATACACATGAAAAGACAAAAAAAAAAAGCACATAATTGAGTATGAGAGAGAAGAAAGTAGACAGAGAAATAGTGTGCTTGTGTTATGTGAATGTGTTGTTCTTACGGTTTTGTTTGTTGCTCTTTCTTAATTCTCTCAAAAATACCAATTTTGTCCTTCCAGAGAGATAAAAGAAAAGGGGTTTCCTTTTTCTCAGTTCTAGAGAGAGAAAGTTCCAATTTTTATTTGTTATTTTTAATTGTCTCTCAGAGATATAGAGAGAAACGAAGCAAATTTTAATTATTAATAACACAAAGCTTTATTTCTCTCTTTTAATGGCTGTATAATAAAAATCAATCGAAAAAAAAGGTTTTTGTTTTAATGGGTTTTGTTATAAGCTAAAGATGCGATATTTTTGATTGATTGTGGGACTTAATCTGGGCCTTCGGTTTGATCGTTGAGGAGACAAAGAGAAGAAGAAGGAAGAATTATAATGAACGGTGGCGATGAGGTCGCGGCAGCTCCGGCGGGCCCACCGCCGTCTTTGGAGTGGAAATTCTCTCAGGTGTTCGGCGAGCGGACCGCAGGCGAGGAAGTACAGGAAGGTAAAAATCTATCTGTTTATAGCTAGGGATTTTGTTAATTTGGATCCGGTTTTGGATTATGGGTCGTTTTTAGATTCTAGATCCGGAATGGATCGTGGCTTGATTGGGAATTGAATTTAGGTTTTAGGGGTCAATGAACACACTCTCCCAATTTATGATTTGGGGATACCGATTTGGGTATTTTAGTGGATTGATTGAAATACACTGGAAGTGAAGTGGTTGAGTTAGTGGTGAGTTGGGGAGTAATACAAGTGGGTCTTAACTCGGTGGCTTTGGTCTGGATCTTAATTTATATGGCTACAACGATTTGGATTTGATGTGTATATATTAGTTGTTTGTTATGTTTCTCAAAATTGCCGAAAATTTCTTTATTTTTAGCTGTGCATTGCTAATTCATTTTATTCATATGGTAAAGGTTAACACTTTTTTCATCTGCATATTTGAAGTGAGGTTCAAATTTCTTGTCTTCTAAATATCTGTGGTAGAGGTGACCCAAATATATGAAGTAGGATTCACTGTTTGGATATGCATGTTTGGATATGCATGTTTGGATCACTATGAAGCAATTAGGGCCATTTGGAATTCAATGAGAACTATGAATTGAGTAGATTAATTAGTGCTTTCTAATTACCCTGAAGAAGAAACAATGCAGAAGAATTGCATTGCTAATTTGTTTAGCAATATCTTAATTTTGTTGTAGGAAGAGATTTTGGACTCACAATAAGAGAAATTTGAACCACTGAATAGATCTTTTGAAGGAAAGTGTTGGATCCTATTATAACCTTCTTTTTTTTGGGTTGATGGTTTTCATGAACTTATTATTTTTGTGTCGAAGACTTGAGAGTGCGGAGGCAGCAGAATGGCTATAAGACTAAATGCTGGCGAATATAAATGTGTTAAGCTGACCATAAGCTTGTGGAATTTAACTTAGTTGAGAATTAAGGTAGAAAAATGGGGGCTTAACTAATATAATAACGGTAATATCTATGCCAAGGTGATGAGTGGAACATTTCAAGGTCTACAGGTGGTTGGATCCTTCATCCACATAATTGTCTTATGCCTCTTGGGAAGCATTTTCCTTAAAAGTTTAGTTGATTGTCGTTTAACTGAAAACATATGGAGGTCCTTGTATTTCTTCAATAAGGACTCTTGTTTTGAACTCTTGTCTTTATATAGCTACTTCCAGATTTATTTTTTTTTGTATTAGTAATACAGATGTGAGTAATTGCAGATGGTGGATATTGGTTTAGTTCCCTTTCTTCCTCCCAAAAAAAAATCAATTTCGGTCTTAGCTTTGATTCAAATGCTAATTTATGAAGAGAAATTAAGAAAACTCATATGATTTTTTAGCTGCTGGTGGTGGTTAATGGAACTTTATGAGAAGCATTCAGTTGCTGCAGGTGTCAAACACTTGATCTCTGTATCTGTGCATTCAAAACCGCAAGAACAAGGAATTAGTTTTCCAAAAAGATGTAATGCACTTGCAGTTGCCACCAGGAGATAAAATCACTGCCTTTTGTTCTTGGGAGAGGGTGGGGGAGGTTACAGGGCATTTAGGAAGAAAAATCAGTTACCAAACACTCTTTATGAGAAACATATTTGTTAATCTTGTTTGTTATATCCAGTTTTTTTTTTTTTTTTTTTTTTTTTTTTTTTTGTGTGTAAGAGTTAAAAACACACCTTAGAAACCGCAATGGAGAAGATCCTTATCCTGGTAAGTTAGTTACATTGGACCAGGAGCTTGGCTGGCAACTCATCAAATGTGCAAAGCTTATTATATGGAATCCTATTTTATTGCATAGTCTCCTATCAAATGTCACCTGTTTATTCTTCATTGATTCACTCCTGACTTAGATTTTTTTTTTTATTTTAAAAATTGCCTCATTTGGGCTTACAATAATAACAAAGGAAACCTTTTCCCACCCCGCCTGAATGTGGACTCGAACCTACGACCTCTAGGATCCCAACTTCGAGGCTCAACCACTAGGCGAAGCCTTTGTCACTGACTTAGATGAGATGTTTGTTGTACTTGAATTTGTATATTTGTTTTCTCACAAAATATTCCAATTTTGTCATCACTATCATTATCATATGGTACAAGTTTGTGGTGACTATCTGTTGAATAGCTTTATAATTATGAATCATGTAAATTATTGGTCTGAACCCTGACACATGCAGTAGCTATTTCAAATATGAATGTTCTGAATCTTGCAGGCTGACTTATTATGTTCTTGAAAAGCAGTACTTACTAAAAGAAGGGTAGAGTGAATAGCTAAAGAAATTCAAAATATATACTAACTTTGTCGATTACTTTATAATAGAAAGCGATGAATTTGAAGGTAATCCTTAATTAATCATTCTGTTTTCTCTTGCAGTTGATATTATTTCAGCAATAGAATTTGATAAAAGTGGTGATCATCTTGCCACTGGTGACCGTGGAGGCCGAGTAGTTCTTTTTGAGAGGACAGATACAAAAGATGTATGTTTCTCTTTTTTGTTTTTTCCTTTCTAATTTTTCTTTTGTTCCATACAAAGTTGGCTTATGATCTTGTCACAACTTGGTGCTCGACTGTAAGTGATTTATTTTCAGCTTAATTATTGTTTCTCTTTTCTTATGTGTAGCATGGTGGATCCAGAAGAGACCTGGAAAGAATGGATTATCCTATGAGTAGGCACCCTGAATTTCGGTACAAAACAGAGTTTCAGAGCCATGAACCTGAGGTTTTATTTTACCGCTGTTATCATTTCATATGCGTTTTTTCTTCTATTTCACTTCTAATATGCACACATACTTCTGTATGTGTTTCGTCAGTTTGACTATCTCAAGAGTTTGGAAATAGAGGAGAAAATCAACAAAATCAGATGGTGCCAAACAGCCAATGGTGCTCTTTTTCTCCTATCTACTAATGATAAAACTATAAAGTTTTGGAAGGTACGATCGGATAATATCCCTTAGTATTGGTGCTCATTATTGCAGCCATTTACTTGTTTGGTAAGTTTGTATGGTGATTGTACAGGTTCAAGAGAAGAAGGTTAAAAAAGTGTCTGAAATGAATGTGGATCCTTCAAAAGCCGTAGGGAATGGTAGTGTTGCTAGCTCAAGTACTCCAAGTAGTGCTAAACCTATTGCTAATGGAGGTTGGCTTGAGAAGTCATACAACAATGATTTCACTTTCCCAGCCGAGGGCATTTCATCACTCCGTTTACCTGTGGTAGTTGTACTAATTACACAATTTTTTCGTTTCTTGAATTGCTTATGTTTGGCCTAATTAGCCGTTCCTTTTTTTAATTAATTATGCAAAACTTCATGTTCTTTGTGTATGCCACCTTGTGCTGTTTGCTCTAGTGAATGAACTCAACTCATGTAATAACTGACAAATTATTATGTAGGCTACCTGGCTCTTATATAATCAACATACCTTTTTCTACTATGGCCAAATACATCAATTACCCCCTAAACTTGGTTCAAATGGTCTACTGCCCCTGAAATTGGCAAAAGTGAACTAGTCTGCCTCCCAAACTCCACGTGTCAGTTTCTAGCCTCTAGTTGGAGAGATAAAAATAAGGAAAATACATCTTTGAAAAGTTAAACTAACCAGAAGCTGACACATGGCATTCATGGGTTAACCCGATGCACTTTTGTCAAGTTCAGGGAGTTAATACTTAGGGCCAGTTTGGCTGTGAGTTTTTGTTGCTTTTTTCAGCAGCTTTTCGGAAAAGCTCCATTTTCAAGCTTTTTTTGAAAGCTGCAGATTTGATTTTGGAAAAAATAAATCAGACAGTTCATAATTAATTAGTATGAAAGATCAAAATGTGTTGTTCAAAGCCAAAATATGTAGTTCTATTAAAAGTTTGTGGAGCAACTTATTTTAAAAGCAGCTTAAAAAGCAATGCCAAACTGGCCCTTAATAGAAGCAACTGAAAGTTGAGGGGGGGCACTAGACTATTTGAGCAAATTCAAGGGGTAATTGATGTATTTGGCCTTCCACTATTTGTTTTGGCATGTGCTACAATTTTCTTCCCCTCCCTGTACTTTATCTAATAATCTCAATTCTCCGTCTCTTAACAAACTTGAATTGCTAGGAGTATGTGGATTGCTACTATTTTTTAATTGGAGTGGGTGAGACTAATTATATTTGGTAGGTTATGGTTTTGTTAAGTAGTTTGGAAGGGCCTGATTGTAAGTTGTTTCTGGGTTGCTGATCTGGTTTTTCAATAACCTAACTCCTGTTTTCTGTGTTCTAGGTTACTAGCAATGAGACCAGCCTTGTAGCTAGATGCCGAAGGGTATATGCTCATGCGCATGATTATCACATCAATTCAATTTCAAACAACAGGTGGTTCCATTTCTTACTATCAGTATCACATCCCTTGTGTTTCTTAAACTTATTTTCAGGAACTTTTTTATGGATCAATCTAGAATTTTTTTCATTTTTGTCAGGTTATTTATTTATTGGGTTTTGTTGTGTTACTTTTGAAGAGATTATACTAATTTGTCTGATGTATACATTCTGACAGTTCTGTAGTACTGTGTGTGATGTCCTCAAATCGTCAAATTGTATTCTTGGAAATAAAACCTGAAATAATTAATAACTAGCATACATTTCTTAAATAACTGACATGTTTATATTTTACAAGAATCAAATAGGTATTTATTGCTGATTTTGACCTGGCAATAAATTCTCATAAGTTTGTTGATTTAGATCTTATGTGCTTTTCTTTTTTATTTCTCTTGGCTTTTATCGTTTGGAAGTTTTGGTAGTTACTTTTTAATATGTATGTTATTTTCAGCTTTTCCTTTTTGTGTAATGTGTTTAGGATAATAAAACTGTGTGGTGTGAACAGCTTAACATATACTGGATTTACTTCAACACTAGTCAATATTACTTGAGATATTTGTCTGTTACAGTAATGCCCTTGATGTATTTGGCTTGCTCCACTACAAATACTGACTTGTGTATATTGCCAATTTCTCTTTTTTTGTAATAGTGATGGTGAAACGTTTATATCAGCGGATGATCTTCGAATCAATCTTTGGAACTTGGAAATTAGCAGTCAAAGTTTTAACATTGTTGATGTGAAACCTGCAAATATGGAGGATCTTACCGGTAAGCCTGACTTCTTGTATTCATCATTTCATTGCTAAAATTTTGTTTGTGAACTATTGACTTACCTATGAACTATCTTGTTTGATCCTGATCTATCCATTCATGCTGATCTTCAGTGGTTCCCTCATTATTGTCTGCTATTGTTTTGGGTCAAATGCATCCACAACCCTTTAAACTTGGCAACTTACGCCGGATGCTACCCTAAAGTTTCAAAAGTTTCAACCACCTTCTTAAACTTGGCAAAAGTGCACCGGTTTGTCCCATCAATTCCACATGCCAGCTTTTGACGGGAGAAATAAAATAAGGAGAATGACATAAAAGTCAACCCAATCAGAATCTGACATGTGGCATTGAGGGGGGTAAACTGGTGCACTTTTGCCAAGTTTAAGGGGTTGATTGTAACTTTTGAAAGTTCATGGTGGCATCCGACAAAAGTTGCTAAGTTTGAGCCTTAAGGGGGTCTTGATGTATGTAGCCATTGTTTTGTAAACCTTCATGGAATATTATTTGCTAGTAGAATTAGACCTATTTGGGGCTGTTTGGACATGCTTTATTTTGATTCAGTACTTCGTGAATCAGCTGTTTTTTTCTGTTCATGCCTGTTTAGTGTTTATAGCATTGTATACATCCTCTATAAACAGGTGTTATATTTTTTTATTGAT
Source organism: Euphorbia pulcherrima (assembly GCA_947683365.1). Lineage (NCBI taxonomy): Eukaryota > Viridiplantae > Streptophyta > Magnoliopsida > Malpighiales > Euphorbiaceae > Euphorbia > Euphorbia pulcherrima. The sequence goes on along the minus strand of CANTUS010000016.1, from coordinate 20,951,074 downwards.
TTATTGGGTTGAATTCTTCTTTTTCTTTTGACTTGGTATGCTTCCATTTATTCTGATTACCTCGAGTCATTGATCACATTTCGCTGGTCTTGGCAGAGGTCATAACATGTGCTGAATTCCACCCCAGCCATTGTAATACGTTAGCATATAGCAGTTCAAGAGGTTCAATCCGGCTCATTGATTTACGGCAATCAGCTTTATGTGATTCTCATGCTAAATTGTAAGTATTCAGCCTCTCATGGTGATTTGGATTCCGAAGGATAGAAAGGGAAAGACATAATTTTACTGGGTTGTGTTGTTTGTTTTCTTGGGACAAGTAATTGCAGTTGGATTTGAGATAAGCACATTTTATGTCAAGTCATCACCCTCTAATATATATAACAAAAATATATTTGTTGGTTTCAGGTTTGAGGAACAAGAGGCTCCTGGGTCTAGATCATTTTTTACAGAAATAATAGCTTCAATCTCAGATATTAAATTTGCAAAGGATGGACGGCACATACTTAGTCGTGACTACATGACTCTTAAGGTTCGGCCTTCTATGCTTTTAGTTTTTCAGAATCATATTTGTGGCATTTGCTTACAAAGATTAATATCTTGTTCATGATCAATGTTACCTTCTTTTGTGTCTAGCCGCTGGTCGGGCGAGAGGGGATTAATCGGGGCCTAGACGGGGATTGATCGGATTTGTGATTTCTTTATTTTTTAAATATATTAAATTATAATTTCAATTAAAATGTGAATTATATTATAAAATGTAATGATATACATTTAAGATTTAAAAAAACTTGAATACAAGATTTTAAGTAATTTTTACGTGATAAAATATTCATTACAAATACAAAATATTTTATAAGTACTTTATATTGATCAAAACTATCTGAGTCTCTTTAATTTTTGTGGCTTAGAACACATTGTTACTTAATGTGAGACTTGAAACTCAACTTCTGTGGTGAGAACGCTTTGATGTACATTAGTTATACCAGTTGAACTACTTTTTGTGGGTTTGAAAAATTTTAACTACCCGACGTAATGAAAAAAATCGGTTTAGGCAGAGCGTAGGCAGAAATAATCGGACTAGGTGGTGCCTAGGCGGCAATAAATCGGACAAGGGCCTGGTAGCTCCATGGTAGCAAAAATTTGGGCGGCAACTAGTAAAATGGGGCCTGGGCAGGGATTTTCAAAACAGAGCTTCTAATGAAATATTTGATTGAGTGCATCTGGATCTAGAGTTCATGGACAGCCAAGATTAAGACTCATAATACTTGTGACATGTTTGGTTCATGGAGTAACTATTCCATGAAATGTGGAATACAAATACTTTCATTTCAAATTGTGGAATACAAACTTAATTATTTCAATGAAATTAAATAGTCACTCATGGAATAGAACATGAATAGCTATTCTATGAGATTTGGAATACAAAGTCTTTCATTTCACAGAGCAATAGTTATTCCATAGGGATGAATAGCTAGGAATAGGTGATGGATCTAGGATCCAAGACAAATAGCCTGTCGTATTTCACATTTTTTTCATTCATTTGTATTCTGTTCCCAAGGAATAGCCATTTCTCGAACCAAATGCCACTTTATTGTATATAACATTTTAAGCCTAGGTTTAGCTCGAGTTTCACTCCGTTGCACGTAAAAGTTCTTGAGTTGTTTTAGTTGACAAAAGCATGTTTGAGCGTGCTAAGGCTCTATATCCACTAAAGTACAAGGTCATAACTCATAAGCTTTGCCATGTTTCTTTCTCGGTAGATGAACACTGAGATTCACTTATATAAAGGTTATTGAAAATAACCATCACTTTAGATATTCCAAAAAATAAAAGAATGGATGAAAAAAATCACTGAGTTTCACTTGTTCTAGGCTCACCAATATTGCTTGCTATTTCAATTATTTTCTATAGTGCATTTTTCTCTGTTTTTTCACTTTGGTATTCACTTTTTTAGTTGTGGGACATCAATATGGATTCGGGTCCAGTTGCAACCTTCCAGGTTCATGAGTATTTAAGACCTAAGGTGATAACTCCCCTTCATGTACCGATAAACTTCAAATTTTTTTTGCTAGGGTTATAATTATACCAAGTATAATTTTCTTCGAATGTGTCCAGCTGTGTGATCTATATGAAAATGATTCGATCTTCGATAAATTTGAGTGTTGTCTGAGTGGCGATGGAGTACGAGTCTCAACAGGGTCTTACAGGTTTGTTTAGTACCCTTATCTTTTCGTATTTCTTTTTATCAAAATTGTTCTGATTTCATTTTAAATTCTCGTTTTCCATGTGAACCAGCAATCTCTTCCGTGTATTCGGGTGTGCCCCAGGAAGTACTGAGGCAACTACCTTGGAAGCCAGCAAAAATCCAATGAGGTACCTTCCCATTTATAAATCAAATATGAACAAATAAGCTCAAAGATTCTAGGCCAAATACATCTTTACCCACCTGAACTTGGCCCAAATGGCCTACTGTCCCCTTGTACTTTTCAAATTTTCTTTTAGCCCACTGAACTTAGCAATAGTGCACCAGTTTGCCCACTGAATGCCACATGTCAATTTTTGGTTGGTTTGACTTTCTAAAGATGTCATTTTCCTAATTTTTCTCTCCAATCAAAAGCTATTACGTGGCGTTTGGGGGGCAAATTGATGCACTTTTGCCAAGTTAAGGGGGCTAATAGAAACTATGAAAAGTCCAGGGGGGCAACAGATCATTTTGGCCAGTTTCAGGCGGGTAAAGATGTATTTAGCCTATATTTTTAACGATAACTTTGAAACTATGAATTTTCTGTTTAGGAGACAAGTTCAAACCCCTTCAAGGCCTTCCAGATCTCTTAGCAGCATTACACGTGTTGTAAGACGAGGTCAGCCCCTTATATATTATTGCTTATCTGCCCCTTTTTTTTTCTGTTTCAAATTTGACCCGAAACACATTGTTTTGGACCGACTAATAGGAGCTGAAAGCCCAGGGGTTGATGCCAATGGCAATTCATTTGATTTCACAACAAAGCTGCTGCATTTAGCATGGCATCCAACAGAAAACTCGATTGCCTGTGCTGCTGCAAACAGCTTGTACATGTACTATGCTTAAAGACGGAAACTTTTGCTCGGTTAACTTTTTTTGGGAGAAGATTTCTTTTCCATTCCCACCAAATCGGTTATAGGTGGAGGCTAAATCGATTTCTCATTTAAAATGCGGTCTTCAATCTTTATAACACATGCTAATATCAAATGTTCGGACATGGCTCTAAGAAGAATCCTGCGAGGAAGGCGTCTAGATTCTCATTTTCCTTCCCCCAACCGTAAAATTCCTTTTTTTATTTTTGTTTTTAATTTTCTTCTTTATTCTCATATCTTCTAAAAATAGAAGATTGTTCTAAAATGTGTTGGGTTGAAATCAGAAGAAAAATATGACTTGTAGTAGCTCTCTCTTCTACAACAAAAATTAGAAAGGATGTTCTATATTTGCCACTAGGTCGTTACGGTAAATTGTAGTTTTTACGCGAAAAATCTTGGTGGGAAGGAGCTGTTGAAACTTGCTGTAGTGCATTTTTTATTGATTCTTTTGTCGTTTTAAATATCGTCGTTTTAGTCCCCAGAAAAATGTTTATTTTCGTTTTGGTACTTTGATATTTTTCCCTTTAGTACTGATCTATAGCTAAACTACTGACATGCTTGATTGCTAAACTTGTGTTTAGTTTAGAGAGGACCATGTTCGGTTCTGTATTTAATAATAGTGAGAGAATGTTTATTTTCTTTTTGGTACTTTGATTATTTTCCCCTTAGGACCGATCTATAGCTAAACTACTGACATGCTTGATTGCTAAACTTGTGTTTGTTTAGTTTAGAGAGGACGATGTTCGGTTCGCTATGTAATAATAGCGAGAGTAAGTCGTTGACTCGAATATTTCGGTTGTGAATTTGCTTATTATAGTAAATGAGCTTTAAAACCTTCCAGTATTGGCCAACCAAAAAAGGCAAATTGTACATGTCAAATATTAGCTAGTTTAAACATCGTCATTTCAGTCCCCAGAAAAATGTTTATTTTCTTTTTTGTACTTTTGATTATTTTCCCCTTAGGACCGATCTATAGCTAAACAACCAACATGCTTGATTGCTAAACTGGTGTTTGTTTAGTTTAGAGAGGACGATGTTCGGTTCTGTATTTAATAATAGTGAGAGTAAGTCGTTGACTCGAATAATTCGGTTGTGTATTTGCTTATTATAGTAAATGAGCTTTAAAACCTCCGAATATTGGCTAACCATAAAAGGCAAAATATACATATCAAATATTAGCTAGTTTGTCTAATGATTTTTTTTTTACTTAATCTATCAAATAACAACCCTATAACTTGTATATAATTATACATCATATATCACATATGTGTATCATGCATACAATTCTCTGGAGAAACCATAAGTTTGTGGGTGGCTGCATCATAAATGAATCGAGTGTTTGCTTGTTGTACTGCTCCTACTATCGCTATGTTTCGTATTTCACTAATCGCTAAGCAAAACGAATCAAGACTATTGAAAAACATGACTGTATTTTTCCCATCGACTTTAAAATCCGTTCCTCGGAAATGGAATGTCATTGTTGGGAGTTTATCGACATTTGCACTATAGTTTCTGTAGCATAGATCATATTTAGGCAATTGAATTTGTGTAAGCCCTTTGTTGTGAAAGTAGTTTCGGAACTCCTTCGTTAAATTTGGATAAGCTTGTTGAGGAATATAGGTGAGAGTTGTTCCAGAATCTATAATGCACCCTCTAGACCGATCGGATTTCATTGCAAAGATATTTGGCGGAAAGTACAAGCGATTGTCGTTAACGCTTATATTTTGTAATTCCAAATAATAGTTATAGATAGCTAGGGGAGATATAATAGGAGTCGATTTGAATGTTCGTCCAGACATGCTTATGTCATTGCCGAACCTTAGCAAACTACTACTAGCATTGGTCATTACTTGATATGGAATCAAGCAGTAAGAGAAACGATGATGAGTTATATTAGCCAATTGCTGTAACAAAGAAACGGGAGACATATTCAAACCCATAATCCCACCACACTTTCCCGTGTGTTCCAAGACTTCGAACTTTGTAGTTTTTGAGCAACCAAAGTGTAATGGAATCTGTGTACTAATATCGGGAGGTTGAAAAAAATCGGAAGCGGCAATACCTTGAGTTACATCACCCGTGATATATCCTATTGTGTAAACACATTTACCTTGTTGGCATTTGAATATCGGGTTGTTTTTACAAAGGGGTGCTCACAAGGAATCTCGTTGAAGGTATGTGAAGCGATTGAGTTAAATATTGGCGGAAGTCGACGATATTTACGCTTACAAGTTTCACATTGTGTCCAAGTAAGGTGGCTTCCACTATCTACTAGCCAATACAATGGTATGTTAGGTGTGCCGAAATTCACTTTGGCTAGATAAACTCCATAATCTCTGGCTACCTTTATTCTTAACCGTTGAGTATTAAAGGTATCCAACTCCAAGTTGTTCGCCCTCGTATTTGAAATATCCGTGAGTTCATTTAATCGTTGGGAATGAGTAAGGTCTTTTTGATAGAAAGGCGATAAAGGAGAGTCTCTATGGATGAGTTGAAGGCTGAAACCATTGTTAGGAGGTTTTGGAGTAGCAAAAGAGAGCAAAGAGAGAACACTAATGAGGTAGAGAAAAGGAAGTAAGTGAGGATTATGCATTTTGTGATATTTATAAGATAGGTTGAATGATTAGGAAACTACTAGACTTAACCATATATATAATCAACCGAGTTGGGATGTCCGCTCTTAGTTATTTCAGTCCCTAGTTTTATTAAACATATGGACTGAAGAATTTTGTATGGAAGTCATAATAAGCATAGCTTAGTTAATTAGATGTTTTTATGGATTACATTAGATTTTGAGATTTCATTAGTACAAGATCTTGTCTGATATTATCATAATTAAGAGTTATGTTCCATTACTTTATCTAGTACAACATCTTTCTTTTTTTGCTAGATAATCTCTGATTTTATCATAGCTTAACTAAATCTTGTTTATTATATGAAAATTGAGAGCATAAATCGGTAACTCGACTCAAGTGAGTCTTGTGAATAGCAAAAAAGTTTTTTTTAATAATAAATTTGCCTCATTGGACTTACAATAATATCAAAAGAAAATCTCAAACAAATAATTCATCTGGGTTCATCTGAACCCGCAAATAGCTAATTCATGAACCAATTAAGCAAATAAATCACCAATAAATGAGATAAGAACATCCATTGTAAGGAGAATATCTGTCCGGTTTTATGCTCGAGTGCTGAAATTGTTCTATACTTACCACAAAGAACTGTTTTTTCTTTCTAACATTTAATCGATTGTCAAGAAAAAATATTCTCTTGCATCATAATTACTATCATTCGACATAAAACCAAAATCAATAGATTGTTCCCGATGGGTGATGTTCTCCGTATCAATTGTTTTCTCCTCGCCATTACTTATACCAAATCTGTCAGCCCAAGACATAATTTCTTCCCTTATTGTAAGCCTACATGAGCAACCCCATTATGAGTATGGGGAGGCTTTTCAATAGATACCTTGTCATTAACATTTGACTCAAAACTTAAGCTAATAGATAACACCCAATCGTAGCTCTTATATATTTTTTGACACTCTCCCACACAGGAACGCTTTTTAGGCTTGAAGCGGGTACAACACAGTTCACTCTACCACATGTTGAAATTTATTCAACAAATGGAGGAGGCTTTAATACCATCTTATGTAACCGTTTGACCAAAAAGTTTAAGTTGATAGTAATGAGCCCAATCGCTCCTTAAAATGCTCCTCTTAATCTCATACTATGCCTTCTCCAACATTTTCCTGCTTAGTCTCCCTTTTCCTATCATTCTTCTACAAAAAAGGGATCAACTTTAAGCCTGAATGAAAATTTATTTGATTCCGACCGGCATCTTCTTCATTTTCTTGTCTGAAATTGAACTATTCTCGTCTCTTTTGAATATAATTTAAATGAATTCGTTGGGACTACGACTCAGAGTGAAATTTTAATTGAAATTTTTTATAGTTCAAAGTGACATTTGACGTATAGGGACAAGTTCGCATCAGGTCAAATTATTTAATATAATGTCAACGCTTATTACATCTTTATCATGTATGGACATTTATCGTCTACTCTATATTTTCGGATTTCTAAATTTGGAAAGTAGTAAAGTTGTATAATTTAGTCGATCTCAACCATTTATTGAGTTTTAATGGTTGAAATTTAATATTAATATTTTGTAAGGTCCAAAATGCAATTAAATCTCAACCATTAAAATTCATTGGATGATTGAGATTGGTTAAAATATATAACTTTACAATTTCTTAACTTTAGAGAATCCAAATCCACTGACAAAACATCTTCTATATTTTAAAGCTTGGATTTTATGAATTTGCTTATTATAGTAACTGAACTTTCCAATATTTGCTAACCAAAAAAGGAAAAATGTATATCAAATTCCTTACTCTTACAAAAATTAAACATCCTCTAGCTAGTTCATATTTTAATGCAAAATTTATTTTTGATTTCTTCAATAAATAACAACCCTAAACTTATATATAATTATACATCATATATCATATATGTGTATCATGCATGCAAATTTTCCGGTGAGAACATGAGTCTCTGGGAGGCTGCATCAAAAACGAAGCGAGTGTTTCCTTGTTGTACTGCTCCTACTATCGTCACATTTCGTATTTCATTAATCGGTAAGCAAAATTCATTGATAGCAGGGGATAACAAGATCATATTTTTCCCTTCGACTTTAAAATCCGCTCCTCGAAAATGGAATGTCATAGTTGGAAGTTCATCCAAACTTTGGTTATATCTATAGCATAGACCGTATCCAGGCACATGAATTTGTGTAAATCCTTTATTGCGAAAGTACTTTTGGAACTCCCTCGACACATTTGGATAAGCAGGCTGGGGAATGTAAGTGATAGTCGATCCTGAATCTATAATGCACCCTCCAGTACCATCAGGTTTTAAAGCAAAAATGTTTGGAGGAAAATGCAAGCGGTTGTCATTAACGCTTACATCTTGTAAATCCAAATAATATTGATAGGTACCCAAGGGAGATACGATAGGAGTCGATTTGAATGTTCGTCCAGACGTGCTTATGTCATTGCCAAACCTTAGCAAACTACTATAACTAGCATTAATTGCCGCCTGACGTGGAATCAAACAGTAAGAAAAACGATGATGAGTTATATTAGCCAGTTGTTGTAACAAAGAAACGGGTGACATATTCAAACCCATAAGCCCACCACACTTTCCTGTATGTTCCAAGGATTCAAACTTGTGAGTATTTTTCAAGCAACCAAAGTTTAATAGAATTTGTGTGTCAATATCGGAAGGTTGAAGAAAATCCGAAGCAGCAATACCTTCAGTTACATCACCCGCGATATATTCTTTTGTGTAAACACATTTACCTTGTTGGCACTTGAAAATCGGGTTGTTTCGGCAAAAAGGGTGCTCACAAGGGATCTCGTTGAATGTATGCGAAGCGGTTGAGTTAAAGATAGGCGGAAGTTGATGATATTTACGCTCACAAGGTTCACATTGTGTCCAAGTAAGGCCGGTGTGCCGAAATTTAGCTTCACTACATAGGATGTAGAATCTGGAGCTACCTTTAATCTCAATCGTTGAGGATCCAAATCGAAGTTGTTAGCCCTCGTATTTGAAATATCCACGAGTGCATTTAACCTTTGGGAATGAGTAAGGTCTTCTTGATAGAACGGCGATAGAGGAGAGTCTCTATGGTTGAGTTGAAGACTAAAACCGTTATAAGGAGGTTTTGGAGTAGCGAAAGAGAGCAATGAGAGAACAATAATGAGGTAGACAGAAGGAAGTAACTAAGGATTAAGCATTTTGTGATAAGATAGGTTGAATGAGTTGGTAACTACTAAGACTTAACCATATATATAGTCAACCGAGCGAGTCGGGGTGTTTGCTCTTAGGTAATTTCCGACCTTAGTTTCATTCAAAAGAAAAAAAAATCAACCAGAGAATTCAGTATGGAAGTCATAATTAGCATTGTTTAATTAATTAGATAAACTTCAAGGATTTCATTAGATTTTGAGTTTTGATTAGTGCTAGGACTTCTCTGATATTATCATTATTGTGAGTTATGTTCCATTACTTTAAAGTACAATATATTTCTTTTTTGCTAGATCTTCTCTGACACTAGTACAACAATTAACTGAATCCTGTTCATTAAATATGGTAAATCTATAATTCTGAGCACATATTGGTAACCTCTTTAAGTCTTGTGAATGGAAAAAACAGTTGAATGAGCACTTCATTTATCTCTTAATTTCTTGTATGTCATTTTCTTTTATTTTAATAATATTTGAGCCAGGTCAAAAAAAAATTATTGGGATATACAAAATATCATGAGTGGTATTTGGTCAAACGGTCACAGTGTGACAAAATGTTAACATTAGTGAGCAAAATGGGGTTTTGAACATTAGCAAGCAAAAATACGAGTATAAGTTACCTCATAATCTAGCTCAAGTCATTGAACAGAAGCAAATTGATTTTTTATATTATACTAATTAATCATACCGATTATAACAACACTCCCGTACATAAATCAATGCTCTATCACGCTCACAATTCTCGCAAGAAAATACTATTTGGCAACACTCCCATGATGTGCACATCGTGTAGCATTACATGTTGCATCACTCCAAATACAGTTCGTCGTTGTTCGCTTAGAAGTGCTACACAAAAAACATCGTGATCTCTTACAAAATCGTAAACATAAAATTTGGCAATAAGGCATGGAAGAAGTAATAGACATGGAAGATGCTCACTTAATCGATTATTATCTAATATAAAAAAATTTCATAATTCTTCATAACATAATTTATTTATGTACGAATTATTTTAAAGATATTACAATTCATAGACAACTGAATTGTATAAAAAAAATTTACTAGACTAAAAAATTAAACAGCCTTAATAAATCAAAAAGGAAAACAATGTTATTAATAAATGCGGATTATTACTCCATAAGTCCGGTTTGGCAGTGAGTTTTTGTAGCTTTTTTCAGTAATTTTTTTGAAAAGCTCAATTTTCAAGTTTTTTCTGAAAGCTGCAGACTTGATTTTGAAAAAAATAAATCAGATAGTTCCTAATTAATTAGTATGAAAAATCAAAATGTGTCGTTCAAAGCCAAAATATGTAGTACTATTAAAAGCTTGTAAGAGCAACTTATTTTGACAGCAGCTTAAAAAGCAATGACAAACTGGCCCTAAATGTTGGCTTCCTCGTTTAGGTTTCTAGGTTTTACAGTCTAGCTAGGAAATTGCTCCAGGGAGTAATGGATGCTCAATTCACTCACAAGGTTAGTTTTGATTTGTTTTTTGTTTGCCGAATTGATCAATTATGTATGCTAATTTCAGTCAGCGGAGCTAATTTTGTTCGTTTGTTACCAACAGGAGGTAGTTATATTGCCACAACTTCCACAAGAACTTATCACAGAAGCAGTGAAGTCTCTTTTCCGTTTTAAACGTCTTTCTAAATCTTTCTGCGCACTCATCCATAGTCCGTATTTCATCAACTTGCATCTTAATAGATCTGCTCAAGACAAGTCTCACTTGAACCTCATCTTCCAATATGCTAACCGAATTTCAACGAATTATAACTCGGTCAAATTAAATGTTTCGGATTATAAAGTACGTGGTTACTGCAACGGTGTGTTTCTCTTGTTAGTTAACGAATCGAGACCTACTTTATGGAACCCATCCATCCACCCACCAGTACAGGATTCTTCCTAGCTTACCTGTCCATCCTAAAAATCCACGCGGGAGTATTCAAAATTTGATGGGTCTAGGTTATGACTCTTCAAAGGATAACTACAAGGCTGTGGTAATTCAGTCATTCAGAGTTGAACCATTTGTGGAATATGGCGTTTGGATATTTGGGTTGAGGTCAAATTCGCTGAGAAGGGTTTACACTGGTTTCCCTGCTGGAACAAGTGAAGCTACTCTTACTCCTTTTGGATTCTTTGTAGATGGTTGTTTACATTGGTTATAATGTAATGCAACCGGTGACCGGAAAGTTGTTGCCTTTGACGTGGTAATGGAGATGTTTTCTGTATTGGCCCTACCTGCTTATTTCCTAATTAGGGAATCAACAACTATTTTGAATGTTTTGGATGGGTGTCTTTGTATGGTTTTTCATACTTTGAATATCAAGCTTGAAGTTCTATTATATGTTAGGAAGAAAGATGGAGAAGAATTTATGTGGAGCTTATTGTACTTGGTCACAAGAGATCAATTGCCGCCTTTTTTGAAGTTACGTGACTTTTATGTTGTAAGAGCTTTGGGATATTCAAAGGAAGGTGATAAGGTTATGTTGGATTTAGGTATGGAGTACATAGTTTCATATGATCTCAAAGAGAAGTTTTCAACCAACTGAAGTTACTAAACCAACAAAATATGAAACAAGTTCTTTTGTTGAAAGTCTTGTATCGGTACAGCTTCTGGATGACTTAGAGAAATAATAAAGAAGCTGATAACAATTGTATTATCTAATTATTTATCCATATATAATTGTTTAATATATTTTGGTTTATTTCATTTGCAAACTTGTTGCTACTAAATGTTAGTTGATGCTATCCTATTGTTAGTAATTGTATACAGTTATTCAGAACAACATGAGCTAATCACTCAAATTCTAATGTGTTTGCCAGTGAAGTCTCTTTTGTGGTTTAGATGTGTTTCTAAAGCATTCTGAATAGATCTTTCAAGACAGGTCTCACATGGCCAAATAATGTGTTTCTAATTTCGATATTGTCAGAAATCGAGACTCAATCAAAACATTCTGTGAACAGCGCGAGAATGGATTCAGCTAATGGAAGGTTTTGAGGTCTGGAAATAATTTCACTTCGGCTTCTCTCTGATAAAATCTCAACTAGCCATACAAACACAGTTAAACCACTCACCTTTTTTCATGGATTCGGAACCAGAAATAAAATTATTCGGATGGACATTGCTTCACTCAAGGCTACCCACAAGATCATTTCTAGCAAGACGCAGCATCATTCCGCTTGACAACACCATCTGCCCGTACTGTGATATCTTGGAAACCATCGATCATGAGTGGAACCTTCAGCGACCTCTTGTATAAAGGCTTGCATTCCACAATCCACATGGTTCATCTTCAATTGTAATTGGAGACCATTATCTCACTCTGTTTCCAATTTATTTGTAAATCCCAGGACCCTGTTATTGTAATTTCTTACCTCTTCTTGAGGACTTCTTAATATACTCATGGGTTAGTTTTCCAAGAAGTCGCTAAATCTGCCAATCTGGTTGGGATGCTTAGGCCATGTTCTCTTGGACTGCAATTTAATGTAGTTCAGTTTAGTTCAGCTAGGCGTAGTTATAAATTTACACTGAAATAATAAGTTCAGTTCAATTCAATTCAGTTCAGTTCAGGTTTCAGAAATTGAAAACCCGCTACTTAAAAAATCTTGAACAAGTGTTGCTAAAGGATGGTGTTTTATTTAATTATCATTTGAATTTTCTTATGTATGTCAAATGTGGTACGAACATGATTAGCAGATGAAATATTTCAAGACCAACAAAATTTAGTACATGAGCAAAAAAATTGGGGATTTGTCAAAATAATTCAATATTCCTAAATTATTTACGTAATTACCATGACATTTATTTATTTCTCATTTTTAATGTTTTTAACATTCTTTATATATTACGTTTGATTTGGAATTACTGTTTCTTCTCCCTATTGTTTCTGCGTTTTTCTCTCTTCTTCTTCTCCTGTTCTTCGTTGTTGCTTCTTCTCTTTCTGTTACTTTTCCGGTACCATTATTCTCATTTTTCCGACGCTTCTTTTTGCCAGGTTTGTAGATTTGTTAATTGAAGCTGTTTGAGTACTTTTTTTTATTTCATTTTATGGAAATTTATTCTGATTGATTCATCTGCTTTTTATTTCAGGGATTGTTGATCGTTATGTTTGCTATTTTGTATCTCTGTTTTCGTTTTTGTTCTTCGAATCCTAAATTCAAGTTGTTTTGTGATTTTTATGTTTTAGTTTTAGCTGATTTGTTTGATTTCGAGATTTTTAATTCATTCTGTTATCTCCAATGGAGGATTTGTAGTTCATTTTGTATTTTTTTTAACATTCTATCTGTTGAAATTGAAGTGCAACCATGTGTTTGATAAAATGTTGAGCTGGTGGTTTTGTTATTGGACATCTATTGAATATCTATTGGACATCTATTGGGCATATATTGGACATCTGTTGGATATCATTGGACTTTAGAATCCTTTAATCAGTGCTTGTTAATGGAAGAATGCTACAATCAAATGGACTAGACTTCAGACGTCAGGTACTCAAATTAGCATATTTTTAGATAAGTCCATTGATGCATTATGAGTCTGAATTGTAACAAGGAATTACTCTAATTGTTTTATAGCTCATTTTAAAGTCCATAACTAACCAAATACTTAAGAATGTTTTTCAAAAAAAAAAACAAAGTACTTAAGAATTTTATTTTCCATAGTTGATTATACTAATTTTAACAACACTCCCATGATCACATTAATCACCTGTGACGCTCACAATCCTCAGGAGAAAATAAAATTTGGCTTTTAGCTACATCGAAAATGAATCGGGTGTTAACTTGATGCATTGCTCCCAATGTAGTTCGATTCGGTACACCTTTAAGTGCTACACAAAAAGCATCATGCTCGATCACAAATTCGTAACATGTTGGGCAGAGAGCAGCAACGATTAGTGGCAGAATCAGTGGAAAAATATTTGAAGGCCGAATATGAGGCGGTAATAGGAGATCATTATCACACTCTGTTTCTGGTTTATATGTAAATCCTGAGACCCTATTATTGTAATTTCTTACCTCTTCCTTAGGACTTTTTAATATCCTCAGGGTTTAGCTTTCCTAGAAGTCGCTAAAAATGCCAATCTAGTTGGATGCTTAGCTCTTCTCAGGTTACAAACCCGATACTTAGAGAAGAAGAATGTCAAACAAGTGTTACTGAAGGATGATGTTTTATTTAATTGTTATCTGAATTTCCTTATGCATGTCAAGGTGGTATGAACATGCTGATTAGCTTTAACAAAAAAAAAAACATGATTAGCAGAAGAAATATTTCTGGACCTACAAAATTTAGTATGTGAGCATAAAAATTCATTCATTGAGTGACAAAACGTATAAAACTTGTCAAGAAGTAGTAGACATTTCCATGTTCATTTAAGCAATTGTCTTGTAGTATAATAAATTAACACAATTATTTTAAAAATATTACAATTTATAAACAACTAAAACGTATATAAAAGTTAAACAAGTTGAAGTCTAAATTAAATAGACTTTCTAGCTAATATAAAAACTAAATAGGCTAAATTAAACAATTTTTACAAAACAGCCTAAAGAAATTATAAAGGAAAACAAAATTAATTCCACAATTTTCAAAAAATCCACTTCTTATTAAAACATTAGAATTGTTAATAAATGCCGATTATGAAGCCCTAAAATCAAAATATTGTCTTCCAAGTTTTGGTTTCTAGCTGTCAATGGGAAAACGCCACAGGAGAATAAAGGATGCTCAATTCACTCACAAGGTCAGTTTTGATTTCATTTTTGTTTGCCAAGTTGTATAACAATGTTTAGGCACTAATTTTTTTCGTATGTTTCCACAGGAAGGAGTGGCATCGGCACGAATTAATCACTGAATTTCTAAAGTGGTTGCCAGTGAAGTCTCTTTTGGGTTTTAAATGTCTTTCTTAATCTCTCTGCGCAATCATCGATAGCGTATTTCATTAACTCGCATCTCAATGTATCTGCTGAAGACAAGTCTCACCTGAATCTCATTTTCCCAAAACCTTACGACATTTTAACGAATTATGACTCGGTCAAATTACATGTTGCTGATTTTCATATCTGCGGCGAGGGATATAGACTATGTGGTTACTGCAACGGTGTGTTTCTCTTGTTAATTAACGACTCGAGACCTGCTTTATGGAACCCATCCATCCACCAGTACAGGATTCTTCCTAGCTTACCTGTCCATCCTGAAAATCCACGCTGGAGCATTCAGAATTGGATGGGTTTAGGTTATGACTCTTCTCAGGATAACTATAAGGCTGTGGTAATTCAGAAATTTAGAGTTAAACCACTTACGGAATATCGAGTTTGGATATTTGGGTTGAGGTCAAATTCGTTGAGAAGGGTTTACACTGATTTCCCTGCTGGAACAAGTGAAGCTAAACTTTTTCCTTTTGGAGTCTTTGCAGATGGTTGTTTACATTGGTTATATTGTAATGAAACTGACTTGAATGTTGTTGCATTTGACATGGTAAAAGAGACGTTTTCTATATTGGCCATGCCTGCTTATTTCCAAAATAGGGAAACAATAAGGGACTTAAATGTTTTGGATGGGCGTCTTTGTATCAGTTCAAGCGTTTTTTGCATCAAGCCTGAAGCTGTGTTATATGTTAGGAAGAAAGATGGAGAAGAATTTATGTGGAGCTTACTGTACTCGGTTACAGTAGATCAATTGCCGCCTTTTTTGAAATCATATAACTTTATTCGTGTAGGAGTTTTGGGATATTCGAAGGAAGGAGATAAGATCATGCTGGATTTAGGTTTGGAGTGCATCGTTTCATATGATCTCAAAGAGAAAAGTTTTCAACGAACTGAAATTACTAAAAAGTATGGAACAAGATCTTTTGTTGGAAGTCTTGTATCGGTACAGCTTGATGATTTAGAGAAGTAATAAAGAAGTAACATTTGTAAGAGATACTTTGCAGATGGTGATTTACATATGTTACATGGTGATGTGACTAATTATCATGACATTTTGCATTTGACTTGGCAAAAGAGACGTTTTCTATATTTTCTATATTAGCACTTCCTGTCATTCAGTTATATGAATGTTTTAGAAGGGTGTATTTGTGTTGGCATTTGTAGTTACATTTGTTTTTTTAATTTTCCAGATTTGATTATACTAATTTTATCAACACTCACGTGATTAAATTAATCACTTGTCACGCTCACAATGTCAGGAGAAAATAAATTTGACGATTAGCTACATTAAAAATGAATCGGGTGTTAACTTGATGCATTGCTCCCAATGTAGTTCGATTCAGTACACCTTAAGTGCTACACAAAAAGCATCACGCTCATTCACAAATTCGTAACTTGCTAGGCGGAGATCAGTGACGATTAGTGGAGGAATCAGTGGAAATATTTGAAGGCGGAATTTCCGGCAGAAAGGGAGGCGGTCGCTGCCCTCAGCCTCCCACCGGTTCCGGTTCGTCTTCAACTGTAATAGGAGATCATTGTCTCTCTTTGTTTCCAATTTATATGTAAATCCTACGACCCTGTAATTGTAATTTCTTACCTCTTCTTGAGAGATCATTGTCTCACTTTGTTTCCAATTTATATGTAAATCCTACGACCCTGTATTTGTAATTTCTTACCTCTTCTTGAGCACTTTTTAATATACTCAGGGTTTAATTTTCCTAGAAGTCACTGAAAATGCCAATCTAGTTGGGATGCTTAGCTCTTCTCATATTACTAACCCGATACTTATAGAAAAAGAATGTCAAACAAGTGTTGCTGAAGGAAGTTTTTTTTATTTAAGGCCTAATACATAGTTTGGCAGAAATTTTCAACTGCCCCTCTCATGTTTCAAGTGTTTCTCTAAGCTCCCTTAACTTGGTCAAAGTGCACACACTAACCACTCCATGCTGACATGGCAGTAGAGGTGGCATTTGTGGAAAAGTCAAGCAAGTTTGGATTTTTTTTACAACAAAAATTAAACTAAAAGTAAATTAATTTAAAAAAATTATTCTTCTTTTCTATGTTTGAACTTCAAAGTTTGTTTGGACTAATCAGAGAATTATCGAGAACAAACTAGAAAAATTCATCTCAATCAACAAAATAATTTCAAACAAAAAAACATATCAAGAAACATCAAATGCTCAAACTAATGGTTCCAGACCATCTTGTGGCATCATTAAATTGATGGGTCATCAATTTAATTAGGGTGGCAAATTATCCCCTAAAAATGTCAAAGAAATTAGATGGGAGGTGGCAGTTTGCAGCAATTGTAGATTATGTTTACATTGAAAAATTGTGAAGCAGCAATTGTAGATTATGTTTACATTGAAAAATTATGAAGCTTAGGCCTATAAATAGGCACCCTCCCTCAAATACAAAATGCATCAGAAAAATATTGAGGTAATTCCTCTTGTAGAGCATTATTCCTACAAGAGAGTGAGAAAATATTAGAGAGGGGGAGTTGAGTGATTTTACCTTATGAGTAAAATCGGGTTATTTCCAACTGTCCTAAAATTATTTTATACCTCAAGTTTGGGTATACTTGAGAGAGGCTTTATTGTTGTATCCCATTATTTATTAGTGGAGTTATTTTGGTGCCCCGTGGTTTTTCCCTTTTAAAGGGTTTTCCACGTAAATCTTTGTGTCTTTTTATTGTTCAATTTATTTTTATACTCATTTTTGCAACATCTATTTTAGTTAGTACATATCACCTTCCTACCGAATTAATATACGGGACTCAATAAGTGGTATCAGAGCTATTGGTTCTATAAAGGTGGTTGTGTTAATTAAAATGGAAGGTTCTTCAACATCCATGATCAAATTGAATGGTTCAAACTGGTCAATTTGGAAGCCCATGATGGACTATATATTGTACTGTAAAGATATGCATGAAGCAATCGAAGGAGACACCGCAAAGCCAAAAGACATGAAAGATCCAGATTGGAGCAGGCTGAATAGAAAGGCTATTAGAACTATTCATCAATGGCTAGATTTCACAGTGTTCAGCCATGTCTTGGAAGAAACGTCTGCCCATGAACTATAGAAGAAGCTGCAAGATCTTTATGATCGGAAAACTGCTGGAAACAAGTTGTTCCTGATAAGGAAGCTTATCAACAAGAAATACAAGGAGGTAACTCCTGTTGACGAATTTTTGAATGAATTTCGAAGTGCTATTAATCAATTATCTTCTATGCAAACAACACTTGAAGATGAAGTCCAATCCTTATTGTTGCTCAGCTCTCTACCGGAAAGTTGGGATACCTTGGTGGTGTCTGTGACCAATTCGGCCCCAGATGGAAAATTATCCTTAAACCACGTTGTTAGCACTTTGCTCAACGAGGAGACAAGGAGGAAAGTTACGATTGTTGAAAGTAGCCAAGCTCTTGTCATAGAACACAGAGGTCAGAGCAAAAATCAAGGTCCTAACAATTCTAACAAATCCAAAGGAGGAGAAAAATTTAGAGGCAGATCTAAGTCTAAGGGTAGGGTCAAATGCTACCACTGTAGACTAGAAGGCCATCTGAAGAGGAACTGTCAAAAGCTAAAGAGAGAACAGAAGGATGCTAATAACCAGGAGAAAGACAAGAACACCACTATAGTAATTGAGGAGATTGTTGTTCTTTCCTTCAGTCATGAAGAACAATGTCTGCAAGTATCAAGTCAAGATGATATGGCATGGGTGATTGACACTACAGCATCTTATTACGCCACTTCCAACAAGGAGTTCTTCACTACATATAGAGCAGGAAATTTTGGTGTCGTGAAGATAGGCAATAATGGCCATTCCAAAATCATTGGAATTGATGACATTCGTATTAAGACGAACACTGGCTGCACACTCAAAGAAGTTAGACATGTTCCTAATTTGAGGCTCAACTTAATATCTTGTGGTGTCCTAGATCGTGAAGGCTTTAAGAATTTCTTCGGGAGTAGGAAATAGAAGCTTACCCGGAATCCCTTGGTGATTGCGAAAGGTGCCATGTGTTATACACTGTACAAAACAAATACAGTCATTTGTAAAGATGGACTGCATGCTATTGAAGAAGAGTCTTCACCAGATTTATGGCATAGAAGATTGGCTCACATCAATGAGAAAGGGTTGCAGATTCTAGCCAAAAAGGTCCTCGTACCTTTGGCTAATGGTACACCATTATCTCCATATGATTACTGCCTATTCAGCAAGCAACATAGAGTGTCATTCAGCAAGTCATCAAGCAGAAAGTCAGGTGTTATAGACTTGGTGCACTTAGATGTTTGTGGCCCCTTTGAATGTGAGACCTTAGAAGGTAACAAGTATTTTGTTACTTTCATTGATGATGCATCCCGAAAACTGTGGTTGCATTTCCTAAGAATAAAAGATCAGGTATTTCAGTCATTCCAAAAATTTCATGTTATGGTGGAAAGAGAAACGAACAAGAAATTAAAATGTCTCCGATCCGATAATGGAGGTTAATACACATCACACTAGTTTGAGAACTATTATTCCAGACATAGAATTCTACATGAAAAGACTGTACCTGGAACCCTACAACACAATGGTGTAGCAGAAAGGATGAATCACACTATTGTGGAGAAGGTCAGATGTATGCTCAAAATGGCTAACTTGCCAAAGTCATTTTGGGGAGAAGCAACAGGCACAACCTGCTATCTCATTAATAGGTCACCATCTACTGCTCTAGATTTTGATATTCCAGAAAGAGTATGGACTGGAAAAGATGTTTAGTACTCTCATCTGAAGGTGTTCGGCTGTAAGTCATTTGCGCATATGCCTAAGGAGCAACGGTTAAAGCTTGATTACAAATCAAGTCCCTGTATCTTCCTTGGATATGGAGATGAAGAGTTTGGGTACAAACGATGGGACCTAGAGAAGAAAAAGACCATTAGAAGCAGAGATGTAGTCTTTCGAGAAAATGAAACTATAGAAAGCTTTAAGAAGAATGGCAAGTAAGGACTTGTGGATGACATCATTCCCAGCCATGTTCCTCCATCGTCAAACGGTACCATTGGTGGAGATGAGGAACAAGTTCAGAACAATGATGAAAATCCAGAGCTAATGGAGGATCACGAGCAAGAAGATGTTGATGAGTAGGGGGAGCAACCCACCTAGCAAGCTAAAGCTGAACAACAGCTTAGAAGATCTACCAAGGATTGCCAACCAACATCAAAGTATCCTAGTTCTGAGTATATTCTCCTTACTGGTGAGGGGAAGCCAGAGAATTTCCAGGAACTAACTCATGCAGATAAAGAATCTTGGCTGGAGGCGATGCATGATAAAATGAAATCCTTGCAGAAAAATAACACATATAAGTTAGTAGAACTTCCTAGAGGAAGAAAAGCCTTAAAGAACAAGTGGATTTTTAAGCTAAAAAGAGATGGCAATGGAAAATTGGTGAAGTACAAAGTTCGTCTAGTAGTGAAAGGATTTCAACAAAAAGTGGGAATTGACTTTGATGAAATCTTTTCTCCTGTGGTTAAAATGACTTCTATTCAAGCAGTTCTAAGCTTGGTAGCAAGTTTGAATCTTGAGCTTGAGCAATTAGATGTGAAAACTGCCTTCCTTCATGGCGACCTAGAGGAAGAAATCTACATGGTGCAGCCAGAAGGCTTTAAAGTAAAAGGGAAAGAGCATATGGTTTATCAGCTGCAAAAGAGTCTGTATGGGTTGAAACAAGCACCCAAGAATTGGTAAAAGAAGTTTGACTCTTTCATGAGTAGTCATAGCTATAAGAAGACCCAGGCAGATCCATGTGTTTACTTCAAGAGATTCTTTGATAACAACTTTATCATATTGTTGTTATATGTTGATGATATGTTGATCATGGGATAAGATGTTTCTTCAATTCATAAATTGAAAGAACAGTTAGCAAAGTCCTTTGACATGAAGGACTTGGGTCCAGCACAACAGATTTTGGGCATGAGGATTGTTCGTGATTGAACCAACAAGAAGTTATGGCTGTCACAAGAAAAATATGTTGAACGTGTGCTACAATGTTTCAACATGTTGAATGCTAAACCAGTTAGTGTTCCTCTTACCGGACATCTAAAGCTGAGTAAGGAATCTTGTCCTACAACCAAAGAAGAGAAGGAAGACATAAGAAAGATTCCATATTCCTCCGCAGTGGGGAGTTTGATATATGCGATGATTTGCACAAGGCCAGACATTGCACATGCTGTTGGAGTTGTAAGCAGATTTTTAGATAATCTAGGAAGACAACACTGGGAAGCTGTAAAATGGATTCTCAGATATTTGAAGGGAAGTTCAAAGAAGTGCTTATGTTATAGTGGATCTAAACCAATCCTAGAAGGCTTTGTTGATGCTGACATGGCAGGAGATCTCGATCATAGAAAGTCAACTTTAGGATACGTGTTTACATTTACCGGGGGAGCAATTTCTTAGCAATCTAAATTATAGAAATGTTTTACACTTTCTACGACCTAAGCGGAGTACATTTCAACAGCTGAAGCAGGAAAAAAGATGATTTGGTTGAAGAGATTCTTTAAAGAGTTGGGTCAAAAACAAGCTAACTGCATAATATATTGTGATAGTCAAAGTGTTATAGACTTAAGCAAGAATACTATGTATCATTCTCGAACAAAGCACATTGATATCCGCTATCACTGGATACTCGAGCAATTGGAAAATGGGATTTTTCCTCTAGAGAAAATTCCAACAGAAGAGAACCCTTCTAATATGCTGACAAAAGTAATTCCTCGGGAGAAGTTTAAGTTGTGTAATGAGCTTATCGGCATAAGCTCCATCTAGGATCTGACTTGATACCCCGTTGGTCTGGAGGGGGAGAATTGATGGTTCTAGACCATCTTGTGGCATCATTAAATTGATGGGTCATCAATTTAATTAGGGTTGCAAATTGTCCCCTAAAAATGTCAAAGAAATTAGATGGGAGGTGGCAGTCTGCAGCAATTGTAGATTATGTTTACATTGAAACATTGTGAAGCTAAGGCCTATAAATAGGCACTCTCCCGCAAATCCAAAATGCATCAGAAAAATATTGAGTTAATTCCTCTTTTAGAGCATTATTCCCACAAGAGTGTGAGAAAATATTAGAGAGGGGAAGTTGAGTGATTTTACCTTGTGAGTAAAATCGAGATATTTCCAACTGTCCTAAAATTATTTTATACCTCAAGTTTGGGTATACTTGAGAGAGGCTTTATTGTTGTATTCCCATTATTTATTAATGGAGTTATTTTGGTGTCCCGTGATTTTTCCTTATTAAATAGTTTTCCACGTAAATCTTTGTATCTCTTTATTGCTCAATTTATTTTTATACTCGTTGTTGCAACATCTATTTTAGTTAATACATATCACCTCCCTACCGAATTGATATACGGGACCCAACACAAACACCATCCTTTCTTCTTCCTAATTTCAACCATACCATCGATAGAGATTTTATTTTATTTACTAAAATTCTTACTCGTTGGAGAAATTCATGAACATGAACATGGTACACAAACTTTTACAAATTCAAACAAGGGCCTGAACAAGAGCTCGACAAATCTGCTTTATTCCATGGTAATAAATGCAGTTCACCCATTAAATCCCCAAACCACATCAAAGCAGAATCCCTAAACATCTATTAATCAAATTTTTTGGACTCAGTTGCATGGATTTAACAATCTACAATTTCACTTACCCATATGAAATTACAAGACCTAATTAGAAGACCTAGACAAAATAATCTATTGTCGGAAATGAGTTGATTTCATTTCCCCCAATTGATTTGAGTTGGAAGACCAAGACCTAAATAGAAGACCCAGATCTAATTACAATTTCGCTTATTGATCAATCAATTTCTTTTCCCCCAATTGATTTGAGTTGAATTTAAAGGTTTTAGATTTTGGGGTTTTTTTCAATTTGAAAGATCAAGTTGACTCGAGGAAGAAGAAGGTAAAATATATGCATTAGCCCTTGTAATTTAGTGATTTTTAAAAAGCATTTCAAGTCATGCCACGTGTCAAATTTTGATTGGTATGACTTTTCAAAATTTGACAAAATGTATCAAACTTGTGACGAATTTCATGTTGACTTAAGCAATTATCCTATGGTATAATAAAGGGAAGTAGTAAGAAATGTGGGGATGAGTAAAATATTTATATAATTACCCTCTACTTTTAAAATTAACTCTTTGGCCATGTATTAAATTTGGCCTTTTCTTTTCATACGTTCCACAGCTACCCGACAGATTCTTTATTTTTAAAATTTTTTTCTCTTTGTTTTGCATTTATCTAGCAAATCATTGATTTTTTTAATATGCCTCTTTAGAGTTTTTTGGTCAGAACTTTTGTGATGATGTACTTTTTTCGAGTTTTTATTTTTGAAGATATGTAACAGATGATATACCAAATTATACCATGTGTGATATACTAGCATTATACAAGGTGTAATATACATCGATTTTACGAAAGAAACCAAAGAAAAATAACATTATACCAGCATTATACCGTGTGTGAAAAATAAAACCAAACACAAGCATCTATTTTATGAAAGAAATCAAACAAAAACCAACATTATATCAACATTATACCAGATGTAAAGAACCAAAACCATAAGAATCTATTTTATGAAAGAAATCAAACTAAAATCACTTTATACCAGTATTATACCAGGCGTTAAAGATAAAACAAAACATAAACATCTATTTTATAAAAGAAGTCAAACAAAATAACTTTATACCAACATTATACTAGGTGTTAAAAACAAAAGCAAACATAAGCATATATTTTATGAAAGAAGTAAAACAAAAATGACTTTGTAGTAGGTTTGATTAAACAAAACATTAAAATCTATGTTATGAAGAAATCAAACCAAAACCACTTTATACCAGTATCATACCAAGTGTGAAAAACAAAATCAAACATAAACATCTATTTAATGAATGAAACCAAACAAAAACCACTTTATACCAGCATTATATTAGGTGTTAAAAACAAAACCAAACATAAGCATCTGTTTTATGAATCAAGTCAAACAAAAATCATTTTATATCAGCATCATACCAGCATTATACTAGGTGTTAAAAACAAAATCAGGCATAAGTGTGAGCACGGGATTTTGCAGTCCCTCTCGCGAGACGATGATGACGTGTACCCGATTTTAATACCTCAAAATAAAAGTTCTCTTTAGAATTTTTATTACCAAAATAATATTCCTTGTGAATTTTATAATTGGTAGAATCCAGTTCGGCGTGGCCGATAACGCGTCCGGTAGGAGCTTGAACCGATGATTTACACCCAAATAATAAATACCCTTTAAAATATTGTTAAAAGTCATAAAGATGCCTTTTCTCCACTATTAAGCCACTTTTTCCGACTTTTTGGCTTTTATTGACCCACTAACTGAAGGCATGCTGAAGGCTGATGCCGCCAAAAGTATCAGCCATGTCGCCGGCGATATCATCATGTCGCCGGCGACATAGATCATACCGCCGGCGATATCACCATGTCGCCGGCGACATGACTCGAAGCGGTTCCTCTTACAGACAGCCTTTTCGACCACTTTCGGTGGAATAATTAAAAAAGGCCCCGAAAAGCACCCATTCCACCTATAAAAGGCACCTAAAGCTGCAATTAAAAAGGGGGCGACTGAAATTATAGAGGGAAGGAGCTTAAATTGGGCAACTAGGAGGCTAAAATCGAGAGAATAGATTTTAGTGAGATAAGAACTAGAAAAGGCCGGAAAAAGGATTCTAATCCATTTTTCCCGATTTTTCTTCTTCGAACTCTCTGATTGTGAGCTTAAATCAGTGGGTCTTTGGGTTAAATCAATTGGATAGAATTTAGAAACCTAAAACCTTTAAATTAACAATCAAATTATTATTGCAAGCTCCCTGGAGGCGTTATTGTTCAGTTCACGAAGAGTTGGATTCACTACCCCGAGGTGAAAATCCTGAGTCTCATAGCTCTTTGGCATTGTTATTATTGTTTTGCACTAATGTTTGTTGATTTATATTCATTTTTGAGTTTTCGGTCACTTTGACTGCTAACCGCTGTTGTAGCAAGAAATCGGAGTCGCCGGAGACATGTGATGTTCCTGGCTGTATCACCCATGTCGCGAGAGGCATCGTTGGTACCGCCGTTAGCATCACATTCCCCGGAGACCTAGCTTTCTCACAGAACCCTTTCTTTACGGTACTCAGAAAGCCCTGTGCCCATCTGCATGCTGATGTCGCCCGTGACACAATCGATGTCGCCGGCGGCATCATCCATGCCGCCAGCGACATCAACTATGTCGTCGGCGGCATCAGATGCCATCAGCGGCTTGGCTTTCTGGACAGCAGCATTGTTTTTGTTTATTTCCAAACTAATTTATTTTCTAAAGCTAGGACCTATAGTGTAACGATGGTGGTTCGAAACCTCCTGAAAACAGACCCGCCCCACAACAAGTGGTATATTCATTTGTAATCCGATTAAAGCAACAATCGAATCTGAAATTTGGACAAAAATGGAATTTCCCCTCAAATGCCATTCGAACCTCATTTTAGCCATTCAATCGGGCTTTATGATATTATAAATAAGATATGCCATATTCGTGTCAACTATCATCTGCAGGTGGGTATATATCGGACATTCGGGTATTTTATTTGTTAAGTAGAAAATGTATAGGACTTGTAAACCTTGTAATAATTCTACTTTCCGCACTTACTTTTCTTTTACAATTGTAAATATTTTATTTACCGCTTCAATTTCTTGGTAAATGCGAAAACCACAAAATAACTAAAAATACGAATAAATAGGGTGGATTAAACCGATTAAGAAAGAATGAAGTATCCTAATTTGGCCTAATGAAAAGTAGATAACATCATCCGAACTCGAAATCTCTACTTAAGGTATGGTCCAACCACCTGGTGGGAAAATCGTACCGAAAATTTCCCGGTTGAGCTGAACCGGGTGGCGACTCTATCCTAAGTACGGGATTTTGATCTCGTATCTTTTAAGCATTACAATATGCAAAATCATTTTCTTTTCAACCGCATCACACTCATCTCCCCGACACACCAAAAACGGGCCGGCCCTACCGGGTCCGGCCCCCGTGCACGCAGCCGCGTGAACCGTCGTCCGCTCACAGTGGCGACTCTGCTGGGGATTTTTCTTTAAACTTGAATCTTCTTTCATAGTTTAAAAGATTTTGATGATGTATTGAAATCATTAGCCAAATTAAAACTTCATTCTTTTCTTATGACGGCTTGTCCTCATGCGTGTAGATAGTTCGGTAATTTTAGGTACCCTATTTAACCTGAGAAGCTCACAAAGTATCACTCATGCCCTGTTGGAATTGAGGATGCCTAGTGGGTGGATCACTCATTTTAACCAACACGGAAACTCCTATGACCGCGCCCATTCAGGTAGTGGTTGAGTAACGTGGAATCAAGGTAAACGGGAACCTTCTACATCAACAACCCTATACCAAAGCCGCGTTAGACAAAGCCTTAGCACACCATTCCCCTTAGGATTACCCAAAACGAATAAAATAATTGGGACGCGCTTCTTTCGCCATTACCGGTGAAGTAGCCAAACTCCATCCTACCAAAGAGGTGTTACGCAGGAGCCATAAGGTTGGAACAGGGCCGATTTGCATGCTATGTGCTTTATGATCATACACCCCCATGCATCGGCTTTAAGAGCCGAAAAATCAACTTACCCTTATCACTTCCACCCATGGAACTGGTTTAGCAACATACGCAGGACTTCTCTCATACCTCTATTGCTTTACTTTACCACATATTGCTGTGTAAGACATGAGGTACGAACGTCCCATGTATGTTGAAGGGATAATCCATCACATTATCTAACCACATCTGTGTACAGCCATACATATCACACACCACTTCCAACATACATGGAGTTCGGCTACATACATACATACCATCCATACCATTTACAACCCATTCATGGTCTGATCCGCGACTTGTGATCCTAAGCAGCCTTCCTCTTGAACCAAGACCTTCACAGCTAGCCATGTCTCTTCCTCACAATGACAACCGTACCTCATCCAGAGGACAGGCTAGTCTTCCCCCAACCGTAGGGACAACAGCTTACCTAACATCTCTTAGATCAGAGATCACCGCGGCTATCATTCAGTTTCTGAACTCTGATCAGTTCCGAAACATCATAGAAGAGCTAGTGTTTGTGTCTGTCAAGAAGGCCCTAGGATGTCAGGACTTCGACCAGGTCATGCGATCTCCGGGCATGACACCTGATAGCGAGAAACTCTGGCAGTCACCGCCAACCGCTTACCCTGGACAAAGAGAAGGAGCCCAGAGTCCAATTCTTCCACCGTTCTTTAACACCTTACCACCAACTTTGGTCACCCCGTCACAATTTAAGAACCCCTCTGCCCCGATGCTTCCTCAATACGACCAAGTCATGCAACACAAAGTTGAAGACTTCTCGCGTCAATTGATGATAGAAGAATGCTATCAGAAAGAGGGAAGGGTCCAATCAGAGAAAGACCAGTTCTTTCAAAACACTGAATCACCCACACCCCCACCTCAAATCATGGTGGACCAAGAGACCTATCTGGAATCGGCACCAGCTGCCATTATTCAGCCAAACGACGGTCTTAAGTATAGAATAAATCCGTGGAAGCTGCCACTTAATGTACTCTTCACCGGGTTGAAGGAAGCTGGGATTCTTAAACCTCTTCACGAATTCAATCCCCCCATGAGAGAAGAAGGAAAAGGCTTTTGCAGATATCACATGTTGTTGGGTCACAACACCAACCAGTGCAAAGCTTTGGTCCGTACCATCCAATGACTGGTGGATGAAAAGAAGATTACCGATCCCGAAAGGGTATCCTGCCCCTTACCAGAGTCTGGCAACCAGACACGGACGATCAACCCCGGCTTTTCCAAACAGCGGAAAGCTCCTCAAGATCTCATCAAGGCCATCTACTCAAATGGTGGGGGAAAATCACGCTCTGACGGTGAGGACGAAGAATCCCGATTTGCAATCTTCAGAGTTCAGACCTTTTAAGCTCCACAAGCAACTTCCATTTTACTTACTTATGTCATGTCTGTATCCTTTGATCAGCGTCTTCACATGAGCACTTATACGACGCTTTCAGTATTCAAGATATTTTTATTGAATGAAATTAAATTGAGTACATTATGTGGTAATCAAATCCAATAATTTAAACCCTGTCAAACACATGAGAGGTAATAAAGTGCTTAAAGACCATGATAATGCGTTTTCTCAGTGGAATAATTGGATTGTTGAAACACCATGGGTCTCTTCTAGAATTAACTCAACGGCCTTACAACGGTGCACCTTCAAGCCACCAATGAAACATCAATCGGTCTAGAGAATCAAGGCTTACACCCAACAGAGCCTAACCTTCACCAAACAAACGTCGTAGCCAAATCTCAGACCAACATCACCACCAAGGACACGACCAAAATTGGAGAGAAACACATCTTCACCCAGTACAAATCAACCTCATCAAACCTTTTAGCTAACAAGGTCAGGGGGCAACCACTTCCTAGAACGCCAAGTCTAAAGGCAAGCACCTCCATCCCACAAGCCACAAAGACGATCTCGCAACCAATGTCGCAATCGGCTTACCAAATGAACCAACAAGGCAAGCAACCACTATAAAGGCACCAAACAAAAGGTCCTTAAGCCGAACATCACTTGTTCACAACCCATCACCACTAATACAGAATACGAATTCAGGCCTCGACAAGAAGTGCAGACCACGAATTGAAGGAGCGATCAAAATAGCGATCAGGACAACAATCAAACCAATCGATGAAGCCTTGGAGTAAGCACCAAAAACTCCTGCAAACTAAACAGCTTGCAATAAGGTCAGCCGAAAACTCCCGACGTAACTTTGAAGGTCAAAATAAACTGGGTGATCCAGGTGAAAATCGAACGGGCACCAAAGAACTTGGAGAATCTGCAAAAGCACAACTATGCGAACAATAGCAAATCAGATACCCAATGCCCTTTCCAAGAGTCATAGACCCAGCACTGAGAAGTTTGAGACCTTCCGATACTAAGGTCGAGTTCAAATCAGATTGAAGAGGCCGTCATATGATCAGAAATGGCAAAAAATAAGCGAGGCTGTTAAAGTCATGAGCGTAGGCAAGAAACGAGTTCATCGATCTAGTCGACCAAGACAAGCTTAAGCATTATCAGGTCTAAACAAAAGAAATAAATCAGAAAAAGCAGCACACTAAAAATATATATATACAATAATCACCCGCTTGTCAGCCTTCTACTGACTGGGCAAAAATTAGGGTTACACCCGACGGTCGGTACCCTGCAAACCGGCTGTACAAAAATTAGGGGATAAGTCAATAACGCCTGTTGAACTGAAAACCCAAAAAGGGCGGTTCAGACGAAAATTAGGGCACGAGAGCAAAACAATAAGATGTTAACTTGAAAACCTGTAAAGGCTGGTTAACACCAGGGGTCCCATTAATGGAAATGATTGCCAACATCTTGTACTCAAATTAGATTCACTCGATAAAAGTGTCTTTCATGTTGAAACATTTGTGTTTGTGATTATGTGAATACCTGGCGATCGAAGGATGGAAACATCTCAAGTAAGCTTAATCGAAGACACTATGCGCTCAAAGGTCGGAATAAATCTGTTAGGGCAAAAACCCGAAAGGATAGTCCATGCAAACCATGGGGTCAAATTGGAGCCTAAAATCTGTGTTCCCCAAGCTCTGCAGAAAACCCCACAGCTTTTGGTTATGGGTTGCAATGACAGAAACGGACGGAATGGCCGAAAACAGGTTGCTGGAAGATTGAAGCCGCCGGCGATGAGAGCGATACCGCCGGCGATATCATGATACCGCCGGCAATGTATTTGATGCCGCTGGCGATATGGGATCAATTTAGGCGATATGGATGATGCCGCCAGCGGCATGAAGTTAATTTTCTGGGCGGCATCAGAAGCATTTCTGCCATTTCGGACCTGTACAAAACCTGTAAACAATCCTATACAGCATTTCCAATGACTTATCAAACAACAATCCATCTTTGTATTCAAAATAAAAGCCCGAAGGCGCAAATTGCTCAAATTGTACCAAATCACCTAGCCCATGACAAAATCAAATTATCAAAACCCCAATGTATCAGAGGTACAAACCAAGGACTCAAAAGCAAAACAAAAACCAAAACTAAGCATGCCCGCCACTACCGGCTGGGAGGGATGAAACGTCATCAGGACTTGCGAGCCAATCGTCAACATCGTCTTCCTCTCTTCCCTCCGTCATGGGAACGCTACTGGACTCCTCAGCCGCGATAAACGCACGTCGGCCGGCAGACTTCTTGAACCCCCTATGACTGGTACCCCCAGGATGCACACGGTCAAGGTTTTGTTTACTTCTCTGGGCAGTGGCCGCCAGCTGACCCTCGAGATCGCTCACGCGGCGCTGTAAAGCTGCAGTCTCCTCCTCATACCGCCGCCGGGCTGCGTCAGCGTCAGACAACGAAAGGGCTAAAAAATCCTGCAAACCGAAGAAAAATATCAGCCTTGCATGTCATGCATAACATCCATACATATATCACATCTTGACATGTGCATAAAATACCTGAACGAGGAGCGATTGCCCAATAAGGGTATCCCGGAGAACAAAATTGTTCTCCGCGAGTTGCTCCACATGACTTCGCGCCACCTAGCAAATCCAAAAAGCAAAATCTTAGACACCCACATCTATGGCTCAATAAGAAAATGATTATTAGATCTTACGTAGGTAGTGTTTTCAGGCACGAAAATCGGGGCTTGCCGGCTCGAGCCAACATTCCTATGAGAGAATTCACCTCGGGAGTTCATCAACAGGAAGGTGGTTTCCAACGGATTAACCAATCTCCCCTCCACGAAGTTTATGCCCTCCGGCGCGCCATAATGTCGGGTCCCACTTTGGTTATCGCGGCCCCTCTTTCTCGCGGGTCCCTACAGAACGTAAAAGTCACACGTCAACAACGTCCCTAAACGACTTCAAAATCATACACACAAACACAATCATACCTCGAAAGAACGTTGCTCCCCTTGGGACATCGGCACGCTCCCGCCAGCTACACCCGCGCCTACCTCGTCCTCCCCCTCAGGGTCGACCGCAACGTCCCCTTTCAGCGCTTCATCCTCTTCATCATCCTCCTCATCAAAATCCACAATGCCTTTGAGGCGCCTCTTTTCGTCCTCTAATCGTTGTTCGTTGTGATACTCAATTGTATCGTTGCCGTGGATGCGAGGACACACGGGGAGTAGACGCTGAAAAAGTCGCTCGTAGAGGCCAGGAACGCTAGGGATCACTCGGCCGTTCCCTTCAATATAATCGGCTTTGTCAGCCTCGGCAGAAATCACCAAATGAGGCCACCACAAGCCCCTCGGAGGATCGGCAGGCACCGATCTAGCAGCAACCGGAAGGGACCTCCAGCCTCGGACGCGCTCGCCCAGATACCACTGCTGAGACAGGGGGCACTCGATCACAAATCGACGGTCATCCACCTCCCGCGGGACCCGGGCAACCTCAGCCAAGTTCGCCACCCCATCGAACGGGTCCAAGACGAGCTACATCAAAACAACCAACATAAGTCCATAGGCTAAAATAATAATTAAAAAAAAAATAAAAAAAAATAAAAAAAATAAAAAAAAATCGCGTACCGAACTCAATCGCGTGCTTCTTAGGACCTCCCTATACAGCGTAGGGTATTTAGCCTTCCCACCGATACCCCCGCACCAGCGGGCAAGGAAGTGAGACACCGGTGGCACAACCTTCTTAAACTCCATCGGCGGAAGGATCTGATGCTCAAACACCCAGGCCTGCACAGATAACGACCGATCAATTCAAAGGACGTCATGCAATAAATAAATACACGTGTTATCAAGGGAAATATTTCCAAAAATCTATACCTGGAGTAGCAGGTGGCAAAGGCGAAGGGCTTTCTCCTTCTTCCGGGCTCCCACATCCAACCCGTGGTACAATTGGGCCAAGATGGCCCTCGGCCAATTCTTCCTCCTAATTCCCGGCACATCTTCCACCACGGTAATAAGTATGTAGTTGATCTTACTCCCCGAGATTGGGAAGAACAGCACGGTGAGTAGTGAGATCACAAAGGAACGGACACATGCCTCCCTCTCCTCCTCGGGCACCACATCCACCCGGGTCCAATAACGGTACAACTCACCATAGGACAGCCGCCCAGAAACGGGCTTCAGACCGAACAGCTCCTTTACCCGCCTCACCACGGGCCTCTCAACATGGTACTTGTCCATGTAAACGTCAAAATGTATAACCTCATCCGTCCAAGGAAGGCCGGTCATGGCTACCACATCAGAAGGGGTAATTGTGACTTCCCCGAAGGAGAGATGGAAGGTATGAGTGGTCTCGGACCACCTTTCAGTCAGGGCCGTTACTGAAGAATGAGGAAGCTTAGGCATTAACATGGGCATGATCCGGACCAAATCCCCAAACCCCATCTCGTTAATCTCAAGCGCAAGCTTGGGATCGTTCTCTGAGATGTGGTGCCACCATTCACCAATGGTACCCATTCCCCCGGTGTAAGTCAGTTCGTATGGCTGCAAAATAGAAAACAAAACGGATCAATTCTGTGCATTTCTATCAAAAAGGATGCTGATGTCGCCTCTATTAAAGCGATATCGCCGGCGGCAACATCCCATACCGCCAGCGGCATGGCTGATGTCGCCGGCGACATCACCTTAAACAGAGTGGCATCAGACTCTCATAAAGCCTTTTACAAGGACTGATGCTGCCAGCAACAACACGGATGTCGCCAGCGACATCAATCAGGCCGCCAGCGGTATCACAGTGCACGGGCAGAACCTGCTTTCTCCCTAAATCGCACCCTTCGCGCCAAAAATCACAATCAATCGAACAAAGTCCAAAAAGGCAAAAGTCGATCCTAAAGTATGCAATATGACTGATATATTCCACACTTTAAACCCCTATCATGGCATGTTTTCAAATCTAAAGCAAAATCACATCGAATACGAAAAGAAGCAATTCGGGTTTTTGTGGAATTACCTGGATGTAACAGAGGTGTTTCTCCTTCTCCGGAGTCAGATTGGTGATAGGAGAGTTAATGCCATAGCCATACATTTTGGCCGTCTCCTTCAGGCCGTATGCAGCAGGAACAGAAAGGATTTTCAACCCCTCGACGGAAGAATCGGGCAGGCTCTCCCTAGCCTTGGATTTGCCACTGAAAGCCTGGCTAATCCTCTTCATAATTTGAGAAAACAAAGTTAGAAATCAAAGAGCTTTGGGAGAGAGAAGAGGGGGATGCGGTTTGTGAATAGTGAGAAAGAAGGATCCATTCCTTTTTATAAACTGCCGCACGGAATTCGAGGAGTTTTGATTTATCTGAAACTGATGGTCCATGTCGCCCGCGACATAGATTCATGCCGCCGGCGATATCACTCATGTCGCCGGCGACATCGCCTCATTTAGTTCAAATTTTGAAATTATCTGACCAGTCAAAGCTGCCACGTGGCATCCAAGCCGCCGGCGATATCATTCATGTCGCCGGCGACATCGGCTCATTTAGTTCGAATTTTGAAATTATCTGACCAGTCAAAGCTGCCACGTGGCATCCATACCGCCGGCAAGATCAAGCCATGCCGCCGGCGATATCATTCAAGTCGCCGGCGATGTTATCCCTCCGAACCAGAAAAACAAGCCCAACCGAAGGGCGACCTCACAAGACGAGAGCCCAACCGAAGGGCAATCTCTTCAAAACACGAGCCCAACCGAAGGGCAATCTCTTCAGAATAAAAGCCCAACCGAAGGGCAATCTCTTCAGACCGAAAGCCCAACCGAAGGGCGATCTCTTCAAAATGAAAGCCCAACTGAAGGGCAATCTCTTCAGAATGAAAGCCCAACCGAAGGGCAATCTCTTCGGAACAAGCCCAACCGTAGGGCAATCTACTGCAAAGTGAAAGTCCAACCGAAGGACAATCACTATACCAAACGAAAGCCCAACCGAAGGGCAATCTCTTCAGACCGAAAGCCCAACCGAAGGGCGACCTCTTCAGAACAAGCCCAACCGTAGGGCAATCTCTTCAAAATAAAAGCCCAACCGAAGGGCAATCTCTTCAGAACGAAAGCCCACCGAAGGGCAATCTCTTCAAAAATCTCTTCAGAATGAAAGCCCAACCGAAGGGCATTCACTTCAAGACAAAAGCCCACCAAAGGGCAATCACTTCAAGATGAAAGCCCACCGAAGGGCAATCTCTTCAACAATCTCTTCAGAACAAAAGCCCAACCGAAGGGCAATCTCTTCAGAATGAAAGCCCAACCGAAGGGCATTCACTTCAAGACAAAAGCCCACCGAAGGGCAATCACTTCAAGATGAAAGCCCAACCGAAGGGCAATCTCTTCAGAACGAAAGCCCACCGAAGGGCAATCTCTTCAAAAATCTCTTCAGAACAAGCCCAACCGTAGGGCAATCTCTGCAAAGTGAAAGTCCAACCGAAAGACAATCACTATACTAAATACGAGCCCAACCAAAGGGCGATCTCTTTAAAGTGAAAAGTCCGACCAAAGGACAATCACTATATGAAGTGACAAGCCCGACCAAAGGGCAAACCTCTCTATCAAAGCCGAAGCCCGACCAAGGGGCAAACCTCTCTATTCAAAGCGAAAGACCGACCAAGGGGCCAACCTCTCGATTCAAAGCGAAAGCCCGACCAAGGGGCAAACCTCCCTACTCAAAGCGAAAGTCCAATCAAAGGACAATCACTATACCAAACACAAGCCCGACCAAAGGCGAATTCTCCCCAAAACACCGACCCGACCAGGGGCGAATTCTCCATAAAGCATAGACCCGACCAAAGGCGAATTCTCCACAAAGCGCAGACCCGACCAAGGGGCATCCTACAAAGCGCGAGCCTGACCAAGGGGCAACAGTCGACACAGCGTGAGTCCGACCAAGGGACAAACGATCGACAAAGCATAAGTCCGATCAAGGGACAAACAGTCGATACAGCGTGAGTCCGACCAAGGGATGAACAGTCAATAAAGTGTGAGTCCGACCAAGGGACGAACAGTCGACAAAGTGTAAGTCCGACCAAGGGACAAACGATCGACAAAGCGTAAGTCCGACCAAGGGACGAACAGTCGACAAAGCGTAAGCCTGACCAAGGGACAAACGATCGACAAAGCGTAAGTCCGACCAAGGGACGAACAATTGACAAAGCGTAAGTCCGATCAAGGGACAAACAGTCGACACAGCGTGAGTCCGACGAAGGGACGAACAGTCGACAAAGTGTGAGTCCGACCAAGGGACGAACAGTCGATAAAGCGTGAGTCCGACCAAGGGACGAAAGATCGACAAAGTGTGAGTCCGACCAAGGGACAAACGATCGACAAAGTGTGAGTCCAACCAAGGGATGAAAGATCGACAAAGTGTGAGTCCGACCAAGGGACAAACGATCGACAAAGCGTGAGTCCGACCAAGGGACAAACGATCGACAAAGTGTAAGTCCGACCAAGGGACGAATAATCGACAAAGCGTAAGTCTGACCAAGGGACGAACAGTCGACAAAGCGTAAGTCCGACCAAGGGACAAACGATCGACAAAGCGTAAGTCCGACCAAGGGACAAACGATCGACAAAGCGTGAGTCCGACCAAGGGACAAACGATCGACAAAGTGTAAATCCGACCAAGGGACAAACGATCGACAAAGCGTAAGTCCGACCAAGGGACGAACAATTGACAAAGCGTAAGTCCGACCAAGGGACGAACAGTCGACAAAGCGTAAGTCCGACCAAGGGACAAACGAT
Organism: Euphorbia pulcherrima; assembly: GCA_947683365.1. Lineage (NCBI taxonomy): Eukaryota > Viridiplantae > Streptophyta > Magnoliopsida > Malpighiales > Euphorbiaceae > Euphorbia > Euphorbia pulcherrima. The sequence goes on along the minus strand of CANTUS010000016.1, from coordinate 20,915,423 downwards.
CGACAAAGCGTAAGTCCGACCAAGGGACAAACGATCGACAAAGCGTAAGTCCGACCAAGGGACAAAAGATCGACAAAGCGTAAGTCCGACCAAGGGACGAACAATTGACAAAGCGTAAGTCCGACCAAGGGACGAACAGTCGACAAAGCGTAAGTCCGATCAAGGGACAAATGATCGACAAAGCGTAAGTCCGACCAAGGGACAAACAATTGACAAAGCATAAGTCCGACCAAGGGACGAACAGTCGACAAAGCGTAAGTCCGACCAAGGGACAAACGATCGACAAAGCGTAAGTCCGACCAAGGGACAAACGATCGACAAAGCGTAAGTCCGACCAAGGGACGAACAATTGACAAAGCATAAGTCCGACCAAGGGACAAACAATCGACAAAGCGTAAGTCCGACTAAGGGACAAACAATCGACAAAGCGTAAGTCCGACCAAGGGACAAACAATCGACAAAGCGTAAGTCCGACCAAAGGACAAACAATCGACAAAATGTAAGTCCGACCAAAGGACAAACCGGTCATCCCTCAGGTATCATTCCTATCCCTTGCTCTTTCGTGTGATCATACTGACCTATGGCAGCAGTGATCCCCCGAGGGGCAGCCTGTGAGCACGGGATTTTGCAGTCCCTCTCGTGAGACGATGATGACGTGTACCCGATTTTAATACCTCAAAATAAAAGTTCTCTTTAGAATTTTTATTACCAAAATAATATTCCTTGTGAATTTTATAATTGGTAGAATCCAGTTCGGCGTGGCCGATAACGCGTCCGGTAGGAGCTTGAACCGATGATTTACACCCAAATAATAAATACCCTTTAAAATATTGTTAAAAGTCATAAAGATGCCTTTTCTCCACTATTAAGCCACTTTTTCCGACTTTTTGGCTTTTATTGACCCACTAACTGAAGGCATGCTGAAGGCTGATGCCGCCAAAAGTATCAGCCATGTCGCCGGCGATATCATCATGTCGCCGGCGACATAGATCATACCGCCGGCGATATCACCATGTCGTCGGCGACATGACTCGAAGCGGTTCCTCTTACAGACAGCCTTTTCGACCACTTTCGGTGGAATAATTAAAAAAGGCCCCGAAAAGCACCCATTCCACCTATAAAAGGCACCTAAAATTGCAATTAAAAAGGGGGGGACTGAAATTATAGAGGGAAGGAGCTTAAATTGGGCAACTAGGAGGCTAAAATCGAGAGAATAGATTTTAGTGAGATAAGAACTAGAAAAGGCCGGAAAAAGGATTCTAATCCATTTTTCCCGATTTTTCTTCTTCGAACTCTCTGATTGTGAGCTTAAATCAGTGGGTCTTTGGGTTAAATCAATTGGATAGAATTTAGAAACCTAAAACCTTTAAATTAACAATCAAATTATTATTGCAAGCTCCCTGGAGGCGTTATTGTTCAGTTCACGAAGAGTTGGATTCACTACCCCGAGGTGAAAATCCTGAGTCTCATAGCTCTTTGGCATTGTTATTATTGTTTTGCACTAATGTTTGTTGATTTATATTCATTTTTGAGTTTTCGGTCACTTTGACTGCTAACCGCTGTTGTAGCAAGAAATCGGAGTCGCCGGAGACATGTGATGTTCCTGGCTGTATCACCCATGTCGCGAGAGGCATCGTTGGTACCGCCGTTAGCATCACATTCCCCGGAGACCTAGCTTTCTCGCAGAACCCTTTCTTTACGGTACTCAGAAAGCCCTGTGCCCATCTGCATGCTGATGTCGCCCGTGACACAATTGATGTCGCCGGCGGCATCATCCATGCCGCCAGCGACATCAACTATGTCGTCGGCGGCATCAGATGCCATCGGCGGCTTGGCTTTCTGGACAGCAGCATTGTTTTTGTTTATTTCCAAACTAATTTATTTTCTAAAGCTAGGACCTATAGTGTAACGATGGTGGTTCGAAACCTCCTGAAAACAGACCCGCCCCACAACAAGTGGTATATTCATTTGTAATCCGATTAAAGCAACAATCGAATCTGAAATTTGGACAAAAATGGAATTTCCCCTCAAATGCCATTCGAACCTCATTTTAGCCATTCAATCGGGCTTTATGATATTATAAATAAGATATGCCATATTCGTGTCAACTATCATCTGCAGGTGGGTATATATCGGACATTCGGGTATTTTATTTGTTAAGTAGAAAATGTATAGGACTTGAAAACCTTGTAATAATTCTACTTTCCGCACTTACTTTTCTTTTGCAATTGTAAATATTTTATTTACCGCTTCAATTGCTTGGTAAATGCGAAAACCACAAAATAACTGAAAATACGAATAAATAGGGTGGATTAAACCGATTAAGAAAGAATGAAGTATCCTAATTTGGCCTAATGAAAAGTAGATAACATCATCCGAACTCGGAATCTCTACTTAAGGTATGGTCCAACCACCTGGTGGGAAAATCGTACCGAAAATTTCCCGGTTGAGCTGAACCGGGTGGCGACTCTATCCTAAGTACGGGATTTTGATCTCGTATCTTTTAAGCATTACAATATGCAAAATCATTTTCTTTTCAACCGCATCACACTCATCTCCCCGACACACCAAAAACGGGTCGGCCCTACCGGGTTCGGCCCCCGCGCACGCAGCCGCGCGAACCGTCGTCCGCTCACAATAAGCCTCTATTTTATAAAAGAAATCAAACAAAAAAAACTTTATACCAGCATTATAACAGGTGTGTTTAAACAAAACATTAAACATTTTTGTTATGAAAGAAATCAAACAAAAATCACTTTATATGAGAATTATACCAGCATTATACTAGGTATAAAAAATAAAATCAATCATAAGCATCTATTTTATGAATGAACTCAAACAAAAATCACTTTATACCTGCATAATACCGGGTAGGAAACAAAATAAAACATAATCAACTATTGTAGCAGAAGAAGAAGTTTAGGCTTAGAATTATGTATTTGAATTACAATTTTGTTTTCATTTTCATACCTCAAATTATCTACTTCGATTTGTTGAATTTGAATGTGAGATTTGCTTTTGTTTTTGAATTCTAAACTGAAATAGAGAGTTAAGATGAAATCGTGGAGATGAAAACTGAAATGGAGAGTAATATGAAATTGTGGAGAGGAGGATGAACACTAACGTTTGAAATCGCGATTGGAGGTTGACTGGAACGTACAGAAATTATGGTTTTTAAATGAACGTACATAAGTTGTTGATGAGGCATGTTTTAGGTATAAAAGTTATGGGCTAAACCTTTGATAGGCTTTAGCCTATTTGTATACTTTTCCCTATAATAAATTGGAAAAAGTATATAACTGTACCAAAGCCCATTAATAATTTCAATTACAAGTTTGGTCAAAAACACAAGTGTCCAATCCTAAGCATCAACAACATAAATACGTTTCACACAGCCTCACAACATAAATACGTTCCTCTCCAAAACAGCACATGCAAAAGACATGTTTTTTAATTTTCTTTTCTTATTTTGAATTTATCTCTCAAACCGTTTATTTGTTTTGACATGCCACTTTAAACTTTTTTGTTCGTCTCATTTTTATCTTCGAAAAGCTATCCATTGTTATATATTTTTTTTGACTTTTTTCCAAACTTTTCGAAATCTGGTATTTTGCTAGTATAAATCTGGTATGAAGTGGTTTTTGTTTGATTTGTTCATAAAATGCAAGTTTATGGGTTATTTTCATCACACCTAGTATTTTGCTGGTGTAAATTTGGTATGAAGTTATTTTTGTTTGATTTCTTCATAAAATGCAAGTTTATGGGTTATTTTCATCACACCTATTATTTTGCTGGTATAAATCCGGTATGAAGTGGTTTTTGTTTGATTTCTTCATAAAATGCAAGTTTATGGGTTATTTTCATCACACTTGGTATTTTGCTGGTGTAAATCTAGTGTGAAGTAGTTTTTGTTTGATTTCTTAATAAATTCAAGTTTATGGGTTATTTTCATCACACCTAGTATTTTGCTGGTATAAAATCTGGTATGAAGTGATTTTTGTTTGATTTCTTCATACAATGCAAGTTTTTGGATTATTTTTATCATACATAGTATTTTGCTGGTATAAATCTGATATAATGCTGGTTTTATCGCACCTTGTATAATGCTGGTAAAAATGTTGGTACAATGCTGGTTTTTCACAAGTAAAATGCTGGTTTTTCACACCTTGTATAATACCGGTAAAATGCTAGTTTTTCAGATCTGGTAAAATACTGGTAAAATGCTGGAATAAAATAAAAATTTGAAAAAAGTATATAAAAACTTTGAAGCGGCATATTGAAAAAATCAACGATTTGCGAGACAAATGCAAAATAAAGTAAACAAAATAAAAAAGGGAAGGAATCACATATATAGGGTGGAACGTATATAATAAAATGAGAAAGCTTAAAAGCTGACCAAACAATTATTTATAAAAATAGAGGGCAAAGAGATAAATATTTTATATAACCCCTTACAATTTCCCTAATAATTTACATAATTTTCAGGGGTAAAATATATTAAAAATATTACAATTTGTAAGCAACTGAAACGTCTAATAAAAGTTAAACATGTTGAAGTCTAGAATAAATAGACTTTCTAGCTAATAAAAAAACTAAATAGGCTATATTAAACGATTTTTACAAAACAGCCTAAATAAATTAAAAGGGAAAACAATATTAATTCCACAATTTTCAAAAAATCCACTTCTTATTGATGGCTTGAATCCCTTCGATATTTTTCTATTCATTATTTGACATGTATTACTATAGTTTTGAAAATCAAATCAGACCGGTTGGTTAGATCAGGTTCGATTGGAACCGGTTCCTAGTCCGATCTAGTTTAATTGAATTTTTGATATAGTCAAAAATCGATCAACAAGTGGTTGAACCATCTGGTTGGATCAAGAATTCAGCCGGTTCAACCGATAACCGGTTATCGGTTCTCTTAAATCATGTTTTTTTAAAAAATTGTTGGTGGTGGGAATTGAACACAAAACCTCCAACAAATGTTTCAATACATGCTCTACCAATTGAGCTACCACACACGAATGGTAACATTTTCTCTTTATAGACCTTTATATTATATATTATTAATTTTTAAATTATTTTAATAATATTTTATCATAAAAAAACCATAATAAGTATTTTTTTATTTCATATACTACACATTTTATTAAATTTAAAGTATTTCTTTTAATAACAGCTTTGAATGTTTTTCATAACGAAATAACATGTAAATTTTTTAAATAACATTACTCTAAGTTTTTTGATTAAATTTATATTAAATGGATATATAATTTTTTTATTTTACATATTGTGTATAAATTTTAATTCTTTAAATGCGTAATTTTTATATATCATAAATCAAATTTATTAATCTTTTATCCAATCTATACAATATACAATTCAGTTTGCATTCTTTCATTAGATTATATTAGTTATTATCTTGTGTTTTATTTTTATTTGAAATATAACTTTAAATTATAGAATATTTTATTTAATATTATTAATTTTTATATGAGTATGACTTATATTACATGTTTAATATCAAATTATATAAAATATTTAGTATTTTTACATATTTTAAGAAAATTCGGTTCGACTACCAATTTAATCCGGTTGAACCTTAAATCCATGAACCACTGCCTTCACTAGTTCGATGGCCAGTCCGGGTTTGAAAACCATGTGTGTTATGTTTAGAGGAGAGATAAATTAAAAAAATACAAATTAATAATAAAAACAGACACATGTCAATATTTGAATGGGAGACATGGAAGAGGACACCAATTTGAGGACAGCATATTCGAATCCGATATTGAAACACTAGAATTGTTAATAAATACCGATTATGAAGCCCTAAATCTAAATATTGCCTTCCTCTTTTGGTTTTGATTTCTATGGGAAAACGCCGCAGGAGAATAAAGGATGCTCAATCCACTCACAAGGTCAGTTTTGATTTCAATTTTGTTTGCCAAATTGTATAATAATATTTAGGCCCTAATTTTGTTCGTATGTTTCCACAGGAGGGAGTGGCATTGGCGCAACTTCCACAGGAATTAATCACAGAATTTCTAAAGTGGTTGCCAGCGAAGTCTCTTTTGCGTTTCAAATGTCTTTCTAAATATTTCTGTGAATTCATCGGGAGTCCGTATTTCATTAATTCGCATCTGAATATATCTGCTCAAGACAGGACTCACCTGAACCTCATCTTCCCATATACTAGTAAGGAAATTGTAACGAATTATAACTCTGTCAAGTTACACGGCAGTGATTTTGATATCCGTGTCGGGGCATATAGAGTATGTGGCTACTGCAACGGTGTTTTTCTCCTGTTGGTTAACGGATCAAGACCTGCTTTATGGAACCCATCCATCCACCAGTACCGGATTCTTCCTAGCTTACCTGGTCCTCCTGATGGTGGCCGCAGAGGGATTCGAACTTGGATGGGTTTAGGCTATGACTCTTCAAAGGATAACTACAAGGCTGTGGTAATTCAGTCATTCAGAGTTAAACCATTTATACAATATCGAGTTTGGATTTTTGGGTTGAGGTCAAATTCGCTGAGAAGGGTTTGCAGTGGTTTCCCTGCTGGAACAAGTAGTTTAGATGCTATTTCTTCTTTTGGATACTTTGCAGATGGTTGTTTACATTGGTTATGTCATACTGAAGGTGGTGGCCAGAAAGTTGTTGCATTTGACATGGTAAAAGAGACGTTTTCTATATTGGTCGTGCCAGCTTATTTCCCGAATAGGCAAACGGTAAGTTATTTGAAGGTTTTGGATGGGTGTCTCTGCATGGGTTTTCGCACTTTCAGATTCATGAATGAAGAAGCTCTTTTATATGTTAGGAAGAAAGATAGAGCAGAATTTGTGTGGAGCTTATTGTACTCGGTTAGAATTGATCAATTGCCGCCTTTCTTGAAATTACGTGACTTTGATGGTGTAGGAGTTCTGGGATATTCAAAGGAAGGAGATAAAATTATGTTGGATTTAGGTTTGGAGTGCATAGTTTCATATGATCTCAAAGAAAAAAGTTTTCAACCAACTGACATTACTAAACCGACAAAGTATGGAGCAAGATCTTTTGTTGAAAGTCTTATATCGGTACAACTTCTGGATGATTTAGAGAAAGAATATTTTGTTATCTGATTATTTATCCATATATATTTCTTTTAAAGATGGTTTTGGTTTATTTTATATGCAAACTTGTTGCTTTTATATGTTAGTTTTTTTTGACAAGTTATACTATCCCATTTTTAGTATTGTATATAGTTATTAAGAACAACATGAATGATTACAAGAGCTAATCACTCAAATTCTAATGTGTTTGCCAGTGAAGTCTCTTTTGCGGCTTACAACAGTTACTAATTCATTAATTCTCAACTGAATAGATCTGTCAAGACAGGTCTCACCTGAAGCAAATCTTCTTGAAATCTAACCAAATTTTAACGAATTACATAACTTGGCCAAATTATGTTTAGCTGTCTTTAAGGTTTCAAAGGTTAAAAAAATGTTTGTTCTTTCGGTTAAACTCCGTTGTAAGTGAAAGCATTGTCCTTAGTGATTAAATTTTGCGGACCTAACAATATGAAGAAGCATTTGTTATGTTTCAGCTTTTGAACCTCACATGAGATGTTTTTCTTAGTTAAGTGTGTCTAATAGAACTAAAGTCGAGATTCCATCCTACTAATATAATTTTTCCTTGTACCTTTGCAGCAATAAATATACCCTCACAAAATAAGCATATTCGTGCTTATTTTACGAATGATATTAAACAATTCAATAATACGGAAATGATTGAAACGTTGGTGGGTTTGTAATTGAAACGTTGGCGGGTTTGTAATCAACTGGGTGCTCCGATTTGAAATATTAAGTAGTTTATTTTGCATGAAAACTTGTCACTGATGTAACTCATGGTTATACCATGAACCTCGCGATATTTTCATCAAATTCACACATTTAGGTTTGGAGTGCATAGCTTCATATGATCTCAAAGATCTAAGTTTTCAACCGACTGAATTTACTCGATTAACAAACTATGAAACGAGATTTTTGTTGAAAGTCTTGTATCGGTACGTGCTACGTACATATACTTATTGACTTAGTGAAAAAAAATAAAGAAGCTTATAACATTTGTATTGGCTAATTATTTATCCATTTATATATCGTTTAATGATGGTGATGTTCGGTTTGATGTGTTTGATTTTTATGCCTTCAGTCTGAAATAAAATACTCTCTAGCAATAAAAATACTAATAGATGAAAAAAATACTAAACAGCATAAATAAATAACTTAAAAAAGGAAAACAATAGTAATTATAGAATTTTAAATAAATTATAAATGCCCCACTTCTTAATAAAAAAACAAGAATTGTTAATAAATGCCGATTATCATGTCCAAATTGTTGCCTTCCTGGTTTTCGTTTTTAGGTTCTATACCGTCTGACATTGAGAAATCGACGCAGGAGAATAATGGATGCTCAAATCAATCACAAGGTCAGTTTTAATTTGTTTTTTGTTTGCCAAATTGTATAGCAATATTGAGGCCCTAAATATCAAATATACTAATTTCAGTCAGCTGATCTAATTTGGTTCGTTTGTCTCCACCGGAGAGAGTGGCATTGGCACAACTTCCACATGAATTAATCACAGAAGTTCTAAAGTGGTTGCCAGTGAAGTCTCTTTTACGTTTCAAATGTCTTTCTAAATCTTTCCGTGAAATAATTGATAGTCCGTATTTCGTTAATTCACATATGAGAAGATCTACCGAAGACAGGTCTCACTTGAACCTCGTATGTCCATATTTAAGCAAATTTTAACAAATAAAAAGTTGCTCAAATCATATCTTTCTGATATTGATATCCGCGAGCTATATAGAGTAAGTGGTTATTGCAATGGTGTGTTTCTCTTGTTAGTTGAGAATTATGGACTTGCTTTATGGAATCCATCCACCCACCATTATAGGATTCTTCCCAGATTACCTGACAATCGCAACGGTCTTTACAATGGAAACATCTGGATGGGTTTCGGTTATGACTCTTTTTAGGATGACTACAAGATTGTGGTAATTTATCCATTCCTATGTACAGATACAATCGTATCAAAATGCAAACGATTTAAGTATTTGGGCTCTATCTTCCACGAGGAGGGGATGATTGATGATGATGTAACTCATAGAATTAATGTAGGATGGATGAAATGGAGAAGTGCTACCGGAGTCTTATGTGACAAAAAGATATCTTTGAAAGTGAAAGTTAAATTCTACAGAACGGTGGTTAGGCCAGCCATGACATATGGGAGTGAATGTTGGGCTAATAAGACGCAACATATTCAAAGGATGAATGTGGCAGAAATGGGGATGCTTAGGTGGATGGGTGGGCATACAAGGATGGATCAAATTAGAAATGAGTGCATCCGCTAAAAGACCGGTGTCGCACATATTGAGGATAAACTGAGAGAAGGACGACTAAGGTGGTATGGACATGTGCTACGTAGACCAATAGATGCTCCAGTTAGAAAATGTGAGAACTTATGGACAGAGAGTAAGGGTAGAGGGAGAGGTAGACCTAAGATTACATGGTGAGAAACTATTTCTAAGGATATGCGTTTACTCGATATGGACGAAAATTTGGCTTTTGATAGAGCTTCATGGCGTTGGAAGATCCATATAGCCGACCCCACCTAGCGTGGGATTTAAGGCTTAGTTGGTTGGTAGTTGGTTGGTTGGTATGTAGAGATGGACCGCGCATAATTGAATTTCGGGTTTGGGTATTTAGGTTGAGGTGAGAAGGGTTTGCACTCATTTTCTCGCCGGAGCCCATGAAGTTAGCCCTTGTTATTTCGGATACTTTGCACATGGCGGCTTACATTGGTTATTCCGTAATGTAACTAATTACCCCTCAAACTTACAGCACACTGTTGCATTTGACTTGGAATAACATAAGTTTTCTGTATTAAATCAGCCTGTTTATGACCCGATTGAAGAAACACGCACTCATTTGGATCCTTTAGATGGGTGTCTCTGTATCAATTGTGTTACCAAGGATGAAGCTCGTTTATATGTTAGGAAGAAAGATGGTGCGGAATTTACGTGGAGCTTATTGTATTCTGTTACAATACATCAATTGCCGCCTTTCTTGAAATTTTGTGATTTTCTTGGTATAGGAGTTTTGGGATATTCAAAGGAAGGAGATAAGATCATGTTGAATTTAGGTTTGGAGTGCATAGTTTCATATGATCTCAAAGAGAAAAGTTTTCAACTAACTGAAATTACTAGACGAAGAAACTATGAAACAATATCTTTTGCTGAAAGTCTTGTACAGGTATGTGCTATAGATACTTATTGATTTAGAGTAAAAATAGAGAAGCTGATAACATTTGTATATTAGCTAATATAATATCCATATATTTCTTTTAAAGATGGTGATGTTCGGTTTAATATATTTAGAACAAAGATTTGATTTTATGCATAAAGTGTATTGCGTTCGAGTTGGAGTATAACTTTTGCTAATTACGTATTAAGTGCCTCTAGTTGGTTTTTCTTCCTTTTGCATTTTCAGGGTGGGAACCTATATGAATAGTTGGGCAAAGTTTTATATGGTCTGTATATGAATGCACGAAAGTTGGGACATCCCATCTAGGTTGGAGCCTTCAGGACCTACAACACCAAAATCAAACTCACTTTATTAAGAAGCAAACAATATATATATTTATAACATTGTCAAGGTGGCTATTTCATTAATCCTCATCTGAATAGATCTGCTAAGGACCGGTCTCACCTGTAGCTAATCTTCCCGAAATCTAACCGAATTTCAACGAATTATAACTTGGCCAAATTATGTGTTTCTGATTTCAATATTGGCCAGCAACATGTATATAATCATTGCAACGGTGTTTTTCTCCTGTTTGTGAACAAATCCCGAACCCATCTACCCACAAGTACATGAATCTTCCTAGCTTACCTGGCCATCTTGATCTTGAAAACCAACACTTCCAAATTTGGATTTGGATGAGTTTAGGTTCTCTGGATGATTACAAGTTGTGGTAATTCAACTATTCTTAGTTAAATATCAACCGTTTATAATTAATTATCAACCGTTTATACTATTCCAGTTGAGGTCAAATTCGCAGAGAACGGCTAGCACTAATTTCCTTCGAGTTGCGGTCAAATTCGCGGAGAACGGCTAGCACTAGTCTTTTATCATTCTTGATACTTTGCAGATGGTGATTTACATTGGTTATATGGTAATGTGACCAATAGTAATTATAAGAAATTAAATCTCTTGTCCTCATTTACATTGGTTATTTTTTTAATTGATATTTTTCTTACTTAGAATAAATTTAATTTAAAATGTATTTTGTTTTATGATATCTATAAGGTTGTCTAATTAGTATTTTTCTATTTAAGATTGGTTTTAGTATTTATTTCTTATTTAATACTTTGCTTATAAAAGGCATTAATGTAATAGGATTAGGGAAGTTTTTGGTTGAATAAAATTTTCTGATACATTTATTTTCATAATTATTATTTATAATAATTATAAAAATAATATTAACATTAATAATATATATTATTATAATATATATTATTATAATAAATATCATTAATAATTAATTAATAATATCATATATATATATATTAGTATTATAATAATTATTAATATTAAATTATGTTAATACTAGAAGGAATGCAGAATTTCATTCCAAAGGAAGATCCTTCTTATTTCTTTCTATTTTTGTTTTTCATTTCTCACAAATATAAATATATTAAATATTATTTTATGAGACTATTTAAAAATTACATATGAAATAAAATTATTATTAATATTAAAAATATCCATTATTATAATAAATAATTATTATATTTATAATAATTATTATATAAATAAATTTATATATTAATATAAAGTGATAAATTGATAACTAATGTTATATTTATAATAAAGATTATTAGCATTAATAATTATTTTATAATAACAATTATTAAAATTAAATATATAAATTATTATTTAATATTATTATTTACAAGTAATATTATTATTATTTAATATATATATATATTATGATAATATTATTATAATATCAATAATATCAATAATATCAATAATTATTTTTGTTTATTATTATTAGTTATATAAAATAATAATATCATTTATTATAATATTATTATAATAATAATATTTATTAACATATTATTTTTAAATATTAAATAATATTATTATTAATTATTATATAATAATATTATTAATTATTATATAATTTTAATTTTAATTATTAATTTTTTAATATATAATATTATTTTTATTATATTATATATATATTTATAATTATTATTTTAATTATAAAATAATGATAAGATAACGATAATATAGAAAGATAAAGAAATGGAATGCTACTACCTAGTAAAATAGGGGGAATGAAAAACTCTTAAAAGAGATAATCCTATTACCTAATATGGATAGTAAATTTGATTCTCTTATCCAAATAATCAATAACAAAGAGAATCAAATATTCTAATTCCTTTTCTTTTTTTCGAAACACCCAAACCAAACGCGAGTTATTATTTATCTATCGTACACAATATACAGGACATAATGTTCTTATTATAGGATTTGTAAATTACAAATGAGGTCCACCTAATGCATATTTTCATCCCCAAGTAGATCTGCTCGTCGGGTGGATTGGGTCAAATTTTAAAAGGGTCTAATCAAATTTTTTGATTAAAAATGTTAGATTAAGTTTGACCCACACTTTAGAATTTTAGGCTCGGATCGGGCTTTAGAGATCATTTTCAAACCTGGTCCAAAGCTCATTGATAGATTTCTTTTAATTTTTTGGTATACTAAAAGAGTAAAAAAAGATAATTTTATACACATGTATCTAAATCTTACATATAATTATGTTCTCTACTTGAATAATTTAATAAATAGATAAAATTATTATAAAAATTCATCAAATAAAAATTTAAAAATTTAAAATAATTATTAAATATAGTATATAAATATTTGATAAATATAATAATTATTCAGCGAACCAACTCAAATCGGACTTAAATATTTATATAAAAATTAAGTTCAGCTCATAAAATACCAAACTTTAATAAACTCGTGCTCAAATTAAATTTTAGAAAAAAAGGAGAGCCCAAATCCAATCACCCGTATTTGCATTTAATTTTTGCAACTAAGTTGCATCATTTTTCTTTGTCATGTTTTGGATTTTATTAATATTTTAACAATTAACTCTCCACCTCATTCTCGTTTCTTTTCTGAAAATTTCCTCCAACCTCAAATCACTTCTTCTATTAAAATCCCCTAGAGTTGTTAATAAACGCCGATAATCACGCCCTAAAATCTAAATATTGCCTTCCTCGTTCTGTTTTCTTGGTTTTCCAGTCTGCCAATGGAAAATCGCCGCAGGAGAATGATGGATGCTCGATTCACTCACAAGGTTAGTTTTGATTTGTTTTTTGTTTGCCGAATTGATCAATTATGTATGCTAATTTCACTCGGGGGATCCGATTTCCTTCGTTTGTTTCACAGGAGGCAGTGGCATCGGCACAACTTCCACAAGAACTAATCACAGAAGTTCTAATTTGTTTGCCAGTGAAGTCTCTTTTGCGTTTTAAATGTCTTTCTAAATCTATCTGTGCAATCATCGATAGTCCGTGTTTCGTTCGCATCTGAATATATCTGCTCAAGAAAGGTCCCACTTGAACCTCATCTTATGGAAATTTCAACCAACTATAACTCGGTCAAAATAAATGTTTCTGATTTTGACATCCGCGAGCGATATCGCCTTCAAGTATGTGGTTACTGCAACGGCGTGTTCCTCTTGTTAGTTAACAGATCGAGACCTGCTTTATGGAACCCATCCATCCACCAGTACAGGATTCTTCCTAGCTTACCAGGCCCTCCTGACGGTGGCCGCAGAGGGAATCGAACTTGGATGGGTTTAGGTTATGACTCTTCAAAGGATAACTACAAGGTTGTAATAATTCAGTCATTTAGAGTTGAACCATCTACAGAATACCGAGTTTGGATATTTGGGTTGAGGTCCAATTCGCTGAGAAGGGTTTACACTGGTTTCCCTGCTGGAACAAGTGAAGCTACTCTTTCTCATTTTGGATTCTTTGCAGATGGTTGTTTACATTGGTTATATTGTAATTCAACCGGCGACCAGAAAGTTGTTGCATTTGACATGGTAAAGGAGACGCTTTCTGTATTGGCCATACCTGCTTATTTCCCAAATAGGGGGACGATAAGTTATTTGAATGTTTTAGATGGGTGTCTCTGTATGGGTTTTCACTCTTTCAGTATCAAGGATGAAGAAGCTCTTTTATATGTTAGGAAGAAAGATGGAGCAGAATTTACGTGGAGCTTATTGTACTCGGTTACAATAGATCAATTGCCGCCTTTCTTGCATATAAATGACTTTCTTAATGTGGGAGTTCTGGGGCATTCAAAGGAAGGAGATAAGATTATGTTGGATTTGGGTTTGGACTACATTGTTTTGTATGATCTCAAAGAGAAAAGTTTTCAACCAACTGACATTACTAAACCGAGAAAGTATGGAACAAGATCTTTTGTTGAAAGTCTTATATCGGTATTCTTTTAAAGATGGTGAAATCCGGTTTAATATATTTTGGTTTATTTTATTTGCAAACTTGTTGCTACTTGTTCCTTAGTTGATGCTATCCCGTTGTTAGTAATTGTATACAGTTATTCAGAACAACATGAGCTAATCGCACAAATTCTAATGTGTTTGCCAGTGAAGTCTCTTTTGCGGTTTAGCTGTGTTTCTAAAGCATTCTGCGCAATCATCGACAGTTGCTATTTCATTAATTCACACCTGAATAGATCTTTCAGGATAGGTCTCACTTGAAGCTAATCTTCCCCGAAATCTAACCAAATATCAATGAATTATAACTTGGCCAAATACTGATTTCGATATTGACCAGCAATATTGAAGTATATGATTATTGCAAAGGTGTTTTTCTCTTGTATGTGAACAAAATCCCAGCCTGCTTATCCACAAGTACATGAATCTTCCTAGCTTACCCGGCCATCTTGATTTTCAGAACCATGACTTCCAAATTTCAGTTTGGATGAGTTTAGGTTACGGCTTCTCAGGATGAATACAAAGTTGTGGTAATTCAACCGTTCTTAGTTAAATATCAAGCATTTATAATTGAATATCAAGTTTGGATTTTTGGGTTGAGGTCAAATTCGTGGAGAAGTACTAGCACGGATTTCCTTCCTAGAGCCAGAGAATTGAAATTACTAGCACTTTGCTGAGGAAAACTTGAAAGTTCAGCATGCGAGGGGCTATTAGGGACAAGATGCTTACCTGAAGGGTTTATGATAAGATAGGTTGATTGAGTTGGCAACTACTAGACTTAACCATATATTAATCAACCGAGCAAGTCGGGATGTCCGCTCTAAAGGTAATTTCCGACCCCCAGTTTCATTCAAAAAATATATCACCAGAGAGTTTTGTATGGAAGTTATAATTAGCATAGTTTAATTACTTAGATAAACTTAAGGATTAAATTAGATTTTGAGTTTTGATTAGTGCAAGATCTTCTCTGATATTAACAATACTATGAGAGTTCTGATCCATTACAATATATTTCTTTTTTGCTAGATCTTCTCTGACACTAGTACAACAATTAACTAAATCCTGTTTATTAATTGGAAATCGATAATTCTGAGCATATATTGGTAACCTCTACTCAAGTTCGAGTCTTTCAAGACAGGTCTCACCTGAAGCTAATCTTCCCGAAATCTAACCAAATTTTATGATTTATAACAAAACGGAGGGAGTAGCACATTTTAAAGGCCAAAACTAACGAAATACTCTAGAATTTTATTTTTCATAGTTGATTATACTAATTATAACAACACTCCCACGTGTAAATTAATCACCTGTCATGCTCACAATCCTCAGGAGAAAATAAAATTTGACGATCAGCTACATTGAAAATGAATCGGGTGTTTACTTGTTGCATTGCTCCCAATACAGTTCGGTTTTGTGCACTTACAAGCGCTACACAAAAAGCATCATGCTCGCTCACATTAACATAAATGTAATGTGGCTCCACTTCAAAATCAGCTCCTTGGAAATGATATGTCATTGAGGCAAATTTGGGCAATTTTTCGCTGTTTTTGTAGCACAGTTCAAGGCCAGTGTCAGGTAAGTGAACTTGCTCAAGGCCGAAACTATCGAAATATGCTTTAAATGCCGTAAACACTTTGTTATAAGAAGGCTGGATTAAATGAGTAAATGAAGTTCCCGAATCTATTATGCATCCACTGTTTCCATCTCGTTTCAATTCAAAGGTGTTTCGAGAAAAGTTCAATCGATGGCCTTCAACACTTATATCTAGTAATGTGACAAAATACTCGTGCATATTTGGTGGAGTTACAATTGGAGTCGATTTGAATTCCCTTCCACGAGTGTCAATCTCATCCCCAAACCTTAACAAACTACTACCATTACTTTCTTTATGCAACGGAAGTAAGCAATAAGAAAAACGGCGTTTAGTTATATCAGCTAATTGCTCTAAGAAAGAAAATGGGGACATACTTAAACCCATGATTCCTCCAATCCTCCCCGTTTTTTCGAAATACGAAAAGTTTTGATTATTTCTTGAGCAACCGAAAAATATTTGCACCATGATTTTGTTGGGAAGATGAAATACTTCCGAAGAAGCCACACCTTCGGTTATACCACCACGTGAATACGTTTGCCTATAAACACATGCACCATCTTGGCATTTGAAAGTAGAGTTATTGTTTATGCAGAAAGAATGTTCACAAGGAAGCTTTGAGTAACTATACGACCAATTTGAGTAAATTGGAGGTAATTGTCGATATTTATGAGTGCAAGGATCACACTGTGTCCAGAAAAGTTGACTTCCGGTATCGAGTAAGAAATAGAGAGGTATATGAAGAAAGCTAAAATCTATTTTCACAGCATACATGAAATCGCCATCATGGGTCACATCAAATCTTAATGTAATGTCTGATTTATTAAGCGAAGATTCAGCGTAAAAAGGAGATTGGGGAGAGTTTCGAGGGATGAGTTGTAGGCTGAAGCCATTACGAGGATTTGGCGTAACAAAAGGCTCGAGTACAAAGAGGATGATGAAGAAGAATAAGAGAAGAGGAGATGTAAAGAATTGAAATTGAGGCATTTCTTTCAAGAACAACTAGAGGTAATGATCATGAGCAGCAATATTCCATGGAATATATACACTATCATTTAAATGGATAGGATATTCTTGGATTCATATTGGTATCCCAGAATTTTCCATATGATTTTATGTGATATCTGTTTCATTTAATATAGACTAATTATAATCACAAAATCTTTTGAAATTGGAAGATTTTATTAGATATTATTTTGTGGTACTTTTTTTCTCGTCATCGAATCGTTTGACTCATAAGGGGTAAGTTGATAGGTAAGATTCAATCGTAACTCTTATATATTGTGACGTTCCCCCCGCATTGGAATGCCCTTTGGGCTTGAGCAGGTACAATGGGTCCACTTTACCATGTGTTAAGATTTAATGTTGGATAGCCCACATTGGTTGTGGCTTGATCAATGTTATTCTTTATATGTGTGAAGGCAACCCTCACCCTTTGAGGTACCTTTTGGGGTGAGTTATGTCATTGTTACACATGCTATCAGAGCCCGGTTATGACATTGGGTCACCTTTTGATAACTCCACACTCCAAATGGATTTGGGTGTGTGTTGGACATCCCATACTGGTTGTGCTTTAACAATGTTGCTCCTTATATGTGTGAGGGCAACCCTCACCCTTTGAGGTACTTCTTGGGGGTGAGTTAGGCTTTTTTTTCACATTTAATCCAACAAACAAAGCTGCCAGCAGGATTTGAACCTTCGACCCCGAAGCTTGATATCATGTCTTGGATTCGTTTGACCCAAAAGTTCAATCTGATCAGTAAAACTCAATTGTAGCTCTTATATATATTATTCCTAAGAATTCTCAGAGTATGTATCAATCTTTAGTAATACATATGTGATTTTTCATACATTAAGTCTAGGGAGGATGCCTATGAAAAACAAGATAAATCAGTATCGCAACCTTCAAGTTCTAACGGCTTTAGAATTGAAAGATGATGACTCATATTGAGAATTAAAGCTTATATAACTTTAGGAACGATAAATGATTTTCCTAGTTGTGGATGTGGATTGCTATGTGTTATGAATGTTGTTATGAGTTACTATGATCTTTAATTTTTCTTATTTTTAGTTACTTGTTCATTGTTGTGGACTACTATGATAGGTGATATTTAAAATATTGACCTAATGCATTACTAGCTCTTTTAACTTTACATTTCGCCTACTCTCCTGAACCTTGAAAAGGTCTCCATATCCCTATAAACTTTCTAAAAGTGCACCAGTTTGCCCATCCACTGCTATGTTAGCTTCGTTGGTTCGACTTTTCAAATATGTCATCCTTTTCACTCTACTACCAGAAGCTGCCATGGCGTTCAGAGGCAAATCGGTGCATTTTTTTTGGAAGTTAAAGGGTTCTTGGAGATCTTTTCAAAGTTGAGGGGGTAATAGGCGTAATGACACAAGTAGAGGGAGCAAGTGATGAATTTGACCTTAAATACTTTTTAATTAAAAGTTGAGGCTCTGATGCTCAAATATTATTAAAAAATAAAAAAGAAAATCAAATAAGAAAAATAAAACTAAAGCTAAAAACACGAAAAGAAATCAGCAAATAATTAATTTTACTAATTATAATATGAGTAAATTAATCACCTATCACGCTCACAATCCTCAGGAACATATAAAATTTGGCGATTAGCTATATCAGAAACAAATCAGGTGTTAACTTGATGCATTGCTCCCAATGTAGTTGTATTCGGTACACCTTTAAGTGCGACACAAAAAGCATCATGCTCGTTCACAAATTCGTACATGTGATGTGGCTCCACTTCGAAATCAGCTCCTTGGAAATGGTACGTCATTGACGCATATTTCGGTAACCTTTCGCTTTTTTTGTAGCAAAGATCAAGACCAGTACTGTCATGTAAGTGAACTTGCTCAAAGCCATAACTATCAAAATACGATTTAAATGCCGTAAACAATCTCCCATAAGCAGGCTGGATTATACGAGTAACTGACTTTCCAGAATCTATCATGCATCCACCAGTTCCATCTCGTTTCAACGCAAAGATGTTTCGATAAAAATTCATTCGATGGCGTTCAACACTTATATCTAGTAATGTGACAAAATACTTGTGTTGATTTGGTGGAGACACAATTGGAGTCGATTTGAATCTCCTTTCATGAATGTTAATGTCATCTCCAAACCTTAACAAACTATGACCATTACCTTCTGTAGGCACGGGAGTTAAGCAATAAGAAAAACGGCGTAAGGCTATATTAGCTAATTGTTGTACGAAAGAAACTGGGGACATACTTAAACCCATGATTCCTCCGATCCTCCCTGTATGTGCAAAATAAAAAAAGTTCCGATTATTTCTTGAACAACCGAAAAATATTTGCTTTCGGATATTGTTGGGGAGATGAAATACATCCGAAGCAACACTTGATTCGGGTATCCCAACTAGGTTGGCATCCTCGATACCTAAACCACCAAACCCATCAAGTTAGATCATTATAAATATGTCCATAATTGGCAATGGTGTCCTACCTACAAAGATGAAACTCAGCTGGCAACACAGACTAAATGTGTGAGAGGTGAACAAAGTTTGATCAGTGCAGAGCAAAAGTGTACCTTCAATTTAGCCCACCATTTAAAATAATTATTTGATAAAAGCAAATTGAGTTTAATTTTCTAATAGTCAGATATACCAATTATATCGCTGCATGAATAAATAAATCACCTAGCGTGGAAGCGTTTGGACATCACATATCCTCACACATGATATGATATTGTCCACTTTGGGTCTAAGCCCTCATGGTTTTACTCTTGGGCTTTACCCCAAAAGGCTTCATATACCATTGGGGATATGGTTCATACGTATAAACTAAGCAATCTCCAACTTTCTTAGCAATGTGGGATATTTGTTTGCCCAACATTCCTCCGCTCGACCGATCAACCATCCGTAAATTCCCTACAAACCGTATTTTTCCACTTTAATGCGATGGATAACACACCTTACATAGAAAACCATCGATTTCACGGATCACTAGTGATCAACTGAGTGTCCCCACTTTTGTTCGATTCTCTAGGGATCCATCCACATGGCTAACGTCGGAGCATGACTATGATACCACTTGTCTAGATCCGGGAGCCTTCGGTCCGGGAGAACAATGAGCATCCAAGTGAATGATATACTTCATGGGCTTGGCACCACATTTAACCCAAAACCCAAAGGTTATGGGTTAATGGACCCTTCCCAATTATATATCATTCACTTAACTTATTAACTTTCCATGTGGGTTATCCAACTCCACACTTGCCCCAACATTATGAAAGTAAATGTTGACGGGTCAGCTTTAGGTGCTCCAAGACTGGCTGGATACAACAGACTCTTTTGTAATGTTAGGGGTTTCCGACATGGTGCTTTTACGGGTAGAAGGGAGTCGGCTTTCGCATTTGAGGGCGAATTGTTAGCGGCTATTGTTGCTATTGACAAGGCATTTAGTTTGGGATGGAGGAATCTGTGGTTAGAGACTGATTCAACTTATGTGGTGCATATCTTTAAAAGCTGGTCTGTTTTGGTTCCTTGGAAGCTGAGATTACGTCGGGAGGAGTCTTTAAGGTAGCAGGATGTTATAAGCTTAGCAATCACTCACATTTATCGAGAATGAAACCAGACAGCAAATGCTTTGGCGCATCACGGAGGATCTCATGGTGATAATTGGTGGTCTTCACATCCCGATTTTGTTAATCGCTTCGTCACAAATGACTATGTTTCATGTCCGCAGTTTCATTTTATTTCTTAGTTGTTAGATTTGAGGCTTGTCTCGATTTTGTTATCATCTAGTGACTTATTTTTAATTTATTACCAAATCAGGAGCCCAACTAGTTTTTGATAGATTAGATCTAAAGAAGAGTTTTGGGTTAACGGTACGTATGAAGGTTTTTGGGTTTGGTGGTATGAGTGGGATGGCCTGATGTGCTCCTGGTTTTCCTGTTGAGCTATGTCAGTGTCGAACCCACCTTAGTCATTTCTCCACCTACTCTTTCCTTTATATGATTCACACACCTAATTTTTTTCCCTCACTTCGGACTAATCATTCTTTTCTAGTTGGCTTTCATATTCAATCAAAAATAAGAACTTTTTCAACTTATGAGACACAAGTGTTAAAGGTCGACTTGCCAATCACAGTGAGATTAAATTTGGCAGTATATTTTTCAACTCTACTTTTTGCATGCTAAAGCTCCCAAGTTCGAATCCCAGTAAGCCCATCTATTAAACATTTAATTTGTTCCATTTCAGATAACAAAATTGTGCAATAATACAACATATGTATATATATTTAAAAATCGAGACCCCTACAAAGATGTACGTGGGTTCGTCCCTGAGTTTAGTTAACTATACTTTTAAACTTGACTGTAATAAGTCATACTATTTACTGATGAATTTATGTAAAGAATATAATAATGGGTAAGATTTAGACACATTTATGTAAAATTTGTCGTTTTATTTCCAATTAGCCCACCTAAAAACTTTGTTAAAGCTCAATCTTTACCACTAATATAGTCAATTCTAAATCTTGCTTATTCTCGATATGTGATCACCAATATCTCCAACAATGAATAAATATGTACTTTTTCAACTTATGAGACTCAAGTGTTAAAGGCCGACATACCAATCTCAGTGAGATTCAATTTGGTAGTACATTTATCGCATAAAAAACAATTTAATAAGAGCAACACGAACAACTTTCTTATTATTATTTAGATCTAAAAACTATGACAACAATTTTTAAACTAAATCATCGATCATGCTCGCAGTTCTCAGGAGCGAAATGAATTTGACGAGCAGCCACATCGAAAATGAAACGAGAATTCATTTGATGTGTTGCTCCAATTATAGTTCGACTTGGTGAACTTTGAAGTTCTAAACAAAAGGATTGATGACCACGTGGAGTCCAATACAAGTTATTAGGTTGAACTTCAAAGTCGGCGCCTTCAAAATGGTACGTCATTGAAGCAAATTTTGGCATTCTTTCTCTAAATTTATAGCACAGTTCATGATAAACTTCGGGAAAATGAACACGTTCAAGTCTGAAGCTATTAAAATACGCTTGAAATGCCCTAAGCAACGGTCCATATGCTTGATTGATGATTCGAGTGATACCCGATCCTGAATCTATAAAGACCCCACCACTATGTCCTCCTTGTCTTATCGCAAAAGTGTTTGGTGGAAAATTCATTCGATGGCCTTCAACACTTATATCTCGTAAGTTGATAAAATAATCCCATTCACCCGGTGGAGATACAATTGGGGTTGATTTGAATGTCCTTCCATGAGTGCTGATGTCATCCCCAAACCTTAGCGAAGTAGTTGTATTACCATATGGGGGCAAGCAATAAGAAAAACGTCGTTGAGTTACATTAGCCAATTGTTGCAACAAAGAAACGGAAGACATACTCAAACCCATGATTCCTCCAATCATCCCAGTATGTTCGAAAGGCGTAAAGTTTCGACTGTAACTTGAGCAACCAAAATATATATGTTGTGGGGCACTATTGCCAGAAGGTTGAAGTGTTTCCGAAGCAGCAACACCTTTAGTCAAAGCACCATTCCCATATAATTCACTATAAGTACATACACCATTTACGCATTGGAAAGTCGAGTTGTTGTTTCTGCAAAAAGAATGCGAACAAGGAAGCTTAAAGAAAGTACGTGATGCACGTGAATTATAGATTGGAGATCGTTGACGAAATTTCAAAGTGCAAGGTTCGCATTGTGTCCATACAAGATCACTTGCGGTGTCAAGTAAGAGATATAGAGGTATGGCTGGATAACCAAATTGTAATTTCACAAAATAGGCGTAGACGCCATCAGGGGCTAGTTTAATAGTTAATCCTTGAGTACCAATATCTAGTTCGGAACTTTCGCTCAAGTTAGAAGATTTAACAGGTATAATACTTCTTTGAGAAGTACTGAGATTTTGGACATAAAGGCGAGACGGGAGAGAGCCTCGATGTACTAGCTCTAGGCTAAAACCATTATGAGGCTTCGGAATAACAAGAGGAACAAGTTTATAGATAACAATGATATAGAGAAGAAGAGACGCAAATGAGTAAAATTGATATTGAGCCATTTTGGGAAGGACCAATTAGATAGATTTAATGGCAATAAGTGGTTCCATGAAATATATATATATAGATAGAGGGACGAATATTGAAATAAATATTAAATGCAGGGGATTTGGAAATCTAATAATTTACTATACAGGGATACAGGATCTTATATCGTATCTCTTTCAATACTTATTATAGAAAAATATATTGAAATTTTAACCTTCTAGCCGCCTCAGTGTTGTTTTTTATAAAATTATTAAAAATATACTAATTAAGTTTTATACTTATATCTTTAACTATTTATTTATTTTGTGTTTTCTTTGACCAATTTAAATTTTTATTATCAAGGAATGCGCTCCAACACGATTCATGCATTATTCACTTTTTTTCATCTTATTTTGACATTATCTTTCAAACCGTTCATTTTTTTACATGTCGCTTTAGATTTTTTTTATTAGTCTCATTTTTATCTTCGAAATGACATCCATGTGATATACTTCTTTAAAACTTTTTTTCGATTGTTCGAATCTGGTAAGTAATTAGTAGATATCTGGTAAGAATCTTATTTTCATATTTTTTTTATAAGAGAAGGGTCAATAGCCGAAAGTAAAGTCTTATTTTCATACATTTGAATTAGTGGTTTTAATTCAACGGAATTTGTGTATCTGGTAGAATGCTAATATGTGAAATATGGTAGAAATATGTTACAAACATAAACTTGATGGATTGAACAAATTTCCTGTGTAATATAAAATTTCTACCGAGTTCCTACCAGATATATACCAGTTACCTACCAGATATTAAATAGTTGAAAAAAAATTGAATGTATCCGGTAGGTATCTGATAAGTATATGGTAGAATGCTAATATATGAAATATGGTAGAAATATGTTACAAATATAAACTTGATGGATTGTACAAATTTCCAGTGAAATATAAGATTTCTACCAGGTTCCTACCAGATATATACCAGTTTCCTATCAGATATCGAACAATTGAAAAAAAATTTGAATGTATCTGGTAGAAGAATGCTAGTAAATATATGAAATATGGTAGAAATATGTTAAAAATATAAACATGATGGATTGAACAAACTTTCAATGAAATAGAAGATTTCTACTAGAATCCTACTAGATATCTACCAGTTACCTATATGATATCGAACAGTTGAAATTTTTTTTTTGAAAAAGTATATCGCAATGGATGGCGTTTCGAAGATAAAAATGAGACGAACAAAAAACTCTAAAGCGGCATATCAAAAAATTGAATGTTTTGAAAGATAATGTCAAAATAAGATGAAAAAATTAAAAAATGTGAACATTGAGCCTCAACAGTAGCATGAATAGTGAAAACTAAGGGTAGAAAGTATTGCTTTGATTTTGAAACTTATTTCTTTCATAAAAAAATGAAACTTATTTGATTAAAAAGTTAGGTCTCAAATGTGATAAAAAAACTTAATTTTTAATATATTTTTATTTAGAAAAACCCCTTTTTTTATTAAATGATGGAAATCTGGAAACTCCAAAAGGAGAAAAACAGATTCCAATATTATTAAAGCGGCTCAATGTTACTATTTTAAAACTCTCCGCCTAAATTTATTTAGGTACTATTTTAGAGTTTATTATTTAATTTATTATTTTTCAGGCGCTATCAGATGTTGGATCGATATATTATTATTTAGGTACCTTTTAGTCCTATTTTTTTTACTTAAGCACCTCCTAATCTGATTTTTTCCACAATTTTTAAAATGTTGATACTTATAATAATTATAGTTCAATTTTTTCAATTCAAAAAAGGTAGCTCGGTTAGTAAAGCTAATGTACAACAAAAATATTCTCACCATACAATTTTCATTTTGAATCTTAAACCGAGAAATATACGGTATAAACCACAAAAAATAAGCGAGGATATTTATTTTTAAGGAATTGATTTTAATGTTGATGTGGTTTTATGTAAGAATTAACTAAGACTTGTATTTTCATATACTAAATTTTGTTTTTTAAAATATTTTTATATTATAATTTATTTTTTAAGTTGAATTTATACTTTTATCTATTAATAATTATAAAAAATAAAAAATTTACAAATTTACCTAAACGCCGCCTAGGCCCCACCCAGGCCTCGCTGAGGCGTTGAAAGCCATATCCACTCGACTAACACCTACTACTTTCTAAAACATTGGTTATAATGAAAAAGTGACAAATTTAAATTTATTTGAAGTTTTACTGTTGACCTTCTCAATTTAAATGAACTAAATGGTATAACTGCTTTTGTCATACATGACTCGTAACTAATAAAAAACGCAATATCGTATTGGTTCAGCATTGAAATTTTGGTACTTATATTTAGACAGCTTTATGTTCATTAAGCAATTATTAACTATACCAAAAAAGAATAATCATCGAAGGGTGCCAACCTAGTTGAGATGCTCACTTTTTCTCGACTACTAGACCATCTTTTATCTAAAAAAAGGAAAAAAAATCATAATTCGGACTTGGCTTCATTTAAAAAACTTTCAATAGCATTTGGGGAACTTGTGATTGATTAAAGCACCATTTACGGTATTTACCAATCCAACAGAATGTTCTTGCAAGTTCCTAAAGTCAGATTCTTACACAATTCCCTTATAAGTCCTCTGACTTTTATATTTTTTAATTAAGTCCAAATAACGAATTGGATCGAATCCTTTCACCAACATATAACAGATCACAGCTATTGATATAAGATTTGGCACTAAAATTTTTTTGCATAAAAAAAGAATTTTATAAAAGCAACATGAACTTTTCTTATTATTATTTAAAAGTTACAACTATGACAACAATTTTATAAAATAAATCATGTATCTGTTGGGTCCCGCATATTAATTTGGTAGTAAACGAGTATAAAAATAAATAGAGCAATAAAAGAGACAAAGATTTACGTAAAAAACCATTTAAATGAAAAACCATGGGGCACCAAAATAACTCCACTAATAAATAATGGGAATACAGTAAGCTCTCTCAAGTATACCCAAGCTTGAGGTATAAAATGATTTTAGGAGAAAAATTGGAACACTCAAATTAACACTTATACCCAATAGTGTAGTATTTCCCAAAGTACTCAATTTACTCCCCTAACTTCCTTTAAGCTCTTTAGTAGGAAATATAACTCTCTACAAAAGAAAACTCTCAAATTTTGCTTGATGAATTCGGATTATGGGAAATTCCTATTTATAGGCAAAAAAAAAGTTGCATCAACTTTTCAATTGGCAATTAATATGCCAATTACTAACTGCCATCCTCTCACCTTATTTGTTGGCAATTAATTAGCCTCCAAATTGATTTGGACTTAACACTATCATACTCGCAATCCTCATAAGAGAAATGAATTCGGCGAGCAGCTGCATCGAAAATGAAACGATAGTTAACTTGATGTGTTGCTCCAATTATAGTTTCACTTGGTGAACTTAGAAGTTCTAAACAAAGGAATTGATGATCTTGTGTAACCCAATACAAGTTATCTGGTGTAACTACAAAATCAGCCCATTCAAAATGGTATTTCATTAAGGCTAGCTTAGGCATGCTTTCTCTAATTTTATAGCACAAATCGAAATTGGGGATATGAGCTCGTTGAAGTCCATGACTATCAAAATACGCTTGAAATGCCCCAAGCAACAGTACATATGCTTGATAGACTATACGAGTGAGAGTTGATCCTGAATCTATAACGACCCCACCACTATTTCCTCCTTGTCTTATCGCAAAGGTGTTCGGTGGGAAATTCATGCGATGGTCTTCAACACTAATATCTTGTAAGTTGATAAAGTAATCCCATTTGGGGTTGATTTGAATCTCCTTCCTTGAGGGCTAATGTCATCCCCGAACCTCAACAAAGTAGTAATGTTACGTCCTGGATGAAATGGTGGCAAGCAATAAGAAAAACGATGTCGAGTTACATTAGCCAATTGTTGCAACAAAGAAATCGGAGACATACTCAAACCCATAATTCCTCCAATCATCCCTGTATGTTCAAAAGACTCAAAGTTTCGACTGTAACTTGAGCAACCAAAATGTATTTATATTTGAGTAGTGTCGGAAGGTTGAAATATTTCCGAAGCAGCAACACCATTAGTCATAGCACCGTTACCATACGTTTCGCTATAAGCACATAGACCATGTATGCAATGGAAAGTAGAGTAGTTGTTTCTGCAGAAAGGATGCGTACAAGGAAGCTGAAAGTAGGTATGTGAAGCAAGTGAATTATAGACTGGAGATCGTCGACGAAATTTTAGAGAGCAAGGTTCACATTGAGTCCACACAAGATCACTACCGGTGTCAGGTAAAAGATATAGAGGTATTGCAGGATTACCAAAATGTAATTTCACGAGAAAGGTGACGTTCAAATCACGGGCTAGTTGAAATTTTAATCTTTGAGTACCAATATCTTGTTCGGTATTTTCACCCAAGTTGGTAGATTTAATAGGTCTAGTGATTCTCTGAGAAAGTATCAAGATTTTGGACATAAGAATGAGACGGGAGAGAGGCTCGATGTACTAGCTGAAGGCTAAAACCATTAGGAGGCTTCAGAATAACACTAGGAATAAGTTTGGTGATAACAATGATAAAGAGAAGTAGAGGTGCAGATTAAAAAAATTCATATGGAAACATCTTGAGAAGGACTAACCAGATAAATTTGATGATCACAAGTGTGTGTGTGTATATATATAGGCAGGCATATTGAAATAAATATTAAATGCAAAGGATTCAGAAGTATAAGAATTTACTATATAGGAACTAATGTAATATCTGTTTCATTACTTATTATAGAAAAATCTAATGAATTTTGAACTTTTCTAAGCTAGCCGTCTAAGTGCTATAAAATCTATTTAAAAGGAGACAAATTTAGGATTAATGCATATTTATCCTATCAAACTTGGGCGCCTCCAACTTTTAAAAGTCTCTATCAGCCACCAAACTTGATAAAAGTGTTCACTACAGTCCCCCCACACACAGTGCCATGTGTCAAGATGTCATTTCTTATTGTCCTCTCTCCGATCAAAAGGTCACACGTGGCACTGAGGGAGCTTCTGTGAACACTTTTGCAAAGTTTTGGAGGCTGACAGAGACTTTTGAAAGTTGGAGGCTACGTGACACTAAAAAATAAAAATATATCACATCACCTTCCGGGTGTGTTTGGAACATTCTTTTTGAAGGAATTCAATTCATTTCAAATCATTTTATGTATAAAATTATTCAATCTTGCATGTGAAATGATTCCAAATGAATTGAATTCTTTAAAAAATACCGTTTCAAACGAAGGGTACTTAAGGTGTTAAGTTATTGGTGTAATTTTGTCAAGTTGAAGATCAAGTTGAAATTTTTGTAGCTGAAGGTGTAATCGGCAATTTGAGTCAAGTCTAGTGGGGTTAGATGAATTTGTTTCATAGTATGTTCCGCAGAAGATTCAAATTTGGAACTTGTTTAGACAAATTCATGTTTGTTAAGGAGATATTGACTATATACCAAAAAGGCAAAAATCTTTATTTTGAATAATATTTTATCTACACTATTCTACTGCATACCGCCCTCTGGAACAATTAAAAATTATCATTGCCTCTTCAACTTGTAAAAAGTACATAAATTTGTTGCTTTCTACTGATATGATAAGTGGGAAAAAGACAGGTGAGTGGACTTTGACATTATTTTTACTTGAGCCACATGTCAACCTAATTTTGGTTTGACTTTTGAACTTGTGACACGTGACAACATTCTATTGGTTTAACTTTTAAACATTCTGACACATGGCGGCGCATGTGTAAACCGCGCGCACCATATTGTCTAGTTCAGATGCAATTAAGGGGCAAACTAGTATACTTTTATCAAGATAAAAGTAATATGAGGACCTTTTCAGCAAATTGAAGGGACAAAGAGCAACTTTCAAAAATTTAGGATAGTTTCGAACCAACTGTAAGTGGCTACTAATTTCTTCAAAAAAAAATAAGTGGCTACCAATGCATTATGCCTTATACTTTAAAGGCACCGTGTACAATATTTACCACCTACATTCTATATTAATAACTTTCTTAGCTCAAGATATTACAGATGAAAATCCATATCATAATGAATAGCCTATACTTGAAATTAGTTCATTCATTAGCATATCATAATGAATCCAATTCAGTTTGATTTTTCATTAATTATTTATATCATTTTTCTGCCATATTTATTAGATTTTGCACTGTATAGAAGGAATTTCATAAAAGCTACATGAACAACTCTCTTATTATTAGTTAAAAGTTAAAATTAAGACAACTTTTAATTAAACTTTTAACAACATAGTTTAGCATTACCAAATCTTGCTTTTTTCCTTGTAGTTATGGCAACATTTGACATGTATATAAGTAAATCATTCATCACCCCTCGCAATCCTCGGGAGAGAAACTGATTAGGCGAGCAGCTGCATCAAAAATAAAACGAGTGTTAATTTGTTGCATTGCTCCCAAAACCGTCCGATTTTCTGAACTAAAAAGTTCTACACAAAAGGCTTCTCGATCCCGTGTAACCCAATACATGTAATTTGGTTTAACTTCAAAATCAGCCCCTTCAAAATGGTAAGTCATTCCGGCTAATTTGGGCAAACTTTTACTATTTTTATAACACAGTTCAAGACCAGTTTCGGGTAAATGAACTCGTTCGAGACCAAAATGATCAAAATAGGCTTGAAACGCCCTAATCAATGGTCGAAATGCATGTTCAACGATACGAGTAACAGATGTCCCCGTATCGATAATGACCCCACCACTATTTCCTCCTTGTCTCATAGCAAAAGTGTTCGGGGGAAAGTTCATTCGATGGTCTTCGACACTTATATCTTGTAAGTTGAGAAAGTACTTGTATTTAGTTGGCGGAGTTATAATCGGGGTAGATGTAAATCTCCTTCCACGAGCGGTAACATCATTTCCGAACCTTAATAAAGTAGTAACATTCTGTCTTGAATTATAAGGAGGCAAGCAATAAGAAAAACGATGTTGAGTTATATTAGCCAACTGATGCAATAAAGAAACGGGAGACATACTCAAACCCATTATTCCTCCAATCATCCCAGTATGTTCAAAAGTCGGAAAATTTCGATTGTCCTTTGAGCAACCGAAAAATATTTGCCTTTGGGTATTTTCGAAAGGTTGAAAAACTTCCGAAGCCGCAACACCTATAGTTGTATCACCACTCGCAAATCTTTGCCTATAGACACATTCACCATTCACACAATGGAAAGTAGAGTTGTTGCTTCTGCAAAAACGATGCTCGCAAGGAAGCTTTAAGTAGGAATGTGAAGCAGTTGAATTATAAATTGGAGATCTTTGACGATATCTACGAGTGCAAGGTTCACATTGCGTCCAAAACAGATGACTTCCAGTATCGGGTAGAAGATACAGAGGTATGGCAGGATTACCAAAATGTAATTTCACAAGAAAGGCGACGTTATCGTCACGAGCGAGCTCAAATCTTAATCTTTGAGTATCGATATCCGATTCCGATTCTTCGCTCAAGTTGGAAGATTTCATTTGTCTAGAAATGATTTGGGGAGTACTAAGATTTTGGACATATAAGCGAGAGTGGGGAGAGTAACGATGTATTAGCTGAAGGCTAAAACCGTTAGGAGGCTTCGGAATAACATTAGGAATAAGTTTAAAGATAACAATGATACAGAAGAGAAGTAGAGGTGCATAAGAAAAAAATGGATTATGAGCCATTTTGGGAACGACTAACTAGGCATGATGATTATAAGTGTTTCCAAGGAGTATATAAGTGTTGAAACAGATATTAAATGCAAAGGATTTCCTTGGATTGATTTGGGAATCCAAGAATTTAATATGTATGATTTTGAGTTGAATTAATAATATCCTAATGAGTTTTCCTTTATTTATTACTATGATGGACTCCCTATGGATGTTGATTTGTCGCCTTACTGATGCTGTTCTATATTAGATATAGAGCCACTCTAGCTAGATGGTCATTTTGGCAACTACGCTCGTCTCCATATTGATGACGATTTGTC
The DNA here is from genome assembly GCA_947683365.1 of Euphorbia pulcherrima. Classification (NCBI taxonomy): domain Eukaryota; kingdom Viridiplantae; phylum Streptophyta; class Magnoliopsida; order Malpighiales; family Euphorbiaceae; genus Euphorbia; species Euphorbia pulcherrima. Next base: position 20,884,149 of record CANTUS010000016.1, on the reverse strand, counting down.
CTCTGAATTGACACAAAGTGTTGGCGTCGAGAGAGAATGTAAAGAATTATGGATTGACGTTAGTTTACGAGAAACTTCCCTCTTTCTATAAGTTATACGTGGGTCAATGGGTCAGCTTTAGAAGCTTTTGAAACACATCTGAACCAACAATACCGGCAGTGGCGGAGCCAGAACTCGACAAGACAAGGGGCGGACTAGTACAGAAAAAAATTTCCAGCCGACAAATTTCTAGCAAAATCTATTAATGTGTGTGTGTGTATATATATATATATATATAGTCCAAAATACATACACAAGCAAAAAGTAACATAATTATATATAGTTCGCAATCTAGATAATTGAGTTCTACGAGTATCCATTTTCTGAAAATATTGCAAAATAACTTCGTTCTCAATGGCTGCAAATATCTCTCTCAATGAATACCACCAAGCTCTCATTCAACCATTTATCCCCCATTTTGTTTCTCAAATCAGTCCTCACGTATTTCATTGCAGAAAAGGCCCTCTCAACTGATGGAGTAGCAACTGGTAGAAGCAAAACCAACTCAACCAACTTATAGACCAACTCAAAAATCCTATTTTTTCCAGTTTCCTTCATCTTTCTCGCAAGACTTTCCAAACTATCCACATCAAAAAGCCGTTCATCACCTCTCATATCCCTTATAAAACAATGAAGTTCTTGAGACATGCATGAGCAATCCGTTTTATGCTAGTCTAGCCCCAAATCAAAAGAACAATTCCATAATTAGTGTCAAATTTATAGAAATTCTACTTGGACAGTAAAAAGAAAGAAAAGTCACAGCCATTACTTTCATATAGCAACATTTAAACACAAGGGCTTAATGTTACATTACTTTCATATAGCAACATTTAAACACAAGGGCTTAATGTTACAGAGGAATTCGTAAGTCAATGACGATACAATTTCTACATGGCTCTAAATCGTTGGTAACAATCCTTAGTGTACATGTGAAATAATTTTTCATTAAAAACATGGATTTGCTTTGGGCTTAGAAACTCAAAACGATTTCTTCATGGATTGATAACTTGATCAGTAACTCCAAAAATACAAGTTCAGAGGACAATCGATCATTCAAGAATTGCATTATGAAACCGTAAGAAACGTAGCTTAAGAATTGCTATTTTGCATAATGTAGGGTCCTTTATACTGGAAATGCTATTTCATATGCACAAATTGTCAACAAGTAGCTGCTACCCACAAGTCAGCAAGAAATGAAGAATGCATTGATCAATTGAGATGGGCAAATGTACAAATGTAAAAAAAAATAATCTGATTTTGGCAAAAAGCATCCAAGTCTATACAGTGTACCATTGTCAATACGACAATACCAAATCCTATCCTCCAAACTCAACATTTAGTGCCAAAGGCAAAATTGGACTGCTCCTACAAATATACTCGAAGTAAAAAAATTGCAATTCGAACCTATTTCATCATTTCTAACACACAACTAACGTACATTACTTACCGGTAGGCACTAATTACTATTTACAAAACAACAAACAGAGCCATAGAGGAAAAAGGAAGAAGATTACTTACCGGAGTCCGAAGCTTCGTTGCCGCCGCTGGCAACCGATTGCAGGGGAGGCAGAGACGTTTCGAGAGATTGGGATGGGATTGGCAGGCCAAATTCGGTTGGGTCTGGTGAGTGAGCAAATCGACCAAATGGTAAAGATAGAAAAAAATTTAACCTAATTCCTTAAAGACCAAACTACGTCGTTTTGCTTATTAAAAGCAGTGTTTTAAAACTCTCCGCCTAGCTCCGCTAGGCCCCGTCTAGGCGCCATTTTGAGGCTCACCGCCCGACTTTTCATTCCTCGGGCGCTATCAGGCGTTGGACCGACATATTGCCACCTAGGCACCGCCTAATCCAATTTTTTCCGCCTAGGCACCGCCTAGTCCGATTTTTTGCCCAATTTTAAAGATACTGATTCCAATAATAATTATAGTTAAATTTTTTCAATTAAAAAAAGGTGCACAATTGATAAAACTAACGTACAATAAAATATTTTCACCATACAATTTTCATTTTAAATCTCAAACCGAGAAATAGTACGCTGTAAACTGCAAAAAAAATTAGTAAGGATATTTGTTTTTAAAGAATTGATTTTAATATTGATGTATTTTTATGTAAAAATTAAGTAAGACTTATGTTTTCATATGCTAAACTATATTTTTTGTAAAATATTATTGTATTATAATTAATTTTTTAGTTGAATTTATACTTTATCTATTAATAATTATAAAAAATATAAAATTTACGAATCCGCCTAGACGCCGCCTAGGCCTCACCCAGGCCCCACCTAAACATTTAAAGCCCCGACCGTCCGACTAGCGCCTAACGCTTTTAAAACCTTGATTAAAAGTTAAAACACAGAACGGCGTCATTTTGGCGTTATTAGGGTTATAAAATTAGAAAGTAACAGAGGAGATGAACATCAGAATTCATGGAGTTTTTGCAGGGGGCGGCACTTGAAGAAATCACAGAAGAAGAAGGCACAGGAGCAGCGTATACATATAGGTGGGTTTATAATCTCCTGTTAAGGGGGTGGGCGGCCGACCACCGCCACTACCCCTTGGCTTCGCCTCAATACCTTCAATTCCATATTCTACCTTTTTAGTGTTAGGAATAATATATGTAAGAGCTACCATTGGCCATTACAATCTTAACCTTTCACTACAAGAAAATCAGTGATATGCAACAGAATTGTTAAAAAAGTTGACTTAGCTGCTGCACTTCTTATTTAGTTGCTGCATTTTTGTTTTTTCTGTTACGTTTTTTGAATTGTTCAATTGCATTTCAGTCATTATCTCTTTTTTGTTTAGCTGAGTTGTTAAACGTGGAGACTTGTTCCATAGTTGAGCTAAAATATAGGAATTTCTCTTCAATTTTCACCAGAATCATGACCTTGAAATCAGCCTTTAATATATGGAACTATCTCAAAAAGGAGTAGGAGGGAAATGAGAAGATCAAAGGAATGCAAGTGTTGAATCTGGTTAGAAAGTTCGAGATGCAGAAGATGAAGGAATCTGAAACTATTAAAGAGTATTCAAATAGACTTCTCAATATCGTAAACGAGGTACGATTATTTGGTCCTGAATTTACTGATACAATAATAGTTCAAAAAATTCTTGTCATTGTCCTGGAAAAATTTGAAGCTACCATCTCTTCCTTGGAAAATACTAAGGATCTGTCAAAGATTGGCTTGGCAGAATTGATATATGCCTTGCAGGCTCAAGAACAGAGAAGGCTTATAAGAAGTGAAGGTTCTGTTGAAGGAGCATTGACTGCAAAGGTGCAAACATTTCAAGGAGGGAAAGGGAAGTACAAAGGAAGCAAGAGGGAAGGTTCATCGAAGCCTGACTTTCCTCCTTGTAAGCATTGCAACAGAAAAAATCACCCACCGTCGAAGTGTTGGAGGAGGCCTGATATGAAATGTGAGAAGTGCCAAAAAATGGGACACCATCAGAAAATATGCAAGAGCAAGGTTGTTGCTAAAATTGATCTGGAGCAGAAAAATGTTGCTCAAATAGCTGAATATGAAGAGGAGCAACTATTTGTAGCTACTTGTTTTGCTGCAAGTCATTCAAGTGACAAATGGCTCATTGACAGTGCTTGCACTAACCACATGACCTTCGACAGAAATCTATTCAAGGAGCTGGATACGTCATTCATTTCCAAAGTAAAGATTGGTGATGGAGAATACATCTCAGCGAAAGGGAAAGGCACAGTTGCACTAGATACTTTAACAGGTACAAAGTTTATTCCTGAAGTGTTATTTATACCTAACATTAATCAAAATTTGCTAAGTGTTGGCCAGCTTCTTGAAAGTGGTTTTAAAGTGATTTTTGAGAGCAATCATTGCTTAATCAAAAATTCAGAAGATGAAGAAATGTTCAAAGTAAGCATGAAAGGGAAGAGTGTTAGGAATAATATGTGTAAGAGCTACCATTGGCCATTACAATCTTAACCTTCTCACTACAAGAAAATCAGTGATCTGCAATGGAAATTCTGTTGCGAAAGGTACTTGCAACGGTGTTGATTCCATTACAATATATGTTTTGCATATTAGATTAAGGGAACTGCAACGGAATAAAATTCCATTGCAGATGTCGTTGCAGATGGGCAAGTGAATTTTACTTGCATTTTTTTTTGCATATTTTCAAGTACATGGTCCCTTGCAAAAATGTTCTTTGCAGATTTGCAACTAAATGTATGCAGTTTTCCCTTGCAGATTTACAAGTGAAAATTCCATGAAAATCAATATGCATATGCTAAGAACCATTATTTGGATGGAAGGGAGCTATAGCAAAAATTATATTCGACTTTCTTTCTAATATATATATATATATATTAGAAAGAAAGTCGAATATAATTTTTGCTATAGCTCCCTTCCATCCAAATAATGGGATATATATATATGCATATATACATATGTATATATATATATATACACGCACACAAGAGCTAGACCAAAGTCAACAACCTGAAAAAAAACATATGCACTAAATCTATATTATAAAACTCAACATTGAATGATAAATGTAAAGAATTTACTGAAACATCTTTATATCTAATATAGAATTTTGGAAGCAGTCATGATTATTAGAACATGTACAAGAACAAGATTTGGGACTTATTTTTGTTTTAACAATCTTTATTAGTTAGAGAGAAGACAATAAGCCAGAGAGAGAGAGAGGAGATCTAAATTTGGCACAATAAGTACATATAACTTATAACATTTGAAACAAATGAATGGTAAGACTCAGTGGAATACTTACTATGGATATATACAACAGGATGAAGCATATAGTGTCCTGTTGCAGTAATGACTGAAGTTGATATAAAGCCTCCTAGTGGTTTTAGTCTTCAGCTAATACATCTACACTCTCCCCAAACTCGCTTCGTCCAAAATCCTAGTACGTCAAAAATAATTGCTAGATCTACGAAATCTTCCAACTCGAGTGAATATTCAAAATTAGATATAGACACTCAAAGGTTTAGATTTGAAATGGGCCGCGATGGTTATCACTTTTTTTGTGAAATTATATTTTGGTAATCCTGCCATACGTCTATATCTTTTACCTGACACTGGAAGTGATCTTATGAGGACACAATGTGAACCTTGCACTCAAAATTATTGTCAAGTATCTCCAATCTATAATTCAACTTGCTTCACGTACCTTTTTAAAGCTTCCTTGTGAGCATTCTTTTTGCAAAAACAACCCATCTATTTTCAAATGCGTACATGGTGTATGTGTTTACAAGCAAATATATGGAAATGGTGCTATAATCGAAGGTGCTGCTGCTTCGGATCTATTGCAACCTTCCGAAAATACTCAAATGCAAATACATTTCGGTTGCTCGAAGAAAAGTCAAAATTTTGTTGCTTTCGAACGTACCGGGAAGATCGGAGGAATCATGGGTTTGAGTATGTCCCCTGTTTCTCTGTTGCATTAATTGGCTAATACAACTCATCATCGTTTTTCTTATTGCTTTCCGCCATATCGTCCTGAAGGTAATATCACTACTTTGTTAAGGTTTGGGGATGATATCGATACACATGGAAGGAGATTCGAATCAACCCCAATTGTAACTCCACCAAAAAACTACAAGTACTTTCTTAACTTAAAAGACATAAGTGTCGAAGACCGTCGAATGAACTTTCCACCAAACACCTTTGCAATAAAACGAGGAAGTAGTGGTGGGTGCATTATAGATTCAGGAACAATTGTCACTCATATCATCCCCCAAGCATATCGACCATTGCTTGAGGCATTTAAAGCTTATTTCGATAGTCATGTAATGACCCAGTCCTAAAAGGGGTGGTGCCGATGTAGAAAACTTGAGCAAAGAGCGGCCATAAAGGATGTTGAGAGGTGGGGTAGGAATGAACCGAATCTACACTAGACTAAAAGGGTTTCGAGACTGTACTGGTATAGGACAATACAATTGAGAAAAAAATTAAGAGATTTGATATGCACTATATACCAACAAATAGCATCTTCTTTTCAGTAGCCTATCTGAGAGAACTCCAAACTTAAGCATGCTTGACCTAGAGCAATCTCCGGATGAGTCAGTAAGCAAGTGAAGACAAAACAGCCTGGAATAACAACAGGAACAAGTTTAGAGATGACAATGATATAGAAGTAGTGGTGCAAATGAAAAAAATTGACATCGAGCCATTTTGGGAAGGACTAACTAGACAGGATGATCATAGGTGGTTTTGTGAAATTTATATATTAATATAAATATTAAATGCAAAGGATTTCCTTGGATTGATTTGAAAATTGAAAATATGCTTGCTATATAAGATCTTATGGAATATATGTTTCATTACTTGTTATAGGCTAATTATCATAGAAAAAAATCTATTGAATTTTGTATTTCCTAGTTGTAGTGTTATAAAATCTATTGAAGTGGATCTTGATTTGAAGCTATACAGGGTTGGTGAAAGGTTGAAAAATAGTTTTTCATTTTCGCAGCATAATATCCACAATACACAATACTGAAGAAAACAAATTCTTCCTTTCATTCATATGAACATGATTCAAGGCTACAAGCATTTGCGAATCCCAAAACAGAATCGAACTTTCCTAACAGCAACCAAATACAACAACAACATTACCCCGATGTCTAACAAGGAACCCACACAGGCGGGGTAAGGGGGTCGGGTATACCCAACCTTACCTCTGTAATTACAGAGAGGTTGCCTTAATTACCCCAATGCCTAACAGCAATGAAATGCAATATCAAAATCTTCTTAAGCATTTTGTCAAACAAGTAGAGTACACATTCTGATTGGTTGAGACTTTTTACCAAACACCTTGAAGGCATAAGCTAAAACAAGAACAAACACCAAATCAAAAGCATTCTTCAATCAATAACATTAACAATCTTTCAAGCAAATTATGATCACGAATCACATAAAAACGATTAAGAAAATGAACAAATTCATTTAAAATTACCTTATTCAATGATGCCTTTTCAAGCTTTTTATAAACGGAGCTTCACCTTGTAAACTTCCATTTCTTAAGCCTACTTCTCCTCCATATTTTGCTTGGCAGACTGTTTGTCCTATTCTCCATTCTCCCCAAATCCCATCAAATTCTTGCACTTCATAAAGGCAGAAAATGACAGTCTTGAACAAGTTGGATTTACGCTTAATACCTTGGAAATGTCATTCGTAACTTGGTAACACCTCTTGCTCGTCACTCTATCAAATCCAACAATTGTAATCAAAATCCAAAATCATAACATTAAAATAAGTTAAAAGGCACCAACGAGGTGTAGCTAATTGGCAACATGAGCAATTGGGAGGCAAATACGATTGGAATCGCACTAAATACACGTATTGAGAGAGGATGTGAGGTCTTAGCTGCGATTAAATCCGACCAAGATTATCTCAACAGAGATACTTGTAAACATTACCCAAAAAATAAGTTAAAAAACCCAATAAACCACACTTCTCTTGCCTTATCGATGGAGATTTTTACAAAGAATACAGTGTTCGGGAAATTATATATGGTACCGGATATTTAATAGTTGAGTATTTATGACAGGGTATTTATATATTCTTTCAACTTAATTAAATGATCCTTCATAAATACTCAACCATTGAATTGGACCCGGTAACATATATAAAATCCCATTGTATTCGAATATCTACTTCCAAAAAAAATACATTTGTCACAATTTAGAGCTAATGTGATAGATGTAAGAAGAGCAAGGTACTCCAAATAACAGGCTCCTGTAAAATTTCCTCAATATCAAGAGATGATGGGTCTTAAACACTGCTCCGAGCCCAATTAACCTATAAACCAATCATGGCTTGGCTAAAGAAACCACAATCAATTCCGATCGAGAGAATATAGTCGCACATATTAGTAGAGTTAAGCACATATAGCACAAAAGCTCTTGGTTTATTATATAGTATTCATGTTTATTTTCTATGAATGTATTCTTATTGAGAACAACTAACGCATAAGCTAATAACCACATATAGAACAACTTTCTTATTCTTATTTAAAAGTTAAAACGATGAAAATAACTTCTATACTTTGGGTAAATAATTATACATTAGTACATCCTTGAGTATTATCAATATGACTTATACCTCCTTATATTTTGTCCTCATCCAACTATCACCTCCTTCTATTAACTTTTGTCACTTTTCACTACCAAGTAAATCATCTACCTTGCTCGCAATTCTCCAGAGAGAACTGAATTTGGCGAGCATCTGCATCAAAAATGAAAGGAGTGTTAATCTGTTGATTGCCTCCCAATATAGTTCGATTTTGTGAAGCTAGAAGTTCTACACAAAAGGCTTGTTAACTAGCTGAAACCCAATACCTATAATTTGATTTAACTTCAAAGTCAGCTCCTTGGAAATGTTAGGTCATGGAGGCTAATTTCGGCATTCTTTCTCTTTTTTTATAGCAAAGTTCAAAATTTATTATAGGCAAATGAACTTGTTCGAGTCCATGACTATCGAAATACGCTTGAAATGCCGCAAGCAATGGCCTATATGCTTGTTGGACTATACGAGTGGCATATGTTCCGGAATCTATAATGCACCCACCACTACTTCCTCCTTGTTTTATCGCAAAGGTGTTCGGTGGAAAATTCATTCGATGGTCTTCAACACTGATATCGTGCAAATTGAGAAAGTACTTCCATTTACCAGGTGGCGATACAATTGGGGTTGATTCGAATCTCCTTCCATGAGTGCTGATGCCATCTCCAAACCTTAAAAAAGTAGTAACATTACCTCCTCTACGATATGGCGGAAAGCAATAAGAAAAACGACGTTGAGTTATATTACCCAATTGATGCAACAAAGAAACAAGGGACATACTCAAACCCATGATTCCTCCGATCAACCCTGTATGTTCAAAAGCCTCGAAATTTTGATTGTTTTTTTAGCAACCGAAATTTATTTGCATTTGATTATTTTCGGAAGGTTGAAATAGATCTGAAGCTGCAACACCTTGTGTTCGAGCACCATTTCCATATGTTATATTATAAATACATTCACCATTTTCGCATCGGAAAGTAGATTTGTTGTGTTGGCAAAAAGGATGCTCACAAGGAAGCTTTAAGTAGGTACGTGAAGCAGTTGAATTATAGATTGGAGACACTTGATATTTACGAGTGCAAGGCTCACATTGTGTCCAAAGAAGACCACTTCCAGTGTCGAGGAAAGATATAGAGGTATGCAGGATTACCAAAATGTAGTTTCACAAGAAATGCACGATTACCATCGCGGGCCAGTTCAAATCTTAACCTTAGAGTATCGATATCTAATTTTGAATTTTCGCTCGAGTTAGCAATTTTTTTAGGAGTACTAAGATTTGGGACATAAAAGCGGGACTGTGGAGAGTTTCGATGTATTAGCTGAAGGCTAAAACCATTAGAAGGCTTTGAAATAACAATGGAAACAAGTTTAGAGATGACAATGATATAGAGGAGAGGAGTAAATGAGAAAAATTGATGTTGAACCATTTTGGAAAGGACTAACTAGACATGTTGGATATTGCAAGTGGTTAATAGAATATATATATATATATATATATATATATATATATATATATATATATATATATATATATATAAAAGCTATATGCATTTGTAGGAATTTTGAAGTAATGGAATTAGTTATTGAAACAATTATTAAATGGAAAGGATTTCCTTGTGTTGATTTGGAAATCTAAACCATTTACTGTATAGGATCTTGTGTTATTATATCTGTTTCATTACTTCTTATCTTATTATATAAAATCTATAACGATTTATCCTTTTATTATGTCGAGTATTTTTAATATTCAATATCGGACACTACATTAATATTTTATATTGGACCTTATTGCTATCCCTTTTAACTTAACATTAATATTTGAGCCCAGTTTTAAATTAAAAAAAAACATTAATAACCACTAGATTTGATCTAGTAGCCACAGTTTCCTTCCAAAGTGGATAAAGAAGCTGGAAGTTCTGGGTTTGAGCCCTAAGTTCCTCAAAAATTAAAATATTCTCACTTCTTAAAAAAACATTAATATAATCTAATAATTTTTTTCTATTTTAAAAAAAAATTGTCTCGTAGGCTTACAATAATAGTAAAGAAAAACTCTATCTCACCCCTCTCGTATGTAGACTCGAACATGTGACCTCTAAAATCACAATTTCAAGGCCCAACCACTACTAATTTTATATATCTTAAGAGCCTATAAATAGGCTACATTAATATCTCTGTAATTAAATGTGCTAAAGATGTACCAAGGGTACTACATTCACAGCATGTGTTTCTTCACTTTCGCGTTCTTTACAAAAGCTAACAGTTCGGAGTCACGCTGGGATTAATATTCGGTGGGGTGTTGGGGGTTCCAGCAGAAGTTTAGAGTTATGAATATTTATTGAATTGTGACTTAATTTAATAATGGTTCTCTTATTTTATAATTGTAATTACTTTTATTTGAACAATAAGATCTATATCAACCTAAAATGCAGAGTTAGATAATTTCTAAGTTTGAGATTATTAGCAGCGAGAAGTATAGCCTATACTTCATATTAGTTCATTCATTAGCATATGCTATAACTATAAAATTTGGCACTAAAAAATTTACATAAAAGCAACCTAAAACAAACTTTCTTATTATTATTATTTAAAAGTTAAATCGATTTGAACAACTTCTGAACTTTTGATCACATAGTTTTTCACTACCAAATCTTACATTTGTCATATAAAGTAAATCATCTATCATGCTCGCAATTCTCCGGAGAGAAACGAATTTGGCGAGCACCCGCATCCAAAATGAAACGAGTGTTAATTTGATTATTCCCTCCCAATATAGTTCGATTTTGTGAATTTAGAAGTTCTACACAAAAGGCTTTTTGATTATCTGAAACCCAATACACGTGATTCGGTTCAACTTCAAAATCAGCTCCTTCAAAATGGTACGTCATCGAGGCTAATTTCGGCATTCTTTCTCTTCTTCTATAGCATAGATCAAACACGGGCAAATTAACTCGTTCAAGTCCATGACTATCCAAATACGCTTGATATGCCCTTAGCAACGGTCGATATGCTTGTTCGATGATACGAGTGACAGATGTTCCGGAATCTATAATGCACCCACCACTATTTCCTCCTTCTCTTATCGCAAAAGTGTTCGGTGGAAAGTTCATTCGATGGCCTTCAACACTTATATCGCGTAAATTGACAAAGTACTTCCATTTACCAGGAGGAGTTACAATGGGGGTTGATTTGAATATCCCACGCGTGCTAATATCATCCCCGAACCTTAACAAAGTAGTAACATTACCAATAAGAGGCGGTAAGCAATAAGAAAAACGATGTTGAGTTCTATTAGCCAATTGATACAACAAAGAAACAGGGGACATACTCAAACCCATTATTCCTCCTGTCATCCCTGTACGTTCAAAAGTCCTGAAAAATCGATTTTTTTGTGAGCAACCGAAATATAAGGGCATTTGAGTGTTTTCAGAAGTTTGTAATAGATCTGAAGACGCCACACCTTCAGTTGTAGCGCCATTCCCGTATCTTAGCCTATAAACACATGAACCATTTATGCATCTAAAAAGAGAGTTATTGTTTGTGCAAAAAGGATGCTCACAAGGAAGCTTTGAGTAGGTACGTGAAGCGGTTGAATTATAGATTGGAGATCTTTGACGATATTTATAAGTGCAAGGTTCACATTGTGTCCAAAAAATATCACTTGCGGTGTCAGGTAAAAGATATAGGGGTATGGCAGGGTTACCGAAATGTAATTTCACGTAAAAGATAGCTGTAGGATCACGGGTCAAGTCAAATCTTAATCTTTGAGTATCAAAATCTGATTCGGAAATTTTGCTCGAATTGGAAGATGTATTAAGTCTAGTACTTCTTTGGGAAGTACTAAGATTTTGGACATAGAAGCGAGATTGTGGAGGGTTTCGTTGTATTAACTGAAGGCTAAAACCATTATGAGGCTTCGGAATAACAATAGGGATAAGCTTAAAGATGACAATGATACAGAGAAATAGAGGTGCAAATGAATAAATTTGATGATTAGCCATTTTGGGAAGGACTTGCTTGACATGATGATCATAAGTGGTTTCATGGAGTATATATAAGCTATATGGATGTCTAAGAATTGAGAAGAATCGGAATGAGTTATTGAAATAAATATTAAATGCTAAGGATTTCCTTTGATTGATTTGAAAATCTAAAGTACTTACCATAGATTTTATGTGAAATCTATTTCAACTTTTTAAAAAATATATTTTATTATCTTGTATAATATTTTTTTTATATATATATAATTTTTTTAAAAATAAATAGATTTGAAATTGGTGTCATTTTACATTATAAAAAAATTACACTTGTTAAAAATGAATGAAAGACATAAAAAGTTATACAATTTCCTGACAGCTCATCTTACTACTCTATTTCATTTGCTAAAAAAATCTATTGAATTTTGTATTTGCAGCTGTCTCAGTGCTAATTAATTGTTATTTGGAGAATTAGTGAATAGTGTAGAGATTCCGTATGCCTGGAGAGTCTTGAGCTTGGTAGTGTGAGTGAGCACACAAGTGGAGTGAGCTCATCTAACACAAAATCAATTGACTTGTGTTTAGGCCTAATCTAGGCCACTTATATACCACTTTTTGTCATTTTATGTTTCTCATATGGGACATTTCTAACACTCCCCCTCAACTGCAACTAGGTCTAGACCAGTTGTCATTTGTCAAATTCCTTAGTCTATCTCTCCAAGGCTCAAGGTCATCAATAGGTCTAGTTTTCTCTGCTAGTCAAACTCCACCATGACAATATTACGGAGAGAACCTTTTGGCTATCAAGCCTTCTTCTGCTCTGATACCATTTATAGAATTTATGTGCATTGAGAGTGTTGGACTTGATAGATGAGTGAGCACATAAATGAGGTTGAGCTCATCTAACACAAAACAATTAATTTATGTTAAAGTTTAATTCACACCACTTAGATGCTTATCTCCACATCACCATGTAGAATATTTATCAATCCAACAAATTCTACATTAGTAACTATCCTACCACAACATATCAATAAGAATCCTTGAAAATCCACATCTATATCCAATTGACATCCTCTCTATTTAATTATCTAAGAGCATCTCCAATAGATATTTTATTCTATTTTTATTTTTGACACATAAGTGAAAATAGACATTAAATTCAAAAAGTACTCTTCAATAGATCTTCTAATTACTTTTTCTAATATGAGATGTCATTTAAATTTTAAACATTGTCTATTTGATCTTCCACAAATAGACAATCAAATAGAAGATTGAATAATAATATTTTAATGGTTAGAGGTTATCTAATAAGTTGTTTAATTTTTTTTACTATTATTTTATTTTGAAAAAATACAATTACTAATTAAATACACAAGCTAATTTAGTTAAATTTTAGAATTTCTTGTCTATTTTGACATCTCATCAATTTGAATTTCTATTTCACATGTCCTTTCAATTTAAAACCCATAATCTATTGGAGATGCTCTAACAGATTCTATACATTTCGTATCTTATTGCGTGAATCATCTTACATATGTGAATCTTATACTCATAGATATCATCATCAATTAACTCCATTTTACGGCTCATATTAATAGTCTAATTTTTTAGGAATAAGGCCATGTTTTTTTAATTGATAAGTAGATATATTGAACTCAACTGAATTGAATTAATTGGTAACAAATCAAACTGAATGATACTGAAATTGCACTGAATGATACTGAAACTGAAAATACTAAAAATGAATAATATTGAAACTGAAACTAAATTATAATTAATAACATAAATAATATTTTTAAAACGTTAAAATACTGAATAATTAATAACACTTTAAATAATACTATATATTCTAATAAAATTTATTAATTGTTACATATAATAATAATTAAATATACCATTATAAATTATTATTATTATTATATATTATATTTTATTACAATTATTGTTATGAATATTACCTTATTATTTCAATTGTTATCAATATTCATAAAATATTATTACTTTTATTTATTTATTTATCTTTCATACAAAATTATTCATTGTAAAAATAATAATTAATAATTTTAAAAATATTGTTGTTGGTTACTTTTTCTTTGTTGTTATTTGTGATTACTAATATTAATTAATAATATTTATATAATGTATAAGTAGAAATGAACTGAAATTGAAATTGAAATGATATTATCATTGATATTCATTGCTTTTTAATATTTATGAATAATAATATACATTAATAATATTGATATAATGCATAAACTGAAACTTAATACTGAATTCTGAATACTGAATGTTGAATACTGAATACTGAAACTGAGTTGAATGGTACTAAACTGAACTAAACTAAACAGAAAATAAGTTGAAAAGAACATGGCCTAAGGGGCATTTTTTCGTCAATTTTATAAATTGTAGGGATTAAACCTATGACCCCACACTTCTAATTTAATTTTCAATAAACATTATATTCAATTTCTAAACTCAAGTTTTTAAATATGCTTCAATTGTATTATATTTTTATTTGGTTGTACATGAGGCTACTAAAATTAGAAAAATATGTCTATAAATTTAAATTTGGGGATTGACCCAATATTAATTAAACAGTTTTAGAATCAGTCATAGCTCCTTGTTTCTTGGCACAAAATCACTGAAAAAATATAATTTATCTTTCTTCAAATTATTTTCAATAAGAGCTTAATATCTCTCTCCTCTTCTGATCATATTTCTCAAAAAAATCAAGCGTTACACTAATTAAAAGGTAATAATCTGGTTTTATACTATTTTTTCTGTTTTGTTATTGAACTTTATAAGGTATAATGAGTAAATTAAGTGGGTGCAGGGAATTATCAATGGCATCAAAAGTACCTCAATTGAAAGGAATGATAAACAATGGAAGAGCTTTTTACAGGAAATTAATGGAGGAAAATAAGCAATATGTGCATCATCCTCCCACTGTTGAGAGATGTCAATTACTATCCAATCAACTCTTTTACACTCGTCTTGCCAGGTATTTATAAACACATTTTATTCTTCAAAATTTCAAGTTTTCTAAGAAAAATCTTTAGGAAATTTCATTTTAGTGGACGTTAAAGTGGACATTATAGCCCCATAAACTTATTAAGGTGGATTTTATAGCGCCTTGAACTTGGTAAAAGTGAGCCCCAAAGCCCCTTCATGGTAACATGCCCAGTTTTATTCTGGAAAATTAATATTTAATTCAATCTTTGACGAAACAATATTAGATTCAATCTCTAGAAAAATAAAACTTGACATATCAGCATCAAGGGACTACGGGATTCACTTTTAATAAATTCAAAGGTTATAAGCTCCTTTTGTAAGTTCAGAAGAATTCTTAGGGACAATTAGAGGGGTCTAGATGTAGTAATTAGCATACTATTTATTCCTTTCATATATGTTAAACTTAATTTCCTTCTAACATCTCTTCTATACTCTCAGTACAATGGATTCAAATATATTATCTTCAAATTGGTGTCATCTTTCATGTTCGTTCATTCATTATTTAACATGCAATATTTTTATAGGGTAGATGAACTGAAAATTAATAAATAATAACAAAAACAGACACATATCAACATTTAAATGTGGAATATGAAATAGGACACTAATTTGGTGACAGCAGATTTGAATCCCATTATTTTTTTGATAAAAAAATTTTGGGACAAATTATTCTCACAATTCCGCCCCGTTGTGGCAGTATTCCTAATAGGTGCGAAGCATTTTGGAAGGAAGTTGAAGGGCTGAAGAATGTTATAATGAACAAGCCGTTGTTAAATAAAGAGAATGGTGGAATTGCAGCTTTGTTTGGACTCGAATGTTATGCTTGGTTCTATGGCGGACAAATTATTGGCAGAGGTTTCACTGTTACTGGTTACCATGTCTGAATTATTTGTAAGTTTGTAAGAATCTTATGTTTCCACAGCACTTAAATACCTTTTTTTTCATGTTTTATATATCAAATATTTTTTTATATTTGACCTATTAAAATTATTTATTTGGTGTCTGATGTATTCACTGTTTGCCTATATGGTGTCTGACGTATTCAACATTAGCCTATTTGGTGTCTTATCTATTTAATTTTAGTACATTAAGCATCCATCTAACAACACAAAGAACGTGTAATACCTATAACATCGTTTGGAACATGAATATATTTTATTGATCATATATGAAATTGTCGACGACCCTTATTAATCTATTAAGTTATTGTACTGAAATTGAATATATCAAATATCAAATAGGCAAATATTGAATATATAAATAAAAAAATTTCAATAAGCCAGACGTTTAATGTATAAACTAGAACAAAAAAAGCATTTAAGTGGTTTTGATGGTTACCTTATATATTTGGATTCTCATTCTTTAATTTCACTCATTTTCTAGTTTTTTTTCTTGATGATGAAATTTTCTTTATGTTCTTGGAATGCAATCATGATTTGATTCAGAAATTTTTACCCGTAAGAGTTAGCATTAAAATTCATATGACACCATGAATTTTAAAAAGTTTTAATCTGTCCTTTGAATTTGGCTAAATTATCACCAGTTTATCTCATCATTGCCACATATCAGCTTTTAATTAAAGAAATAAAAATGACATTTTTGAAAAGTCAAACCAACTAGAAGGTGATATGGCACTGAGGTGGTAAAATGGTGCATTTTTATCAAATTTAAATGGCTAATTAAAATTTTTAAAAGTTTAGAATGACATCTATCTTTTTATGTCAAATTTTAGAGTGGTATTAATATATTTAACCAATTTTTATGATTTATTTCATAAATGTATTCTCAATTTTCACTCCCAAAAAATTATATTATGAAATAACTTTGTTAAATGTGATTATTCCCTCAACCATGGCAATTTGAGAAGGTCAACTCAAAAATTAAGGGTTGAGAATGAAGAAATGTCATAATCAATGACAGTATATGAACATGTATCAATGTAAAGGGTGAAGAATAGCATACTTCTTTTAAAATCATTTTTTCATTTTTTATTTATTTAATAGATGCTTTAAATCTGTATAAATTAAGATCCTCAAATCGATTTGGTGAAGTCTTAAAGTTTAATCAATCTATAAATGTAGCTTAGATGGTGATACAGATTGAGTAAATTAAAGGAGAATAAGGTTCAAATTCTATTAAATACACTTATTAAAATATGTGAGGAACCTTAACTGTAACTAAATCTCGAATAAAATTATCTTAATAAAGATACTTATAAATATTAAAAAAATAATTTAATGTCTATTTATTAAATTAAATAATTAAAATATAATATACCATTAACCTTAAAAACAATAAAATTTAGATATCAATCTTTAATATCAATTTTATCGTGAACTTCCTTTAGATAACCCAAAAATAAGTTCTTGTCCGTTGAAAAATAACTTTTGAGCCTATGATTACATATGGCGAAAACTCTGGAGTTGCATCTAGATTTGGCATGGGTGGGTTGGGTCGAGTTCAGATCGAGCTTAATTAGACTTAATTAAAAAATAAGTAGCTCAAGCCCAATCTTATCCATAATATTTATAAAATAATTAAATTTTAAATCTAGTTCACGGACTTAATAATTAATATTTATAATTAAAAAATTAAAATACTTTTTAATAAAAAGTTATTATAATTAAATAATTGTAACTAAATTCTAATATAAGTCATAAAATTATATTTTAAAGCTAAATGTTATAACAAATTTTAAAAATTTCAATAATTATTACTAATATAAATAATAAATATATATTCATTTAATATATTTATTTAATAGTTCGGGCCGGGGCAAGTCAGGCTTGGATTTTAGGACCAAAATCAAATCCATCCCATACTTTCTTCGAGCCGGGTTGGGCCTAATCTTTAATTAGTTTGTCCAAATCCGGCCCATGAAAGACGGGCATGGACGAGCCTCGGAGGCCGACTGATTGATTCACAGGTCTAATTGCATCATAGAATGTGGATTATTTTATAAATTTCCGTTAATGTAGGGAATTTGTGCAATTTTGCATCAATTGAAACCAATCAAGTAGTTGGGTCTCCCTCTATTTCATTCATGAACCCAATCCACTATGTGAAACTTGTCTCTCATTTTCGGCCTAAAGTACAAATTTACCCAACTTTTGTTCCACAATGTTGCTTTCATATCATCGAAATTATTGCATCCGAATGTATTTTGTTTTTTTACAAGTGTAGTTTGTCTTTCTTCGGTAATATTTTAAACCCTCTATTTTTTTAGGCCTAAACTAAACTCTTCCCTGCACTTTTTAACAGTGTTATGTAAACTGTACCGTGCTGGTCGGTTTGATAGATTTTACTACGAATCGGTTATGGCTAAGGTACGGTCTAATTTAAAAATGATTTTAAAAAACACTATGACGACACTTAGAAAGTGTTGCAATAGACCTAGTAGTGTTGCAAAAGACTTATAAAGGGTCGCAAAAGACCAAAAGACTTATAATAACCACTGGAAATACGCAAAAGTGCTGCAAAACCTTAGTATCAACAGCAGAACGTCATAGGAGACTTAAAAAGTGTTGCAATAGCTACTAAAAGTCCTAAATAATATATGTTCTTTTAAAAATAAAAACCGATAAACTACTATTTATACCGATAATACCACATACTATTAGCTTCACCAATATGATGTCTAGTCCGATATTAATAACATTATTTTTTAATCATTCTCTGTAAGTATTAATGATCTAAACTGAAACCTTTCTTAATAGAATTATTCTTTTGATACACAATAATTTTTACAATAGAATAGTAAAAATGTTCCTTTATTAAAATATAAGATTCATAAATTCAACTCATTTCAACTCATTTTTAAGAATCAATGACAAGATATTATCACAATTAAGATAGTATTCTCTTAAACTTTACATTAATTTAATATTATTTAATTTAATTATTATATAATTATAAATTTACATTAAAATAAATAATTTTCTTCCATTCAATTATCCTCTAGAAAGTTCAAGATAACTAGGCTTGACTTGGACACTAGAGCATAAGGACATATGTGGATAAGACAATACACGACAAGACATTTGGTTGATTTTCTTTACTATGTCTGAGCCACCCGTCACCGCCACCCATCGCCATCTGAGTGAGCATCACATCACCACCGCCACCAGTGGGTTAATGAATGGGTCCCAAAATCCATAATCTGTTAATTGCCATGTTTGACCCAACCCAATCACGCCTGCCCCTCAGCTTTGATTTTAATCATCAGCCCCCTCCATGTATTGCTCCCCAATTTCACAGCATCGAATCAACTCCCTCTAATTATTCTTTCTTTCAAGTTAACTATTCTTTTTCAATTTAATTATGATTCTAACGTCTCTCTTTTCTTCCTGGTTAACTGCGGAGGTGTATAGACCTGCTCAATCAATTCGCAGTCCAATTAACTCACCTAGGTTTGGTGTTAATGAGTTGGATTTGAACAAGGATAGAATTATATAAACCCAGCACGGCTTAGGCCCATCAAAGTCCGAACACATAATGAGTTGGGTTTGATTTTCATATGAAAATTTAAGTCTTGTCCGACCAGCTCGAATATATATTATGAATAAAAATATATATTTATATATCATTAATTATTAAAAAATATTTTTAAATAATTGTATTGAGGCTTTTGTAAAAAAAATGTGTTGAGACTTAAGTCTAGGTTTGAACAAATGTTTTATGAGCAATGAGACTTTTCATACAAAAATTCTTAAAAAAATATATAATAATTAATTTTTAAATAATATGTATATATACATAATTATTGATGGACTGGTCAAGTTGGGCTTGGGTTGGGAATTACCTTCTGAAATAAGGCCCGTCCAGCCTGGCCCGGCCCACATATAATATTCATGCGGGCTAGATTGGGCTCGGACATAGAAAAATTTATGTCAGCCCAATCAAGCCTGATCCAGTCCGTCGATTGAATAGGTGTAATGTAGAGGCTATTGCTATGAAAAAAAGCCACTATTGTAGGGTTTTTAAAAAACTTTAAAATTGCAAATGTAATTGAAAGAAAAATCTCTACCTACATTGGTTTAAATCTGAGATTTTTATGGGGTACAAGTTCAATGTTAACCAATATGCAAATACTATCACCACAATCAGTATTGTGAGTTATTTAAATCATAACAAATGAAAAAATATTTTAAGATTTCCGAAATTTTGACGTATAATTTTTAAATAATATAATTAAATTAAAAAAATTATTGAATTAATAAAAAATTTTGATACCACATTACTCCATTTTGGAAAAAAATAAATCCATATGTACCATTTTATAAAATAGTCAATTGGTATGTCATGTTTTTTAAGTTTATCATTAATTAAAAAAACCAATTAGAATAAAGACATACTCAACTAATGTGTGCAAAAAGAACATCTGATAAAACCAAAGGCACAAACTTTCGGCTTTTTGAAGTTGAATGGGAATGGATATGTACTTATATATGTTCATTTAATCTCACCACTCCAAAGGAATCATTCTCCATTAAAAAAGAATATGTTATTTTAACAACTCACCTTGTATATATTATATTCTCCTGTATATATTTGGTAGAATAATGTTACAAGTCGTATTTGAAACCCTTAATTTAGATATGGGTTGGGTTCAAGCAGGGTCTAATATGACCTAAATAAAAATTTAAGTTTGACCCAATCTATACAAAATAAAAGTTAGTAGGCCGGACAGAGTCTTTATAAAATAAATATATCCCAAGACGTAGCAATTAATTTTTTAATAAGAAAATCACTATATAAATTATTAAAAAACTATTATAATAAAATAATGATAGCTAAATTTGTAATATAAGTTAGAAAATTAAGTTTAGTGATAAACTTTACATGAAAAAATAAAAATTTCAATAATATAAATTTTTAATTAAGATTACGTATAATAAGTATAAATTTATTTAATATTATTAATTATTAGTTAGGGTCAGGTTTGGATTTTATTACTAAAATTAAGCCCATTATATTCTTTATTTGGGTCACTTCGAATTCGGAAGAGGCCAAAATTATACTCCAATTAGTTTATCGAAACTTGTTATATGAAAAGCGGATTCCAAGGGGCCAACAGGCTTATTCCCAAGTTTAATCTATAATGTATTAAACTCTATTTATTTCAGTTTTAGGCGTGAAATTGTAAGTTTAATACATAAAAAAATGAACTGCATTGCAAATCAATTGTATTAAATGTATTTTTATATTGTTTTGTAGTTAGAAATTGTATCTACAAGTAGATTACTGTGGTTTCAATTACCTATCTACGTAGGCATTTTATCCTCATTTTTTTTATTGATGATGTTATATACCGCCTCAAATTTATTGTTATCATCTTTATAGATTATTTAAATACCCTTTAATAATAAAAAAAAAGTAATACTCATGGTAAAACACATTTTGATCTGACAATTAGCCGAATAAAAAATAATTTTGTTAAACCAGTGGCTTTTTGCCTAATCAAGGGCTAGACAAAAGTTATTTTGCCCAAACAATGGATGGACAAAATTTGATTTTGTCCACCGATTGGTTGGACAATATTTTTATTTTGCACGTAAAAAATATTTTATATTTTTAATATTTTATAAATTTAAAAAATAATTGATATATTAAATTTTTTAAAATTTTTTTACTATATTACATTTATATATACAAAATTAAGTAATTGGTTGAATTTGACTGTATTTTAATATTTTTAAATTTTGAATTTAAATATAAATGTACCCGACTTCACTCTATAGTTTTTTATTTCTCGACATTGGAGCAAATTGAAGAGATTTCGAGAAAGTTTGAGAGAGTTTTAAGTGAAAAATGTAAGAAATAGCGGTAGAAATTAATAAAAAAAAGTTGATTGAAATTGTTATATGTGTTGTAAGAGATGTCTTTGTAAATATGATTATCATTTATTTTTTTAATTAATATATAAAAATGATTTTAAATTTTATTATAACTTAAAAGGGTATTTATGTCGTTTTAGGGGGGTGATAAGTGGAAATTTAGGGTGATAATTTTTTATTTGTGTTTAGCTCGTCAATGCAATTTTTTCTAGTTTTTTGAATTTACCTTTTTATTAATTAAGTTAGAAATTAGGTATTGATTACTCCCTTTGTTTTTTTAACTTGAGTAAGTTTGTACATATCAAGAAAACATTAATTAAGATAATAAAAAAGTAGGGTAAACTTTAAAAAAGTACCATGTGATTTCACTCATTTGCAAAACAGGGTCTGAGGAATTTTTTTTTGCAGAATAAGGCGTGTGGTTTCAAAAAATTTGCAAATAAAGGATCCTCAATATTAAATTATGTCACAAAAAGGGGTATTTTGATTCCTTTTTATCTGAAATTTTACGGGATGATTATTATAAATACTATACACATCCGTGAAATTTTTTGAAATTTCTTGAATAGTACAAATATTTTCTTATTAAATTATGATAATAAACTTTAAAAAATCATAAAAAATAAAAACAATCTCCGAAAATTACTAAAACCATGATGTATAATTTTTTAAAAAGATTGAATTATTAGAATGTTGAATTATTAAAATATTCAATGTAACACCACTATTCTGAATTCATAGGCCTCATTTTGCAAAATTTTTGAAACCAAAGACCCCATTTTGCAAAAAAATTTTCCTCAGACCTCATTTTACAAATGAGTGAAACCACAAGGTACTTTTTTGAAGTTTACTCATAAAAGTACTAAAATACCCCTAACACTAATAATTGTTTGAAAAGATATTTGATCTTTTTATCTTTTATCATTTATAATGTACATTAAATAAGGACAAAATGAAAAAATTATATTAAAATTTAAAAGTAACAATTATTAAAAAAAATTTATTTTATTTAAAAGTAATAATTTTAAAAAGGAATAAATAAATTATAAAAAAGAAATATTCAAATACATTATCTTTAAATTAATATACATATCAAATCATAAACGAAAAAATATAAAAGGGGATGTCGATAAGGGATTTAAATCCCAACTGGAGATATCATTTCAGAATTGAAGAGTCAAAGTTTAACCGTCAAACTACATACTTCGGCACTCTATTTTTTTGGTGTAGATTGGCATAAATTTTATTTATAATGACTTCATTACTTAATTCTAAATTCGAGAACTGTATATTTTCAAAACAATTAAAATAGGTGATTGACTTTATAAAAACTATGTTGTCAGCTATCAACAATTTACAAATTACACCCTTAGATTTCCAAAAATGTAATGTTATGTTTTTTTTTATTTTTTTAAAGTATTAATTAAAAGAGATACTTAATTATAAGTAATAATTATGAATAAAGAGAATTTTAATATAAAATATAAAAAATAAATTAATTATTTTAATAGTGTAATAAATATTTTATTAATTTTAATGATTTAATTATAGTGTTAAACTTTTAAAGATTAAGGAAGTATCACAAGAAATTAAGGTCTGTTGCAATTCAAATCTTTAATAATACAAATTGAATATATAGTTAAGTTAAAATATTTTTTTTGAAATGTACAAGTGATGTTAAAATAATATGATGTATCTAAATTATGGAATTTTTTTGTTATCATTCAATCCAACAACATTTTATTTTTATTTTTATAATCACAGCATTTTATTTCTGAGACTTATAAAAACATTCTTCTTTTTTGGATTTTATATTTGTAGTTTTAGAATTTAATATTTATGTTTTTAGTACTTAGCTTTTGGTTTGACCATGACTCTGAACTTTCCAGTTTTTAGCACAGAAAAGCCAAAAAATAAAAGGAGGAATTGAAATTATTAAGGAAAAAGGGATAGCTTATGCCAGAAAAATAAGACAAAATAAAGATCACTTCCTCCATTAGGTTTATTATAACTATTTTATTAGTCCAATTTTTTGTTATTAATTTATTTTATTAATATATTTTTTATTATTTTTTAATTTTTAATTATATTGATTAAGAGGTATCAGATGAATTATATGTTATTAATAAAAAGAAAAATATTTTAAGATAAAAATGTAAATAAATTTGTCAATTTAAAATTAAATTTTTATAGTTTAGATATTTCTGTTAAATGGACTACTATTAAGGGTTTTATGGAATTTTAAATTATATATTATAGTAGAATAGCATTAATATATTGAAAATTACATAAGCAAAATACAAAATTGATAATTTGTAAAGGGGTTTTATGCTTTTCTAATAATATTGTATTTGCTAATAATTAAATAAGTAAGCAACATGAAAAATTATGTTGTTAAATTCTAAATTATAAATGTCACCTTTGAATTTCTTTTCGCATTTGAAGTGTGTTTTATTTTTTATTATCTTTTATTTAGTTTGTTCTTTTACTTTTTATTTAATATTAGTATTTAAGATTGTTATGCTTCGTTAAAAAAATTATATTCGACGTCTACATTCTAAAATCGGCTTAGTGAATGTTGTCGTGCGATATTTGATTGTATTTGTAATCATTCTTTTCTATTGTTATAAAACATCTCTAGTATATAAATAGGAAAAATTTTAAGGACATATTTTTTAAAAAAATTATCTTATTTAAACTTACATTAAATAAAAAAAATCTCTAATTCATGTGAATGTGATAGATGTTTACTTATGATATTATAATAGTACGTTACATGCAATTTTTCCACTAATAAAGAGTTCAACTCAGAATTTTTTATTTAAACTTTGTGGCCTAATCCAACCTATATTAGTTTATGGAGCACTAAATGAAAGTCAAACAATATTGTGCTCAATTTTTAACCGTATGTTTAATGTTTAATTAAAGTTATCAAACTTTATGTAAAATATATACAAATATTATTCAAAAGGACATACATTCTTTCTATTTTTTAAACAAACTTTTTAGACATATATTAAAAAAATTGAAAGAAATCATTGCAATTGACAATTGTTGCATGCTATGTCTGTTATATGCTTAAAAAATTCTAGGAACTTCCACTAATTAAGAAACCCAAAATTTGATTATGCTTCTAAAAGGAAAGACCGTTTAGAAAACACAAGAATAATTGTTGTTAGTTACTACAATAACATCTGTTTTATCACGGGACTAGTCTTGAGGGGTGAATATCGGATGCGAGGGGTTTAAAAATATTTTTTGTTTAAAGATTTAGTTGTTATCAATTAGAAGATAAAAGTTAACAATAATTAATGTTAGAAAAATTAATTAATTTATTAAAATTATATGGGTGCAATGTTT
Organism: Euphorbia pulcherrima; assembly: GCA_947683365.1. Lineage (NCBI taxonomy): Eukaryota > Viridiplantae > Streptophyta > Magnoliopsida > Malpighiales > Euphorbiaceae > Euphorbia > Euphorbia pulcherrima. The sequence continues at coordinate 20,858,868 of CANTUS010000016.1, read as the reverse complement.
CAATTCCTATATTTTAAAAAAATAAGTTTTTTTACTTTATTTTTTTTATTAAGAACCCAATTTTACTATTTTTAATATTAATTTGCTCCTAATCCACTCTCTCGTCTAGAGAGAGAAGATGATTTATTATTTAAAAAATAGTCTTAAAACATCAATTATTTTACATAAGATTTGTGGTAAATATGGGTGTGAGCTTGAATTGAACATAACTAAGCCTAACTTACAAATTAGTATACAAATTCGTCCTAACTTATAAGGAAATAATAATTTAACCATGATTAAGTTTGATTCCTTCAAAATATAAAATCATAAGTCTTGCCAGCTCAATTCGTCAAATAAATTAAAACAAACAATGTTTACATCATGTAACAATTTATATTTCGAAGTTTCGCTAATGAAATCGTAATATATGTCATCAAATTAAATTTAACATCTAAAGTCTTATAAAAATATTAAAATTAAACAATCCAATAATTTTATTAGTACTATACGTATATAACATTATAACGAGCTAGGCAGAGCCTTAATTTCCATGTCATACATGAAATGGACATGTCTTATAGAGATAGGGACCCTTGGCCGCCTCCAAATCTATTTTTAGAGAGTTAAGTCCTATTTTTAATGTTATTAAAATCGGATTGAAGTAATTAGTTTAACTGAAAAAATTATGGTTGAATTTTATTGAACAATGGTTGAATTATAAAAATTATGAACTGTTGCTTTCACTGATTTAATATTTGGTCTAATTTTGATAATGTTACTTATTTTATATCATTTTTTATTGTTCATCTGATTTATCGGAATTTTGCTCTAACTACTGTAGATATTTACTGTGCTCAATGATAAGTACTATTCATTAAATACACACATAGGTTAAAGCCTAACCTTAATGCATCTCTAGTAGACACTGGATTCTAATAATAATTTTGGCACATAGGTAAAAATAGATAATGAATTAAAAAATTATGCTACACTAACTTGTCTATTTTCTATTTCCTATATGATGTGACACAATAAATATTGGATATTGTCTATTTGATCTTTTATATCTAAACAATCAAATGAACTGCTAACTCATCAAATTAATTAATATTTTAATATTTAACATTCAAACAAACTTATAACTAAATATTTTTTATTATTTAATTACATAATTTTAAATAAAATAAATAATTTAATATAATTCTTTTTTTAAATATTATCTATTTTTAAAATTATTGACATATCTTAGCTATTAACTTATATTTTCGTATATGTCGTAATCATGGAATGCAATATATATGCTCTTATTTAGGGTGAGATAGGCTCGTTTTACAGATCCCTACATTTGAAGCCTTTGACTTGAGTGGTCACTCTTACGCGTAAACTCAAAGCTGCTTCTTCTTCTTCTTCTTCAACATTTTCAACTTTCAACATCAAATCATCTCTTTCTTATCTCTTCTAAATTTTTCTCTCTTTTTCTCACTTTGGTCTCATAAACCCAAATAAATTATGACCCAATTTGTTTCTCCCTTTCAAAATTAAAAAGCAATCATGGGTTCTGCTCTTGAGTAAAAACCCATGTCTGGTTCTGCAAAAAAATCCCATCTTTTTGCCCTAGTTACCTGAAAACCCAATCTCAGAAACTTCAAAACCCTAATTTGATAAACAAAGAACATCAAAGTTTGAACCTTTTCGTCTAGTTTGTTCATTTGATCATATAAAGTTCGTATCTTGTTGATCAATTTTGTGTTTATACAGAGTTATGCAGGATCCGTCGGCATTTTCTCCGGTGAAGCCACAGTTCCCGGAGCAAGAACAGCTCAATTGTCCCCGCTGCCAGTCTCCAAACACAAAATTCTGCTACTACAACAACTACAACCTCTCTCAGCCGCGCCATTTCTGCAAGAACTGCCGGAGGTACTGGACCAAAGGCGGCGCTCTGAGAAATATCCCCGTCGGCGGCGGAACCCGGAAGAGCAGTAGCAAGCGTTCTTCAACCTCAAAACGGGCAAATTCGGATCAAAGCTCCGACCCGGGTAGGGGCAGCCGCCGGCTGCCGGAGGTGCCGCCCTCGTCGGCGGCGCAATTGGTGGGCAATGGGAATTCGGGTTTGGGTGATCCGACCCGTATGTACGGTGCGGAACCGGGTCAGGATCGGAGTGTGTTGGATATGGCCATGGGTGGCACTTTCAGCTCACTATTGGCATCAAATGCGCAATTTGGGAGCATTTTTGAAGGTTTGAATCCGAATCTTAAAATGCGCGGGTTCAGTGAGGACTTGAATTCGGGTTTAAATGCTGACCCGGGTCGAAACCCGAGTTTGGATGGTAGTGGCACCACCACCGGCGGCGGAGGTGACGGTGGAGAGAATTTCTTAGAAAGTGGTGAGTGGGGAAACAGTAATGGGTGGCCTGATCTTTCCATTTACACTCCAAGTTCTAGTTTCCAATAGAAAGAATATAGAGAAAAATATTATTTTGATTAATATTATTATCTAATTTAATATTTACTCATTTCTTTTTTTCTTTTTTGGGTTCTAAAAAATTGTGGGGTTTGCTATTAATATTTTTTTTGGTGTCTTTGGATGTGTGGGATTTATTTGTGAATGTGTTTCACATGGAATGAGAGAGATCAATGAAAGGAAATTAGTAAAAGTTTTTTTTCGAGACTGTTTGCTTTAGTTGTTACCGTTTAGTTTATAATTGTAGTTGGAGCAAACTTTTGTAAGTAATAGGAGGTGAAAAGCGTGAGCTTATAAAAATAAATTGGCACATGTTTAAACGTGATGATATTATACAATGAAGAAAATAATGCTAATAAAAAATCATAATTTAGAGATTAAATCTCAAAAAAGTATAATTTTTTGGGAAGAATATCAAGTTTTAGCCAAATGCATGGATCAAAAAGGATATTATTTTAAATTGAATGCATGGCTTCAAAATATCTATATGGTGCTATTAATAAAAATCTTTTCATATAGATTTAAGTTGTTACCATGTATTCATGTCGTGGTGTGGAATCGACATTTGTAACGGGAATCGGAGCCAAATTTTTAAATTGAGAATAAGTTTATAAAAAGTATAAAATATTTAACATGTTCAATTTAATAAAATTATAAATTTATAACTTAATAAATCCTTAAAATTCATATATAATTCTAACAAAGTTTTAGTAAATAACATTATATTTATTTTATAATGAATGAAAAAGATTATAAATGAACAAGAGTAAAATTGTTTGTATTTATCACGGTCTATGAACAAGACTAATTTTTAAGTAAATCAGATATGTGACTCACTTTATTACTCGACTGACTCACTACCTAGTTATTAAGGTTATCAGTGACAGATTTTGTCTTTATTCAGTGACTGATCAGAGAATATGAGAAATCGGTTTTGACTATCTTTAATCAAATCATCAATCTCATCTTCTTTAAAAGAGTATGCTCACTTTCCTATCTACCTTGCTTCAAATTTCTTTTTTAATTTTTTTTTATATTCACGGATCAATCGAATCAATGAAATCAATTGAATCACCATCGTTATGATCAATTCATGACCGATTGATGTGAATTTCGATTCATCTCATAGATTTTGATCTATTTTGGGATAAATCGGTAATCCAATTATAGTCACTGATTTTATAATTTGGATAACTACAAGTAATGTTGATTTAGACTTAAAAAAACAAAATAAAAATATAGAAATAAACAGAAGAAATGGGCTAGATCTTGCAATAACGAGGCTTGTAATGAATGCAATTTGGTGAGAGTTGCATAAGAAGGGGGCCTTGAAATTAAATTGTAAAAAATTGTAATTGTTCTTCACCTTACTATTCATTAAGATTAGATGCTTAATTGGACCACAATTTTCTTTTTAATTTATTCATTTAGAAGAAGGCCACATGTGTGGGACTACTGTTTAATAACCATCTACTTGCCCATACACATTCATCTCTTCATGTCGACTACCACAAAGTGTCTGTGTGATTTTAATATTGCTGTTTGTTGTAGCTGAAGTTTTTTTTTCTCCAGAATAGTTAAAATCAACTGTTGAATCGTTAAAATTCAATACCTAGAACTATTGTTTGGCACTAAAAAGGCAGAACAAGAAATTTCAAAACGCCATCAAGATGCTAAACGACGACAAAACAAAACAAAGACATGACTATACATTATAATACAAGTACATGAGGATACGCAAAATGCAAGAAGTAATAAATTTTGTAATTCAATCTACAAAACCAAAACTAGAGATAAAAATAGACTGCACAACTAAAAAAGGAGGAAAAAAAAACAAGCCTACACAATTAAAATTTGGCCTTTGTAATTAAAATTTTATCAGAAACTATCATAAGTATAAAGTTGAGACAATTACCAACTAAGGCTCAGTATTAAATTGAACTAGACTAGATTGAAACTAAAGCTGAAATTAAACTGCATTTAAAAAAATACTGAAAATAAATTGAAAGATAATAAATAATATAAATAATAACACATCAAAATATTATTATATTAATAATAACAATAATCTATAATACTTTAAATAGTATCATATCATAATAAAATTAATTATTAATTATTAAAACTGTCCAAAAGATTAGGACCTAAGTGCAATTTCGTAAGCAAGCACACTAAGTATGTGGCATAAGGTTTATAAAGTAGCCCACTAAATGAATAGTAGCCTACCAAATGAATAGTATTTGTATAATAATGAATGCATATTTAAAAACATGATAATATGAGGTCAATTATGTATTAAAGATATGCATATAACGACAAAAATGGATATGAATAGATTATATATTTATAATATTCAATTTAATAATTTTGCTATTGTTCATGTTTAACACACACCGGGTATGCTGTATAAGGGAGAAACAAACTACATTTATAGGAAGGAGCTTTTACTATAACTAACAAGATTATCATGAAATAAGATATTTGTTTATAAAAAATTGTTTGAGACATAGACTAACATCTACTCATCAAATTCAATCTAACATCTTTAAATTATTTAAATTCGCCATTATGAGTAGGGAAGTTGGGGCCCTATAATCCTACTTCTAAATCCTAATTGATGAGCTACAGCACAATTTCTTTAAAATTTTCCAAATTAGGTAAATTCCCAGGCAAATATTAATTCATGTTAGAGAAATAGGACCACTTTGAATGTGAACAAGAGGGTTTTTGCTGGTCCTGCCAATGCTATGCCCACCATTTTTTAACTCAACCCATATTTAATGTCTAGGTTGACAGCCATAGGGATGACAATAAACCCGAGTTTCGAATCTAATTCATACTAGTTGGACAACTTGAAATTATATTGCAGAAAGTATTCATCAAGGTACGAGTAAAATACGAGTTTATCCATTCGGGTAATTTGTTTTGAAATACGAGACCCACATTGAAGCATTTAAAGCACGGACAAACGTCTGAAGTGCAAGAAATACAAATTCAAGTGAATATTTATGGACCTTTTTTTCATAATCTGAATCTACAAAGAATGTACCTTTGAGACTTGCTGAGATGATCTAAACAAAACAACAATAGTGATTGTATATAAATCCAGTCAAACAGCACGAGCCTTGTACATACATATATACGCCATATGCCAGTCACCTGAAAATACAATTTAAGTATTTCTAAACGTAATGCATAGCCAAAAAATAGTTGAGGTTCAAAGTGAGCTCACCTCCTCCAGAGAGTTTGGTTATGTCTTCCTCTCGCTGAGGTATGGGATTATCGTCATCATACTCGATCCATTTCCCTGTTTTGGAGGTAAATTCATCGGTTTCGAGAAAGAAGACAAGTGGAGTTTAACTCATGGGTTCAGGAAACGTACCACTTTCTTGCTTTACCCAGGCGACATAATGCCCTGAATCAGCACTCCTCCCCTTGTGGGTCAGCACAGCAACCAGATCGTATACTCCAGTTAAAGACGAGCCACCTGGACCAAACAACGAGAAAGGTGAACTAAGTGAGCATACTCAGAGATAAGCCTTAATCGAATCAAGTGCCAAGTTCCGTAAGTATGCATTTTTTGTTACTCAAAATATGAACTGAGGAGATATAGTCAATTATCTTGTCTAGTGCCTACATGGATTACAGAATTTGCAACTAACAGGTGATTATGGGAATTATCTGAAGCACAAGGCCATGTTCTCTTGGACTTCAATCAATTTAGTTCAGTCCAGTTCAACTCTACATAGTTATAAATTTACATAAAAATAAATTTAGTTCAGTTGAGTTTAGCTCTCAGAAGTTCAAAAGAACATGGCCAAATACCGAAAAACTTGTATACAACACATTCTCTCTCTAGGGCCAAAATGTTCACCATATAATGCCTAGAAACATAATGACTTGCACTATCAATATAATACTGAAAAACAGGTCCTATATATCAATTGTTAACTGTACAGATCGTTAAGCATCCGCCAAAAGACCGCTGTGGCACATATTGAGGATAAACTGAGAGAAGGACGACTAAGGTGGTATGGACATGTGCTACATAGACCAATAGATGCTCTAGTTAGAACATGTGAGAACTTAAGGACAGAGAGTAAGGGTATAGAGAGAGGTAGACCTAAGATTACTTGGAGAGAAACTATTTCTAAGGATATGTGTTTGCTAGGTATGGATGAAAGTTTGACTTTTGATAGAGCTTCATGGCGTCGGAAGATCCATAAAGCCGACCCCACCTAGCGTGGGATTTAAGGCTTAGTTGGTTGGTATAGATCGTCAAGCAATACTACAAAGTTTTTTTAACATGTATCAGAGGCTTAGGTCAACACTGAATTTTACAATGCCTTTACCTTGATCAGACGTAGGCTTTGAAGATTCTCCACTCGATGATCCCTGCGAGCAAATGCAAATTAAAGATGTTCCATAAACATATTCGTAAATGCACATGTGGCTTAACCAGCATCTCACCTCTGCCTCAGTCATCTTCACATCATTGTCCTTCGAATCAGAACTCTTCTCTTTAGCTTTCAAGCCAAGCTTTTTTCCCTCCTCATCTCTTAAAATCTGATATTTATTAGAAAGCCATTAGTACTACAAATGAACAAATACATACAGATTTAAATTGAAATTTGTCAAAGTTTAAAATATGTATACAATACCTGGCGTGGACCTTCCAATTTTTTGCGAAGATCTTCAGAACAGAAATCAAAGACATCCAATTGCAGTGGATAATCCACTTTCTGACAAAAGAACAAAGATCATAAGAAATTGGTAAATTTTCAGAAGACACAAATACAGCTTAATTGAACTTGACAGAAATTCCTGCCCAAAAGATTGTAACATTTATACATAAAAACAATGCATAAGTTTCAGTCAACTGTTCATGGTCAGAGAATAAGCAAAACTCAATTACCCGAAGAATCTTAGCCTTCTGATTTGACTCCCTCTTCCAGAAAAAGCGAACAAACTGTACAGTTAGATACCTACAAGATACACTACTGTAAGAGCTCATACTTCAAAGGAAAAAATAGCAACTTCGAATGTAAAGTAGAGAATTGTAGAATCAGAAATTGATAATTGGCATTTGTGATATTAAATCAGTAAATTCTTTGAATCATTATGCCAAACCATGCAGTGAAAGAGATCCATGTTATGAGATTTAGAAAGATTAATTACTAGTACATAATAAGCAAAAGAATGCAGGGAAGCAATGTCACAGGCAAAAAGTGTCAACAATAGGGATTTTTTTTTACCTTGGCAAGGCATTGACACGGGATTCTTTCAGGTAAATAGCACTGCGCCCCAAGGAAGGGGAAGCCTTCTCCAACTCAGACTTCAAACCCTATAAAACCCCCAATGACATTGATCAAATCATGAAATCATTAAGATATTCAATGCTGCATCAGGAGCATGAATACTAAAGAATCATTTCAGTAAATGCAGAAGACTAAAAGGTGTTAAGTGCCACCTATAATAGATTATCGGAAATGATAATCCGGTTGAAACATAAATGAGAATTCAGAAAAAGCTGGAGAGTGATCAGACGACTTAGAAGCATTTACATGAGCAAAATTTTATTTTCTTCACATAAGCGGACAAAATACATGTAAAGAAGATAAAAGATGGCAGTACAAAATGTGAAGGACTACACCACTGAAAGGGCCTGAAAAAGAACATAGTCTGCTTTGGGAAAAAAAAATTTTTTTTCCATCAACGAACTACCATAAAAACAAAAATAACTCCAATGAACTTTGACACCTCCCCTACATTTTAAAGCAGTATATATCCTACGTAGATTGATCCATATCATATTCCATAATACCAGAAAATAGAAAATTACTTTGAAGAACTATTACAGTATTGTACTGTCACCCAAGCCCCTCCCCTCCATATAAAGCAGTGCAAGCTAATGAATAAATCACATAAACATCAAAAGTGCATAAGAGACTTTTAATTTGGGAGACCAGCCCATCTCCACTAACTGAAGGCACAATAAACAATTAGTTGGGCAGGCAGTATTCCATCAAACAAGGTTGTCAAAGGCGTTAGGCGCCCTTAAGGAGATAGACTTTTATATAAACTAAGGCGAAAGGCGAAAATAAAGCAGTAGCCTGAGCAAAGTGAGGCGCCTAGGTTTTGGAAAAAATAAAATTATATAGAGTCTACTCATTGACATATTTAAGACTAAAGCCAACATAATGTAGATAGAAACACTAAAAGTCAATATAAAATCAGAAAAGAAAAAAAAAGTTATATAATTGTTTGAAAATTAAATTAATTATTCTTGTCATAAGAAGTGGAAAAGGGACAGGTAATAGAGTGAAAGTGGACTGCAGCTTTTTTCATTTCCACTTAATTTTTATTAACAAATCACTCAAAACGATGCCGTACTTGTAGAGTATTCAACTTAAAAATAAAGATAGGGACCAGGTTCTTCAACCCCAACCCTAAAACTTACTTATCATTAACAGCGGCTATTGCTGCTGCGCAAGGAAATTTGATCTTTCAACTTTGAGCAGATACAATTTTCTACTCTTATTTCGGCGCCTCGCTTTGAAAAGCTAATGCCCACAATATTCAAGCATCTATCTTACTCTAATATCCTAATGACCAGCAACTAGTAACTTCTTAATAAAGTGTAAATCCAGACAACTCAGGTTGACAAAGATATCTACAGTTACTTAATATTGTTCTTTTTGCTAACCACAAACAACTACCAATGTGCTAGATATCTCCATCTCTGTCATCTCCTCTTTTGCTCCAATATAAGTAAATAAATCTGTGAGAATACAAAAGCAACATGTGAAAAAGACCACATTGATATCTGGTAATGGCTGGACTACTAGCTAGGCCAAAAGGTTTTTTTTCAATTCTTCTGATCCATTATAGGGGTGATGTAGTCCTTATTTCATGGCTTCCCTGTACCCCTACGAGTTTCACACACACAGGACAAAGGAGGTAATACCACAATGACAGAGGCTTCATAAAGAGACTACATACAAAAGCTAGCAGGGATTGAAACAGCCTTTATCTATGAAATACAGAAATACAAAAATTATGCACAAACAATCACATAGAATTATAATATCTTGACAGCTGAATGCTGACTTACATGCTTTAGTCCCTCATGCAGATGGTTCACTTCTTGTGATATATGGCATTTAAGCGAATATACTGATTCTGTCTCTGAGCTTTCTTCTCCACTTTCCTGGCAATGGATCCTATCATCACCAAAAATATGTCAGCCTTTCTCGTCAGAAACATGAACAGGCTGCAACTAGAATAATAGGCGATAGTTTAACTATCAATTCTGCTTGATATGAACTAAATTCCAATTTAAACCTACAGATCAAATTGAAGAAGTTTACCTGCTTACAAGTTCGATTCCAAAGAGGGCCTTCACTGCATCTGGATTTTCACTGCACGTAAGTTAAAGAAGAGAGAAATGCTAAGTTAAAACTAAATGATACGAAAAAAGTTTGAATGACAGTATATCATCCAGATCCAAATCCAATACTCATGATATACTATCTAGAGCAAAAATTTCTGATCCTAATCAAATTACAATTAGGGAAAAAAGTTCGATGAAAATGTGACTCTTGATGCAAACAAATTTGTTTTTCGCATAAACTCTAAGGCAGTGTTGCATATTTACCATATACAACTAAAAAAATAAGAACATCAAAGCTACCTGGGACTTGGTGGTCTAAGCGACTGCGAAAGAGTGTACAAAAGTTGTGTCCAACATTCTTCAGCATCCTACAAAAATTTCCAACTAATTAGATCAACGTCAAATTCAATACAGAGGTTAACATATCAGACTATAGCAGTGCCATTCATTAGATATTCATTAAAACCTGCTGCATGAAGACACCATTATGCAACTGTCCAAATTGAGGATATTTTTTGCGCAACACCTGCAAGAAAGTGAAAACAACATATTTGTATCACTTTTTTCCTTACATCCCCAGCCAGGAAGGCAAATAATAGCAATAACATCTACCTACCTAATGGTAATATGCACAAAAGATCTTGAGAATAATTTTAGACAAATATTTTAGCAAATGGCACATCTACTGCTGAAATTATGCCACATTCGGAAAAAACAAAAAAATGGAATACCATCCAAAATTGCATAGGTGCCACAGGTTTGACACTTTTATCAAGCTCGCTAAACAGTTCTCTGGTTGCAGCTGTCAACATGTGAGATGTCTGATCCAAATCATTTCTCTTTTCAGTTGGGTAGCTGAACAAAAATTCACATTAAGCATAATGTGTCAATCAAGAACACGAGCCTAATCCGTCACCAACAGAGTTTTAAAGATGTAAATAGAACTTACTCAACTAAAGCCGACTTCAACTCCGGAACAGAGTGCAAACATTGCACTGTGGAATTCATGTAACAGGTGTTTCCCAAATTGAACAGGCCAGCAGTATGACCCTGGAAGCGGAAACAAATATAACAAAATATGAGAATAATATGTCCAAAGATGAAGAAGGCTGATGGAATAGATATCAACAAGGTAACCAGCTTTAATGCTTGTACATGTTTGTTTCATAAAAAGGCATCAACACTTGAAAATAAAAAAACTAGGAGCATTCATGCTTGTCAAATTTCAACTGAACAACACAATCTCAAGTACTGCCATTCATAAGCAACATGCATTATATCCAATCTGATCCAAATCCGTGGATCCATATCCATTTTATAGCATCCATATCCTACAATTTTAAAATCCATTGGATATGGATTGGATTTGGATCGGGATATGGTTATGGATCTAACAAACTAAAATTGTTCAACACTTAGAAGCCTTCAGATTTTCATATTTTATGTATAGTTTATACTATGATGCAATAATGACCGAGCAATTGAACTATTTAATTAGTTACTGGTCATATTTATATCAATTGAATTAAAGCTGTTATATAATGAAAGCTATACTTAGTAATAATGAGCGAGAAAGATATATCCATAAGGAGAGCTAATAAAAACCACGGATAAATATAGCATGTCTATCACTAGATATGATAGACAAAGTATGTATTATGGTGAAAAATAGGGAAGAAAGTGGTCCAGTGATGAAATCTGGGAACAAGAGAGCAAAAAAAAGTAGTAATTTGAGAAGATGTAATGAATGTGAAGAACATCTGTTGTGATTGAGAGATTTTGTAGATGTGAAATATATTATCCTAACACTGGATTGGATATTACAAGTCTACAAAAATATAATTCAAATTAATAGCATAATTGACTTATGTAGGATATTTAGAGGAAGTAGATTCATAATTAGGTACTCAAATTATGTGCATTTTCCAGCCTATGAAATGTCCAATCTAGATCATGGATGTCATCAATCAGAGCCGGTATCGTAAATTTTGAAGCCGTGGATGAAAATAGAAAATTGCATGTGAGGGAGATGACAAGTAGATGAAGATGGAATTGAAATCCGTTTTGAATCCTTATCCGTTGGATTTGGATTTAAATGGATTTGGAGCGGATTTGGATCTACAATATAAAAATGGATTTAGGTCGGATCCGGTCCAAATCCAATACATTGCTATCCCTAATCTAGACTATCCAACATAACGGGCTACATCGGACTTTGTATTACACATCCACTTTTTATGTCACACATGTTGCATAGGAAAAAGAACTTACCACAGCAACCACTTGTTCTTCTTCCGGAAGATCTTCCATAAACACAGGACCCTTCTCTGGGGCCTTCACAATCTCATCTGCAGTACCCATCATCATCAATTTTTGACCCTAAAATGGAAAGTTAAAATAATGCAGATGAGTATTCAAAAACAAGTTTCATAACCATAAATAAGATGATAACTGAAAACTTGCCAAAAAGATCATTTACCTCCTTCACTCCTAATGTTGCCCAATCAGCATCATCCTGCATTTGAAAAGAATAAGCTGAATTCTGGATGGCAATCATATTCAACAAAAAACACCTCGTTCATATTTAAAGGAACCATAAAGGATCATGAATGTAGGAAACAACATACATAATAGTCAACACCCCTCAGTTACATTAAACAAACAAGGAGGTTACCTTCAATAAACCGCCTTTAACCATAATCTTTTGCCTCTCAGGAGGTACTCCTGTAAGATCATACAACTGGCACTTGAAAACATAGGGAGGCTGGCTTGTGTCAAGTTCCACTTTTGAAAACACCTCCTTTTGCCATTTAACACTCACTGAAACAAAGCATAAGCATACAACATCAAATTTCAAATAACAAATAAAACTTCAGCTTAATTGTGAAAAACTCAATGAATCCAGTCCTAATCATTTGGTTAAAGTATATACATTAACCACAAAGACTAATTTCTGCAACGCCGCAGTATCATTTGACCACAAGTCAAAAGCACAAACTAGAGAAATTAGTTTCACATAATGAATCCATAAGAGAACCATAAGAAATGAATAAAATCTACTTAAGAAATTAGTTTCAGTACAAATTGCAACAAAAGGCAGTAATCAACTAATCATATATTATCTTGCCACTACGAAAACCAAAATCCAGACACAAATTGTTACTTCTTACCTGATAAAACCTCACATTACTATCAAATATAGCATCATATATAAAGGTTAAGCACCAGCTTTGTGATGAAAAAATGTGTAATGAACAAAAAAAAACTCACTACGCTTTTAGGGCTATGTGATTGTTTCATTCTATTTCCACTAACAACACAAATCATTGAGATATGCAGACAATTAGCCTCAAAACTCATCAGTTTAACTCAATAACAAAACAATCCACACAAAGCCTGTAACAACTACTCAAATTTTAGTCAAAAAAATCCGAAGTAGCCGAAACCCCAGCTCGGGGATTTCAAAAGGGGAAAAAGCTTTAGTTGCCGCATAAAATATCAAATGAAGATCAGATTGAAAGAAACGTTAGTAGTCTGAAGTGGTAAACAAGATAAAGAAGGAGAATAATCAATACCTGTAAGCATTGTTGATGGATTTTTGAGAGATCGGAGAAGAACGAGGTATATTGGTTTGCTTGAGGAAAGGGCTAAAATACGAACTCTGAGAAATGGGTTTGTTCATATAGGCGGGGCTGCGTGGATCAATATCCGGATCCGGGTAGGAGCATAAGTGGGCTTTTATATCCACTGGAAATACGGGTCACATATGGGTCAATATAAGATTCAAATCTGCTATCCCCAATATATATCTCCCTCCATGTTCCCATTCAAATTTTATCACATATTAAATATATAGGATAAAAAAAATTAAAAATAAAAATTAAAAATAAAAAATTAAGAAGATAAAATCTAAATAAAAGATATAAAAAAAAAACACAATTAAGATAACAGATTTCAACCGTCGGTACAATTGTTTTGGCAATTTATTCCGTCTACTTATTGATTACTCCTAGGGCAAAATTATTACATTATTAAAATTAATAAGTTATTTCTTAACTTTATTATATAATTATTTTTTTAATTATTAGTACTTTATAATTTTATTTATATTTAATTTTTTTTTAATTAATATAAAGGTAAATTAGAAAAAAAATATTGAATGATGCATTGATATTATAAAATGATAAACAAAACTGAAAATGAAATGTTGAGTAAAATGACATACATTTTATACCGGATGAAGTATTATTTTATATATTTGGTTTGAGAATTTTTTTATGCATTTGTTTTGTTCTTGTAAAAACTAGTGTAGTACCTCGTGTGATACACGAGTATGTTACTTGTAACTAGTATATCAATGAATAAATTTATTTTTTAATATATATCTATATATATATAATAAAAATAGAAAATAGAAAATATTAAAGCTAAAATATATTATATTGTGTATCAAATTAAACTGAAAAAAGAGTAACATTAATTATTAAATAGGATTATAATCAATAGGATAGAATTAAATAAAATCAAGTATAATAAATTAAATTTTAAAAAAATATATTTAGGAGATATATTAGTTGATAGATAATATTCAATGGATAATTATAAAATTCGAATTTACTTGATCGAATAATTAAAAATATTTCATTATTATACATAAGAAGGAGTAAGTACTATCATAAAATTAAAATTTATTCTTAAATAAGATTATAATTTAAAATTTTATGCAGTTATCTTGTGATTCCCTGTCAAATATTTGATGAGAAAAAATTGTCACATTCATTCCTAAATCTATTGTTAAAATTTAATTTATTATGATTTTATTAAATATTTATTATGATAATAATGAGATTTTTTAATTATTTCACTTGATCAAATAATTAAAAATATTCTATTATTATCAACGAGGAGTAAAAAATATTATAAAATTCAAATTTTTTCTTAAATAGGCTTATAATCAATCAATCGACAATGATTTTTCTACTTTGGAGAAAATAATATAAGAATTGTAAAATTTGCTCAAAAAATTGGAAAGGTAGAAATAGGAAAAATTAACACCTGTTTAAAATGAAACAATCCAACAATAAAAGAAATAATATATAATACCAAACAACGGTTCTGACAGCCTTGACAATATTTCAACAAATACTAATCTTTTCTTAAAAAGAGATACATATCAATTATTCTTCTCCTTTTTAATCCTCATATATTTTGCTCGATTACTCGAAAGTTGTGCATTATCTTCATCTATCAGTATCGTTGGTGTCAGAGTTTCATTTCTTATCTCTACAAATGTGACAGGAGAATTGACCTCATTTTCTAATATCCAATCATTCCAAACAAAAATATATAAATAAATAAAAGACCTAATTCAAATCATAGTAGATAATAAATCATTTGTACTTATAATATAAATGTTAGAAGTACCTTGAAAGTACTTCTTAAATCTTAAAGTGTTTTCCAATCCCCGGATCAAACAAATAAATATATCATCTAGAAACATAATGAAAATTATAAATAAGTTAAAGGAACTTAAAAACCATTAAGCTGAATCGTGCGAAGCACTATCTTTAAAGGATATTTGTAGTTGCTTTCAGGATTAAACAACTTCTTCAACCTATAACAAAAGGGGAGGAAAAGAATTTTGTAATCAAATTACATAAGTAAAAATAAAGTGAAAGAAATGGTACATACGAAACACAAATTGGAAGGCCCTTTTTATAATGAAATGAAATAGTATTTGAGGATAAATTAAGGCTGCTATTAATTATGAAATAAATTATGAAAATTAAGTTTGAAAGGTTTTAATAATAACCAATTCTAAACAAATTAAAGTAAACGGAAATTATATTGCAAAACTGTTATAGTAATTAATAATTATTTAAGCTTTAAAATAGTATTTCAAACGTACATATATAAAGAAAACTCATCAAAATAATAAACATTTTACTTTTAATGTAATAAAATTCTTATAAGGAATCATAAATATAATAAATTATAATATAAATGCGTACTAATTATTAATATGTTAATAAAATAAAATAAATTTAATAATGAAATCTAAATATTTCTTTTGAAGGTATAGGAGTAACAAAGTCTTTTAGGACTTGTTTGCTTTTATATATATAGATAGTTGAATGCCATTACATGAGAACCAAAAAAAATTTAAAAAATCAGTACCTCTGTATTCTCGAGTACGTATCAACTACATAACAACCAATGTTTTAAAAAGCGTTAGGCGCTAGTCGGGCGGTCGAGGGTTCAAAACGCCTAGGCGGGGTCTAGGCGGGGCCTAGGCGGAACCTAGGCGGGAGTTAGGCGGATTTGTATTTTTATTTTTTAAATATTTTTTAATATATAAAAATATAAATTCAGTTAAAAAATAAATTATAATAATATAAAATATAAAAAAAATAATTTAAATCATGTTTTCTAATTTGTGTTCTGAAAAATCCCGCCTGGGCGCCGCCTAGACAGCCCGCCCAGGCCGATTTTTAAAACAAAAGACCCGCCTAAGACCGCCTAGCCCCGCCTTGGACCGCCTAGCCCCGCCTAAATCGATCAACCGCCTAGGACCGCCCGACTACCTAAAATCACGGCGGTATTATGAAAATCCCGCCTAGGCGCCGCCTAGCCCGATTTTTAAAAATCTGATAACAACGATAATTCATTCATCATTAGATGAATTGAAATGAGATAATATTTGTTCTATAAATTTACCCCCGAACGTTATTGATATTCTATTATGCATGCATTTTGATTCATAATAAGTTTTAATTAATAATAAACAATATATGCAAATAACATGAAAATTTTAGATAAATACTCATAGTCTTGAAGTTCCAAATTCAAGAAAGCACTATTAGTTCCATTAGTGAGACGGCTTTGCACATTACCGCGGCTGACAACTTCACCAATTACATCTGTTAAAAATACGTGTATTTAATTAATTGCTAATTATAGTTTAAAATATAGAATTAAAATTAAAATTAAAATAATAATAAAAAATGTATACATGCCGAATAGCACATCTCTATTGGCTTTGCTTGGATCAAGCAATTTTGTATAAGGGACTTCGAAGAAATTCAAACTAAAATTTTAGTCATTGACCTCCCCGAACCATCGTCCTCCACAAAAATGTTAACCTCCATTCATTTGTTGTTGGCTTAAGTATTTTGGTATTCTGGTTGATAATAAAGTTCATCATATTGTAGAGCTTGAGTTCTTAAAGACTATCAAAAAACTTGGAAATATTAGTTTTTGTTACCGTTGCTTGAATACGATCTACCTATTGCAATATTACGAAACATCAAAAGAGTAGAATTTTTTTGTTAGTTATGCAATTTTATTAGACATTTAG
Source organism: Euphorbia pulcherrima (assembly GCA_947683365.1). Classification (NCBI taxonomy): domain Eukaryota; kingdom Viridiplantae; phylum Streptophyta; class Magnoliopsida; order Malpighiales; family Euphorbiaceae; genus Euphorbia; species Euphorbia pulcherrima. Next base: position 20,841,675 of record CANTUS010000016.1, on the reverse strand, counting down.
TATGATGAATTTTTTAATACTCAATTACAAATAATTTATTAACATACTTTTTTGTCTTGCAAAATTATATCAATAGTAAATATTGCATTTGATTTATTTCGTTCTGGAATGGTCCAAAGGCGGAGAAAACACGTACTTTGAGGGTCCATTGCATCGTAGTTGGATTTATATCGCATATAATCCGTCTTTAGTTGCACCCTAAGTGGGTTGATATCTTCCACCGAATTATGTTTCTGCTTCAACATAATGAACAATATATTTTTCTACAATTATCTAGTGCTTTCCTGTCAAAATTTAATGAGAAAAAACGAGTCACACAAATTCTTAAATAAGAAGGAGTAAGTACTCCTACGAAATTCAAATTTATTCTTAAATAGAATTATATAACTAAAAAATTAAATAAAATCAAGAATAATAAATTAAATTTTAAATAAATAGATTTATAAGATGTATATTATTTTGATTTGTTTCTATAATTCACCCTGATTAATTATTTCCTTATAAAAAGTAGTTATTGCTATTAATCAGTATCATTTTTCTAAATCAAACTTATTCGAGAAATATATTAAAATCAGATTCCTAAAATTCCGATTTAAATTTATGAAAAAATATTTAATTTAATAATTATTGTAGCAGGTAATAAAATCTGCTTATATATAGTGTAAAATCAATTAAAGTAAAGAAATCTCTTATATGTCAACAAATAATTGGAAAAGTTAGAAATAACATATCAAATATTTGCATCGGTAAAAAAAATAAGAATCAAATTGTAAAAAAATTTTCATAACAATTGAACAATATGAAGAATAAATTAAAATTTAAAAAAATATGACTCTATTGATTATAATCCTATTTAAGAATTAATGTGACTCTTTTTTCTCATCAAATATTTTGTTATTATTATTTTAATTTTATTTCAGTTTTATATTTTATTATTGATATGATTATTATTATGAATATAACTAAAATATAATTTTATTGTTTTAATATATAGATTTGTTATTTTGATTTTATTCATTAAAAAATATCATTAATATAGTAATATTATTGTGACTCTATAAGAATTAATGTGACTCCTTAATGTGACTCTATCAAAATTAATTGACTACTTTTTACTTATCAAATATTTTATTATTATTATTATTATTATTTTAACTTTGTAATCAACATGTGTTATATTTTTAGTATTGTTATGATTAGTATGAATATTAACCAATTTTAAATACTCATCAAATATTTTATTATTACTATTGTTGTTGTTATTATATTATTTATTTTATTTTAATTTAATATTTTGGTATTGTTATGATTAGTATGAATATTAACCAATTATAGTTACCATTATTATTATTATTATTTTAATTTTGTAATCAACATTAGTTATATTTTTAGTATTGTTATGATTAGTATAAATATTAACTAATTTTAAATACTCATCAAATATTTTATTATTACTATTGTTGTTGTTGTTATTATTATTTTAATTTTATATTTTTGTATTGTTATGATTAATATGAATATTAACAAATTTTAATTACCATTATTATAGAGATATTAACCAATTTCTATAATAATAGTATTATATATATATATAAGAGTAATATAAATTGAAATAATATGGTAATAAAATAAAACAAATTTAATAATAAAATGTTACTATTTTTTTAAAGGTGTAGGGGTAAAAAGGTAATTTATAACTTCTCTTCTTTTATATATATATATATAATTCTTTTTTTTTTGGGGATTATCTATTATTTGGACAATAAAGACAGAGCATATTATATTTTCTATTATTCTTGATACATAAGCATAAATAAATATTTTATTGAAAAATAGCTTTTCAATAGCTTGTCTACTCATTCTTTCTAATATGATGTGTCATCATTATTTATGCACATGGTCTATTTGATCTTTTATAAACAGACAACCAAATAGAAGGTTGAATCATTAATTATATACTATTTTAAAAATGGGAGAGAATTATTTAGTAATTAAAATAATTTATTTGTTATTATTATATTTTTAAAAAAATATAATTGACATTCAAATAGATAATATATTGTAGCTCATTTTCTAAATGCCTATTCTAATTTACCAACTTATGAATATAAATATCTATTTTATATGTCACATTATTATAAAATCCACTATTTACTAAAGATGCTCTTGTTTAAAATGATAATTATATAGAGTATTCAATTTAACTACGCTATTTAGAATTGACTAGTGTTACACTTGCAATTCTAAAATTTCATGAAAGAGAGCGAAAAAGTTTATGGTAGAATTTTTATATGAACAACAAAAAAAGTATAATTAACTCTTTTTTTTATGGCACTATTGTGTTTACCAACTGAACTATATTTAGTGGATTAAAAAATTAAAATATAATTATTATAAGTATATCAGTATCTAAAAAATTGCGTTTAAGCACTATATATTTAAACGGAAAAAATATGACTAGGCAGTATATAGGCGATAATAAATCGACCAAACGTATGATACTATTCCAAAAACGAAAAATTAGACAAAAACTAGTAAAATGGAACGTAGGCATGGTCTACACAAGAATTTTTAAAGCAGTGGCTAAAGATTCATTAAATTTAGAGCACAACACTTGGACTACTCTAATAACTGGGACAAGATTCATTCACAGAATCGGTTCATGGTGAGGTTAGGTTAAGTTTGGATGGGGAGGATAATAATACTGCACCCAAAGGTCATCAAAAGCTAGACCAGTTGAATGGGTGGTCAGGAATGGCAATGGAATGGATATGGATATCCATATCCATATACTTGTATGCAATATATTGTAGAAATATACTGTAGAATATATTGTAGGATATCCATATCCAATCCATTGCCTTCCCTAGGTGGGTTGGGTAAGACTTGGTCGAGCCGATACATATTTTGCTATGTCCAAACTCAGTCTAGTCCGCATAAATATTATGTGAGTCGGACCATGCGGGCCTTAATTTAGAAGGTAATTTCCAAGTCCAACTCGGCCGTCCATATATATATATTATTTAAAAATTAATTATTACATATTATTTTAATAACTTTTATAGGAAAGTCTCATTGCTCATACAACATTTGTACAAACCCAGTCTTGAGTCCCAACACAGTTTATTTGAGTAACAAAAGCCCCTAACACAGTTACACATTTTTTTAATAATTAATGATATATAACTATATATTTTCATTCATAATATATATATATATATATATAATCCCAACCCAATTGGTCCGGCCCGACCCATTTGATTGGGTTTGTATATAAAAATCAAGCCCAACTCATTATATGTTCGGGCTTTGATAGATCTTGGTTGGATCGAACTTATATCATTATATGCTTGCCTAAACTCATCCATAAATTTCGGATTTGAGCAGGTCAGTTGGGCCATGGATTACTTATAGTGGTATGTCTAAAGTAATTAGCCATCTATTTTCAAATAAGCTCTTGAGGTGATTCCCTTCCATACAAACTTATTTGGAGCACGCTCAATCTGAAAACACTGATAAAGAGGATGTGTTAAATTATTTGACATGAAAAAATAATTTTAATTTCTCATGAGAAATTTGACATTTGTATAAATAAGGTGTAAAATGAAATTAGTGATTTAATAATATTTATATTCACGTTTATATATCTCATTCAATTTCTCATTTTGAGAGGTATTAAATTTTTATATATATTTTTGTCATTTATTTAATTCTCTCTTTTTTACTAATTAATTTCTCTCTCCTACAACTACTTACACGTAAACAAAATTACTGGCGTCTTATTTCTTTCGTTCAAAGTGTTACAACATTTTAGACTCTCTCGTCACACCGTCTACTAAAATTGTTTTTATAAGCCACCATGTCATTTACATATTTTCACCTAAAAGCACACTATCTTACTATAAAAAATGATAAAGAACTTGTACGCAACTTTTTTTTATTGTGTTTTTAGTTTTGTGTTATATAGTATTAATGTTATAGTTCATAAATTGGCACATACAATTTATTTAAATGAGATAACAGGAGTATGGTTATCTACACGTCTCGTTGCATTTAGGGTTGTAAATGAATCGAATTAGTCGTGATCTATTTGGAGCTCGGCTCGGTCAAAGTTCGGTTCATTAATAAATGAGTTTGTTCGTAAACAAAATTGCAGGCTCGTTATCATAAACGAACCAAGCTTGAACAAGGAGATACTCGGCTCGAAAACTCGTGAACATGCTCGATAAGAGTCTCGCGAACTAATTCGCCAACAGGCTCATTATTAGGCTTGTTAACATAATTGAAAAGTTTAAACATTATATTTATATAATAAATAGGTTATGAAAAATATAAAATAATGTATGTGTAAAAATGGATATAAAAATGTATAAAGAAAAATATAAAATATAAGATAAAGAGTGAAGGAAAAATATGTACGAAGTGATATAAAAAAATATAGATAAAAATAAGTAAAAAAAAGATGGATATAAAGCCTAATAAAAACCAAATTCGGATCCAATCCAATCCCTATTATATATTCATCAATCTTTATATGCTCAGTTAAACCTTAATCTCATTTCCCTTTGAAAAAATGCAGTCGCCAAAAAAACACTCTTCCTCTTCCTCTTCTTAGTATTGTGAAAATCATTTGTGATGCTTAGATTCTTCATCTCCAATTCTTCATCTTACGGATTTCATCTTTTTTACAGGTTGAACTCTCGATTTAAACAAAACCCGAAATAAGATCGAGACTTGACTCAAACTCGGACTCAATTTAACTAAAATCAAACAAAACTTAAACAATTAATATTCGAACTCGACTCAATTCATTTACGGATAAGCTGCAATTGCTCATTTTTAACTTAATAATACAGTTCCTTTTTCCTTGAAAAAATGGAACTGCGGTGATTGGTTTTGTTAATCTTTAAAAGCCCAATAAATTAATTGAAAGATGAAAATTAATAAAAGAGAGACGAACGAGAAATAAAAAAGACCCTCCTGTTAATCTAAACCATAACCATGCTTTACATTATACAATATCATCTTCCTTGCTCGGCTCCTTTCTGCTAAAGGGTGAAACCATCACTGATCACAACAAGCGCCTCACTTCGATCTTACTCTAATACCCGGACACCTTCAGCCGAGAAGCGAATCGTTTCATCTTTTTCACAGAAACAATCAAATTTTCCAACCACCAACTTTGATTACTACCGCTGTTCTTTGAGGTTTGATTCTGTTGTCTTATCGTTCAGTATTCTGGTTGTTTTTACAATTCAGTATCTTCGTCTGGGTAGGTTTCAGGATTTGGAATTTGTGGTTTTATCGGTTCTAGTTATTTCAATTTAGTGCTTAAATTTTGTTATTCAGAGGAATCTTCTTTTTAAGGGTTTTTGGGTACTTTAATAGAGTTGGTTGGTTTTTGAATTTTGGTTTCTGTGAGTGATTAGTGGGCGAGGAAATGGGATTTTGGCTCCTTTTGAATGGGAATTGAAATGATACTGAACTTGTTTAGCTGTATCACTAAGCTTGGATCAATTTTTATCCCTATTGGTGATGTGATAAATACTTCTACTTTTTTTCTGAGTGGTCAAATAAAAGGGTAGTTTGGGTGGCCAATAATGAATCCGAAGCCGAATTCTGCTGCTAGTATTGTTAACTTACTGGCTTATATGCTCAACACGGGACATTTATGAACCAATTGAATACTAGTATTTGAGATTCCACGAATTGCTTTAGTGATTTTATTAAGGACTTGATTGACAACTTTTGGCGAAAAGTTATAGAAGTTGTGCCCCTGTTTGTTCAAGTGGATTAGAGATTGTGTCAAATGTCTTATCCTAGTGATTAAGACTTATTTCGTGACTCTAGAGGTCATGGGTTCAACCACATCCGAGGTGGGTTGGGGATTTTCCTTTGTATTTAATAATATAAGCCATTTGCGCAATTTTTTTTATAAAAAAACTTCGAGGAAAATTCTTTTCAAAATGATACTGTTTGACATCTCAAATATTATGCCGGGTTAATAAAAAACAATCTCTCTACAATTATGGATGGTATTAGTTGGCTTTAGATTATAATGGACTAAAGCAAAATGATTCATTAAACTGTCTGAGCTTCTTTTATCGTGAAGTCACGGATAGCTGTTGCAACTCCACTTCAGAGTCAATTGGAAACAACCTCTCTGTAATTACAGAGGTAAGGTTGCGTACACCAGACCCCCCTTACCCGCTTGTGCCGGAGCCTTATTAGGCATTGGGGTAATGTTGTTGTATTAGTTGGGTTGAAATCTGCATCTTCTTGGTCACAGTTAACTGAATGTACATGATTTTTTATTTTCCGTTTTGGCATCTTTTTCCACCATTCAAAAAAACTAATTATTCTTTGATGGCAATCAGTTGACTAGGAAGCGCTGTTTGTGATAACGCACTGCAGCCTGCAGGAATCTATAGTGTAGTTTGTTTGTCATGCTGAATGTTGCTGCCAAACAGTACAGTAGCTATGAACTCCGCAATGGATGATATGAACTTGATTCAGCAAGCACAGAGGCATCATTTGATGGTCAGAGAACTCGGGGAGGAAATCGATCTAGAAATTGGCCATGGGGACGACGACACTTCATTTGCTAACACCCCTCTTATGGGTGGTCCACCAGGCGAACCCTCTGCTGAAGAGCACGATGAGGCCAAAACATTGGTATTGAGTTCTCAGACATCCAATGGAGATCAAGATATTTCAAAGTCTCAACCGGTAAAAAGGAAGAAGAAAGTGGTAAAACGGTGGAGAGAGGAATGGGCCGATACTTACAAGTGGGCATATGTCGATGTGAAGGATGGCACTGCGAGAATATTCTGTTCTGTTTGTAGAGAATATGGAAGGAAGCATAGAAGGAATCCATATGGCAACGAAGGCAGTAGGAATATGCAGATGAGTGCATTGGAAGAACATAACAATAGTTTGCTTCACAAAGAGGCTCTTCGTCTTCAGATAGCCTCCAAGGATAAGATTATTGTTGATAAACCCCTTTATGTTAAAGGTTTTAAGCTTGTTCTATAGTTTTTGATATTTTAAAATTAGGTCTAGTTTTGATAATTTGTTTTGCTGATTTTTCTCTTGATGGCTATGTTATATGCCTATGCCTTGAAATGAAGCTCTCATGTCAAAAACGGCGGGAACTATTGTCGAAGCTGCACTTAGAAGGGATCCACATGAGGTTGAGTTTATACAATCAGTGCAAGAAGTTGTTCATGCGTTGGAAAGAGTAATTGCAAAAAATACTCAGTGAGTTTACCATAGAATGAAATTTACTTTCGAATTTTTGTTGTGCCCCTCTCGTGGCTCGCTTTTTCGATTCTCATATTGATGAAGAGCCTTTGCTATTTTTAGTTATGTCAACATCATGGAGCGGTTGTTAGAACCTGAACGTATGCTTCTTTTCCGTGTACCTTGGGTGGATGACAGGGGTGAGACACATGTAAACCGAGGGTTTCGAGTACATTTTAACCAGTCATTGGGTCCATCTAGGGGTGGAATTCGTTTTCATCCTTCTATGAACTTGAGTATTGCTAAATTTCTCGCTTTTGAACAGGTAATACTTTTTGGCCCTTTTAATAGGGATAGTGTTACGGACTCTTTTATATTCAAATTCATGTTGAAGCTCAATCTACACTTGTCCCATTTCTTCCTTGAAGGATGCCTTTCTGAACTATGGATGCCTGTAAGGTTGATATGTAGTACAACTGAGCATTTTTCAAGAGTAATGTTAACATAATAGCATTAGGCCAAATTTTTGGTGATAAATATTCATAAAACTCAATTGGATCATGAAATGTGAAATTAGAAAATTTCAGATATGAGAGATGTTTAACTCTGAGATTGATATGCTATTTTGTGCTTTTTACTTATACAGACATTAAAGAATGCTTTATCTCCGTATAAGTTGGGAGGGGCTGCAGGTGGAAGCGATTTTGATCCAAAAGGAAAAAGTGATAATGAGGTTACTGCCATTTTCAATTATAAATTCATTTTTTCTTGTAAATTTTAGAACTTTATAGTTGTACTGATACTTGCATATGCAGGTGATGCGCTTTTGTCAAAGTTTTATGAATGAGATGTATAGATATTTGGGCCCCGACAAAGTAAGTTTAAGAAGATTTTGTTGCTCTGTCTATCTAATTCTGAGTGCTACCTTTTTTCCTACTGTTATTGTTTTAATTTATATGAATTTAGGACCTTCCTTCTGAGGAGATGGGTGTTGGCACTCGAGAAATGGGATATCTGTTTGGGCAGTATAGACGGCTTGCTGGTCACTTTCAGGTTTTTCTTCAAATCCTTACATAAACTTGAATTTTTATAATCTTGACTTCATTATGAATGAACATCATATGCTTTTTGCTCTTAAATACCTTTTGGGTCCTGTTTAATAACTCAAATGCCCTTTTGGTGTCTAACCTATTGAAATCGCCTATTTGATGCCCGACGTATTCAATTTTTGCCTATTTGGTACCTGTCATATTGAATTTTAGTACGAGAACTTAACGGAGTATTGAGGATCGACAATTCTATGCATGATCAACAAAATAAATCCAAGTTCCAAATGATGCTATAGGTATTTCACGTTTTTCGTGTTGTTGGATGGACGCTTGATGTACCAAAATTAAATAGGCCGGACACTAAATAGGCTAATGTTAATACGTCTAGCGCCAAATAGGCGAAAAGTGAATACATCAGGCACCTAATAGGCAATTTCAATAGGTCATACACAAAGAGGCCATTTGAAGTATAGAACAGGACCCAAAAAGGTATTTAAGTCGGTTTACTGAAGTATATCAGCTTCCAATTTGAATAGTTCGTCACTTTTCTAGAGTCTCTAATTATATGAATATTATGGTGTTTGCCTTTGGTTTCTGTTGCCGAAGTGGAAGCTGGGTTCTCATCTATTCTGACGCACAATTTTCATACTTACAAAATAAATTGCATTTGTTTTTTTTTGTTCTTAAGTATGTTTTCAAGTAATTGCATAAGTTTGAGAGAAATTAGAGCTAATTATCTATGTGCCTTCATATGTATCTCTTACTTATGCAGGGAAGTTTTACAGGGCCAAGGATATTTTGGTCTGGCTCTAGCCTTCGAACTGAAGCTACTGGCTATGGACTGGTAATGACCTTACCATTTTATTTGTGACTTGCAATATATTTGATTAAGTAGGGTATACAATTATCTCCCATACGCGTAATTTAAGTGACTGAAATTTTCTTGTGTTATTCAGGTTTTCTTCGCACAGCTTATGCTTGCAGATATGAACAAGGAGCTCAAAGGATTAAGGTTCTTCGCTTGACTCTGTATCCTGTTGTTTGTTGAAGAATGAGGATTTTATGAGCAAGTACTTGAAAATCAAAATATCTTTATTCAACATAGGATGCCTACTTGTTCTTATTGTCAGCCTGAAAATCTGATTCCTTCTTAGAGGGATTGAGACCTTTTTGCCTTTTTATACTTTGAATTCTTGCAAAATATGAATTTTGAGAAGTTATCTATTGTCTAAATTTTATTGCTTATTTATGTTCTTAAATTCCTCTGCAGATGTGTTGTAAGTGGTTCAGGAAAGATTGCTATGCATGTACTGGAAAAGCTTATTGCTTATGGTGCTCTTCCCATCACTGTGTCGGGTAATCTTTCGTTATTCGAAAATATCATATTTAACATAATTTCGCATTGTATGAAAGTCATTATTGTGATATAATTATGTATTGGTTTTGTTATGCTAGTCAAGCTTTCTTAGATTATTTGGCTATGATAGACATCCTCAATTTAAGGACTGGTGTGCTTGAAGCTAGTGTTTGCGACACTGTTTCATCTCTTATATGATGCTTAACTTGGATTCAACTAATTTGGACTAATTATTTGTTGCATTTATATAATTTGAGGCCGTCATCTTATTCTTCATTTTTTGTAAATTTTATTTCTGCAAGTAATTAAATAGAGAATCTAGGAAGAACTGAGTTTGATTTAACAAAAAAATTAGCTGCCAAGGAACACAATTTCCGAAACTGCTTAGCCATGACAGATAACAATTTTAGCAGTGGTAAGCTTCCAGGATTCATTTTATATTTTCAAGTTTTTAGGAATAAATACAACATGGCATGATATTCGATTTTAGTTGATATGGTTCTGAGAAAAGCCTATTTCTTTTTAGGATCTGTATTTATGATCCTTTAGTTTTCAGTAATTTTGAAACTTGGGTCAAATCATATTAATGTGGATGAGCTTTTAAGTGATGCCCTATTAATTTTGCAAGACTTGGAAATATTTTCCTTTACATGAAAATATTGCGCAGATTCTAAGGGATACTTAGTGGATGATGAGGGATTTGATTACATGAAAATATCTTTTCTTCGAGATATCAAAGCTCAGCAAAGAAGTTTGAGGTTTGTTTTCTACTCAGCATTCACGTTATATCTAGTAGTTCTAGGTTGCCATCCCCCTTACAGGTTACATATGCAGAGATTACTCAAAGACATATGCTCGGTCTAAGTACTATGATGAAGCAAAGCCTTGGAGCGAGAGGTGTGATGTTGCTTTCCCTTGTGCTTCCCACAATGAAATAGACCAATCAGATGCCATTAATTTGGTTAATTCGGGTTGCCGTATACTAGTAGAAGGTAAGAGTGGTTCCAAGCATTGTCCTTGGGCCTTTTTCGAGGGATCATTCTCCTTTGTTGTTTTCACCTCTTGGTCGGTGTTTGTGGTTTTTAGGTGCAAACATGCCGTGCACGCCTGAAGCTGTCGAATTATTGAAAAAGGCGAATGTTCTTATCGCTCCTGCTATGGCTGCTGGTGCTGGAGGGGTATGATATTTAATACTTTGACCTGTCTATAATACGGTTTTTTTTGTGGAGTCCAACGAGTGTAACAGTTTACTTTAAATTACTTCTCCTCTACACTAATGGTTGTTAAAATCGTTGCCTTTTGTCAATGTGAATGAATATGGACGTGTTTTTTGTTAATACCTGTTTTCTTTTTCATGATTTTTGTAATTAAGATAAATTGACATGTAAGAACTAGAACATCTAAAAGACCCATAATTTTTCTACTACAAACAAATTCATCCTTTCGGACACAATTTTCACTCAGCATGAAGTACCAATGGCTGTGCTAAATTTGGGGAAACTGCTGTTTGGAAGCTGATTTTACAAACTTGGTTGATAAAACACGAAAAATTAGGGTTTTTTTTTATTTTAGTTTGAATTAAAATTTTGAAATATAGGTTCCGTGCCAGTATTGACTGTGCATAGTGGCTTGAGCTTTGATTTGTTTACTGACAGTTGGGTATTTTGTTAGCTCTGTGATATAAAATGGTTGTGATGTTTGGTGTTCATTTGGTCTAATAGTTTATTTTATGTTACAACTGTAAATACTTGAACTTCTAGATCCTCTTATGAAGATATACCTGAGGGATTTGTACTTTTGGACTCTTTGAAATGTACTTTTGAAGTGTTCTTTTTTTATTCTTATTTCCTGTAGGGCATCCAATCAATGACTTTGCTTTAATATAGTTTCCATAAATGATTATAGGCAAAAAAATTTTGGTAATTATCCGTGAAAGTTAAACTGAAAAAAGGAATCAATGAATCATTCCTCAAAATTCTTTTGCCAGCAAACGATGGCGGCTTAAAGGACATTCACTGAAAACATCTTCCATTATTTGAAACAATCTAAAAGAGGAATTCTGGTTTAGCAGAGTATAATAACCACGCGAACTGGCTCTGTTGAGTTATAACCTTTGACACGTTTATCAAGAAAGCATACTTGTTTCATGCTGAATATCGGTCATTTATGTTGTTAATTTTGAATTTTCTTGTTGCAGGTTGTTGCAGGGGAGCTTGAATTAAACCATGAATGCAATTTGATGCACTGGTCACCTGAGGACTTTGAATCTAAGTTGCAGGCATGGCTATGTTAGCTTTTTATATATAATACTTGAAATGAGATTCTAAATCTCAATAGCATAATACCCTTGGTTTGGAAATATTCTTTTCCAAGGAATTCAATTCGTTTGAAATCATTTTACATACAAGATTCAAAAGCTTAATACATAAAATGATTTGAAATGAATTGAATTCCTTGAAAATGAATGTTTCCAAACACATTCATAACCTGTTGGCCTAAATTGATGAGCATGAGTTAGCTTGAATCACATGTGCATAATTTGTGCTCTGAAAATGACCGATATGAATCAATATTTTGTTGTTGAACGTGCCTTTTTATGTCATTTGTCCAAATAATCTGATTTAAGGGGATCTTTTACCTGAATTTACTGTATCATGTGGCATAGATTTGGAGAGACCGATTTTAAATTAAGCGTGTCACTGTCATCTTGCTGTTATCTATTCTATTATGATTCGCTCAAAATCGTACTTTTTAACTGGCAGGAAGCGATGAAACAGACATACCAAAGAGCCCTCAAGGCAGCAAGTGATTTTGGTTACCAAAAAGAGAGTCCCGAGTATGTACCTTTTCTTTAGTTTGACTTTCATCTCAAGGACTGGCAGGACAATTTAACAATCTAATTAAGCTTGCAATAGTGCAATGTAGTGAATTTGAATCTATATTGATAATAGGAATAGTATATGTTTACCCCCTCCAACTTGGCAAGTTTTGCCAAAATGCGGCCCTCAACTCACACAAGTCCCTACTAACCCCCTCAACTTGGCAAAACTGCACTGCTACTTGTCAGCTTCTGGTTGGTTTGACTTTTCAAAGATGTCATTTTTCCTGATTTCTCTGTCCAACCAGTAGCTAACACATAAATCCAGGGGCTCGCGAGTGCAATTTTTCCAAGTTGAGGGGGCAATTAGGAACAAGTGTAAGTTCGAGCGGCAATTGGTGATAATCTGGTCGGGGGGCAAAAGTCGTCAAGTTCAGGGGGCTTAACATTTATTATGCCTTGATGATAATCTGGTCATGTATCCAACAGATTTGACTTTTCTAATTCGTTTTCCTTGGTTGACAGAGCCTTGTTACATGGAGCTGCCATATCTGCATTTCTGACTATTGCTCAAGCAATGGCTGATCAAGGCTGTGTATAGAAGTAACAAAGGACCGTAATATACTTTCGTTTTTCTGCTCTGACTGGTCGGTCGGTAATGATCTAAAATTACAGTTCTCGACAGCATAATGAGATGATTGCTGGCAACATATCATCTTCTATGGTTCGGCTGATAAAAGAAATCGTCGAGGACTCCACAGACGTGTAACATATATGTAGTATTCAACCTAGAGGACCAAAATTGGTTATTGGCGTCAAATTCGAACTTATTGGAGAATTGGTTAGTTTGTAGTGTTAGAACTAGGGACAGCCTCCAGAAGGGAGTTGCTTATTGATGCTTCATGTTAAATATTGTGGGTGGAATATTGAGAAATTACACTATAAAATAAAATGTGATTACTTTTTATTTGGATGGATGGCATTTTCACATGGATAATGCAGTTTATTACCGTGCATAATGCAGATTTCAAAGTAGTCACAAAGTGGGGAAAAAGTCAGGATCTTAGTTGTTTAAAAATTAAATATTTCTACTTTAAAAAAAAGAATTATATAATATGGAATAATTTTAGCAATCTGAGTTGTTTTATTTCCTAATTAGGACCCCTTTAAACTTGACCTAAATGCATGAACTCTCAAAAGTTCCAATTAACCCTCAAACTTGGAAAAAATGCACTAATTTATCCCATAAATGCCACATGTCAGCTTCTGATTTATTTGACATTTCAAACATACAATTCCTGACTTGTTTGACATTTCAAACATACAATGTTCCTGGCTTGTTTGACATTTCAAACAAAGTTCCTGATCTTCTTTCTCATACCTCAAGGTGCTAAAAGGTGCACACGCTCAGACTTCTTTTCCAATTGTTTTTTCTTTTCTCAGGAATAGCTACTAAATTTTCAGATACACTGTTATAATCATTGATGCCATAATATCACTAATCTACATAAACAGACGATACATTCGGTAGATTAAGTATCTCGCCGAAAAATTTTCGTCAAGTTCACTCTATGAATCAGATTTCTCAGCAAGATAATGCTCAAGCATATCCTCTTCATCATCTGTCATGATAACAAAGAGAAGATCATTGTTTTTTCAGATATGTGGATCATACATAAATGGAAGTTCATGTCTGAACAATCAAGAAGAAAAGGCTTGGAAGCATTAGAAATTACCTTCAAAATCATCGTCATCAAAATCGATTTCCTCTTCATCTTCCTCATCAGATTCTTCATTAATTGCAGCCACACCTTTCTGCGCAAGAGATGCATCCATATGCAATTATTCACAACTCGTGGAAACTAAGATTGGCATATGCAGACAAAGAACATGTGGAAAATTTATAATAGCCAGATTCTTGACATCCTATGTACACAGGACTTTCCGTCTACTTTTCAAAATATTTATAATCCAATTGCTGAATCAGCTGTACTCATTATTTGTTACTGGATTATTCAAGTCGTAAATTTAGTATTAACAAAGTGATTTGATCTTATGGATTAGATCCATATAAGCCACGGGAACAGCCAAGGAGTTGGTAGATAAATGTCTAAGAAAATTAATTTCTCATGCTTGATCTCTTAATTACCCGAGAACCTCGTTCTCTAAATTTTGGTATATATATAGTATACTCCTAAGTGCAGAAAATAGATCTGATCCATCTACTCTTTAGCAAAAAAAGATAGGAGGAAGGAAAGACATACCGCTCTTCCACTTTCAAACCACTGTCTACCCGTTAGCTTCTTTTCCTTGGAGACAGTAAGTGCAGATTCAGGCATCAGCCTGAAATAAAGCATTAGTCATTTATCATAAAGTATTTGATTGTGTCAAATAGATATCAGTATTCATTAGTTTATCAACGTGGCATAAGAGAAATAACCTATCTGAAAAAATTGCATGTTTCAAATACCATGACAGCCTTGAAACGTTACATAAAGAACTCACATTCGGCCGATTAAGTCATGATGCTTACTAAATTAATTTTCAATTTACAAGCACTCTTTTTCCTTCTTTGGCTCTTTTGAGTGTCACATTCAGGGATCCTTTCAGGTGCAATCTCATGCAACTAATACCACACCACCTTTTGAAATAAATTGTCTTGAGAGTCTCAACTCCTAGAAGACTAAGAAGCAATCAAATGTATTGGCCTCGCAACTGGATGGTTTACATGAATTTTTTAATTAACAATGTACGTAGTAATCTGCTATACAAATCTATCAGGCTTCGACATCATTCAGTTATTACCGGTTCATAATGTCAAATTAGAGACTTAACTTTCCTAACTTCTACCAAGCAAGTGCAAAATGCTTTGCACAATCATGACTCTATATGTAGAAGAAACACTGTCTGATGGCTTCACAATGTTCACATTGTGCAAGGATCAAGATCTAGACAGCAGTAAAAGAAAATATTTCCCTAACCCAGCTAAAGAACCATGACATATAAATAACAGTTGCACAACAGAGTCATGTAAACTGGTGATGCTAATACTGACTCAGGGTCTGTTTGGGATTGCTGTGAGAGCTGCTGTCACGAAAAGCTACACTTAAAAAACTTTTGATAGTTATAAACTATTGATAGAACAACATATTTTGACATTGGACAAAAGATTTTGACTCCTAATATTAATTAATTAAGAACTGTTTGCTATTAATTTTCATAACTTTTCGGGGACAACTTATAAAAGCTTGAAAATGGAGCTTTTCGGGAAAGTAGGCTGGGAAAGCAATCCCAAACTGGCCCTCAATTTGGTTAACTACCACAAGTTTTTGATTTCCTACATTCCCTGCATTATTAACAGAACTTTGCATTTCATTCTGATTATTTAAGTATTTTCCAGCGCACATTCAATTATACAAGGGCCCAAATAATTTCACAAAATAATCCATCAGTATCAATTTCAGATTTGTTAGATTCTGAAGATAGAGAAACAAAAACTTGGCACTAAAATAAATGACTGTACTAATTAAACTTACTTGGCTCGCTCAAGGGCCAATTCTGCTTCAAATCTTTCCCTCCAAGCAAGAAAAGTATCAACAGTAACAGGCTCTCCATGTGGTATAATTACCTGTGAAAGAAAAAGTAAAGAGGCTTAAGGAACATGTGAAACACAGAGGACATTTCACCTAGCATACAGCCTACAAGATAAGTATAAAACAAAACTCAAAGAAACATCCATACTTCATCTTTTACTGCCTGTTCATCTACAAATTCGTCGTTTTCGGCATCTTGACCATACTTTTCAGATAGCCAGTCTTTAGCTGATGAAACCAATGTGTATATCATAGCCATTCCCAGATTTTCAGATGCCTGTCAAACATTATTGTTTAATTAATCAATCTGAGCATGATGGCGGACAAATATTCACTGTTCCTGATATGTATATCCACTTTTAGCGCTATCAAAATCTTACCAACTACAATAAACAAAAAACTGCAAAAAAATTCAGTATCTGATAATTAACGTTTCAGGATGCAAAAGGATGTTTAATTTACTAACAGAAGAATACCTGCTTAGAGATACAGAAATAACTTGCCAAAATCGCAACATCAATGTGCACAGTAAATTACGATAATTAATAATGTTTAGAACGTGTGTGTGTGGGAGAGATGCTCTTTTAGGGATTCCACGGGACATTATTTATACATCAAGGATTGTATAAAACAAATAATGAACTTCCCTGAGCATTTCGAATTACAGTAATCATCTAGAATATACATTGTAATTTGCAAGTGTAAAGCTATGGACATTTTAAAAAAGAAAATGCAATGAATGTAAAAGTGAAATGAGTTACCTCCTGCTCAAGCTTTTCTTTCAGAATTCTTAGATCAGATACCTGTATGCCTCGTATGCTGCAAAGATGAAGAAGACAACGCCAAAATAATGGTTCAAGTTCAACAGTAAGTTTTTGAACAATAGCTGAACTGAAGTTGGCTGAACTGAACTGAACTTATTTTAGGGTAAATCCATAGCTACGCATAGCTGAACTGAACTGAACTGTATTGGACTGAACTGAACTGAACTGAACTGAACTAAACTGAAGTGGTATGAACTGAACTGAACTGAATTGATTTGTAGTCCAATAGAACAGGGCCTAAATAATGCACAACATTGTACATGACCAACTGAACAGATTACACAGAATTAAATAATCCTCAATCCTATTTATCTACAATGGAAAAATCTCCATATAGACTATAGAGCTAATCCCATGCAGATTACATGAATAACGTTGTAGATAATAGCTCAACATAAATCCAAACAGAATTTGAATAATAATTTCCTATGAAGAAAATATTAAAGCATGAAAACTTTCATAAAGCACAATCAGATATCGACCAACTTCCTGAGAACTCATGCCTTTCAGATACCTATATTAAACAATCTCACCGCTAAAATTTATACCAGAGAAAAATGAAATGAAACAATAAGAAATGAAATTAAAAAAAATGTTCTATCCTATAGCTACGGGCATTGCAGTTCCATAAAGAAAACTAATATTCAAAATTAAGCAAGAGTTCTACCAGTTTGGTTTATGCCATCCACTTAAGAATAACATGCAGAGATAAAGTGGAAATAATATAAGTAAGATTTATTGATTGTATGTTATCTGGTCATATCATCCATTATTCCAATGGGGCCAAAGATTCACCATTCTTTGGCTTTAGATTATAATGGGCTAAAGAAAAACGACTCATTAAACTCTCTGAGCATCTTTTATTGTGAAGTCACAGATAGCTGTTGCAACTCCACTTCAGGGTCAATTGGAAACAACCTCTCTGTAATTATAGGGGTGAGGCTGCGTACACCCGACCCCCCCTACCCCGCTTGTGCGGGAGCCTTGTTAGGCATTGGGGTAATGTTGTTGTTGTTGTCGTATGTTATCTGGTCAAATAGACTATAGAGCACTATGAAAAAAGAGATGCTTAAATTTGTGATTACACACGGAACATATTAAAAGGATTGTCAATGAACTGTCAAGAATGGGAGAAAATTGAACACTGAATCTCAAAGTTGATGCAACCACATAAAGGGTATTCATGGCAATGTTCAAAACCTTCTGGGTTATTGATGTCCAGATATAGTACTGACCTTTTCACATTTAGTAGTGGGGGTTCATCAGGATATTTCTCTGTGTGCGCAAAGATGAGAGCAAGCTGAACTGCAATAAAGAAATTTAAACAAAATCTGAGAAGAATGCTGGTAAAAAAACTGTAGCTCATGAACTGCTTGAGAAGGAAACCATATAGCTAGTATTTTGTGAACTGAA
Source organism: Euphorbia pulcherrima (assembly GCA_947683365.1). Classification (NCBI taxonomy): domain Eukaryota; kingdom Viridiplantae; phylum Streptophyta; class Magnoliopsida; order Malpighiales; family Euphorbiaceae; genus Euphorbia; species Euphorbia pulcherrima. The sequence continues at coordinate 20,823,379 of CANTUS010000016.1, read as the reverse complement.
AAGAGGAACGAAAAATAACGAGATGTTATTCATGGAGAAAAATAACTAAAATTATGGAATAATAGAAAGATACCAACCTGGAATATCAGTTGACTCATCTGCATCATCATCCTGATAAAAATAAGTCGAAAGAGAGCAAGGTGAACGCAAGGAAAAAGACTTTGTTTGCATTCTTATTGATGAAACTAGGTTGATTATATGTATATGTTGAAGAAATTCTAGTATCTCTTTTTGTCAACAATAAAAAGTAAATACAGAAAACCAAGAAGAAAGCAACAACATTAGTTCAACCCCCATTTCCGCCTTGGCAAAATGCAAAACCAAAACATATTCATTTCAGAATAAAAAAAATCCTTCAAGAATTATACAGTAAAATGCATTCATATGCAAGAACAAAAGAATAGACACAGCAGGTTGCAGTCACAGCAATTAATATCACAAACAGAAAAGCATTGATGGTCAACACAACAGATAAGAAAATAAAAATAGAACAAATAAGGCATACTTGAGGAATTATTGTAATTTGGAAGCACCGATTTGAAGTATTTAGCCCACTCTCACTCGAATGAATTTCTGCAGCACAAGAACCATAAGATCTCCCTAGCATTAAAAGAAGCATAAAAACAGAAACAATTATTCAGCAACAAAATTGGGCTATACCTTTGAACTCATCCATGAGTATAGCTTCCAATGCTTCAATTTCCATCTCCTGCTCCTGGCCATAGTCTGTCCCCATAGTTTCAACACAAAGAAAAACAAGTGACACCGTAAATCAATACACCCAATTCAAAGAATTTAATAAAAGCTTCATAAAACTTTCCAATTCAAATTAACCCAGCTCAGTTCACACTGAAATTAAGTCCCTATTAGTTCCAATTTATCATCAAATAAGAGAAATCCAATTACATTTGTTCAAACGAAAATCCATTTGCAGATTCCGGGGAAATAGGAAAGCCTGAAACCATGAAAACAAAATAGTAAAGAAGAAGAAGATTACCTGTCATGGTTGTGGTTGATCAGACTCTTCCGTTTGGTTTGGGTCCGAAACAACTGCCACGGCAAGCTCAACAAAACCTAGTCTTTCTTTAAAACGATCCGTTTCTACCTCCTCCTTTTTCCTTTTCAAGTGTTAGCATGAATTACTAAAGTCGGATCTTACCGAATTTTTAAAAGTTATAACTAATTTTTTTAATTTAGTAAAATTGTACTAATTTACCCCTTATAATATTGTGTCCTAAATTTTAATAGGTTTGACTTGTTGAAGATGTTAATTTTTTTATATTTTTTTTCTTCAATTAAAAGTTACATGTTATAATGCATACATAAAATTGTACACTTTTATCAAGTTTAAAGGGTTTAAACTTTTAAAAATTTTATGTCGGAATTGAGGGGCAAATGATGTATTTTGTCCAAAATTTATTAAAATATTTAGCAGTCTATTTATTTTTGTCATCTATTTTTTCAATTTATGCCAAAATAGTTCATTTTCATCCATCAAATACTTACCTCATAAGCCAAAAAATTAATGGAGGTAGAAGTATTTTACCCTAATTTGGTTTGAGGTAGGGTAAGAAACTTCTACTGTGCTGCTTTTTCCCTCTATTCTCTCTCCCAACCGGTAACCACCCTCTTCCTCTCTCACCCAAAATAGGAAAAAAACCCAAAGCTATGCTTTTTGACCCAAACATTACAATCAGAGCAATTCTCAGGAGCTACTTACTCACAAATTCATGTTTACTATTGCAACACTCACTACAAAGAGACAAATAACTGTTAAAGTAAACACCTTGCTCAAAAATGGATTTTAGAAAAAAGAAAGTATTTTGGGTCTCTGTGTTCCAGATCTTTCCATGTTCATAGTATCCTTCTATAAAGGTCCTTTTTTTCCCTTTTTCTTCTGCTATTTGAGGTCCTTGTGCTACATGTGGTTGTGGGTTTTCTTTTTTTATCAGTGAAAGTGGGGTTTGCAGTGATTTTAGCAATTGGGGTTCGAAATTAAGTATCATTGAGTTGAAAGATTCTTTCTTTTTGTGTTGAAATGTCAATTTTTTGTTAGAAAATTAGTTGGGTTTTTGAGATGGGGAGCTCTGATGAACCCGGCAGCAACGCTAGAGAAATTGATGGGTCAGTAGGTGGATTAGTTTGGGTACGGCGTCGTAATGGATCCTGGTGGCCGGGTCGGATTTTGGGGCTGGACGAGATTACTGAGGGCAGCTTGGTGTCGCCAAGATTAGGCACTCCGGTCAAACTCCTTGGCCGGGAGGATGCCAGTGTGTAAGTTTGCTTTATTTCTTGAGTCTATACTTTTGTAAAGTTCCCATATTATCTTTAATTAGTTTGTAGCTTGTGTTTTTTGGGGTTAAATCTTATTCATTTTTTGGTTAATTGGTGTTCTTTTGACCTTGTATTAAAGTTGACAATTGTATAATGTTTATGCTTGAGTAGATAATTATTGAGTGTTCAGCCTTTGCTCCCAGCTGTTGAATTGAAAACCATTAACTAGCTGCTGCTGCTGCTTCTCATACTGGTTTTTGTTGTCCTGGTTATTATCATTGTTCATTTTACTCCTTGTCAGCTCACTAAAAAGCTATTTTAGTGATGTTATAATTTGGAACTGAGGTGGAAATGGTATTTTTATTGTGGGTCAATTTCTGTAATGACTTGTAAAACTTCTTCTGTGTATTTTATTGATGTTCGTGTTCGTATTTATTTCAAAGAAAGTTTTTTTATGAACATTGGAATGTTTTGAGATGAGCAGCTAGCTTTTATTGTGTAGATTGTTATTTGTGGAGCTATTCGGCTATTATTCCTTTTCCTTTCTATCCTTCTTTTAGTGGGAATTCGAAATGTCTGTCAGTGGCAAACTTCAGTCAGTGTCCATCGAAATGGCTATATGTTTGCCTGGCATAGGTTGGTGAAGCATACTGTAATGCCAGGAAATGATAGCCTGTATAACTGTTCATAAGAGCTTTTTTTTATTACTGTTATATTCAGCTATTAGCCTATAGTATTAGGTAATGTTGTTTCATATCCTCTTACATAAAAACGATAATTCTCTTGTTTCCACACATTTTTTTTAACCTAAGATGGTTCTTGGATGTTTTTTACATATTCGAGTTTTGATTCCCATCTTTTTGTTGAATCGCTTTTTGGATTTGGTTGCTAATCACTTGCTATACTATACCCTATCCTGCTTATACTATCTGTTTTGTGACAAATTGCATACCTGATTATTAATCATGTCTATAGTTATGCTGTGACATTTCACAAAACAATTCTTTAAAGCTATAAATTGTAGGTTTACATGTTTTTAGAGTTTTGTGGTGCCTTATGTTGTTTTTATGTTGGGGCCCTTTGGTTAGTCTAATTGGTTAAATCCTTTATTCTTTGTTCTTTGTCCAGTGAATTGTTGCACAATATATTTTCTTTATGTGCATATTTTATATCATTTGAGAAAAACTGTACTCTTTTGCTTCAGGGACTGGTATAATCTCGAGAAATCTAAGAGGGTGAAAGCATTTCGCTGTGGGGAATACGATGATTGTATTGAGAAGGCAAGAGCTAACGCAGCAACTGGTAATAAGAAAGCCGTTAAATATGCTCGTAGAGAAGATGCAATTCTCCATGCCCTTGAAATCGAGAATGATCGGTTAGGGAAAGATCACATAGACATCTCATTAAGCAATAATTCGGGGGGTGATCTCGGTAGTCCAGTTAAAGAATCGCCTAGCTTGTCCGATTCTAGAAAAGAAGCGAACAATCCTAATGATTTAAAAGAGGCCTCTGATTCAGATTCAGATTCTGTGCCAGAATTATCGCAATCTGGTTTATCTTTCGAAGAGCCAGCTCATGCCAGTGGTTCTAAGGCTCAATACGTACAGGGAAAGAGAAGGAGAACTCCAAATGATTCAGAGGATGATGGAACCGAAAAAATTAAGCGAATGAGAGGGCTCGTGGACCTAGGAATGGCTGTAGGAGATTCGAATTGTTTGTCAAATGGAAGTCAAAGTAATGGAGTCAAAAGAAAGAGAAGTCAAGTAGTAGCAAATTTTCAGGAGTTCCTAAAAAGAAAAGATCGCCGTAGACCATTGACCAAAGTACTGGAGAGTACAGCTGTCATACCAATCCCAGTTATTTGTGACCAAGTTACTAATTCAAATGGGTTATCCGGGATAGAATCTAACGAGTCTAGGAAAAGTGTATCGGTTGTAGCTAACAATAACTCGGATAGTATGGGAGTTTCGGGTGAGATTTGTGTGTCTTTGTATGATTGCAAGATAGAAAAAGAGAATGATGTGGCTGGTGTATTGGAGTATGCTGAAAACGAGGCTTCAGACAAGTTATTTAATGTACCTTTTGTTGGAGACGAAAAAATCTCTGCAGGTATGCCTGATTACTATTATTTTTAAACAAGTCTGTCTTTGTATATTCTTGTACCCTGTATGTACAATTGTGTATATTCTCTCAGTTCATACACTTCAATAGCTTTGTAAGCTCAACTAAGACTATATCTCTTATGTTATGCATTAGATGTTATTTTTATGGTCATAGAAAATACTCTGACTTAATCCATTTGTATAAAAACAAGTCAAAACAACATTTTTTACACTTTATGGATAGGCAAAAAGGCCTTTTTGGTCCTTGTGGTATAACTCATTTGTCCATTTGATCCCTTTGGTATTCATGTTACCCATTTGGTCCCATTGCTATGCAATTTGTTACCTTTTTGAACTTTGTGCTATGCCTATTCAACTATTACTCATTAAGTTCTTATGTTATGCAATTTATTACCTTTTTGGGCTCTGCATTGTAGAATCCCTATTGATGTAACTATGCATAAGATGCCCTAAAGGGACCAAAATAGTAATGGGATGTACAGAACAAGGACCAAATAGGTAATCTGTATACCATAGGGACCAAATGGGTAAATGGATTATACCATAGGGCTCAAAATGGTGGTTCTGCCTTAATGGATATGGCTCATATGAGTGAACTACATTAATTATTGACTTTTCTAGTTCTGGATATAACGATGCTTCCGGTAGTATAATAACCATTAATATAAGCTGAACTCAACAGTATATCTCGGATGAACTGAAGTGATTATATGTTTTGGGGCCTTTGTTTAAATGACCATAGTGCATACACCAAGCTAGTTATTTTTCTTACAGGACACAGTATTTACTTTTAGAAACTTAGACTGGTATTTCCTTGTATCGGTTCTTATTTGCATGGAGAAATCAGTCTATCAGCGGTGCACCATCCTAGCTTTTTTACTTATATGGTGGTTATGTTAAGTTCATCTGTAGTTTTCGTTTCGATCAATGGGTATCCTAAACCATTTGATGGTTTTCAAGGGTTTAGGACTCTTGTGTTCATTTGCTTTCATGTTTTGTACCTTATATGCTATCATTTCGTAGTTTTTTAAGTTCTGTTTATGTTGACTAGTCTTGGCTTTTTAGTCATAGGTTTGTGCTGTATTACGTGAATTTACTTCGCCTTCAGTTTTAATATCTATAAAACGTAAACTTTCGATCTTTGAGTTGCAATATGTTATTTGATTAGCTGATTAAACTTTTCCAGGTTTTTCTCCTGTTATTGCCTCTTCCTTTACGAGGCACGAGGCTTGGGAATCGGGAGGGCAGTATAGTCAAAGCAATCAGACAGAAAACGATTCTCTGAGAAACGATCTTCATAACGAATGTGGGTCTACAAGTATAGTAACAACTCATACTAACAACATCAACCCGAGAATGGAGAAAAGCACTTCAAAGTGGCAGTCAAAAGGAAAGCGAAATTCAAGACATACAGGCAACAACAGAAAACAAGAGAAGAGAAAACACATAGACGATTATCCCAACGCTAATAGACTCCTCACGTCATTCAATTACAACTTCTCAGCAAAATCCGAACATTTAGGCGTTTCTTTGCCCTCTCAGAGGCCACTTCCCTTGCGTCAATCTCGATTTACCGTAAATTCTAGGTATCAGGCATCCGATTTTCCTGGAAGAACGATAACCGAGTCTAATCTTTACGATATCAAGCTCGAAGTCGAAGCAAATTACCAGCCACAGAATGTTCCGCTCGTCTCTCTCATGAGTAAACTCAACGGTAAAGCCATTGTCGGCCGTCCTCTACCAGTCGAGCTTCTAGATGATGGGCATTATGATCTAATTCTTAGCAACGAATGCAATCCATATCTACCTATAAGGATATCTACCAAGGTCCCAAGGCTTAAACGGCGGTTTTCACAGGGTAAATCGAAAAGAAGGAGAAGCGGGATTTTGTCTAAGAAGATTCGTAAACTTTCTTCTTTAACGAGTAACAAGGAAGAAGGCGAGGGGCCAGTGGCGGAGAAAGCGAAGGGTGCTGTTATAGAGTGTGTTCCTGTTAAAGTAGTTTTCAGTAGGATAAGCGAGGCACTGAATGGTTCAGCGCGGCAAATGAAGTGTGCATTGACATCGAACGGGTCATGAGAATGTGGAAATCTACGGAGTTTTGGGGAGCTCGGTTTGTGTGGATGGAGGGGTGGTTTTTGGGGATGTAAATATGTAACATTAGTTAAGGTTTAAAGGTGGTGAATGGGTACACTTTTGTGTCTAATTTATTATTGCGTTGGTTTAGGGGGATGATAACTTGATTTTGGTTTGGAAAGTGATTATTTTTTTTTATTCCAAGCCATTCATTTTTTAACTTATAAGTAGCTTATATTTATAAGTAATCTGGTTTTTTTTTAAATTTATTTTTGAACAACTTATTATCGGTTAGTGTTGACCAAATAAAAATATATATACCCCCATGTACGCTGATAGTTATTTCATAGTTTTCATAACTTACAAGCTACTTATAAGCTGTTTTACCGAACACTTCTAGTTTCAGAAAATTATTTTCATTTTCACTTTCCAGTTTTTTTTTCTTTTTTCAAATTTTTTAACTTTCAGTTTTCTAAATAGATTACTAGAAAATAGAAAATATGTTTAGTTGTACTTAATTTATTTTCCATTTTTCTACATTCCTGTGCAATTTTTTTTAAAAAATAACAATTATTACAAACTAAATTGTAAATAACAACTTAAATAAATATTCTACATAATTCAAAGGTTAAAAAAATTATTGAGAAAATCATATACATTTAATATATAACTCCAAATTTTTATCTATATACATGTGTGAAAGTAAGTGTAGGTGATCAGGAAAACTCCTAAAGTTGTAATATAAAGTATAAACTTTTAAATATTATTTATCTTGAATTTTATAAACACATTGTAATACAAATTTATTGTCCATTATTTTGATGGGGCCAAAGAGTCACCATTCTTTGGCTTTAGATTATAATGGACTAAAGTAAAATGGTTCATTAAACTGTCTGAGCTTCTTAATTGTGAAGTCACGGATAGCCGTCACAACTCCACTTTAGGGTCAATTGGAAACAACCTCTCTGTAATTACAGAGGTAAGGTTGCGTACACCCGACCCCCCTTACCCCACTTGTGTGGGAGCCCTGTTAGGCATTGGGGTAATGTTGTTGTTTTGTTTGTTATTGTAATACAAATTTAGAAGAAATTTATCAAAGTGAATATAAAATTATATATAATTTAAAGTTAGTTTAGAATATTTTAAATGTAATTATTTGTTTTTTAAATTTTCTATTTTTATATATTAAATACATTTAATTTTTACCATAATAAAATAATATGAATAATATTATAGAAAATATTAATTATAATAATAAGATAACATAAAGTTAATTAATCAAAATTATTATACACATTTAACTTTTATATTATTAAAATCATAATAATGTAAATAATATAATAAAAAATATTAATTGACAATAACAAAACAGTAAAAAGCTAAAACTGTAAATGCTACGTTGACTTTGTTTTCGCAAAGTAAAGTTACATTACCCTTCATCACTAAAAATTATCTTGAATCCAATGGTGATAAGATAAAGCAAGTAAAAAATAAAGTCACTAAAAAAATGTTCAAAACTATAACTTACATTATTATTAAAAAAAATTTAGATCAAAATTATTATATATTAACATACATACATGAAATAAAAGGAAGAAAGTGGGTGGAAGCGGTCAGGTGATATGAGCGTCTAACGGTTAATAATTGATTGATGTTATCAAGCGTTAATATTAAAAGGTTGTTTTCCACGGTTAATATAAATTTTGAAAAAATGAAACACCCATTTCTATATTTCCATTATGAAAAACTTTACAACCTAACAATAAACTCTATCTTTTTATTTTCTTGGAAAATTTTGTTAGAAAAGAGCCTCTATTTTCTTAAACTAAACCGCTTCTTAACTTTGTATTTTTAAAGTTACAAGTGCTTATTGGCAATAAGCTAAGAAGCAAACTCAATCAATGAATTATGGGCTAATTGTGTAGAGGTTAACTAGCCCACCCAAAAAGAGGTCCGACCTAGAAGAATAACCGGATCAGAATCCGACCCCACAACGCTTTGGGGGCGTTTTGGTCATATAACATCAACAGACTCAGAATTAGGGTTCTACTATAAATCTTGGCAAAACTCACCCTTCCATTGTGGCTACCCAGTACTAACTCGACCTTCCCAGCAAAAACCCTAATTAGCAGGTGATATACTCTTCCCTCATTTTCAGATCATTAATTTTCAGATCCAGTATTTGTAATACATCTAATTTGCTCTGATTGCAGAGAAGGATTTACATCAATGGCGACAGTTCCAGGGCAGTTGATATGGGAGATGGTGAAGAAGAACAACTGCTTTTTGGTCAAGCAGTTCGGTAGAGGATCTGCTAGCCTTCAGTTCAGTAAAGAGCCTAATAATCTCTACAATCTCAACTCCTTCAAACACTCTGGTATTCTTTTAACGATCTATGTTCGTTTAATGCCTTTGCGGATGTATGTGATTGATCTTTGATTTTGTGTTTGATGGTGATGTGTGTTGACTAGGTTTGGCTAACAAGAAGACTGTAACGATTCAGCCTGGAAAAGATCAGTCTGTGGTTCTTGCTACTACTAAGACTAAGAAGCAGAACATGCCTGCTTCTTTGCTTCACAAGTCTGTCATGAAGAAGGAATTCCGTAGGATGGCTAAGGCTGTGGCCAATCAGGTAATTGCTGTTTATTTCATTTTTTGTTTTCTCATTTGTCTTATGTTCATGCATTGTATTCAGTTTTATAGTTGAAATTGCTATTTTTTATGTGCTTTTTTGGGCTGCGAGTTTTTTTCGTTGAAAATAAGCTTTACTGCATTGTACTATACCCTCAAATCATAAATACTGTTTCCAATTGCTCTAAATCCATTTTTGTCTGCAGTGATGAGCTGTTAACATGTAAGAAGAAACCCTATGAAATTTGCTTGTTACGCTTGGCTTCCGAGCTTTGTTAATGTTTAACTGTTTTTGAAATTTTGTTTTCCGTCGTAAATGCCGCCTGGATGTCTGTTTGCTACTTGGTGTTCTAAAAAAAGAAATTCATTGTCAACGTGGATAAATATGATCAAGTTGATCTGCAGTGATGAGCTGTTAGCATGTAAGAAGAACTCTGATATTGAGTTTCCTCTGTGAAATATTCTTGTTACGCTTGGCTTCTGAGCTCTGTCATTTATCCATTGTTTTATTAAAAGAAAATTGTGCAGAAAACTTGAAGAAAAACAAACTTCTATTGGTATTGATAAGATACATAAGCTACTGACTGCAGTGATGAGCTGCTAACATGTAAGAAGAACTCCAACATTGGGTTTCTTCCATGAAATTTTCTTGTTACGCTTGGCTTCTGAGCTCTGTTAGTGATCCATGGTTTTTATATTCTTTCCCTGCTGAAATGTTCGTCAGATTCACTGTGTCTGAAACAAAATATTTCTTTTGTCGACTGCATGAACAATATAATTTTAGATATTTTCTGCAATGATGAGCTGCTAACATGTAAGAAGAACTCCATGATCAGGATTCTTCTATGAAATTTTCTTGTTACGCTTGGCTTCTGAGCTTTAAAAATGATGGATTGTTCAAAAAAATCCCTCTCAAGCCATGAACTTTTTCTTTTTGCACAAACATTTCCTAGCTTCTGTTGCAGTGATGAGGTGCCTTTAACTTTTGTTTTCTTTTCAAGTAAACTTTTTAACTAGTATTCTCAGATTTTCTGAAACAGTATTTGGGTTTTGATATAGTTTTGTGCAACTCCCTTTAGCAGTTTGAACTATTAGCCATTAAGGATTAGTAGCAGGGGTTTTTTTCAATGAAAATATCCTTGTTTATTCTGAGCTTAGGCATTGATTTGATATGCTATTTCTTGACATAATGCAAGAAAGCATTTTATATCTGTTCAATGCCAATTAAATTGTTCCCCATGTCTTCCCAAGGTCAACAATAGTTAATGTGTGTTCTCTTTTTGTTGCTTTCATTTCGTGGATTAACTCTACTTGTACTTTCAGGTTGGTGATAACTATTACAGGCCAGACTTGAAGGGTGCTGCTCTTGCAAGGTTGAGCGTTGTACACAGGAGCCTGAAGGTTGCGAAATCCGGTGTTAAGAAGAGGAATAGACAAGCACGAAAATGAGTAGTAACATTCTAAATGGAGCAACATATTTGCTCGTTTCTAGTCATTTTATAGGGCATCCAAAATTATCTTTTTGTTTCTTGAGTTCATTTGGACCGCAATTTGCGTTGTGTTTAGATGATAAAGTCAGTTTTTGATTGTTTATGGATGATTTTGTATCAAGATTTTTGGCATGGCTGGTTGTGTTTTATAGTTATTATGGCAACATGTGGAACAAAAGTAGCAATCTTGAAAGTATCACGAGAAGAAGGAATAGGTTTTGGCAGCAAATGAGGGTACATTCATTTACTTGTTTTAGGGGATAAATGTTTGGCCTTGGCATGATTAAATATCAGATGCCATGAACTTTTAAAAATTTTAACTTGCCCTCAACTTGGCAAATGAATCAGATTACTCCATTAATTTGGTAAAAGTGTACTAGTTGGTTCACTCCATTAATTTGGTAAAAGTGTACTAGTTTGTTCCATCTCTGTTATGTGTCATTGGAGAAAATTAAAAAAATGATGTGTTAGCTTTTGATTGGAGAAAAATTAGAAAAATGACTCTTTTGAGAAGTTAAATCAATCGGAAGTTGAGGGAGGTAAATTGATGCTTTTTTTTTTGAGTTAATGGAGGAAAGGACAAGTTTAAACTTTTTAAAAGTTTCAGTAATAATTTTTATCATGGCTCTTTGAATTCGCATTTAATGTTGTGATTTCAAATACCGGCTTTGAGATTAACTCGTGATTAAAGTGATGGTATGAAAATGGTAGGATTTGGAGTTGGGTTTAATAATCACTCGTTTTTGGCATGTTTAACTTGACATTCACATGTTGTCTTGAACGTTGAACCCAAAGTTTCTTTGACTTCTGTTCAATAAAGGCTTGATTTTCATGGCTTTACTCGTGATTAAAACTTGTCTCCACGCAAATTTATAGGTTTGTAAATGAGGGCTTCTTAAGGCTGGTTGGGGATTTTTCCAACCGTAAATGGCGTTAAAACGGATAATATTGTTCAAACTGTTTATAACAATTTCTACGTAATTCTGTTTGTTATAAATTAAAAGTTATTTGTATCTATTCATAAAAAAAGATATTATTTCTACTCATCGGGTTTAGAAATCTTTGAATTGGAATAAGTTATCTGGGTTCTCTTTGCCATTAAAATTTCGGATAATAAAAATTCACTCATTTTCTTAAAGATTTTAGATTTTTATTAGAATTCAATGTCCTGGTCATCTAAAGTGTGAATATTCTGTTTTCATATAACACACACGAGTGATGATGACATTGACAAGGCTACCTAATGTGATAAATTACATGCGATAAATTGCAGCACTGGTGAATCAATTTCTTCCAAATTTCAACTTTTCAATTGGCTACATTTTTTCATTTAATCACTTGGGCAACACGTAATATAATTATACCTCCTCACAAACCAACAGTTTTTTATTACTCAAAATATCGAAGTATAACTAAATAAATTAATGGAATCACCTAACTTTTTAACATTGTTTTTGTATATTAAAACTATAAGGAAATTGTTAAAAATATACCTGTCTCACTAAAATATCTATAAAATTCGCCATTAATTTAAACTAATTACATATATATATATATAAAAAATAAACAATTTACAAATTAACAAAAACATGAGGAATTAATTACATAAATACTATGTAGTAGTTTTATGATAAATATCTAGTAATCGTTTGGTGGTTATCTAGTAAATCAGCACATTACCATCTAGTAGTTATATGGTAAATATTTAGTAATTGTCTAGTAATTATCTAATAAATAAGCACATATATTAAATATATAGTATATATATGTTAGGTGTCATTAGATACCATAAAAAACTATCAAAATTAAGATTTACTAGATATCTACTACATATATAATACTGATATACTAGATATTTACTATATAACTACTAGACGATTACTAGATGTTTACTAGATGACTACTACATGGTTATTTTTATAATTATTTTTTGTTGTTTTTATTAATTTATAAATAATTTATGACGTGACTAAATTATTTTAGTTATTATGGGCACTTGTGTAAGAAGCCCAAAGCTATATCATTGGTATAATTTTCAGAACAGTTTATAATACACTGTTACTAAAAATATATAAGAATATATGCATATTTTCCATCCAAATACAAACAAATTAACAAGTGAACCTTCAAGAATATTTGTTGTCTTTCCCAGAAATTATCAATTCATATTTTTTTTCCAACAACTTTTAAGAGACTAGTTCATAGATTTGTAAAAAATTTTGAATAAATAATAAAACCAGAAGCATAGAAGTTGGAAAAGTCAAAGTCAAATGATGATATTTTTGGGTAGCTACACGTATTGGAATAATATAATGAGTTATATATAATATATTGTCATACAAGTTACTTGCCTTAGTGTAATTGTATACCATATATAAATCTCTGCTTCTCTCATTAACCCATTAATCCATTTCTTGCTACATCAAAACGTAGCAAACTTACTAACATTAATTTGAAAGCTCGATCGCTCATGTCTGTGAAGAGAAGTTCGTCTCAGAAAGAAAACAATGGATCGTCGAGTTCAAAACGAAACAAATATAACCGGTGCTTTTCGTTTATGGAAGTATCAATCGAGCCAGGAAAAACCCTGAAGGAAATCGACTCGAACAAGTTGAAGAATGAGATTAAGAGATGGGCTAAAGCCGTTGCTACCTATGCTCGTCAGGTTAGTGATCGTTTTGGGAGCTTGAGAAGAAATGAAAATGGCGATCCTTAATTATCATATATTACTCTTCATCGATCTCAGGCAACCCGATATTTTTTTGCAAAATCTGTAAATAGCTTTTCAATTTTTTCGAGACTAACAACTATACATATATAGATTTTTTTTTGGTCGAAAAACATTGGATGATCGGTATATTAACACACATGTTGTTCAGCTGTTTCAGATAACTTCACTATAGCAATAAGTCGTTAAGGATTCATGTTTATGCTTGTATTGAGGAACATTATTTCATTAATGCAATTTGGATTGATCATACTATCACAAGTTTTACTAGAAAATTTTTTGTTACTTACTGTATAGAACTTGGTATTGGTACCGTATGTTAGGCAACAAATATAAAATTTTCTGCTTGTTGCTGATATAGAATTGTGATTTATAGATGCTAAAAGAAGTTTTTTTTTTGCTACAACTTAAAATATCAGTATATGAATGCTTGTTTTTGTAGTAACTCTCTAAAGTTTTAATTCAGTACCCTCGTACCAGGATAAATTATATACATACAAGAATATTAAAGTTAACTTGTTAATTCAGAAGTATTTACTCTTGAATTAGTTGCTCACTCCATCATCTAAGCTTCTTTGGGTGTACCGGATTAATTTCCGTCCTGCAGTTTCCGAATGCTTTTCGTATTTACGAAATTCGAAACGGAAACCATCTTAATAATAGTAACATTTTTTCTAACTGAACCAACGTTATAGGTTTCTCGATTATCTAGCTCTATTATTGAAAGAGTAAATACATTAGTATCACTTTCAGACTGTATGATTTTGTTTCACATAGCAATGATCAATGGCATTTATTAACACGATAAACAATGTTTTGGTTTTATTTTGGATTTAATAAACAGAAGAAATTGATTATAGCTCAAAGAGAGCAAATTCAACGAGACTGTAAAAAGTCAGATAAATATTCTCCTATATAGGGAGTTCAGTTTTTAGCCTTGTTAGGCTTATGTGTCTTATCTGCTTGTTTTTCTTTTATTATTTTCTTTTTTTCTATTAATAAAATTTGAGTCCACTTCTAATTAAAAAAAATGGAAATGTCCATACATAAATGTATATATAGTATTTGTCGTGATAAATATATAGAACAAGAAATTCAATGAAAAAATAAATGGTAGAAATAAGTGTAGATTTAGTACTATATAGGACATGTCATGTATATAACCCGTTTAGTTTAATTATTGTTTTTGTTATTGTAGTTACTATTTTGTAGTATTTTTATGTTGTTACTAGTAACTCTTTACAATCCTAAGAATTAAAATCAGTTTTTTAATAATCATAAGCGGTTAAAAATTACTTTTATTGGTGCTCTGTTTTAGCATTCATCAAACTTTAAATTGTTAGCAAAATTGCCTTGACTTTTGGTTCTTTTTTACCCTATCTTCTTCTCTAACAATTTAAGATATCAAACTATCTAAACACCAAATTATAAGCTGAAATAAATATATGAATTGCAAAAGAAAATGTACTACTTCTTTAACAATCTTATGAAACCGAAATATTATTAAAATCATGTACTTATATATCGAAATCTAATAATATCTTGTAAGGCTCGTTGATGATCCTATGCCAAAATCCTAAGGTCACTTTCAATGATTCCCCGTTTTCGAGAATTCCCTAAAATGGGGAACACATATGGGAAATGGTTGAGTCCAACCATTCCTCATATAGTATGTTCCCAAAATGGTGGGAACCCTATTTTGAGGAATGAATTATTTTATTAATATATGTTTTAATTTTAATTTTTTTAATTGTTTTATTAGTTGAATACAATAAAAATTATGTAAATAAATTAATATAATAATAATAAAATATGATTATTTCTGGGGAATCTAATATGAGGAATGAAAAATAAGGAAGATGATTAGAGCAAAAATACTGTGAATTCCCCATAATGAGATTTGGGGAATGAAAAATGGGGAAAATAGTTAAACTTGTTCTAAGTTACTGGTTTTGAAACTGGACAACAAAATTTGTACGTTGGTGTACCTGAGGATAGTATTTTTATTTTCGCACTAAAATCATTTAGCTACCGAAACACCATGAACAACGATATATCAGTAGAACGCGAACATCATTTAGCTAGCAAACATAGTTGCTTTGGGCTCGCCAGGTTCCAGCCTTATCGCGCCTAGATGCACCATGAGGCTCTAGGCTCCCACATCCTCTATTATTGACATAACAAGTTTGTGAAAAACACCATCATATTAAGATGAAAGCACAACAACTCTCATGAATAAGGGGATAATGGACCATAATGCCTAATGGCCATATTTTCACGAAACACGTACTCCCTCCGTTTTTTTAACTACCGCTTTTGGTAAGTTTGTCAATACCAAGAAAACATTAATTAAGAGAATAAAAGTACTAAAATACCCCAACACTAATAATTGTTTGAAAAGATGATTGATCCTTTTTATATTATCATTTACAATGTGCATTAAATAATGGCAAAATGGGAAAGATGCTCAAACAATTACATTGGAACTTGAAAGTGACACTTATTAAAAAAAAATTGTTTGCCTCGGTTTAAAAAAAAGGAGGGAGTATCTAAATTAGTAAATTCACACTAACAAAAGTATTAAAACTGAACATCAGCCATTCTAAAAATGTTAACTTCATACGATTACTCTATTCTACGTAGGCCGAATACATCTGGACCCCTCTATGGTTGTCCTTAAGAACCTTCCAGCCCCCTGAACTTACAAAAGTTTCACATAACCCCTTGAATTTGTTAAAAGTGAACCTCATTGCCCCTTAAAGCTGATATGCCAAGTAATATTTTTCTAAAGATTGATATTAAGATTGTTTCGTCAAAGACTGAATCGAAGATGGATTTACCGGAACAAAACTGGGCATGTCAGCATCAAGGGGCTATGAGGTACAGTTTTACCAAGTTCAAGGAGCTATAAGGTCTTTTTAACAAGTTCAGGAGACCGTAAGGTCCACTTAAACAAGTTCAGGGGTTATGTGGAACTTTTGTACGTTCAGGGGGCTGAGGGGTTTTCAGGGACAACAATAGAGGGTCTAAATGTATTACTATTAGGCCTTGTACGTAGCATATTCACATCATATAATACACGTACAGTCATACACGCATGCAATTATACCACCACTGATTCTGTACCCAAAGAGATAGTCATTCAAGCAAGCGAAGAAACGCATTGTCATCCGTGTTTGACAAGCAGAGTCTACAACATAAACATCATCCAAATTTACAAAGTTAAGTTTCTCGCACGAGGCAATCAAGAGCAACATACATGTCAATATGTAACGATATATAACAATATAATAGCCGAATCTTCTTACATGTTTTATCCTCTGGCCTTCAACTCTGCAAGCCGCCTCGACAAGTCATCCTCGTCCACCTTTTCCTGTGTCCTGGTTGGTACAGCATGTGCAGCAGGCTGTGGAAGCCCAACAGAGACCTCCAATCCATAGTCATCAGCAACTTGTTGCATCAAGCTGTTCACCTCACCCTCGGGTGTTGATAGAGAAGTTGATCCGGCCATTGCGTTCTCCATGAACTCTGCTTGAACCTCCATGTTCACAAACTGCTTCTCAAATTGATCCATTGTCTCTGACATCTTCTGCAAATTACCTGCACCCGACAAACATATTATTGCTACTGCTTTTTTTTATAGAAGTTAGATCATTGTACAATCCAAGCAAAGATTTCCAAACAAAGCAGAAACAAAAAAACTTAAGCATAACTGAAGCCTAACATTGCAAATTTATCAAATAAAAGCAGCCTGACAAAAACCTTCTCATGGTAGATGATGGGAGAAAATGAGCTCAAACAAACAGAAATTTGGTACACATTCCATTTTCTGGAAAATTTGATTGAACCAAGGATGTAGCTGAAACAACTTAAAGAACACAACTTTTTGTGTTCCTAATTGTAAAACATAGAGATTTTAATATGTTAGTCCATCAATATGAGCTAATTTGCAAATTTATCAAATCAAAGACCTCCATTGCATGACCAAAGTCAAGCTTTCCCCTTTTTCAAAACTGAAATTGATAAGTTGATCAACCCAATTTTTAAACAACAATAAACTACAGAAAAATCAAAATCACGAATTTTCCAACACAGAGGATCATATTCACAAATAATAGCAACAGGTTACCGGTAGCAAGAGTAGACTCAAGCGATTTAACGATATTGCCCATGGACTTGTTAATGGTGGTCATCTTAGCCTGGGTATCGAGCCTAGCGACGACAGCGTCGAGCCTGGAGGAGAGCCTGAGGTAGTTCATCTGCTCGGTCCTCTTACGGATGGCGTTTTCAGCGTAGATCCGAGCGCCGTCCATGTTCCCCTTCTCGATCGCCTTCTTGACCTTCAATTTCTCCGCCTTCTCTTCCTTCTCGCACTTCCTGGCCTGGCGTTGCAGCGATTTGGAGGTGAATTTCAGGTCCATGATCTGATTCAGGAGTTTCTCGGTGTTGCCCATGGCTAGATTCGAAAGGGGGAAGCTAGGGTTCTTGATTTCAGAACTTTGAGAGCAAAAAAATTGTTAATTTTGATCGTTGGTTCTCGGTGTGAAATTGATTCTTCGAGGTGAGGATCATAATGGATATTATTAGATATATAAGTACGAAAGTACCCTTTAAAATTAGCGTGTTTAGGTGCCGTTGCGGCATATGAACCAATTTTTTCTGGTTCGAATAATTCCCTGAAACTTAAATATTCCTAGTTCTTTAAAAAAATTACATTAACACATATTCACTTGTTACTCCGGGCGTGCGGACTGTGGGCGGATTCAGATCGAGTCTTATGGGATTTTTGGCTAAAAATCAATATTATTGAAATCAGGATTGATATTGAGGTGAAGGATTCGGTTTATGAGTTTTATATTTCAATTATGGTTCAGATGTGCATCAATCATGATTTTTTTGGTTGAACCAATTGGTTCAGTTCGGTTTTAATAACATTGCTAAAAACGCTCATTTAAGTTTGATTGGTTTAATAATTTAGAATATCGGGCTTGTCCGCTTGTATTGAGGTTGTGTCGGCCTTGTGAGGTCATTTTCATACACGGTCTACAATCCCCGTATAATTTTTTAAATTATTTATAAATTAAATAAATACATAAAAACAAATTTTATATAAATACATAAATTTCACATATGACTTCATTTGAATTATTTAATAAAAAATAAGACTTATTTTATTTAATTTAAAAAAAAGTCAGTTAATTAAAATATAAAAATTTAGATTAATTATTTAATATAATATATAATAAATAAATTATTATTTGTTGGATTGAAATCAAGCAACTTGGATGTTAATATAAAACTAAATCCATCCATAAAACATTGAATTGTGGCGAGCTCAGTTTCACATCAAATTTTATAAAATTATAAGTATTTAAGCTCATATGATTTGAGTGGATTCGGGCAAGCTGAAAGGATATCTTATTGGATCGGTCTAGCACAAATGCTAAAATCTGTACTTAAAATATGGATTGAGATTCTTTGCAGTTCGAAAATCACTTTAAATAATTTTTAATTAAAAAAATCTGTGGCTCAGATCATCCAACTTTACTCTCCAATTAAAAATCTAACAGTAAAAAATCCATTTCCTAAAGATATCTTAATACAGTCACATCACATATTCTCTTATATAAGTTTCTCTTTCCATGAGATTGGGTACTCCAATCTTCAATTTGGACTCCATGCAAAAACAAACAATTTGTACTGAGTGAGTGTTAAGTGATGTAAATGAATAATGTGATCCACCTTCATTTAATTATGAATTTGTTTTCGTAGAGCTAGGAGAATTATCTTATGAGGTCTACCCAATGCTAGATATAGAGGAGGCGCATAATTCATCGAAATAAATATCATGAGTTGTCAATTTTATTACAATCAAAGCAAATTGATTGTATAGAATATGAAGACTTGTATGAAACATTAGGATTGAAAGTGGGGCTTATCGGGGCGAGGAATGCATTCCTCATTCCCATTAAGATTGCGGAGAAAAAAAATTTCCATATTCCCATCCCCATTAAGGATTCAGGGAAAATTTTTTCCCCGTTTTCAAATCGGGGATTCCCCATTCCCCATCGGGGAATCCCCAATTCCTTGTCAACAAAAAAAATATGCTAATTTTTTTTGTCAAAGTAACATAAATTAAAATTACTTCGTATTGATACGTCGAAAAAATTGATACAAATTATATAATTAGTAAAAATAATTAAATAAAACTAAAAATAATATAATATAATTAATATCAATTCAATTGTAAAATCAATTAGATGATTAATGAAATGGTGTTAACATTAGTTTTTAAGTATATTGTCACTTTTTAATATTAATATATAGAATTTAATAATTGTGAATATTATATTATTATATTTTACAATCTATTTTTAAGCTTAATCAAAAACTTTTATAAGATTACTGATAGTACTTATTATTAGGAGATTATTGACCCGCAGCGGAACGAAGATATTTATTTTGGGTGAATATGGCAACAACAAAATAGGAGAAATAATTAGCGAAAAAGGAGAAAACAAATAATGCACTAATAATACGAAAAGTGGTACAAAAGAAATGGAAAAATAAAACACTCAAACCCTTAACCCAAATATACCAAAACCTCACATATAAATATATATACAATAAGTATATATATTACACTAAACTCCCAAATGATTTTTGCTGGAATGAATTTGCAAAATGAACTTGGAAGGGTATATATAAGCCTATAAAGTAATGGGAAATGAAATACAAAAAGTAATGTGAACAAATGACGCCAACTACATGTTGTATTTTGCCAACCATACAAGTTTTTCAAAGTCCAAAATTGCATATGAAAAATGCAATTTGTAATTGACAACTTCAAATCACATTCACAAATCTCCACCTTGATTTGAATGCTGTCTGAATTCAATTGTCGCAAACACCAATCAAGTTTAAGCAATGCTTAAACTTATTGGTTGAAAGAGGCTTCTTCATCATGTCGGCTGGATTGTCCGTTGTACCAATTTTAGTAATACTGTAACACCCCCTTTATAGGGAGAGCCACAGGTACTATAATCACCCAATGAACAACTCTACTCCACTATATAGAGTTCAATACTTATAGATTTAATATGTACAAATACAAATATAGCGTTCCAAGCTCCAAATTATTCTCCAAATATTTCTCAAAACCACTTTACATTTTTCACACTATCTAGTACATGCCATTATTCTACAAACCATAATATTACATTAAATTACATATCCACCTCGAGTCTTTCCTTATTTGCTCTTCAAGCTGATCCACTTATTCCACTTTAGTCCAAGCTATCTACAAGTTCTCCACCTACTTGTAGAAAAAAAACTACACGCTAAGCAATTTGCTTACCGGTGTCCATAAAAGAAATATAACAACTTTGAACATTTTTAACACTTTAAAATAGAAACCAAGATTGTTCATTAGTCAAAAACAAATTAACCAACTTTATGGAACCAAATCACAAAACTTATATAGTAATCCTGTCAAAGTACAATCAAATTTGTATCCAATTTTTCCAAACACTTTAACCACATATTGCCCAAAGTAAACAAGTCCTGAATAACGGTAAAATGGATACGGGAGCGGACAAGCCCTAAGCCGAAGCTTCAAAATCAATATATCGGTCAAGCTCGAAGCCGAAGCTTCAAAATCAATATATCGGTCAAGCCCGAAGCCGAAGCTTCAATATCAATATATATATATATATATATATATATATATATATATATATATATATATATATATATATATATATCATAATATCGGCCAAAGCCTGAAGCCAAAGCTTCAATTATTTGTACAGTACTGTACCCCCCTTTATTGGCACCAATCTACCCTGACCCGTATTCTACTCGTTTAATAAGGGCAATAAATCAAAGTAACATCTTAAAAATTCCAGTATAAACCATCAATCATGATTCAACATAACTTCAGAAATTAAGAAATCCAAATCCCAAATTTTTAAGCATCAAACTTCAATTAAAACTCAATAAAATCAATATTCATACTTTCCACAATTTTTTCAGGTTTCATAACCTGACTTACCCTGCATTTTTCACTATTAAAACATCATCCAATCGAAAAACTTTCTTCTAAACATAATTCGACACATGTCTCAGCTTTCCAAAGCCACTAGAATCACAGAAATCCAAATTTTATAACCAAAGTTATGATCAAAATACTAAACAGTATACCAAGCTGAGATTTTCCGAAAACAGATTTCGTGACTCAACTTCAAACGAAACTTTCACATTAAAAACGAATGAAATTCAATAAGGTTTCTTCTGAACATATATTCCTTACTTTCTGTAGATATCAATAGAATCAAGAATCGTTCAAATAGGATTTATATAACGAGAGAAAACATTAAAACAAAACAGGTATACAATCTGAAAAATTTTCCGAAAAACCGAGAAATCGAAATTCGATACACAATCCTTTTTCTAAGCTCTTTCTAGCTCTCTTCTACCTCTTTTGCCTTTGATTTGCTTGCACTAGCTTCCTCTACAACAGCCATATATAATTCTATCAAGATACTGTATAAATAAACTTCCTAATATCATAAATATGCTTAATCTACCATGAATTCTACTAATTAAACTTTAATTTCGTCAAAAATCACTCACCTCAAATTCGGGTTATTATTCATCCGAATCTTAAAATCTGAAATCCTCCTCTTCTAGTCCTGATTCACTGAAATTGATGATGATAAAGGGCTTAAGGATCGATTTCTAACAAGAATTTAAATTTGAATCGAAGAAATCTGAAGTTTTTTTAGATTAGGGAAAAATTTGGTTAAGGGATATGAAGAAATGGAGAAGGAAACGAAGAAATGATGGAGAAGAAGGGAAGAGGCTGGAATGTATATTTATTTTTGTTTTTTTTATTTTTTTTTCAATTTCTAATATTGGCCTTGAACAAATAATTAAATACTCAATTCATCCCTCTTACTTAATTAACTCTTATTTCCTCATGTCTTATATCCAATAACAATAATAATAACTACAAAAATAATTTTCATGATATTTTAATACCATAGTAATTTATTATAACCAAATTTTTGGAAATTTCGGTTCGTTACAATTCTCCCCCTCTTATGATTTTCGTCCCGAAAATTTCCTGAAAACAATTGCGAATATTGAGTTTTCATTGTATCCTCCGGTTCCCAAGTTGCTTCATCAACCTTATGATTCTTCCAAAGTACGTTTACCAAAGGAATAGACTTGTTTCTCCATTGTATAACCTCTCTCGCTAAGATTTGTACCGGTTCCTCTTCATACGTCAGGTCGGGTTCGATTTTTACGACATCAGGAGATAAGATATGTGATGTATCTGATCTGTATCTCCTTAACATCGACACATGGAACACATTATGAATTTTGTCGAGTGTCGGGGGTAGTGCCAACCGATAAGCTACCGGTCCAACCTTCTCTATAACCTCTTATGGGCCAATGAATCTCGGACTGAGCATGCCTTTCTTGCCAAATCGCAGGACTTTCTTCCAAGGAGATACTTTGAGAAATACTTTATCCTCAACTTCATAAGTAATGTCTTTTCTTTTTAGATCAGCATAAGACTTTTATCTATCCGATGCAGCCTTCAATCTCTCTTGAATAAGTTTTACCTTCTCCTTTGTCTCCTGAATCAAATCCACTCCCACAATCTTGTTTTCACTAAGCTTGGTCCAATATAATGGAGTTCGGCATTTTCTTCCATACAATGCTTCATATGGCGCCATTTGTATGCTTGACTGATAGCTGTTATTATAGGCAAACTCCACGAGGGACAAATACTTATCCCAACTTCCTTCAAATTCAATGATACAACTTCTCATCATGTCTTCTAACACCTGAATTACTCTTTCAGATTGACCATCTGTTTGAGGATGAGATGAAGTACTAAAATGAAGTTTACTACCTAAGGCTTCTTGCAATTTCTTCCAAAATCTCGAAGTAAATCTTGGATCTCGGTCAGAAATGATTGAAATAGGCACTTTGTGTAGCCTTATATCTCATCTACATATAACTGAGCCAACCTATCAAGTGAATAATCCATCCTAACCGGAAGAAAGTGGGCAGTCTTTGTCAATCTATCTACAACAACCCACACTGCATCATGTTTCTTCTGTGAAAGTGGTAAAGATGTCACGAAGTCCATTGTGATTCTTTCCCATTTCCATTCTGGAATTGTTATTGGTTGCAACAATCCAGAAGGAACTTGATGTTCTGCTTTCACCTGTTGACAAGTTAGACATTGAGCAACATAGTTAGTAATGTCTTTCTTCATTCCATTCCACCAATAATGGCTCTTCAAATTTTGGTACATCTTGTTTGCTCCTGGATGCATCACGTAAGGACTACTATAGGCCTCATGTAGGATATTCTTCTTTAATTCTTCATTGTTTGGCACACATAGTCTATCTTTAAAATATAGACACCCATCTTCTCGAACCATATAGTCGTCTACGATACCCACTTGTGTCCTTGCTCGAATGACCTTGAAGTCATCATCTTCATTTTATGCTTGCTTAACCTGTTGTAGTAGTACAGGTTGAATCTTCAATTCTGCAATTAAGGCTCCACTACTGGTAAGAGCTAACCCCGTATTCATAGCCCTTAGTGCCATCATTGTCTTTCTACTACATTAGCCTTTCCTGGATGGTAATCAATAAGACAATCGTAATCTTTAATGAATTCCATCAACCTTCTGGCAAATATTTCAAGCTTTTGTGATCTGTATAAATATAACATTTTTCTCCATAAAGATAGTGTCGCCAAATTTTCAAGGCAAAGAGTATTGCAGCCATTTCCAAATCATGAGTAGGATAATTCCTTTCATGATTCTTCAATTGCCTGGAAGCATAGGCAACCACTTTCCCTACTTGCATTAAAACACACCCAAGACCACTATGAGAAGCATCACTATAGATTACGAAATCTTTTCCAGGCTCTGGTTGGGTAAGGATGGGTGCTTTTGTTAACATTACCTTCAATTTCTCAAAACTTTCTTGGCAATTATCATTCCACTCAAATTTTGCATTCTTTTGAATTAGTTTCGTCAGTGGGGCAACAATGACAGAAAATCCCTTCATAAATCTTCTATAATACCTTACTAAACCAAGGAAACTTTTGACTTCCGTAGGGTTCTTTGGTGGTTTCCATTCGACAACTGCTTCTATCTTTTTAGGATCTACTTTAATTCCTTCTGTAGAAACAACATGGCCTAAAAAAGATACTTCTTCAAGCCAAAACCCACATTTGCTAAGTTTAGCATATAATTTATTTTCCCTCAAAGTTTGGAAGACTATCCGCAAATGTTGATCATGTTCTTCCCGTGACTTAGAATACACCAAAATGTCATCAATGAAAACCACTACAAACCTGTCTAAATATAAATAAAAGACACGGTTCATAAGGTCCATAAATGATGCTGGTGCATTAGTTAGACCAAATGGCATCACCAAAAATTCATAGTGCCCATATCTGGTTCGAAAAGCCGTCTTTGCAATATCATCATCTTTCACTCTCAACTGATAGTAGCCTGATCTCAAATCAATCTTGGAGAAGTATTTGGCACCCTTGAGTTGATCAAATAAGTCTTCAATCCTTAGCAATGGATACTTGTTCTTCACTATCAATTTATTTAACTCCCGATAATTAATACATAATCGGAGTGACCCATCTTTCTTCTTAACAAACAACACTGGTGCACCCCACGGGGATATACTCGGGCATATGAATCCTTTGTCCAACAATTCTTGCAACTGAATCTTCAACTCTTTTAGTTCAGCAGGCGCCATTCTGTAGGTGCTTTGGATACTGGTGCGGTACCCGGTAATACATTAATTGCGAATTCTACCTCTCTTTTTGGTGGCAAACCCAGTAGTTCTTCTGGAAATACATTGGGAAAATCACATAGCATAGAAATATTCTGCAATTCTAACCCACCTTTCTTCGATTCTAGAGCAAAGATTAGGTAGGCCTGACATCCCTTCCTAACCAGCCTTTTAGTCTTCATAAAAGAAATTATGTTACAGAGATAATCTGATCTTTCCCTCATGATAACTATTTCTTCTCCATCAGAAACTTGAAGTGACATTCTTTTGTTTTTGCAATCCACCACAGCTCAATGTTTCGATAACCAATCCATTCCCAAGATAACATCGAAATCCCGAAAAGGTAACCCATTTAAATTTGCATGGAAAAGTTGATGTTGAATCATAATAGGGCAATCCATATACACTTTGCTTACTATCACACTATGTCCTAAAGGATTAGTCACTTCAATGTTTTCTCCTAATTCTTCTACATGCAACCCTTTCTCTTGTGCTAATGCAGTATATATATATGAATGAGATGAACCGGGATATATCAAAGTAAAACATCGTAATTAAAGAATGAAAATTTACCTACAATAACTTCAGTAGATTCCCGAGTCTCAGGCCCTCGGATTGCATAACTTCGGGCCATTCCTCCTGGTCTACCACTCTGCGGTGCTTGTTGAGCCACATCATGCCCACTTGAACCACTAGCATTTCCTCTTCCCCTTCCTCTTCTACCTTGCATTGTAGGAGTAGGAACTACTGCAGGTGCAGATGTACTTATCTATCTTTGAGGATAATTTGCAATCAAATGTTCCCTCGAGCCACATTTAAAGCAGACTCTACCTTTTCCCCAATATTCCCCTGTATACATCCTTCCACAATTAGAACATTATGGAATATTTCCTCTGCCTTGACCTGAAGGTACACTAGCCGCTGACCCCGTACTTATGGTTTGTCTCGGTGAAAACCCTCTGAAATGAGATTGTATTTGTTCTGATGTTCCCTTCTGTCTCTTACTTGGAGATTCTGAACTAGTTAGACCCTGCGATCCCCTTTGAAATCCAGAACTATTAGCCATTCTTTGTTGTCTATCTGAATTGATCTTCTCAATGCCCGTAGCAGCATCAACCAAGTCATTGAACACTCTAATCCTTTGTGCAAGTAAATGCACTCTAATTTCATCATTTAGCCCATCTTCGAATCTCTTACATCGCTTTACTTTACTGTCAATGATATCACGAGCATACCTCTCGAGTTTGCGGAATTGAACTTCATATTCTGATACAGTCATTCGTCCCTGTCTCAAAGACAAGAACAATTTCCTCTGTTTATCTTTGAATCGTTCACTAACGTACTTCTTGTCAAATTGTTCTAAGAAAAGACCCCAAGTGATTTCTCCGGGTTGCCTTTCTCTCACAATATTATCCCACCACCTCCTAGCTTGTTCTTTGCGTAGACCTTGCACACAGTCTAATCTCTCTTCATCTATAAAATGAAGCCTAGTCATACACCATTTAGTATGATCAAGCCAATCTTCTGCAATTGCAGGATTCACTGTGTCCCCTTTGAAGTCATCAGCCGGAAGCTTCTTGATTCTTTCAAAAGGAGTTCTCCCCACTCTTCTTTCAATGTGAGGTACTACAGGAACTTGAGGGATTTGTATGTTTTGTAGTACTTATGTGATTACTTCAGTAGTCATATGCTGAAGTAAAGCAGCTTGTGCAGCAGTAGGTTGTTTGGGAAAGCCATGAACTGGTGGAGGTTCATATCTTTGTTCATCCCCTTGTCTAATACAAACTGTACTCTTAGCATCCTCTTCGTCACTTTGGTTGTGACTACTACTAGCCATAACTTATTCCTGAAAATTGGACCAAAGTGGATCAAACAACTAACGTAACATATTTATATCCTAAATGGCATGTACATCTAGTCCTAGAATCGCCTAAACCTCAGCTCTGATACCAACAAGTGTAACACCCCCTTTATAGGGAGAGCCACGGGTACTATAATCACCCAATGAACAACCATACTTCTCTATATAGAGTTCAATACTTATAGATTTAATATGTACAAATATAGCGTTCCAAACTCCAAATTATTCTCCAAATATTTCTCAAAACCACTTTACATTTTTCACACTATCTAGTACATGTCATTATTCTACAAACCATAATATTACATTAAATTACAAATCCACCTCGAGTCTTTCCTTATTTGCTCTTCAAGCTGATCCACTTATTCCACTTTAGTCCAAGCTATCTACAAGTTCTCCATCTACGTGTAGAAAAAAAAACTACACGCTAAGCAATTTGCTTAGAGGTGTCCATAAAAGAAATATAACAAATTTGAACATTTTTAACACTTTAAAATAGAAACCAAGATTGTTCATTAGTCAAAAACAAATTAACCAACTTTATGGAACCAAATCACAAAACTTATATAGTAATCCTTTCAAAGTACAATCAAATTTGTATCCAATTTTTCCAAACACTTTAACCACATATTGCCCAAAGTAAACAAGTCCTGAATAATGGTAAAATGGATACGGGAGCGGACAAGCCCGAAGCTGAAGCTTCAAAATCAATATATCGGTCAAGCCCAAAGCCGAAGCTTCAAAATCAATATATCGGTCAAGCCCGAAGCCGAAGTTTCAATATCAATATATATATATATATATATATATCATAATATCGGCCAAAGCCCGAAACCAAAGCTTCAATTATTTGTATAGTACTGTACCCCCCCTTTATTGGCGACAATCTACCCTTACCCATATTCTACTCGTTTAATAAGGGCAATAAATCAAAGTAACATCTTAAAAATTTTAGTATAAACCATCAATCATGATTCAACATAACTTCAGAAATTAAGAAATCCAAATCCCCAATTTTTAAGCATCAAATTTTAATTAAAACTCAATAAAATCAATATTCATACTTTCCACAATTTTTCCAGGTTTCGTAACCTGACTTCCCCTGCATTTTTCACTATTAAAACATCATCCAATCGAAAAACTTTCTTCTAAACATAATTAGACACATGTCTCAGCTTTTTAAAGCCATGAGAATCACAGAAATCCAAATTTCATAACCAAAGTTATGATCAAAATACTAAACAGTATACCAAGCTGAGATTTTCCGAAAACAGATTTCGTGACTCAACTTCAAACGAAAATTTCACATTGAAAACGAATGAAATTCAATAAGGTTTCTTCTGAACATATATTCCTTACTTTCTGTAGATATCAATAGAATCAAGAATCATTCAAATCGGATTTATATAACGAGAGAAAACATTAAAACAAAACAGGCATACAATCTGGAAAATTTTCCAAAAAACCGAGAAATCGAAATTCGAGACACAAACCTTTTTCTAAGCTCTTTCTAGCTCTCTTCTGCCTCTTTTGTTGGAAATCTGGGATTGCTTGGATATTTCTGAAGTTGCGAAAAACACTGTCAGATTGAAATTTATTTGGCCGGTTTACCAAATTTTTCAATCGGATAAAATCAGAAAGTGAATCAAGAACAAGAATTCGTTTGCAATGAAATTCCAACCGAGTTTTTCTGTGTATCTAGCCAACATCGTTTTGGTGAATTAAATAGCCAAAAACGTCAACAGACATGCTGTTTGGGGAGCAGTCATGTCCAAAAGACATGTTTCTTCCGAATTCAGTTGTGTCCAACAGACACACTATTTCGGACAAAATTCATTTTCTGTTGAATTTTTCCAAATGATGCGTGGGTCGGACAACAGCTCGACCCCAGCCCGGGGCGCTGCCCCAGGACCCTGCCAGGAGCTGCCGCCCCTCAGACCCTGCCTAGGGGCGCTGCCCCTAGACCCCGCCAGGGGCTGCCGCCCCTTGGACCCCGCACCCGGGGGCGCTGCCCCCGGACCCCCAAATCGTAAACAGTACCCGAACAAGTGTGCACTCCGCACTCTCCATACTTGTTCGGTGAAATGTCACGATCGCATTGGTCAACCTAGTTGATCCAATTACACTAAAATATTAACATCTTTTACCTTTGATTTGCTTGCACTAGCTTCCTCTACAATAGCCATATATAATTCTATCAAGATACTGTATAAATAAACTTTCTAATACCATAAATATGCTTAATCTACCATGAATTCTACTAATTAAACTTTAATTTCATCAAAAATCACTCACCTCAAATTCGGGTTATTATTCATCCGAATCTTAAAATCTGAAATCCTCCTCTTCTAGTCTTGATTCACTGAAATCGATGATGATAAAGGGTTTAAGGATCGATTTCTAACAAAAATTTAAAGTTGAATCGAAGAAATCGGAAATTTTTTTAGATTAGGGAAAAATTTGGTTAAGGGATAAGAAGAAATGGAGAAGGAAATAAAGAAATGATGGAGAAGAAGGGAAGAGGCTGGAATGTATATTTATTTTAGTTTTTTTTATTTTTTTTCAATTTTCAATATTGCCCTTGAACAAATAATTAAATGCTCAATTCATCATTCTTACTTAATTAACTCTTATTTCCTCATGTCTTATATCCAATGACAATAATAATAACTACTAAAATAATTGTCATAATATTTTAATACTATAGTAATTTATTATAAGCAAATTTTTGAAAATTTCAGTTCGTTACAAATACCAATATTTCCCTCGGAAATAATGTCTCAAATAAAATGGTATTTCACGTCAATGTGCTTCGTTCTTTCATGAAACATCTGATCTTTAGTTAGACAAATCGCACTTTGACTATCACAATGAACAATAATTTTCTGCAAATTTGAACTGAGTTCACCGACCAAACCTCTTAGCCAAATAGCTTCTTTTACAGCTTCGACTACCGCCATGTATTCTACTTCGATAGTGGATAATGCAACTGTGTGTTGTAAAGTAGCTTTCCAACTGATAGCACTACTACCAAGAGTAAACACATAACCTGTGATTGATCTTCACTTGTCAATATCACCTGCATAATCTGAATCGACATAGCCAACCACCATGTTCTTACTTTTTCCAAATTCCAAACAAGCATTAGTAATACCCCTTAAGTATCTCAAAAGCCATTTCACAGCATGCCAATGTTCTTTGCCCGGATTAGACATATATCTACTAACAACACTGACTGCATGAGAAATGTCAGGACGAGTGCAAACCATAGCATACATGATACTACCAACAGCACTAGAGTAAGGAACATGTGACATATACTCAATATCCTTTTCAGATTGAGGACATAGAGCAGCAGAAAGTCGAAAATGAGCAGCGAGTGGAGTACTTACAGGTATGGCATTTTTCATGCCAAAACGCTCCAACACTTTCTCAACAAAACTTCCCTAAGTCAAATAAAGCTTTCTTACAACTCTATCCCTTTGGATCTCCATGCCGAGAATCTTTTTAGCAGCTCCCAAATCTTTCATCTCAAATTCACTGCTAAGCTCTTCTTTCAATCTGTTGATATCAGACATATATTTGGCAGCAATAAGCATATCATCAACATAAAGTAACAAATATACAAATGAGCCATTTGCAAGTTTTCTAAAATACACACAGCTATCATATTAGCTCTTTGAATAGCCATGTCCAACCATAAAGGAATCAAACCACTTATACCACTGTCGAGGCAACTGCTTTAATCCGTACAGTGATTTTCGTAACAAGCAAACATAGTCCTCTTTGCCTTCAACTTCAAAACCATCTGGTTGTTTCATAAAGATCTGCTCCTTTAATTCTCCATGGAAGAAAGCAGTCTTGACATCAAGTTGCTCTAACTCTAAATCATGTATAGCAACCAAGGCAAGCAAAACACGAATAGAGCTATGTTTAACAACAGGAGAAAACACATCATTGAAATCAACTCCTTGTACCTGACTATAGCCCTTAGCGACCAATAATGCTTTGTATCTGGCACCCTCTACGCCCGGAATGCCATCTTTCTTTTTAAAGACCCATTTGCAACCAACAATCTTCTTGTCCTTGGGCGGTTTCACCAACTCCTACGTGCGGTTCTTGTGTAGAGATTCAATCTCTTCTTGCATAGCGATAAGCCATTTCGCTGAATCATTATGAGAAATGGCCTCTGAATATGTGGAAGGTTCGCCAACTCCTTCTGTTTCTTGTGTAGCTACAAAGGCATAAGTAACATAATCTGCAAACTTTATAGGCATTCTTCTTTCTCTATTTGGCCTACTTTCAATAACAGGCTGCTCCACCTATTCTACGGTAGTAGTTTCTTCAACTTCTATTGGCTCGGACAACTGTTCTGAAATTTGCTCCTCTATGGCTTCGGACGGAGCAAATGATTCCTCCACCTTGAATGGAATCTCCACCTGATCAAAATTCTGTATTTTGGTGTCAACTACAACTGGGGACTCTTTTCTTGGATGAAGTATAGCAGACTCATCGTACACAACATTTCTGTTCATTACAGACTTTGGTGACTTGGGATCAAGAAGCCAAACTTTGTATCCCTTTACACCATCTGGATAGCTAAGAAAAATGCCCTTTTTAGCTCTAGGCTCCAATTTTCCATCGTTCACATGGACATAAATAGGACACCCAAAAATCATCAGATCAGAATAATTAGCAGGTTTCCCACACCATAACTCTTCAGGTGTCTTGCAGTTAATGGAAGCATAAGGGGAATGATTCACCAAATGAGCAGCAGTTACAGTTGCTTCTGCCCAAAATGCTTGAGATAAACCAGAATTTGACAACATGCATCGAACTTTCTCCAACAGAGTTTTGTTCATCCTCTCAGCTACACCATTTTGTTGTGGTGTACCTGGAACTATGAGATGTCTCGAGATGCCCATATCTTTACAAAATGTGTCAAATTCTGCATTACAAAACTCCAAACCATTATCTGTTCGGAGACGTTTGATCCTCCTGCCAGTTTGATTTTCCACCAAGGCCTTCCACTGCTTGAAAGTGACAAAGACATCATTCTTGTGTTTCAAAAAATAAGTCCACACCTTTCGAGAGTAGTCATTGATAAAAGTGAGCATGTAACAAGCGCCACCTTTCGAAGGAACACAAGCAGGGCCCCAAAAGTCAGAATGGATATAATCCAAAGCACCTTTTGTTCTGTGAACACCACCACTGAAGCTGACTCTTTTGTGCTTGCCGAAAATGCAGTGCTCACAAAACTCTAACTTGGAAATACTCTGGCCACAAAGTGGACCCCTTTTACTAAGCATAGCCAAGCCTTTTTCAGTCATGTGGCCAAGCCTCATATGCCATAATTTTGTAACGTCGGATTATGACATGAAAGACGAAACTGCAGCAACACCTGTTGCAGTTGATCCTTGCAATACGTACAATCTCCCAACTTTTATAGCTTTCATCACGACGAGGGCACCTTTCAAAACCTTCAAAACCTTCAAAACTCCACCTCCACCAGAAAATCTGCAATTGTTGTCATCTAAAGCAGATAATGAGATCAGGTTCTTTTTCATGTCTGGAACATTCCACACATCGGTCAGTGTTCTGACAATACCATCATGTATCTTGATTTTGACAGTACCGATTCCAACAACTTTACGAGGATGATCGTTGCCCATCAATACAACTCCTTTCTCTACTGGTTCATAAAAGGAGAACCAATCTTTGTGGGGACAAATATGGAATGAGCAAGCAGAGTCCAAGATCCACCCTTGTCCTGATCTTGCACCATCGTCGGACATGGCATAAACTTTACAGTCTTCCTCATCTTATGCAACACTGGCTTCGGCGGGACCATCATCTTTGTGACTCTTTTCTTTATTCTTTCACTGAAGCTTGTAACATTCAGCTTTAATGTGCCCTTTCTTCTTACAGTAATTGCACGTCAAATTACTGTAACGGGATCTTGATTTAGATCTGGATAGGTTGTTGCTGCTGCTGCTGCTACTAGGATCTCTTGTACTAGATCTCCCTCGAACGACCAGACCTTCTCCAGGACTATTTCTATCACCAGAAAGCTCTTTATCAATAAGATCTTTAGAGAACAAACATTCTTTAACCTCCTCCACGGTTAAAGTGGTTTTACTATAGATCAGGGTCTCGCGGAAATTTTTGAACGAAGGAGGAAGAGACCGTAACAACATAAGAGCTTTATCTTATTCTTCGTATTTGATATCCAAATTTTCCAGATCCAAAAGAATGGAACTAAAATCATCAAGGTGAGCCTTAAGGGATGTGCTTTCTGCCATATGAAGCATATGGAGATGATGCTTCACCACAAGCTTGCTAGTGAGGTTTTTAGACATATAGAGAGACTCCAATTTCTGCCATAAGTCGTTGGCAGTCTTCTCGTGGATGACTTCTCGCAGGACCTCATTTGACAAGCATAACTGAATGGCAGTTAGAGCTTTGTCCTCCAAATCTTGTTTCGTCTCCTTTATCACCGTTTCAAGTAACTCTTCCATCATCGCCTTGTACAATCCGTTTTGTGTTAAAATCGTTTTCATCTTAACTTGCCATAAGGCAAAGCTCATATTGCGATCAAATTTCTCAATATCAAATTTTGTTGTCGCCATAGTAAATTTCAAAATTCCAAAATAAATATTAATTGGCTCTGGTACCAATTTGTTAGGAGATTATTGACCCGCAGCGGAACGAAGATATTTATTTTGGGTGAATATGGCAACAACAAAATAGGAGAAATAATTAGCGAAAAAGGAGAAAACAAATAATTCACTAATAATACGAAAAGTGGTACAAAAGAAATGGAAAAATAAAACACTCAAACCCTTAACCCAAATACACCCAAACCTCACATACAAATATATATACAATAAGTATATATATTACACTAAACTCTCAAATGATTTTTGCTGGAATGAATTTGCAAAATGAACTTGGAAGTATATATATAGGCCTATAAAGTAATGGGAAATGAAAGACAAAAAATAATGTGAACAAAGGACGCCAAATACATGTTGTATTTTGCCATCCATACAAGTTTTTCAAAGTCCAAAATTGCATATGAAAAATGCAATTTGTAATTGACAACTTCAATTCACATTCACACTTATAAAAAATAAAAAATTAATTTTTCTTATCGGGTTCGGGAATTTATCGAGTTTGGATATATAGTCCCCATCCTCATCCCCATTAAGGATTCGGGGATTAAAAAATCTCCATCCTCATCCCCATTAAGGATTTGGAGATTAAAAAATCTCCATCCCCACCCCTTAAAAATTCTTATCAGGGATTCCCCCACCCCACTTTCAACCCTACGAAACATATAAAAATATAAGTTACCAAGATGCATAGTAAAGTGTAGTGTAATCAAGCAAACTATAATTACTATTTTTAGTATGTATTTACAGTATATCAATTTGTTCATACAAGGAATGTCTCGGTTTCGAAAAATCTAATGAGAAGTGCATAAAACTGCATAACAAATATTAGTATAAATGAAAAAATATATATGATACTTGTAATTCTTTAATTAGTCAATAGACTCGAGACAAAGGACTTGTCCGAATTCTTATAAATTTCTAATAAAATTCTTTCGAGCTTTGGAAATTTTAGTAATTTTCTTTCTAGCCTAAATTCTCTGTAAATTTGTTTTCTAGCTTTGAGAATTTTTCGACCTCTTGGCTGGAAATACCTTGTCTAACCCTACACAGATTTGCAGTTGACATAATCAGTATATAATGCAAGTAAATCATGCTATTTATCACCTAATATTATACAAGATTATACCTGATTTTTGCATTAAACTAAGCAAGTAAATCATGCTATTTATCACTACTAGTCTACTATTCTAAACACTTCTCACTGTCGTTGCTTTTATGTTACTGCTGGGAGTTCTCGGCGCAATTAGCGCTTCCGAATTGTGTGACGGAGATTTGTTTAGATAAAAAAAAAGGAAAAACTTTAAAAACATATAATGTGATTTGCCCGTTTTGTAAAAAGGCCCTTGTAGAATTTTTTAAAGGTGCCTGTAATTTTAAAAGTTAGAAAAATATGCTTGACGATGACTTTAAAAAATCGTAACAAAACGAGAAGGACAAGACTCCAAAACTAAGTCAAAATACTTGAAACATAGTGCAAGTGTCGACTTATTATGACTTAATTATCACAATTATTTATTTACACCATATCATATTAAATACAAACATCAACTTAAGCTTATTATAGTGTTTAAAGGCTCTAAAACTCAACATCAATAAGCCTTTTCAGCATCCTTAATAGAAGGATAAGACTTCATAACGGAACTAGTAAGCCGTTGCAACCTCTGTCGAACCTTTTGAAGCGGTTTAGTTGATTGAGACCGAGATAGACGAAACCCAATAGCATCAAGGTACCATCCACTTCTTCCCATAAATCCCACAATTGACCCTCCATCCATTGACAACGTAAACGGTGTTCCTTCTTCAAATCCATACGGTCCAAACGTTCTTTTGTTACTCTTGAACGTTATGGATCGAATCACCGGACTTCCTCCGTACACCACGGGACAGTAATGGCCACTAGCACTCACCAGAAACTCCTCTGGAAATTGCAACTTAATCTGAAATATATATCAATATCAGGAAAAAAACGAATGGAGGAACAATTACTTGTTAATTATACTTCAATTTCTTCATAAGCAGGTAAGGATCGAAAAGCCAGCAAGGGATTGCGATCACTTTTTTAAAAATTCCCGCCTTAGCCCCAATTTGCTAGCTGCCGCCCAACTTTTCGTTCCTAGTGCGCTATCAGACGCTCAGCCAATTAATTCCCCTAATCCATTTTTTTCCATCTAGACGGTGCCTAAACGTAATTTTTCAGATACTGATATACTTGTAAATTATATTGATAATAGTTTTTTTTTGAACAAGTAGGAATTTTTTGCAGGAGCCAAGGTTTTATCCCTGGTCATCCCCATCCAAACTCGTGGATGTACACTTGACCAAAGGCCAATGGTATATTGATTATAGTTTAATTTTTTTAATCTACAAAAAGTAGCTTGGTTGGTAAAACTAACGTGCAATCGAAGTATTCTCACAATAGATGCATCATTTTGAGCCTCAGAAAGAGAAATAGTACACTGAACCACAACAAATTTGTGGAGATTGGTGCTTTTATGTAAGAATTGGTTAATGCTCGGGTTTTCATAAACTAAACTGTGTTTTTTTAATATTTTATCATCTAATGATTTATTTTTTAGCTGATGTTATACTTTTATGTATTAATAAATATTTAAAAATAAAAAAATACAAACCAGCACAGGCCCCGGAAACCCATTCCGCCCGACTAGAGCCTAGCACTTTTTAAAACATTGATTGCAATAGAGAAAAAGCTGAATAAATGTAAATTTGTTAATTCAAGTTAGAGAACTAACCTCAGCTCTCTTACTGCCACCAACTCCTCCATGTTTCTCGGAGGTGACAGGCTTACCGTTTTTGTCATACACCAGTTGAATCGAATCAATGCAACTGTCGTAAACAAGGGTAATTTCCCTTATTCCATTGTAGATCCCATCATCCCAAGCAGCCCCTCCGTTTCCTCCCCACGGTCCTACAAGAATGCTCTTCTTTTTCACAGTTGATTGATCTCTGTTACCTTCCTTATTGTAGTTCTCCTGGAAAAGAACACATCACAAAAAAAAATTCGCAATTTCTTAACACAGCACAGGCTCATCAATCAATTAGGACAGCAAAACAAAACGATTTCGACTACTTAGGCCCTGTTCTTTTCAACTTAGGTAAAGCTGAACTGAAATGAAGTTGGCTGAATTGAACTAAACTTATTTCAATGTAAATTTATGACTACGCATAGCTGAATTGTAATAGATTGAATTGAACTGAACTGAAGTGGTCTCAACTGAACTGAATCGTAGTCCAAGAGAACAGGCCTTAGTACTTACCATTTAAATCGATAAGAGAAGCAGTAGACAATCTAAGATGATGTGTAGAATTAGCAAGACTTGATATAAGAACAGATACAAATACAATATAAAGTGTTATGCTACAAGCCTAAAATAGTGAAGCCAGTGGCAGACAACAAGCAGCATAAGATTCTCATTCTGTAAAAGTAGAACTTTAGAATATTGTTTCTGCTTTTCTATAGTGGTTCAATACTTTTCAGCATGGGAATTTTTTTTATTACATGGCAGCATAATAAAACAGTTATCTACGGCTTTTTACAAGATAAGGCTACCTAGCTTAACAAGAACGCAACCGATGCTTACCTTGCTTTACAGCTGTTGAAACATAGCAAAGTCCTCTTTGCAGCAAAACTGGAAGGAAAAGAAAATGGAAGAAGAATATTTTCTTGGCCAATATAATATGACATTGACAACATAGATATAGTAATCTATTTACAGACCAGATTCTTAGCTTTCCCCTGATACAATAGAATTGGTAACTTCACAAAAAGCAAATCACAGGACAAAAAAAGGCAGTTCCGTAGAATAATTCATCTATTGAAATAAATTCTCAGAAAATTATTTATAAATATTCAAAATGATGAACTTATACGATAACAAACTTGAAAAAGAAAACCAGAAAAGTTGAATTTTAAGCAACCTAACTAATAGATCATTAATTCTTATAGATTTTTCCATTCCAACCTAAAAAATGTCATCTGATTCACTATAGGGGCATATACTCTAAGCCAATCAATCCAGTAAGATTCCATTTCAGTATCAGCAAGATTCTCAATTTTAGCGTCTCTCAAAAAATGCCGCCAACATTTGTTGCTGTTAGAATTATACTTGCAGCAGCTTGGCTCCTCTCCTGTGTTCTCCATCTTCATTTGCACTTGCTAAAGTGGAATAAAGGAGATTAATGATAAGTTGTTATATAGTGTATAATAATATATAGTAGGGTAAACTTCAAGAAAGTACCCTATGGTTTCACTCATTTGCAAAACGGGGTCTGAGTTTGTTTTTGCAAAATGGGGTATGTGGTTTCAAGAAATTGACAAAAAAGGATAAAAAATATTTTTTTGTTAAGAATAGTGACGATATAGAAAATATTTTAATCAATTCAACATTCTCAACATTTAACCTTATTATTTAAAAATTATAAGGCATGATTTGAGTAAGTTTCGGAGATTTTCCAATTTTTTATGATTTTTAAAAGTTTATCGTCATATTTTATTTTAAAAAGAATATTTGCATTATTAAAAAATATTCAAAAATTATCATTCATGTGTATTGCATTTTTATTAACAAATCCACAAAATTTCAGATAAAAACGAACAAGATTGCCCATTATCGTGACATAATTTGATATTGAGAATCCTCTTTTCACCAATTTTTTGAAACCAAAGACCAAATTTTGCAAAAAAAAAATCTCACATTTTGCAAATGAGTGACACCACATGGTGCTTTTTTTAAAGTTTACCCTATTTAGTAATATATCTTATCAGCAATTAAACTGTAATACCTCGGGAAAATCACTAGAAGAAGATGAAACTATTGATAGTGTCACTGGATGCCATCTCCTCAATAAATTATCTAATAAGTCTTCTATGTTGGCCGATGATTTAATAATTTCGAGCTTCAGATTATTTTCTTGGGGAACCAAAACTCCTTTCATATCTTCATGAATAATTACATTCTTGATAGACCATAACATGCAAGGTAAAAAGTGAACTTGTGTAAGAACATCAAACAATGGTAGTAATTTTCTAAATTTATAAAAATAGATATGACATATAATGATGTAAGGAAAATACCTTTCCAGAGCAAACAACCAATTTGAAGCCCTTGGAGTGATCAAACCTCTTCAGAAAACTCATCAGTTCGGCATACCAATTGTTGCTAACATATATAGGTAGTGTCTTAGAAAATCCAAAGTAAAGCTTTGCCTCCTTTAAGCTAGAAGGGTTTAATGAAGAAAAGGGTATTCTATGAGTATGACCACTGTAGTCAAAAGAGAGAAGACTCGGGATATCAATGTCAATCTCCCTTAGCTTTGAACATTCTCTCAAGGCTAATGTCTTCAGTTGATAACTTGTAATTGTAATAAACTGTAAGGCATTACATTTACTTAATACCAGATGCTCAAGCACAGGAAAATTAGAGAGGTGATTCTGGAACGTTTCGTCATTCATTTTAGGATCCTCGAAAGTCAGGTGTTTCAGAGATTTACACGAGGCTAAATTGATTTTACAATGCTTAGAACTGTTCCCATGATACCAAAATGTCTGAAGACTTGATGACTGAATTTCAATTTTCTCCATTCCATGGCAAAAATGTATGTCTACTCTATCAAGTCTATTGCTATGCAGTACTAAAACTTTCAGTCCAGTACAATATATGAGCCTCAAATCGCTAATCAATGGGCAACCGAGCATCAGATTCTGAATAATATTTTCATCGATTCGGAGTTCCCCAAAGCAGACCTTTTGCAAATGGGAAAGCTTAATATCACTGCATGTTCCAAAATTGCAGCCATAAATCCTTAACGCAGCTATTGAATCAGCAGAAAAAACAATTTGAGGCAAATCATAATACAAATTTCTTTTGCTTGGAATATAGAGATCTAACTCTTGCATTTTGCTCTTACTCGCCAAACTTATCCATCTGTTTACATCACCAGCTAGCTCTTCACCGTAGTAGGTCAAATGAAGCCTGAATTTCTGCATGCTGCAATTTTGCTCTAGGCGTTTCTGCAAGGTGTTATCAACATAATTCCTAAATAACTCATTCTTGGCCTGGTTCTCTATGAGTTTCCTCATTTTGTACTTAAGAAACTTCTTGTTTTGAGGCTTCCTATCTTGCTTATGGAACTTGCGCTCATCGAAGTCCAAAACCAAGTAAGATGCCCATATGCCTTGCCACTTCTTCGATAAGACACTGGTTCTAGCAGCATCTTTCTTACAACGGAATTGAGATAGTATATGATGAATAACATGATCAGGCAATTGTGAGATCAAGTCAATGGAATCAGAACTTTGTTCCTTAGAATTCAACTGCATTCTACTTTTCTTTTTCCTGCAACCAGAATTTCCGTCAACCTGGTTTAAAACTTTATTACTCCGCTTTCTCAAATGATTCCGTGCTTCTGATGTAGAATCAGCGACAGCAGTTTTCTTTCCTTTGAAATGTTTCTTCGTTGTTCCCATCAAAGGGTTGTTACCTCATTTTGCAAAAGCGCTCATTTCCAACCCGTCTATAATCGAATAAGTAATATGATTGGAAAAATTGTAGGTTAAACAACTTTAAATCATCAATCATTATAAAACAGCAATTATGATCCTTTTCTGGTAAATACGAGACCGGGAATATGCCAAACCAAAGATATACAAACTTAGGAAGGACATAAATTGATAGATAAGAAGACTATCTAACATAATGTTAGCCCCATTGAGTTAAATCATCAGGAACACAACTACACAAGCTTTGAAGCTGAGTAATTTGGGGCACAAGTAAGAAATTAAAAAGGACACAATGCAGTAACCGGTAAAATGTATAAGAAAATAACAAATTCCAACCTCGAATCAGAAAACAATCAAAGTTGTACCTTTCTTATCACTTGAAAGCTACTTACAAGGTAGAACCCCAGCCTCTTTCATTTTACCCCATTATACACAAATTATAACCAATCCTAGAATTGATACCAGGCATGAAACCTAAATTCGAATTCGAATTCAATAATAACAGAAAAGAATTGTAGTCAATTCCAATATAGAGAAAAGTATAGAATTGGCGGAATGCATACTTTCTTGCGCAAAATTTTACATCGAGAAAAACAGAATAAAATAGACAAGACGGAAATAAAATCAGAGTCAAAAACTCCCATAGAAAACAACGGGCGCTGAAGAAGAAGAAGAAGAACAGTTACCTGTGAATCCGATAAGCGGAGAAGAAGATGGAGAGGGCCGAGGGGGAGACAGGACGACCGTGAATTGAATTGAATGAGAATTTGGATTCTGCAATGGAGACTCCGTTTATAAGACTACGTGATGTCAGGTTTTGGCAATTTGGGCCTAATTATTTCATGGGCTTATATACCAGATAAGAGAGGCATAAGGTGTTTGCGAACTTTTACGGGAGCCAAGTAAATAGAAGACCATACACTCGATGAATACATGTCTCATTTCATAGTTACTGAAATGGATGTTATTCATTGGAACTCCAAGAAGATTTAGTGAAAGTTTGCTAAAATACACGTAGCCCTTCCTTGACATTTTTTGATGTGTGTCACGCTGAATTTATAAAAGTTCTAATTTTAACTCTAAATTAAATAAAAGTGTACCAATTTTTCCTTATTGTTGATGTAACTACTTATAATTTATTACGTGTCAAGTAGGATGAATGCAATTCTGTGGTTCGATTTAGCTACGTTGAGAAGGCGAATAGAACACTTGCGACATTTTAATGAGCAAATTGATGCGAATTTGCTATTTTTCAAGGGTAAACTGAAACTACTAAAAATTTAGAATGATTTTAAGTTAACAGAATAAAGATGTATTTTACCAAGGAAAACGTACCAGATTGCACATAATTGTGCAAAATAAATTACTAAAATAACTCAAAAAAATGTGTCTCCTAATTGAAATTTTTCAAAATCTAACTAACCGAAATATGTTGTTTACAAACAAGGAATTGCTCTCCTCTTCCGAATTTAGTTAAACATGAAATTTGTAGCTCATCTCTTCCGAATTCGCTTCGGTTTTCTCTCAAAACAAATCTCCATTCTTAAACCTTAATTCTTTATTGCGTTCTTTAATCTCAAAATCCATTATTCAATACAGGTTTCATTATGTAATCCATTTTCTACCTAAAAAAACCTTAATACAATATGTGATATGCATTTTTTCTCTCTCTACTTCAATTTTAAATTGATTTTCAATAATTGAAGATGAACAACACTTTTATTTTATTTCATTTGAATGGATCATGGACGGATGATAACAGATTTATTGGAATCAACGTAATTAGATGGAGTGTCGATTCCAACCAAATCGATTTATTAGATTATAACATATTTATTGTTTGTTCTTATGTATCTGTAGCAGATTTATCGGGCTTGCAACATATTTATAACAGATTTGTACTAGATTTATACATGTTACATATCTAATATAAATATGTTATATATATATATATATATATATATATATATATATATATATATATATATATATATATGCATGCTTGCTATAAGCATGATAAATGTCTAATATAAGTGTTTGATGAAATATATAATAGTTTTATAACAGTTTTGTATTAGATATGCCTATTATAAAGGTGGTTGGCATAATTTGTATGTTCTTTTTATATTAGTTATAAATCTAATATAAATGTGTTATATATCTTTTATAAACATAGAATAATTCTAATATATATATATATATATATATATATATATATATATATATATAACAATTTTGTAACAGTTTTGACTATTATAAAAGTATTTGGCATAATCCGTATGTTATTTTTTTATCTGTTGTAAATCTGTTATAAATGTGTTATATATCTATTATAAACCTATAATAAATTTGTATGTCTACTACAAACTTGATAAATATCTAATACAGGTGTTTGATAAAATATATAACATATTTATAACAGTTTTGTTTCATATATGACTATTCTAAAAGTGTTTTGTATAATTTGTATATTCTCTGGTACCTGTTACAAATCTATTATAAATATGTTGCAAATCTGTTATAAATGTGTTATACATCAGTTATAAACTTAGACTAAATTTATATATCTGCTACAAGCCTAATAAATATCTACTACAAGTGTTTGATGGAATATATAACAGATTTATAACAGTTTTGTATCTGTTACAAATCTGTTATAAATGTAGAGCGCATAAAAGTGAGTGACAAAGTGAATATAGCGTGCAAAAGTTAAGACAAACACATACAAGTTAATTAAAAACATAATGTGGGCTCTGAA
This sequence comes from Euphorbia pulcherrima, assembly GCA_947683365.1. Classification (NCBI taxonomy): domain Eukaryota; kingdom Viridiplantae; phylum Streptophyta; class Magnoliopsida; order Malpighiales; family Euphorbiaceae; genus Euphorbia; species Euphorbia pulcherrima. Next base: position 20,780,401 of record CANTUS010000016.1, on the reverse strand, counting down.
TAATTAAATTAAAATTAGGCAACAATTATTTTACCCAAATAAAATAAATCTAACACGAATTGATTTTGTATAAAAAGAATGCACCAACATATACATGAGTATAAGAAAGGGTATAGGGTTAGAAAGCAAAAATAACAAAAGAAATTTGAAAAGGAAATAAAGTGACTTGTTATGTTTTAGTAATTGTTAATAGACTATTAAATTTCATCTGATTTATTTAAAAAAAGGAACTGAAAATTTTTAATTCGAGTATGAAGTGATATAATTGCTCATTTTTCAATCAATCAAGTACTATAGAATAAAAAGATGACCCCTTACACCTAAACACTTCCCTTCCGCAAAATATTATTCAGAATTAACATTTAAATAATATGATGGTGCATTTTGCAACCATTTTAGTTTATCATACAGTTAACCAATTAATTACTAATTAATTAATTAATTAATTAGGATTCATCACTATTGATGTCACCCCACTGCTTGAGTGATTATTATATTTTTTGCAACCATTTTTGTCTACTAAACATCATAATCACAACAACTATTGTACAATTCAACAAACCGATTCAGTAATATTTTTAAAAAACTGATTTCAACTCATTTATTTATTTTTAACTTATTTTATCCAAATAAATGGAATTTTTAAGAGGATACTACATTATTGAATGATGTCCGAAGGTCACCGGGATGATAATGTGCAAGATGAAAAAGAGCGTTAGGTTTGATTTGATTGGGGTCCAGCTTTGATGCCTAAGTAAGATACTAGAATAGGGAAATGAGTATAGAAATGAGAGAAATAGAGTGTGATATCTTATGGTGAGTGGATGTTGCTTTATAAGAGACTCAATGATGAATGTAATAACTGCTTGGTGACGTGGCATCATGTGAATGGAGACCGGCATTCGCTATTTGATGAATGGGCTAAGTGGGCTTAGCTTAATTAATTTAGCGAGCTTTAGGGGCCCATTACATCTGATGATATCAGATATCCCCCTAATACATCGACCACGCTCTTGAGGTCCGCCTGCAGATAATCAGTCTAGTTTGCATTGAACAAATTATTCAATCATACAATTCTTATTCATTCAAAACAAAGAATGAATTATAAAAATACCACTGTAGTGTCGCTTATGTTATATTCATATTTTTGGTGCTATAAATAAGTCTATGTTTTTTTAGAAAAATTCATTAACTCATTACAAAGGTACGTATCACGAGAACAATCTATTGAGCAAAACAAATTAGATAGATTTGGTAGAATTTTTGTTACAAATTATAGACTTTGTGATTGTTGAGTGATGTAATATGTCGGTTAGTGTTTACTATCTGTAAATCTTATGCTATATGTACATACGGCATACAAGTTAATTCGTAGTTTGAACCTACATGTGATTTGAATTTAAAACAGTTATAGGCCACAAATTTAATTTTAATGTAATCATAATAATATAATATAATCATGATATATCTTATTATTTGTGTTATAACCAACTTAAAACTGAAGAAGCTTATGTAAAAGCCTCTCAAAAGAAAATAAGTAAAAAATAAATTAGACCTAATTTTTAATGTGAGGTATTAAAGACAATCAAAAATTATATGTTATAATCGATGTAAAAAATATTTCTATTCCTACTAAAATACTATTCAGGCTTTTTTTTGTCAAAAAGCCCCGAGCAAGTGCAGAGATTTTTTCTCAAAACGCCCCCACCACTCTAGAGGCTAGGCGTTTTGACAAAAAGTCCCTACACAACCAATGAATTTTGAATTTTTTGAGTTTTTTTAATTATTTTTGTTAATTTTATATGAAAATAGTTAAAACATATATCCGATTATAATTTTTATAGATTTATTGTTTGTTTTGTCTTTTGAATGGTGAAAATAGTGTGTGATACGAATGTTTTTAGGTTTATGGATGTTATTAAGGTGTATCACGGGTTAACTTAAAAAATATACCACATGGTTTCATTCATTTTAAAATAGGGGTTTGTGAAATTTTTTTTTAAAATAGGGTCTGAGATTTCATGAAGTTAGTAAAAGAAGGATTTTCTGTTAATATCATTAAAACTGATGATGTGACAAGGGGTAATTTTGAAAACTACATCATCATTTTTAATGATGTTAATAAAAAATCATTTTTTTCTAATATTATGAACCTATTTTAAAAAAAATTAACAAATCCCCTTTTAAAAATGAATAAACATAACATAATTTTAAAGTTAATCAGGCAAAATTATCTTTTATACCAATTCCAACAAATAATTTTAACTGTATTTATTCACCGGTTTTAAAAAGTTAACAGTAAAGAGATAAGTAAAAAAGCAGATTGAATTTGTATGGATTTAGAAGTTAAGAAGCAATTATAATCACTGACGACCTTTATGACTTTTCATTTATCACCGTCTTTGACAAGAAAAAGAAAATATTAAAAACGAAAAAAATGAATAAAGCACGTGAAGAAAATAAAATAAACACATGGGCTTATACTTGACGGTGGGGTTAAAGTTCACAGGATGAGAGGAGCGGTAGCTGCAGCAACACCAATAGCCGCCACTACAAATCTCTATCCATTTCTTTATATAAACCAACCAAATATCCCCACTTTTTTCAAAGAGAAGAAGACAAAACACAAACCAAAAACAAATTACAGATGCAAATTCTTCATAAACACCATTAAAGTTGCGATCTTTGAGCTTAATCATGAGTTTTTTCAACTGGGTTTCTTTAGTTCTTCTCTTCTTGCATTTGTTGGATTCAATTTCAATTTCAATTTCAATCTCTGACGGGTTGCCGTCAGAAATCTCGACGAGGTTTCTCGATTATGCTAAGAAAAGAGAGATCTTTGATTGGATGGTGGGCATAAGGAGAGAGATTCATGAGAATCCTGAACTGGGTTACGAGGAATATGAGACCAGTAAGCTTATTAGAGCTGAATTGGATGTATTGGGTGTTCCGTACAAATACCCAGTTGCAATTACTGGTGTTGTTGGGTTTATTGGGACTGGTAACCCTCCTTTTGTTGCTTTAAGGGCGGATATGGATGCTCTCTCTTTGCAGGTTTGGGTTACTCTTATATATCCTTGATTCTCTTTAATTGACCTAGTTTAGATTGATTATTTGACCATGTCTGCTGATTATGGTGATTTTGATCATGTTGGTTTTGCTTATTCAGCTTAATATATCGTTTGCCTCTCAACTTGGAACGAAAAGCCAAATATCATCTTAACTTTTGCCCCTCAAATTGGCAAAAGGGAACCAGTTGCCCCCTTAATGCCACTTCTGATTGGCTTGTCATTTTTTTTCCAAACGTGACAATAATGGGCAACGCGTAAAACGGCTATAACTTGTTTATAGTCATATCATTCTTTTATTATGGTTGGTGACAATAATGGGCAAACGGTGCAATTTTAGTTTGGGGGCAAACTGATTCATTTTTGTCAAAATCAGGGGGCGAGTTAAGAACTTTTAAAAGTTTAGGGCGACATCTGATTTTTCGTGTCAAGTTAGGGGCAAATGATGTATTTGGCCGCTAATTTATAGGTAATCTTTTTGTAATTTGACAGGAAATGGTGGAGTGGGAGCACAAGAGTAAAGTAGCAGGAAAGATGCATGCTTGTGGACATGATGCCCATGTCTCCATGCTTCTTGGAGCTGCTAAAATCCTTAAAGATCACGAGGCTGAGTTAAAGGTATGTTTCTCTTTTAAAGGCCCTCTTTAATGTTTAGCAAAACACTTAGGCTATATTCTTTTCAACTGCTGAAAGATGAACTGAATAGAACTGATGTAAATTTATAACTACGCATAGCTGAACTGAAATGAACTAAACTAAGCTGAAGTGGTCTGAACTGAACTGAACTGCATTGAATTGTAGTCCAAGAGAACATGGCCTTGTAATAGTGTTAATTTCATTAGTTCCCTCTATCCTGATAACCGATAGTTTTCAAGTATGTTGGATTTGTGTTGTACTAGAAAAATAATATCTTTGCTGTATTTTGTGTCTCAAGATTGCATTGACTGTTAATACTTGGATATTTATTTGGGTAAATGTATCATAAATGCCAAAGGTATTCATTGTTTTACTCTGATTTTGTGCTTTAAGTTGTTACTTGTTAGAAAGACTCAAAAGATAACAAAATTTAATCGAATCTCTGACGAAGACCGATCCAAATTCTTAATCACTACTAGTCATGTTTTATTTGCCTATATGAATTGCGTAAAATGATTGCGTACCTCATCAAATTATCAGTTAATTTCAACAAAGTTTCGATTCAGCCATTGGAACAAAGGAAAATTTCGAAACTTTAACACGGATTCGTGAACAAATTCGCATAATTTCAGTTCAGATTCTAACATAAAAATGAATTGAGTCAGCTGAGTACATTTGCCTTTGGACTCAAAGCCTCAAAGCCTAATTTCAATTACTGATTCCAATTTCAACACAATTATAGTAATTTTCCATAAACTAAGTAGCTCGGAAACTGCTAAGATCAATGGAGTAAAAAAGATAACAAAATTCAATCATATGTGCTTGCTCTTGTGTAAAGAATTTACCGATTCACAGCTTTATGCTTTGTAAATTTGCGGTGTTATTAAGTTTTTGTTGTATTATCAGGGAACAGTTGTTCTTCTATTCCAACCAGCCGAGGAAGGAGGCGGTGGGGCCCATAGAATGATAGAAGAAGGGGCCTTAGAGAAGGTCAACGCAATCTTCGGGCTCCATGTTGACCCGAGTTTAGCCTTAGGTCACGTGGCCTCCCGACCTGGTCCTCTACTAGCCGGGAGTGGCTTCTTTGAAGCCGTTATAAGTGGAAAAGGAGGCCATGCTGCCATTCCTCAGCACTCAATAGACCCAATATTAGCAGCCTCTAATGTCATTGTTACCTTACAACACCTGGTTTCGAGGGAAGCCGATCCACTCGATTCACAGGTAGTGACAGTTGCAAAATTCCAAGGCGGTGGGGCGTTCAATGTAATCCCTGATTCTGTTACAATTGGTGGAACTTTCCGGGCCTTTTCGAAGGAGAGCTTCATGCAATTGAGGCAGCGAATCTATGAGGTATATATTTCTATTCGACAGTGAATTTTCAAGCAATTTAATTTGGATTTGTAGTGGCTGAGGTCTTAGTCTAATGGTTGAGCCTTGAAACTGTGATCCTAAAGGTCATAGGTTCGAGTTCACATACAGGTGGGGTGGGGTGAGGTTTTCTTTATTATTATTGTAAGCCCAACGAGGAAAACATTTTTTTAAAAAAATTAATTTGGATTTGTAGCATGATCAGTGTTTTTAGCCCAAGGCGCGCCTCATGAAGGGCACAGGGTCCTACGCCTCACCATACCTCAAGCGTGCGCCTTGTGTGCCTGCTAGGCACACCTTTTGGTGTGCGCCTCAGGCGAGCCTCGGGGACACTTTTTTCAGGGTTTTAACTTTAAAAAGTTTTGGTCATCTATTTTTAAGAGTTTTAATAATAATTCAAGACTAGATATTCCTAATTCAATTCCTATTATGGATATCAATTCAAGGCTAGATATTCCTAATGCAATATGTAAGTTTTACATATATTGTACATTTAACAATTCTCTTAGGGTGTGTTTGGAAACAATTCCACAAGAAAATGGAAAAGTATTGAATCGAATTCCTAGTGAATTCATTTGAATTGATTTCTTCAAACAAATTCTTTGTTTGGAAACATCATTTATATTTGAGAATTCAATTAATTGGTAATATATTTATTTAACATTTTTTTTTATCAAAATTGTTTACACAAGTAATTCCACTCATTAAAATAAAAAGATGCGAGGGATAATATGGTAAAAATAATACCCAAAAGCTTAGCTCAAATGAATTCCTCCAAAATCATGTAAGTTTTGGCAAGATTTCTATTCCTTACATTCACAAGAATTCAAATCTTGCATGATTTAAATTCTATCAATATTATTTGGGTCGATTTGAATTCTATCAATATTATTTGGTTCTAAGCAAGGGAATTTGACAAAATGAATTCAATTGAATTGAATTCCCTCAAAAGTGAGCTTTCCAAACACACCCTTGGTTTTTTTCTGGAGCTGCTATTGCATTTAACTTCGCTTTTCTATCAATTTTTCTTGCAAATTTTTTGGCGCCTTGCGCCCGGCCCTCCTAGCGTCTAGGCTGCATGATGCATTTTGTTTTTATACAGGTAGTCACAGGTCAATCTTCGGTACAGAGGTGTAAAGCAAAAATCGATTTCCTCGAGCAAGAGAAACCCTTTTTCCCGCCTACCATTAACAACAAAGACTTGCACAAGCATTTCGAAACTGTTGCGGTAGATATGCTTGGCAAACAAAAAGTCAAAGAAATGCAGCCATTGATGGGATCTGAGGATTTCGCCTTCTACCAAGAGGCCGTCCCGGGATACTTCTTTTTTATTGGAATGAGGAACGAGACTAATAAACCGATCCCATTTGCTCACTCGCCCTTATTTGAAGTCAACGAGGACGCTCTTCCTTATGGTGCTGCCCTTCACGCTTCTTTAGCTGCTAGGTATCTTCTCGAATCTCGGTCTTTTCAAGTTCATTTCGGAGGGGAAAGTGAGATACAACATGACGAACTATAAAGGCGCTTACTTGCAATTTCAAGTTGATCGGAAAGTTTATAATTTTTTCAGGTCGACACTCTGATGATTCGTCATGTGTATATATAGCTTATTGAAGTTTATTTCTTTTTCTTTTTTCCCCCAGTAATTGGAACACTGATTAATATGAAAATGTTTTTATGTTCTTTATGGTTCTGAGTTCCATTCTTTAATGTGATCTGATGTAATACTCCTACTTAGAACCCTAATTGATATGAAAACAAATGAACTGATACGTCTGCTGGAAAGGGTTAGATTTAAAATTCAGAAAGGGGTGGGTTTATAACCATTGATAGTGATTTCATACTCAAGTATCATCTAGTTCTTGTGGCTTCAATTTAGCAAGAATAACTTCAAAAGGAGGAAATAGTTGGTAATGATGTAATGGGCATGATGAAATTTGCAGATGATTTTTTTTACCTATTATAGAAAGTGACCAGTTGTTGCTATGATAATGCAGCCATAACCACTTACCAAAATAGCCATAAACATAACCATGTCCACCTTCAACTGCTTGCAACAACTTTTGGTGCATTGAAGGTGGTCCAACCCTTAATTGATGGCATTGAGTCAATGCATTTGAAATGGTCATGTAATTTTTTACGGGTTTTTTTACATGAATCCGGGTATTTGGAGAACCCTGCTGTCTATAAATGACATCTGTCATGGTATTCTAAATACCCATCTCCTTAATTTTTGTGACTTGATTTGAGCTAATATGATGTTTGCTTCGCTCGGTGGAATAGATTTTCGGGTTCTGGGTTGATTGCAGTGCCCTTTACTATCTCGTTCTTAAATCTGTCAAAATCGCTTTAAAATAGGGCTAGAATAGAACAAATAAAAAAAACATCGTATGAAATCATAATACTAGTATAAAGATGTATAAGAATAGGACCTTAATATCTATACATCTAATTCTGCCCCAATGTATGATTCAACCTATTAATTCATCTGAAATACACTGCCCAGGGCAAGATAGCCAGGCACCTGAACTAGTCATCTAACCAACCAATCAGCCTATCTCAAAAATGAAAAACTTTAGCTGATATATTCAACAAAGGTTCCAATGCACTTGGAGCAAATTTCCTTGCAAAAAGAAAACAAAAATTAGTCGGCTGATTATTGTAATCGCACGTCTGCCCTTCGAACATCCTCTTAAAGAATCCTTCGTTTATATCGGCCTTCCCAAAAGTAGCCGGATGGGCCCCACCCCTTGACCAATCGGTCCAAGTCAAAGTCCTATTAGCCAAGAGTTTTGGAGCTTGAATAGTCAACATTGTCTGAAAATAGTGCTCGTCGACATAGCACGCTGGCGTGCAGAAGTTTTTGAATTTCGGGTAGTATAAGGTGTCCTCGATTATGTTATGAGCGAGCCTTCGGTTAACTTCGAACCATTGAGACCCTTTTCGCCATTGCTCGAGCGTGACTTCTGGCTGCATTTGAAAATTGTAGCGGCCCCTACCGAATGGGCCCGGCTCGTCGAATGAGCCCATGAAACTGTGGCGTGATCGAGATATGTAGCGGTAGATTATGCTGAAATTTTGAAGAGGTATGCATGCCTCCGATAGGAGTATGAACCATTCGTTTGAAATGTCGAGTAAAGCGTTTGCTAGGAGTCGCCTTTCGCCATCACACATGCTCATCCTTCCCCACTCCACTAGCTGCATAGAATCAAACACGAGATTTATTGGTTAGAAAATGGCTATTTCGAATAATTTTGAACGAGGGAGAAACTAAAACAAAAAAGCACATGAGAGTAAGAGATAATCAAATGAAGAAGATAGAAGGCATAGATAAGAGCATGCCATTTAATAATAAAGGGATATCATTTCAATCACAATGTATGAAAATGAAGATGTTGCAATTCAAACAACTCAAAAAAGGAAGCCAAATACATCGAAAGATCCTCCAAAATGGCACATTCCCGCTACTGCCCCTGAACTTCAAGCTCCTCCAAATTAGCACCTTCCAGCTACATACCTCCCTCAACTTGGCAAAAATGCATCAGTTTGCCCAGTGAATGCCATGTATCAGCTTGAGAAAAAGAAAAATATGACATCTTTGAAAAGTCAAACAACCAAAAGTTGACAAGTGGCATTTAGGGGACAAACTGGTGCACTTTTGAAAGTTGGGAGAGCTACGGGAATCTTTTCAAACCCAAGAGGCAACATGCCAAATTGGAGTAGTTAATGATGCGTTTGGCCCAATAAAAAATATAGCCTAATGCATACTTAGCCCTTTAAACTTCACACTTTATATTAGGTGGCGCCTCTAACTTTCAAAAGTCTCTACCAGCCACCTAAATTTGGCGAAAGTGCACTCGCGAGACCCGTCAGTGCTACGTGGCACCTTGTGATGGGTTTGGCTTTTCAAAGTTGTCAAATCTTTTCATCTCCAATCTTGGCTCTGAAGGGCTCGAGAGTGCACTTTTAGCCAAGTTTGGGAGGCTGGTAAACACTTTCGAAAGTTGGAGGCAAGTGATAAGTTGGGGGGATATGAGGCCAAAAAAAAATATCTCAAAACTTGAAAGAGTAATAACATAATAGAATCCCTATCAAGCAAGCACACAAACATCAATAGCCATGAGACCGACAACTCCTAGCAGCATAATTCAATAGATAATATCCCATTCACATCAAAACCATAAAATTTCACGAAAGCAACAAAATTGAATCCAAAATTGAAAGCAACAATGCCATAATAATAATAGAAGGTAACCCAATTACCTGACTAGGGATTTGTCTCTTGTAGAACACAGAAGATGAACTAAAATTTCCAACATAAGGTGGAAAAGAATGAAGATAGATTGAGTAAAGCCCCTCATGGCCCTTAAAGAATCTCTCCCAAAGAGGTGCTAATGGCAATGGCCCTTTAGTCAAGAACATAAAGGCAATCTTTGGGGTTCTTCTAAAAGGGTATTTCTTTAATCTAGGGGCAAATGAAGCACGCCAAAGCAACTCACTATCATTCATCTTATGCATCAAATTTGAAGGGGGCTTAATCCAATTCTCCAAATCATTTGGTTTTTCAAAGCAAGGGTAAATCAAATTAGAGGACCTTGATAAAGCAGCTGGCACACTTTGAATCCCAAAGAATTTGAACATATACAAGCTAGAAATTGAAATCCCTAGACCAAAAACCAAGAACAATAAAATAACTTGTAGGAGTTTCAATGGCAAAGGCCTAATTTGATTTGATCTTACGTTATTAACAACACCAAGCTCTTTGCCGTTCTCCATTACCATTATACAAAATCAAATGTCAAGATCAAATCTTTATACAGAAAACAGGCAAAAAATCAACTTTTGATCCACTAAAACCCATTAAATGGGAACAAGATCAAATCTTTTCTAAATGGGTAAGATCAAAACAAACTGATTAATAATGGGTTAGGGGGAAAAAGGAAAGTGAAGCATTTCCATCAATTAAAATCCAAAACCTGAATATGCTTTTCCTCAAAATTTGGGGAAATTAGTGAACATGAGAAATAGCTAATTATGGGCATAAAAGGGGGATTTGGAAGAGTTTTGGGGGGGAATTTAAGAGGTGAATAAATGAGAGAAACGTTTCGGGAAGAAGGAAGTCATACAATACAAACAGGGGTTGGAGATGAAGAAAGATGGAAACTTTAAATTGAGGAGAGAGAAAGAGAAAATGGAGAAATTGAAAACTGACAATTGAAGAAACAGAATGAGAGAGTGACGAACAAAACCTAGGAACTATTTTAATGGTGATTTTGTCTGGTTCCTTCTTGTTCTAGTCTTTGCTGGGCCATTTCTTCTTCTTTTCTTTTTGGAAAATTATTTTTTAATGGCCGTTTTGTATAAACAATAAAAAAAAAGATAAATAAGCATTCGGACAATTTTTTCTAGTGTTATCGTAACGTACCATAATTGGGTAAATTTTATGGTAAATTAGTTATGATTATGATATAGTTTAATTTAAAAATATTTTTTAAAAATTATTATAGTGATATTTAATAGTATTATAAAATATTTAAAAAGTATTTTAAATATAATTATATTAATAGTGTCGATAATATTATATATTAAAATTTTTATGGATATAATGTCCGATATGATTTTGACAATATTATTTTTTTTAATGAATTTTTTTTATTTTTTATCACCATATAATCTTAAATGAATCTTAACTATAGACGACAACGTTAAATTTTATTCACATTCAAACTAATCACCAACCGTGAATTAGAAAAATAAAGTATAAGTCAAATGTTTTTGTTTTTAACTGTGAACGGGATCAATCCTAACTATAAGCTGCCTGAATTTTTGTTTTTAACATAAAGTATAAAAAATAAATTATACTCCAACATATTAGAAAAACAAAATACAAGTCAAATTTGAATTCAATTAGAGAGATAGAGATGGAAAGATTTTTTTATTTCTTTTAAGTTTTAAGGCTCTCTTACTTGCACGTTGCTAATTTTATCTTCGACTAAATTAATGTAAATTGTACTTATAATTGAAATGAATTTAACATAGCTTTAAATTTATATCAGACATAAATTTATAAGTGATGAATTGAAATAAGCTAATTGAAATTTATCATACCTCTGAGTAGAATTTATTTTTGTGGTTATACATACGAGAATAATACTTTATTGTTATATTTCTAATTTCTAGATTATTCACTAATTTATTAATTTTTTTAAAAAAATATTTGTCTCGTTAGGCTTACAATAAAAATAAATAAAAATTTCATCTCATCTTACTGGTATGTAAACCCAAACTTATAATCTTTAAGATCATAATTTTAAGGCTCATCCACTAAATTAAAACCGTTAAACTTAAAAAAATAGTTAATGATTATTTTATTTTCAGTTATAGTTTATGTTTCCTACTTGAAACGTAGTTATGAAGATACTTCGATTAAAGTATTGCAACTAATTTTTCAATACGTGTACCAAAAGCATGACTAATATTTACTTTGAAACTGATTAGAGTAAACATTTTTTATTATTCATTTAAAAAGTGAAATAATTTTTAAATAATTATTTACATTAATTATTAGTAAAACCGTACATTATTATTATTATATTTATTAATAATTATTTATCATTATATATTATTATTGATTATTTATATTTATATTTATATTTATAATAATTATGAATATTATTTTTAAAATATGATTAATATTATAGTTGAATTTTATTGAAATTAGTGTTTATTATTGTTTTTTTAATTAATATATTACTATCATTTATTAATATATATTATAATAATTAGTTTATATTATTTATTAGTACTATTTTTATTTTTATTTATTATTTTAATAATTTACTATTTATGTATATTAATTGGAATTTTTATATTTTAATAATTAATTATAAGTATTAGCACATATTATTATAATTTCAGTTCAGCTCAGTAGTTTAATTCAATTCATAATAGTCCAAAAGAACCAGACTTTAGCCTAATAGTTAAGGCTGAACTTATGACATATGGAGACCTTAATTTTAAACCACATCTGGAGTAAGTGAAATTTTTTTATTCTATTTAATATAAGCGCCATCATAAAAATTTTAAATAAAATACATAAGAGATTGCTAAACCTTAAAACTAAAAGAAATATTTTTAAAAAAAAAGCTCTCAAACACGGTTTAAAATTTAATGAAAAACATGAAGATTTCATACATATACCTTAAATAGTTGAAATTTTGATATCATAATTATTTCCATTAAAATAATTTGGGACTGTAATAGTACAATCACCGTAATGTTCTTAAATTCAAAGCAAAGTCAGATTCAAAAATAGTTGAATTTAGCTAAGCCTGGTATTGATTGAGTTGATGGACCAAATTGCATTTATGTAGACTATAATGTATACATTAATAAGTAGCATTATATGTAATTAACAAGAAACTACTTTTATTTTTCCTTTTCTTATTTGAATAAGGGCAAATTTTGAAGAGATTATTCGTTTTTTTTTTCAATAAATTCCACTGACCTATAATATAGATAAGTAATTTCAAATGTTTTAAAAAAGCATTCATTTTTTTTAAAAAAAATTTATATCATATGGGCTTACAATAATAATAAAGAAAAACCTTATCCCACTCCGCCCTACTGTGGGCTCGAACCTGCGACCTCTAAAATCACAACTCCACCGCTCAACTACTAAACTAAGTTTTTGCCAAAAAAAACACATACTTAATTTATTTGACAACCTTTAATATAGCCCTTTTTTTATATCTTCATTAATATAATCTTGTTCGAATGATATAGTCATTTTTTAAAATACTCTCTTAGACGAGGTAAATAGCATTTGATAACCTTTAAGGAAAAAAAAAACCTGAAGTATTTTAAATCTCTGTCTTTTAAGATGCTACCTTTTACTTTCTCATATTAATCAAACATTTTTAAAAGTTTAGTTAATCAAGAATTAAAAACTGTGGATTCATTTCCCACAATATATAAAATTAATAAAAAAAATACTTTTTATTTCTGAAAAAATTCAATGATTTTTTCGGAAGACAAAAGGCTAAAAGTAAAAGCAATATACTATTATTAACAACAAGTAGTCACATACGAATCGACACTATACACATTAAAGAACTAGTTTGACAATATTTTCTTATGAAAGTTTATATTAGGAAAAATGATTCTCTTATAGCCTTATTACTAAATGATTATAATATAATGAAAATCTTTAGTATCTATTATTTTGTTGCCTTGATTAAACTTTAAAGTATTAGTCTAGTAGATATTATGTAACGGACAAAGAAAAATAGGATAAAGAGAATAAAAAAAACATTGGATTCTTACTTTACTTTTACGTTTTTTTTAAGATGTGTTATTAAAGCAAAAGTTTAGCTTTACTATTGTATTATTTCGGGTAATTACTCTACTCTTGCACACTTTTATCAAATAACAAAACAAAAGCAATTATTTTGTATTATAAAAACTATTATTTTGTTAATTTATTTAGGGCTTTTACAAAAATATATTTGGAAAGTTTTACAAAGATAGTAGTTTATGATATATAATTTAATGATACAAACAGAAATATCATCACAGATTTGATTACCAAACACATAATTCTTTTTATTCACATTTTTATATAACTTGTCATTTTAATACGTGATATATATATATATATATATATATATATATATATATATATGCAAACAATTCAGTTACCAATTTATTTCTACATTCAGCTTTTTTCTATATGGTAAGTTCATCTTTTTCGGATATTTGGAATATTTCTCTTGAATTTATAAGAACTTAAATACACTCATTTTAATGTAAATTTAAAATTAAGTAGATAGAATTGCCTGCAATTAATTTTAATCCAAAAGAATAAACATTCAAGTTCTTTTCAACTTCTGACAGGTGAATTGGCTGAGTTGAAGTTGATTGAACTGAATTAAAGTGAGTTGAAATTATTTCAGTGTAAATTTATAATTACGCACAGCTGAACTTAAATGAACTGAAGTGGACTGAAATGAAGTGAATTGAACTGAACTAAACTGATATAAATTGAATTGAACTATAGTCTGAGAAAACAGGGCCCGAGTGTACGTGGGAGACCAAATGCTTCATTCTCAAATTGGATGAAGTTTTTGGGCATTCTGTAAACGTTTCTGTTATTTGTATAGGCTGCTAAAGACTTGTCAAATGGTTGCAACAGTAGTCATACGGAAGCTAATTATACTTAGGGGCGTGCATAATTGAGTCGAAACCGAAACTCAAACTGAAACTGAATAAAAATAATTGAACTGAATTTAACAAAATTTATTTCAATTCGGTTTCAGTTTTTAAAATTCTTAAATTCGGGTTTCATTTCGGTTCGGTTTTGATTTTTATAAAATGGAACCGAACCGAATGAATTAATAAATATTATATTTTAATATAAATTCATATTATTTCTAGTATCCTAATAATATTGACGATATACAACACAATAATTAGTATACTATAATAATAAATATGAGATTTTAACTTAAGTAATCCTAATTTGTAAATAATTATTTTACTTTACAACTTTAGAAATATGACTCATTCAATAATTCATTATATGCATGTCATGTTACTTGAATTAATATCTTTTATGTATCAATATTTATATTTATTGTTGTAAATATAAATTTCAAAGTCCAAATACTATCAAATTTAACACATATCACGATGAAATTACTTTAAGTCTCTCTCATATAATCCTAAAACGAAAAAATAAATTACAAGCTATTTTATATATTATAGAGTTTGAGCAATTCGGTTATAACCGAACCGAATCCGAGCCGAACTATTATATTTTTACTAATTTAGGTTTTAGTTTTGGGTCGGTTCGGTTTGATTTTTGGATCAAACCGACATTTGCTCACCCCTAATTAAACTGAATATAAGCAATTTAGTGGCCTATAAATTAGTAAAATGAAAAAGGAAGAAAGAAAATGATCTATACCTAAATAAAGCTTTATTAACTTAGATATATAATTATATATGTAACTACTCAAATTGCAAATACTAATTTGATGCTTTTCATGGGTTGTTTACTTTTTACAAATTTTGGTTCGGCAGTTTTAGCTCTCTGACCTATTTGTTAAAATAGCTCTTTTGCCACTTGATTTTTTCCTTAATAATACTTGACTTGCTATAATTCAACTCATTTATTCTATATCTTATAGCAATTACATTTGGCCAACCACTGGATTTGGTCTACTGGCCCACAGCTTCCTCCCAAAGTGGAGAAAGAAGCCGAAGGTCCTGAGTTCGAGTTCCAAATTCCTCAAAAATTAAAATGTTCCTACTTCCTTAAAAAAAAAATATTTGGCCACTAGCTTATAAAAATAATGGGTATTTGGGCTAATTTCACTATTTGTAACCAATATTTGGCTTAGCTTAGATGCTTGGCATCAAGTTCATTCTCATTGTAAATGTCAACATAATTTAGAGATACAAGTATAGTTACACTTTATAGAAGCCAATTAGGTTAAAATGCAATAGGTAATGGATGAAATTGTCAAACCTATGTTAAGGGACGAAATGGCAATCGATGAATATGTAAGGAGCCCAAGAATCGATATATTGTTTGTTACAGGTCTAGGGACGATTAGACTGTTTATTTCAGCTGCTTTTCTAAAAAACTCTATTTTTAAGATTACTCTAGAAGCAACATGTTTAATTTTAAAAAAATAAATCAAACAATCCCTATTTAAATAATATAAATGATCAAAATATGCAAACTAATTAAAAGTTTTGTGAGAGCAACTTGTTCATTAAAATGGCACCGCAGAGGTAAATACGCTTAAAACTCATTAAGCATAATATTTTATTTTCATCGGCTTAACTTTAAAAATATCCAAATCCATAATCCTCGATACTCCAAAATTTAGGGCATTTTGGCTCCTCAACCCAAAATAGTCGTAGTAACACATGAGCACTAAGGCCCTGTTTGGCTCATGGTTCATTATAGTATGATATGGTTCTAATTAAAAATCTCTGTTTGGTTGCATGGTTCTTTTATTAAGTATGATTCTCCTTGGTTATTTCATGGTACAAATAACCATGAAAATAGAATCACCAATTTGGTGTTCTACAATGGTTCTCCTTCAAATTAAACTAAAAACTTTAGAAAACCATACAATACCATACCATCTATCCAAACAAAAACTTTCAAAAAACTATACTATACTATACCATAAGGTACCATACCATACTTTAATGAACCATGAGCCAATCAGAGCCTAAAGTAGTAGTAGTAGTAAAAGTGTAAAACAGAAGACATTTTGCTGGGTGAATCCGTAGGACTAAAATTTCATATATTCAACGTGAGTGCAAAGGTTAAACTGGAAGTCCATTCTATTACTTTACGAAACAAAGTTCATGGAAGTACTTGGCTTCTGTTATGTATTCTTTCCGTAAAATGTGTACGAAAGATCATAGATTGAATTCAAACTCCAAAGTGAAACCTTCATTTGCTCAAGAAAGATGTTTAATCAAATGCAACTATAGTAATTTGGTTTCACTACTGACAAACATTTACAGCAATCTGCTCAAGTGAAGTGACCTTATGTGCTCATCGTTGAAAAAACTAACATCTAAAATTGCTTACATTGCAGTAGACTAGTAGTACCGGTGCTTTAAAATCGGGCTAGGCGGCCTCTAGGCGGATTTTTTCGGAACACCACCGCAATTTTAGATAGTCGAGCGGTCCTAGGCGGTTGACCGATTTAGGTGGTCCTAGGCGGGTCTATGAGGAGTTTTTGTTTTAAAAACCGGCGTGGGCAATTGTCTAAGTGGGGTTTTTCAGAACACTATTTTTAAAATATCATTTAAATTATGTTTTTGAATATTTTATATTAGTATATTTTATTTTTAGCTGGATTTGTATTTTTATATATTAAAAAATATTTAAAAAATAAAAAATATAAATCCGCCTAGATCCCGCCTAGGCCCAGCCCAAGCCCCGCTTAGACGTTTTGAAGCCTCGACCGTCCGACCAAACATTGTATTACCATTGCTGCATCCATATTGATGACTGGATTACAAAGCAGAATTTAGGAGCTAATTTAAACCATAATTCGAAAAAACCTTAAACATTATCAGATTGGCCGAGGATACCAACACTAAACCAAGTAGTATTTGTCTATTTGATATGGTTTTCTGTTGGCAATCATAGTTGTCAAATCGGGATTCGAATCGGGAATCAAATTCCAAATTTTGTGAATCGGGAATCATGAATCATAAGATTCAGTTCATGTTTGTAAAATAATAAAAGCAAAACGTTTAAAATGTTTAACTTACAATATTATTAATTTTAGTCTAGATATGCAAGTTTAATGTTAAAAGAATTATGTAACAACACAAGTACTTATAATTCAAACCTAGTGCATATATAATCCTAGTAAAAGTTTGTTTATAGTAATATATACTTAGTTTAGCTTCAATCCTTATGTTAAATGATCTAGAATTTGAAAGGCTGATGTTTAACATGAATTATTATTAACGCAAGTTTTTTTTCAATTAGTATTCAAAGAGACTTAATTTCCAATTTTCCTAAATTAGAGACTAATTTTAAAGCAAAACATAGATGTGGCACACTTCAGTGCACAACCACTCCGCCGTTTAGTCACATACATTGTCGCTCAGAGTCCATTGTTTGTGCTGGGTTCCTCCTTGCTTCGACAACTAATTGGTGGGGCAATTGACTTTCGCTACCTCGAGTCAAATCTTCAATGTCATCATCTTCAAAACAATATGCTTTTACCATGCTTTAATTTAGTAGAGATCATGAATCCACAGAATCATAAGACTCGTCCGATTCGCAACTGAATCGGTATTGAATCCTAATATTCGGGATGAGTTTAGATTCACCCCATACATTCGAATCGATTTAGGGTTGAATCGAATCGTAAAATCATTACAATTCGTATCGAGAATAGTAAGATTATGATAACTATGTTCGCAATATTAACTGACCTATGTAATTGTAACAACATATTTGCAATCAATAATGCACACATTTGGTATAGCACTGGCCTGGCTTCAAGAGACTACGAACTCATCATTTCAGAAATAAATCAAAGTGCCACAAATTTAGTTCTTCAAATTTAACTGAAACTACAGTCATTTTGTCAATGAAACAAAATTCTTAAAGTTCAAATCAAGCTAAAAAAATAAGCAGAACACCTTGCAAAATGCCACCTTACTTCTCGGAAGAGTTGGGCCCGCGCTTCTTCCCAAAGCCAACAACTGCCAGTACACAGTAAATCAACAAAACGTAAGCAACACTCAAATACATATAGAATTAGGGATTGAAAGCAAAGCTTTCTCTTTATGCCTACAGAAAACAAGCAAATGAAGACCATACCGGCGGTGACGAATCGGCGATTGTATTGCATGCGCTTATGAGCGCGGCCTCGGGGCTTCTTCTTCTTGTCTTGCTTAGCTACCTTCGGAGTTTGGCCTCTCACTTTCCCTGCACGAGCTAGCGATCCGTGCACCTTACCTGCAGATCAAATCAATGCTCAAAATTAGATGAATTCGA
Source organism: Euphorbia pulcherrima (assembly GCA_947683365.1). Lineage (NCBI taxonomy): Eukaryota > Viridiplantae > Streptophyta > Magnoliopsida > Malpighiales > Euphorbiaceae > Euphorbia > Euphorbia pulcherrima. The sequence goes on along the minus strand of CANTUS010000016.1, from coordinate 20,761,777 downwards.
CTCTAAGTTGGAAAAAAAAACAGTTTCGTCATCGAATAATCGAAATAAATTGAGGGAGAATAAATAACAATTGTGGTTTACCCATGATTAATTTGCTGTGATGTGCTTCGGAGTGCTCGCCGGCGAAGAGAAGATGGTGATTTGGGTGTGTGATTGACAGGGGTTAGGGTTTTATCAATCTATGGATGAGAACGACTCAGGCTTCCCAAACAGGCCGGACTGGTGGCCCAAAATCTCCCTAAAGGCCCAGAATTCTATGTAAAAGAATCAAGAGCCCCTTCATATTTTCATTATTCAAGTATGAAGGTCTTAATTTTTACTCTAAATAATAGTCTTCTTATTTTACTGTTTCTTATTTCAAGTTACTTAAATATTTTTGATAAATTAAATAGAAAGGTATAAATTAATTATTTTAAATTTTAAAATAATTTTTATTGGTTTCGATGAAAAAACTTATTATTTCAAAATGAAAAGAGTAACTGTCATAATAATTCGGGAGCCTTCGGTTCGGGGAACAATGAGCATTCAAGTGAATGATATACTTCATGGGCTTGACACCATATCTAAACCAAAACCCTAAGGTGATGGGTTAGTGGGTCTTTCCCAATTATATATCATTCACTTAACTCATCAACTTTTCATGTGGGATTCTCAACTCACACTTACCCCAACAATCTCCCCCTCGAGTGAGAGTTATCACCACATCTCGGTTAAGACCACGCTCCCCCTCGAGCGCAAAACCGCGCTTAAACAAGCCAAACCTTGGCTTTGATACCACTTGTCAGGATCCGGGAGCCTTCGGTCCGGAGGAACAATGAACATTCAAGTGAAAAATATTGATTTGTCGAGAATGTCCGGATGGTTGATCGGTCGAGGGGAGGCTCAATGGATATTTGTTTGAGGGGAGGAATGTTGAGCTAATAGATATCCCGCATTATTAATAAAGTTGGAGAGTGAATGGTTTATAAGCATGAACAATATCCCCAATAGTATAAGGGCTTTTGGGGTGAAGTCTAAGAGCAAATCCATGAGGGCTTTAGCCCAAAGTGGACAATATCATACCATATGTGGGGATATGGGGTGTCCATAGAGCTTCCGCTTGCCACAACAATTGGTATCAGAGCCATGCTTCGACGTTAGTCTTGTGGATGAATCCCCACGAATCGAACAAAAGTGGGGACGCCCAGTTTGATCATCAATTTCTGTGACTCCGGTAGTGATCTATGTAAGGCGTGTCCTCCATCGCATTACAGATGAAAAATATCGGTTTGTCGAGAATATCTGGATGGTTGATCGGTCGAGGGGAGGCTCGATGGATATTTGTTCGAGAGGAGGAATGTTGGGCTAACGGATATCCCACATTGTTAATAAAGTTGGAGAGTGAATGATTTATAAGCATGGACAATATCCCCAATAGTATGAAGCCTTTTGGGGTGAAGCCCAAGAGCAAATCCATAAGGGCATTGGCCCAAAGTGGACAATATCATACCATGTGTGGGAATATGGGGTGTCTATGGAGCTTCCGCTTACCATAACAATTAGTATCAGAGCCATGCTCCGACGTTAGCCATGTGGATGAATCCCCGGAGAATCGAATAAAAGTGAGGACGCTCAGTTTGATCACCAATCTCTGTGACTCCAGTAGTGATCTATGTAAGGCATGTCCTCCATCGCATTACAGATGAAAAATATCGGTTTGTCGAGAATGTCTGTATGATTGATCGGTCGAGGGGAAGCTCGATGGATATTTGTTAAAGGGGAGGAGTGTTGGGCTAACAAATATCCCACATTGCTAATAAAATTGGAGAGTGAATGGTTTATAAGCATAGACAATATCCCTAATGGTATGGGGCCTTTTGGAGTGAAGCCTAAGAGCAAATTCATGAGAGCTTTGCCCCAAAGTGGACAATATCATACAATGTATGGGATATGAGGTGTCCATGGAGCTTCCGCTTGCCACAACAATTGGTATCAGAGTCATGCTCCGACCTTAGCCTTGTGGATGGATTCCTGGAGAATCGAACAAAGTGGGATACCCAGTTTGATCACCAATGTCTGTGAATCCGGTAGTGTTTTATGTAAGGCGTGTCCTCCATTGCATTAGAGATGAAAAATATCCGTTTGTCGAGAATGTCTGGATGGTTGATCGATTGAGGGGAGGCTCGACGGATATTTGTTCGAGGGGAAGAATGTTAGGCTAACAAATATCCCACATTGTTAATAAAGTTGGAGAATGAATAGTTTATAAGCATGGACAATATTCCAAATGATATGAAACATTTTGGGGTTAAGCCCAAGAGTAAATTCATAAAAACTTTAGCCCAAAATATACAATATCATACCATATGTGAGAATATAGGGTGTTTATGAAACTCACGCTTACCACAATAGTAACTATTATAATGATCCCAAAAAAATCAAATATTGACTACAATTTGTTTATATTAATATGGGATTGGATTTATGTTTCAGATCCTGTTTAGAACTTATTTTCAACTTCCAAGAAATCCTTATTCATTCAATGGAATCATAAGTTAATATTGGATTGTTTAGTTTAATTAGAATGCTTATAATGTTATTTTGTTACGGATGCTTATAATTTTATTTTGTTACGGTCACCATTTGTTTTGTATGAAACAATTATAAACATATGTGAAGTTTTATATTTGTAAGAGTAGATAATTCAAGAGATAGTAAACTCCTTTTTCACCAAATTGAAGTGACTAGCATAAATTTGATTGCAAAAAAATAGATCACATGCTTTTACTGAATTCAATACGAGTAGGATTGTACTTAAAAGGCAAATTTTAAAAAATATCTTGTAATTTTATTCATATACTAAATAAAGTCTGAGAATTTTTTCTTCAAAATGAGGTCTATGATTTTAAAAAATTGATAAAAAGAGGATAAAATATTTTTTTAGAATAGTGATGTTACAGAAGATATTTTATTCAATTCAACATTCTCATAATTTAACCTTATTATTTAAAAATTATATGTACGATTTGAATACGTTTCAGAGAATTTTCCATTTTTTACGATTTTTAAAGTTTATCATTATATATTAATTAAAAATATTTGTAGTATTAAAAAATTTCATATTCACTTATGTGTATTGCATTTTTATTAACCAATTCACAAAAATTTAGATAAAAACGAATAAAATTATTCATTATCATAACATAATTTAATATTAAGAATCCTCTTATATCAATTTTTTAAAACAAAATATCTTATTATTTAAAAATTTTATAAGATACTTTTAAAAGTTTGCCCATAATTTTAATGAGTGAATTTGCAGAATCAAAAACTTTGAGGCTAATTGGGCAAAAGTCGCAGAGGTCAGGTCCAGGATTCTACTATTATTTCTCCTAATTCGCACGAATCCCAAATTTGCCCAAGTTAATTTTGAAAATAACGGAAGTACCACTTATCCCCAAAACCCAGAATCTCTCCTCCGTTCAGCTGTTCTCTTCCCCTTTTTCCCTCGTCCCCGCTCGCCGGGATTGCCACCGCCCACCGCCATGGCCACCGTACCAGCCCTCTCTATGAGGCACATAACAAGCACTCGCCCCTGGCTTCAAAGACTCCATAATCTTAAAAAACTTCACTCATTAGCCTCAGTTTCTCCTCCTTCATTTACTGAAGACCAGGAGCAGAACCATCAGCGTCAACGAGAAAGAACACCGAGGAATCGGAAAACCAGACTCAGCAATGACGACTATAACAAGGATATAATGGAATCAAATGCGGATAAAACCAATTCCGGTTCATTTTTCCCAAAGAGAGGCCAGATTTTGGAGCTGGTTTGCGATTCCCTGGCTTTCAAGGGGAAAGGTGTTTGCAAAGTAGAGGATACCGGATTTGTCGTCATGTGTGACCGTGCGCTTCCCGGTGAAAGGTTCATCGGCCGTATCACTCGCAGAAAGGGAAGTTATGCCGAGGTTCGTCGAGAACTTGATTTAATTTTGCTTTTGATTTAGTTAAAATTCCTTAGGTAGATAACTGCAGACTTAAATACCGTTTTGGGTTCTGTTTCATAACTCCAATGCCATTTTGGTGTCTAATCTATTGAAACCGCCTATTTGGTGTACAATTTTTGCCTATTTGGTATCTGACACAGTCAATTTTAGTACCATATTATTGAGGGTCGACAATTCTCTACATGATGAGCAAAATATATTCATGTTTCAAATGATGCTATAGATATTTCGAGTCTTTTGTGTTGTTAGATAGATGCTTGATGTACTAAAATTTAATAGGTCAGACACCAAATAGGCTAATTTTGAATAGTTAGGTACCAAATAGGCGAAAAGTGGATACGTCAAGCACCAAAAGGGCATTTGAGATATAGAACGGGACCAAAAAGGTATTTAAGTCGACAACCGTAGCAATTTAATTCAATTGAGTATATATTTGTTTGTATTGGATTAGTTATACTGTTTTGTTCAATTGAAGGATAGGCAACCAAGGTTAAGACGTTATCTCCTCATTGGGATCTTGTTGATGCTCCTTGTGAGTATGCTTCATATTGTGGAGGTTGCAAAACGCAGAATCTGTCTTATGATGCTCAATGCAAAGCTAAGGAACAACAAGTTCATGAGCTGATTGTACATGTTGGGAAGTTTTCTGACAAAGATCCGGATTTTGTTAACATTATGGAGCCTATTGTTCCCTGTAATATTCAATTCCATTATAGAAATAAAGTAAGTGATTCGAGATTCTTTTTTTTATGTGCACTTTGATTTTAGAAAGTTTTTTGAGCCTCTATTGGCTCTATTGGCAGATGGAGTTCTCATTTGGTTCGAAAAAATGGTTACCTAGAGAGATGCTTGGGCAGCAACAAGATGGTAGTGAAAATTATGCACTTGGGCTTCATGCTCCTGGCTTTTTTGACAAGGTTTTAAATGTTGACAAATGCTTGTTACAAAGTGAGCCTGCAAATACGGTATGTTCATTAGACATTCTGATTCGCATTTTTGCTAGTTTGCACTAATTTAACCTATGTTTGGCCTTTTTGGATCTCATCTGGAACTTGTTCTAATGGAATTCTTATGTAGTAACTTGTGTTATTGGATTTATCAAAAGCTGCATAATTCCTGTCATCTCTTATTTTTATTGCTGAAAATAGGTTCTGGCAACTGTTCAAGATTGTTGGCGAGATCCGCGATTCAGCCTTACCCCATATGATATGAATTCTCATGCTGGGTTTCTCAAGCATCTAATGCTAAGAACTGGAAGGTACTGTTTATACAAGGCATTTAAGTCGACAAGAACATAAGTACATTTTAATTTGTTTCACTTGGGATGCTCAGTTTCAAAATTGCATTTTACATCCCTTTGCCCTTCCGAAAATATCTTGTAATGCATGTTTCTGCAGGAATCCTGAGACTGGTGTGCTTGAACTCATGGTCAACTTTGTCACCTCATCATACAAACCCGAGCTTATGAAACCCCTTGTTGAAAAGATTTCAGCTATACAAGAAGTGGTTTGTATGCCCAAATCCTTAAAATATGGTCATTCAAGTTTAACTTCTATTGTCTTCTTGTTGGTAGAAGTTACAATTAGATCCCAGTCCTCTAATGTAGTGCTGACTCCTAAGAGACATTCTAGTTTGGATTCATCACCCGTATAAACCAACTGGGCTTGAAACTAACTGGATAAAAGAAATTGGAAGTTAGTGATCTAACAGTGGGAATGGGATCCGAAAACGTGATGAGATAAATGATATCTGAGACATGCTTCATTGGTTCTTTTATAATAAATGCTTTCATTTTAGTTCTCTTTTATCATTGTTCTATCATACGCAATTTGGTACTATTTTCCTTACTTTCCTTTTCTTTAACTGTAGGTGAGCATTGTGAATAATGTAAATTCCTCGGTTGGCAACACATCTGTTGGGGAGCAGGAATATACTTTGTATGGAAAATCCACCATCACAGAGAAGTTAAGAGGATTAACCTTCCAAATTTCAGCCAATTCTTTTTTTCAAACAAATACACTTCAGGTACATATAGTAAAATTAATTGAACGGCAATTTAACATTTGCTGACTCAATCATTTCAAGAACATGTCTCAACAATCTCTTTTTCTGTCATGTTGCTCGTTTCATACTTTCCACCACTAGAAATTTAAAGGATCTCATATTGTGCAGGCTGAAGTTCTGTATGAACTTATTGAAGACTCCACTGGTCTTAAAGGAGATGGTTCGGAAGTTGTTCTTGACCTCTTTTGCGGTACTGGTACCATTGGTTTGACACTTGCCAAAAGGTATATTCCTCAGCAAAACGGCCTTTTTGTCACTGTGATATAACTTATTCTATTCGGTCCCTCTACTATTCATGTTAGTAGTTACCCATTTGATCCCTGTGCTATGCAATTTGTTACCTTTTTTTGTAACCTGTGCTATCCAACCACCACCCATTAAGTCCTAAACTATGCAATATGTTACCTTTTTGGACCTGCATTGTTGAATCTTTATTGATGTAACTATGATCGAAAAGGTAATAGGTTGAGAGACCAAATAGATAACATGTATACTTGAGGGACCTAATGGGTAAATGGATTATACAACAGGGTCCAAAAAGGTGGTTTAGCCTATATTCCTCTATTTGGTAAGTTCCTAATTTTCTTACACTACCTTTCTAAATCCAATTCTATTTGGTTTGTCTTTGCTTGTCTAGGGTTAAACATGTTTATGGCTATGAAGTTGTTCCCCAAGCAATATCAGATGCTCGTAGAAACGCTGAGCTGAATGGCATCACTAATGCTACATTTATGCAAGGCGATCTGAACAAAATTCACGACAATTTTGGAAATGATTTTCCAAAACCTGACATTGTCATATCAGGTTAGTATTCTTTCAAATTTCTCGTCCAAGGTCCAACTATCTGCTTATCATCTCCTCAAAATGGTTAAAGTCGGTATATTGTTTTAATACGACATTTGGCAGATCCAAATCGTCCTGGTATGCACATGAAGCTAATAAAATTCCTGTTAGAGCTTAAAGCTCCACGCATTGTTTATGTATCGTGCAATCCAGCAACATGTGCACGAGACCTCGATTACCTTTGCCATGGTGTGGTATGTATTCTCGCTGATGATAGCGCCATTTATGAAAATTGTCGTGACTCAAATACCTTTTTTGGTCATGTTCTATAACTCAAAATGCATTTTTAGTGCCTGACCTACTGAAATAGCCTATTTGGTGCCTGGTGCCTGGTGCCTGGCGTACTCATTTGTCGCCTATTAGGTGTACCCAAATGTGCAAAACATGAAAACGTCAGACACCAAATTGACAATTCAATAGGTCAGGCACCAAAATGACATTTGAGTTGTAGAACAGGTGCCAGAAAGGTATTTAAGTCAAATTGTCGCCTTTTATTATCGTAATCTCGTAAATATTTTTCGCAGAAAGAGAAAAATATACAAGGATGTTACCAACTGAAAAGTCTACTGCCTGTAGATATGTTTCCTCATACTCCACATATTGAATGTGTTTGCTTATTAGAGCTCAGCTGATACAGTTAACCAAATCTCGAGAATATCGGAAAATCTGGGATTTGTATACCATTATGCCTATGAGCACAAATTAATGGAGCTTACCCTCATTAGTCATCTTAGTCAGAAATTCATATTGCCATCAATTTTTTTTTTTTGTATAGTGGCAATTTTTCTTCAAGGAATTTCACTCCATTGAAAATTTTGTTCCTTGTTTTAAAAATAATTGGTTACTTATTTGGTAGTAGCATTTTGTGATTTTGCTCCAAAAAGCACGAAACTAGGCAATTAGTTCGGATTTACAAGCAATTGCTACTTGAGAATAGACCTCTTCGGGGGGTGGGGCGGGCTTGGTCGGGCTTTTCACTAAAAACATATGCCCATGTCCAGTCCAAGCCCGTGATTTAGAACTTCGGGCTCGGCTGGGTTTACTAAGTCATTTTCAAGCTTGACCCATAACTATATATAATTTTTTTCATATTTTGTAAATTAAATTAAAGAAATTATAATTTCTATTTAAAAATATTAAAAGTTTGCAGTCAATTAAATTTTTAAGTGAAATTCTTTTATATAGAGTTAAAAATTTAGTAGGTTAAAATATGAAAATCTATAAAAGCTATTAAATATTATATAAAAGTATAAAATAAATATAATTTTTGTTCGTCGGGCCGGGCTAGGGTATTTACATAAAAATTTAAGTCTGGATCATAGAATTTCAGGCTTTTGCGAGCTTCGGTTGGAATTTGTATAAAATCAATGTCCAAATCCAACTCATTTGAATGGATCCATGTCGGCCCCGCGAACAGATCTACGAAAATGAGACGATTTTAAGATAAAAAAATTGATTGAAGCTATTGTTGTTAGAAATTCTGCTGTGCACAATAATGAGATATTCAGATCATTTGGTAACTTTTATTCTCTTATTGAAAGAAAATAAATTTGATTTTTATTGTTTGAATCAGTTATAAAATAGATACAGATATATATTGACCGGCTATTGAAAAGCTAGTCAACAATATTAATATTTCTCAGTCAGCAGCAACGTACATATGTTAAATTGTGTTTTATCCATTATCAATTAGCAGTAAATTACAATGAAATTTAGGGCAATGTCAATTAATTTCGTTGAATTTTTTCAAAATTAAAGGATAGTTTCCTTAAAAAAATTTGATAACGGTCAACAATTTATTTTCGGCATTAATATGCTTTTTCTACGTTTACTTATTTTTTTGAAAACACGTTTACTTATTTAATCCTCAAATTCTCAAGCAACACTTTGTATTGAAAAAAAAAGAAAAGCTTTGTATTGTATACATTTTTATTGGCGAATATGGCTAGTGAGATTTGTCTAAACAATGTCAGAATTGGGATAATTTTGTTCTTAGCATTTTCTCATTTGTTAATTAGCAGTGTTGAAGCGAGAAATTACACTATACAGGTTCGTACTCTTGTTTAATATTGTGCGACGGGTATTTTATACAGACGAAATAAACAACATTTCTTGTACATTGTAAGATTAATAGTGTAATTTTTCTACTAATGATATTTCATTTTGAAATACTATTAGGGAGAAGATGGTGATATAATTGATTGTGTAGATATCTATAAACAACCGGCTTTTAAACACCCACTTCTCAAGGATCACATTGTTCAGGTTATTCAAAACTCGTAAATACTGATGTTTCCATGTTTCGTTTTTATTTCGGAAACGTAAACTCAGGATTTTGTATTTTGTTTGATCTACAGTTGAGACCAAGTTCACCCGCTCTGACATTACCAAAAAGAAACGAAAATGATCATTTATCTCAAAGCTGGAACAAGTATGGAAATTGTCCGGATGGAACTATCCCAATTGCAAGAACTGATCATTTATTTAATAAAATTAGCTCATCAATTCACAACAAAACTCAGATTACTGATGGTCAATTGAAATTCAAACATGAGGTATATAACAATTGAAATTCAGTGCTTTGCAAGCTAAACTGAATAAAATTTCTGTTGCTGATATATTTTGCAACGGAATTACAATGCTCTGCAGATTAGTTTGCAAGGGTTTTTAATTCCCTTGCAGATTTGCAAGGAAATATATATATATATACACACACACACATTTTACATCTGATAAATGATTTTTTTTATGAACTTAGTATGCAAAAGCATTTACTCAAAGTGGAGGACCTTACTATGGAACTGTAGCGAGGTTGAATGTGTGGAATCCAGTAATAACAGTTGATGGAGAAACTAGTCTATCTCAAATTTGGGTTCAATCGGGTTATGACAAAGATTTAAATTCCATTGAAGCTGGCTGGATGGTAATCCAATACTATTATTTAAGCTTTTACGACTTTTATGAATTAATATTCTTTAAAGTTTGGCTGGTTAAAGTCAGATTAATCTAGCACAAAATGGTTCAAGTTTTGGGTAGTGTTGATGAATCGAGTTGTGTTATTTTGCAGGTTAAACACGGTGTTAATAATAAACCAAAGCTATTCATCTATTGGACGGTAAATTTACATAAGTTCATTATTCTACACGAAATTGCATATGTAACCTAGTGGAAAGAAACTATTTGTCACTAAAAGTACTAAAGTAGTGGCAAGTAAAGAATTCAGCCACATATAATAGTTTGACAAAGGTAAACTACTTCTTTTGCCACAAAAGTAGACATTTGGTGGCAAAAAGTTGAAATTTGCCACTATTTATATGTTATTTAGTGTGACACACAAAATCGCCGAAAAGCGTACAAAATCGCCCAATCAAAGCCTGGCATTTGTGACAGATACAGTCGCCAAAAAGCATGCGCTAATTAAATATGTTAAGCGGGGAATGATTTCCGCCACCAGATATAGGCTTAAATGTGGCAATTCAAATTCACTACAAAATTACCACTTTCGTGACGAGTTCTCTTTTTTTTGCTACATAACATTACAGGCCCAATTGTTGTGGCGATGTGCAGAAAATATTTAGTGGCCAAAATGACATTTCATAATGGCAAAACTTTTCCCACTAAAAGTTAATTTTTTGTTGATATAAATATATTTGTTCTACTCATTAGTATCAGATAATATTTTTATTTAATTTTCACATTGGTTTTTTAGAAAGATAATTTCGGATCAACCGGATGCTACAATCTTCTGTGCCCTGGTTTTGTGCAAGTCAACGGAAAAATTGCTTTAGGTGCGACTTTAACTCCAGTCTCAACCTACAAAGGGCGTCAATTTTACATAGAATTAAATATTCATAAGGTAATTTTTAATTATATCTTATAACTACGAATTATTCAACTATATAATTAAAAACTGATACATTATAATCTCATGTATGTATATATATAGGATCGTCAAAGTGGATATTGGTGGTTGAGATTTGGCAACGAAGAATTAGGATACTGGCCTTCGTCTCTATTTACGAGCCTAAAAGAAAGTTCGAACACCATATCATGGGGTGGAGAGGTGACCAACTCGGAACCGAATGGGCGACACACTTCGTCGCAAATGGGGAGCGGGCATTATCCTTCAGAAGAGTTTCGAAAAGCTGCATTTATTTTTGACATAAAATATGTTGATGGTAATGGCCAATTAAAAGATCCAAACCAACTTCAACCTATTGTTTCATATCCAGCTTGTTATGATTTGAAGCTTAGACAAACGGGACTTCAAGGCTTTGGGGTTCATTTTTTCTATGGTGGTCCTGGATTTACAACCTCAGGAAAGTGCCTGTAAATTTTTCGTTATAATTAATAAAACCCGGGTTTTGAATATGGTTTCTCGACGAATTTCAATCCTTCTTAGCGACGGATTGGTAAAGTTTATGTGATTTGTAGGAGTTAGAGCTAATTCATGAATAATTTTATATACCCAATTCTCTTGGACTCCACCATAATTTATGGTCATGTTCATGTATACTTTTTGAGTATCATATTATTAATTTCAAGAAATGCCCAAAAAACAAATATACCAAATAAAATAACCTCCACGTTGCCCGTTTGTTTTTTTTTTTTCCTATCTGATTCATTAGATCTTTGCTTTGATTATATTTAGATTCGATCTGGGTTGTGCACCTGGTTATGAGTGAGTCTCCCAATGGGAATTTTCTACATTCACAAGGTTCGAACGTGAATCTTGCTTAAGTGATACCAAACTGCTTATCACTTCGACTAAATCTCATTAATACCAGCTTCTTTTTTTTATGTTACCGTAATCGAAGAAAGAAATTATTTATTGAAAAACAATGAGTATAAAGGGTGATGTATAAGTATATAAACTTAATGAGTGTAATCTATTATTCCTAGCTAAATAAATATTATTTCTCACTTATTACAAAGCCAATTAGCCATTATTGGGTTCATGACTCATCCTAGTCTCAATTTTTTTTATCTTCAATATTTAGAAATTGATTTTTTAAATAGTTTCACGACCAGGGCCGGTCCTGAGTATAAGTTAAAAGTGTGATGGCGTAAGACCTACAATTCAAAGGGCCCCATCATTTTTACTACACATATATGCATACATATAAATTTTTCAATGTAAATGAATGAAATTATAAACAATATATTTATTACAATCAATTTCAATTTTATATGGACAAAATTTTAATAAAATGGCCCATATTTTCTAATTTCGCTCAGGGTCCTCGAAATATCAGGACTGACCCTGTTCACGACAAAAAAAAATTGAACGGAAAAGTTTCAAAACGGAAAGGAATGCACCATATTCATATTCAAGATTCTTCGGTAATTTGTGCTTATCTGGTAAAATTTCCATATAAACCCTTTAATTTTAACAATTCCATATTCATATTCAAGAATACATGAATAGTTATGCGTATATAGTCATATACAATAGCTGTCTCGTACGCATGTATGGTAATAATAATTAATGTGACAAGAAGGGTCAGGGTTACAAATGCAATTCCTTTTCTAGTCCAATTTGATCATATGTATCAACACTTGTATATTTGAAAATCTAGCATTTTAATAGAATCAAATATTTTTAATTGTATTAAATTTCAGAAATTAATGGAAGGATCTGATCTAAATCCTCCCAAAAATTTCAGACTTGGCATATTTTTGTTACTTGCAATACCACATGTATTAAGCAGCATATTTGTTGATGGAATGGAAAAGTACACTATACAGGTTTTTATTACTTTTATTTGATAAGTAATTTGCTTTTATTTTGAGTATAAAATGCACAATTTTTTCAATTGATGATTTTATTTTTTATTTATTTTTTGTAGAGTGAAGATGGTAGATATGTGATTGATTGTGTGCATATTTATGAACAACCAGCATTTCAACATCCACTTCTCAAGAATCATACTATAAAGGTTCTCATATATATTTTAAAAAAAACATTCCTCTGTGGGAAAACAGTTTTAGGGCCACGAAAAATGCTAAACCGATGTTTTATAAAGCGTTAGGCGCTAGTCGAACGGTCAGGGCTTTCTGGGGCTTAGACAGGACATGGGGAGGCCTAAGCGGTACTGCATGGGTAGATTTATACTCTTTTTATTTTTTTAATATTTATTAATATATATATAAGTATAAATTCAACCAAAAATTAAATTATAAGCCTGAAGTTGTGATCCTAGAGATCACATGTTTTAGTTCACATTTGGGTGCATGGGGTGGGGTGAGGTTTTTCTTTGTTATTATTGTAAGCCTAATGAGATAAATTATATATATATATTACGAAAACATAGTTTAGTATATAAACATGCAAGTTTTAATCAATCATGCATAAAAATACATTAACATTAAAATCAATCATTTTTTTTCAATGAAGCGAAGACCGGAAAAAAAGCAAAAGAAAAAAAAACAATAGAATGAAATAACAGTGAAGGCAATTGAAAACACATATAATTACAAATTTTTTTGTAGTTTACAGTGTGTTATATCTCCGTTTCAAAATCAAAATGAGAATCCTACGGTAATAATATTTTTATGTAAGTTAATTTTACCAATAACGTTACTTTTTGTGGATTAAAAATTTAACTATAATTATTATAAGTATTAATGTCTTTAAAACTTGCGGAAAAAATTGGATTAGGCGGTGCTTGGACAGAAAAAACTATCCATGGACCACTAGCGGTGCCTGATAGTGCTAGAGGAATGAAAAGTCGAGCGACCACTAGCAAAATAGCTCCTAGGCCGAGTGTGCTAAATACATTTGAGTGTAAATTTATGCCAAATTCTTTTGGAGAAAATTAATTAATTGATTAGACGAATCTAATTTTTTGGGTTGTCCATCTGGTTCACCTGAGCTTTTGTTTTGGCTACATTCAGATCTGACCCAGGTCCCGCACCTAGCTGTGGTGGGGTGAGTCTCCCAATAAGGATTTTTTGCATTCACTAGGACTCGAACTCGAGTCCTTACTTAAACTATATCAAATCATAAATTACTTGAATCAACCCTTATTGGTTAGAAGAATCTAATCTAAATTAATTACATTGTGTGATTATACAGAAGAGACCAGATTCACTGCCCAGTGGACTGAAAGAAAGAAGCAAAAAGGAGATAATTCAAAGCTGGCAAAGGTATGGGAAGTGCCCAAAAGGAACAATTCCAATTGCAAGGACACAAAAAATGTTTAAGCATAGTAAAACTAGTGGATTTCTTCCAAATGGAACACAACACCCTATGCAAGCTACTGGTCCAATTCATGAGGTATATATAAACATAACTTATTAATATTTAGTTAATTTGTTAGTTTAGTGTCATATTAGAGTTTATTTATTGATATTAATTTTGGATTTACTTTTTTTTAAAATATTTATAAGTATCTTCTTATTCGGGGCGATTTACCTGAATATTGTGTTGAAAGTATGCTATAGTTTCTTTGACCGATGGTCCATACTATAGAGGAAGAGCAAGCCTTAACGTACGGAGGCCATCCACATTTGATGAAGAATTTAGTTTATCTCAAATTTGGGTTGTAGGAGGTGGTGGCCAGGATTTAAATACTCTCGAGGCTGGTTGGCAGGTAATATTTACAAGTATCTTCGTTTTACCGGTTGACAGATTAATCTTAATTTTTGTACAACTATTTTACTTTAATTTAGAGCATTATGTTGCATTTCTTTAAAAACTCTCAAACATTGATATTCATCACGGAGTTTTTAAATTCACCGCAACAAGACTTCCCTAATAAAAACAACATGGGTTTTAGATCAAACTCCTAAGCTTGTAGTTAAGTTTTAAATGGATATATGTTTTTTTTTTTTGGTATGTTAATGGATATATGTATGGATTTATGAAAAATTTACCAAATGCACATACGTACATGATTTCAGGTTTATCCTACTTTCTGGGGTGATGATAAACCAAGGTTCTTCATTTATTGGACGGTAAATTTCTTACAATTTTTGGTCCTTTATAAAAAAATATTTTCGTACTATTTGCTTTTTACCGGTCCAAAACTTCACATTTTCTATACTAGTTATCTAAAATAACGATCGAAATCACTCTACATTGAATTGGTGAAGTTATTGTCACATGACATGATTGGTTTAACCAGGTTCAACTATTGATTCCATAAAATTATTAGGGTTTTAAAAAATAATTTGGATGTAAAATGCATTCATATTTTTATTAATTATTAATATATATAAATTTATTTTTTTATATTATTTTTTCAAAGAGCTATTATTTCACATTATAAATTAAGTATAATTGTTTTATTTTAGTAAATTAAGTTAATTAATAACACTAAACATGATAAATATCATTATAATTTTGGATTTTAATTTTTATGATTTTTTTTTCATAATAAACTATAAGATTATTAAAATATACATACTTTTCGCCTAGGGCTATAAAATTTGTAAGGCCGCCCTGTTGATTCTCTCTTCTAATTGTTATCTGTGGCTTACCTGTGATTTGAATTTCATGTGCAGAAGGATGGTTACAGAAGTGGATGCTACAATCTCAAATGCCCTGGTTTTGTCCAAACCAGCACTAAATTTGCTCTTGGCACTGACATAAAACCAGTTTCCACCTACAACTCAATTCCAATTCCAATTCCAAATAACCATACACAAGGTATATAGGAAAATTCTACAATACTTGACATTATATTGTAGTGTATTTTAATTTTATCTATTAAATTTTATTACATTGCATTAGCCAATAAAAAAGCAGAGCTATGGATCTATTCATTTTATTTTTTTTCTTGCATATCCTATCATCCAATCAAAACCCAACACTGTGGTTTGAACTGTTCTAGAGTGAACGTGGTGGGTCCCAACTCAAACTCCACCATTATTACATGTATCCTCTCTCTCACTTTTTCTTAATTCCTCTATTCTTCTGGGATTTAATAAAATTACTCCCATCTGCAGAAGCTTTTAACAAACCATCCAAAAAAGCACATTTTCAGTAATTCAAACCCTCTAAATACTTTGCCACCTTCTGATATTCTGCCATTATTAGATCAGGATGCTAGGAGTTGTACTGCACCTGGTTTAGTTCATGGCCAGTCTCTTTATGTTTATTAGGCACTGGTTTGTTAGTGCTTTCTTTTATCTTGTTTTTTATTTTATTACACTGACAACTGTTTTCTTTTCCTCTTGATTACCAAGAAAACCCCTCTAACCATCACCTTCAGCTTTAGCCTATCCCTCATCCACAAGAATCTCAACTTGTTTTTAATTTTAATCTTTAGAATTCGATAGAAGTAACCTACATCACTATGAAATCGAACACCATGAATCTGAAAATCTCATTAACCATAAATAATTGAACAACAAAAACTGGAAAATGTAAAAGAGGAAAAGTATAGAAAGATATTGTGCAAAGCAACTTAAGAATGGTCTAGATAGAAGGGGGCATTTTCAAATAACCGGTGTAATTCCGGCAGCAGTTTTTGTCGCCGGCGAAAGTTAGGTCTTTTGTCTTGATGATTTTGTTGACCATTACGACTGAGGGGGCGGCATTACTGAGGATGAACAAAACTGAAATTGAATAATGTGGTCGTATTTCTGAGATAGAGAGGAGAGTGGATGGTGAGGGATTGAGTTTCCGTTTATTTGCCGACGTTTCATGTTCGGCGGCAAGTGAGATTTGATTGGCAGAGGCAACAAGAAAGAAGGATTATAGGAAGAAGCTAGAGCTAATTAATAATTTTGTTAATTTTATTTTTTTTTATTTTTAAATGGATAAATTAAAGTACACTTTAGTGCTTGACGCGCACGGTAGAATCATCCACATATATATATATATATATATATATTATTGAATTGTTATTGCAACTGGTAAATCTTTACTCACAAAATTTTTATATAACATATTTTGACAGATAATAATTAATTTATGGTCTGTTTAATATTAATTTTTCAATACCAAAATCTGTGATCATAGAAAAAGTTTAAAAAATGAACTTCTTAGGACAATAGCTTGGAGGAACAATTCGAAACTACTCTGCAAATACTGGTTAATTAAATTGGATGTACGTTACAGGATAAAAGCAGTGGGAATTGGTGGCTACGAGTTGGAAACGAAGAAATCGGGTAATGGCCAGGGTCGGTTTTGACGAGTCTAGCCGGAAGTTCGAGGTCGGTAAGTTGGGGAGGAGAGATGGTAAATGAAAGGCTAAATGGGAGACACAGTTCCACACAAATGGGAAGTGGTCATTTGAGCAATGAAGGCTATGGAAAAGCAGCATATATCGATGATTCTCGGATATATCGATGATTCGGGTGCCATTGTTGTTCCTAGTACCGCGAGTCTTTCACGTGGGGTTACAAACCCGAATTGCTATGATCTCAAATTTGGAGGTGGAGGTGCCCAATTGGGGCTCCATTTTTTCTTTGGAGGTCCTGGATTTTCTGCTAAGTGTCCCTAGATAGATGTTCTAGGGAACTAAAAGGCCTAATGCATTAACAACCTTCTCAACTTGTCCTCAAAATTCTGCTCCTCATTGAATTTTGGAAGTGTCCCTGCAGCTACCTAGCTTTCAAAAAGTGCACCACTTTGCTCCCTAAATGCCATGTATCAGCTTTTGATTGAAGAGGGAAAATCTTAAAAAATGACATCTTTGAAAAATTAAACCAACTAGAACCTGACACATGGCATTCATGGAGCAAAGTGATGTATTTTTTTAAAGTTGAGGTATCTGCGAGGCACTTCTAAAGTTCAGGGAGGCAATGAAATTTTCGGAACAAGTTGAAGATATTGTTGATATAATAAGCCGAATTAAAATTTGAATTCTAAGTTTTATAAAGAGAAATAAGATTAGGGGGTTTAAATTGATCTATGATCTGCTACATCTATGGCCACAGTCTATTGTTTAATCAGAACTAGTTAGAGGGTAATGCAATTTACTTTATTTAAATTCATATATCCGATTGTGATGCAAAGATGATTAATTAGCTAATAGAATAATTTATCAATTAATATGTAATATTTTTTTTTTAATATTTACAAGTATTTTATTTGAAAGAATCTTGTTCGGAACTTAGTAACAGTTAAGGCTCCTCACCCCTCCCAATAAATGTATTTAGTAGGATTCAAACCTTGTTCTCCTCTAACTTACTCAGCATATATTGCCAACTGTACACCTTATTAATAAATTAATATGCAATATTGTAATCAATTATGAATTATTTCATAGTTTAATCTTGTTTTATTACTTTAAAAAGAAAGCTTCCCAAAAAAAGTTGGAATTTAACTATAACAATTACTTTCTTTTTTTTCATTGTTTGCATTCCTGATAATGATAGTCAATGTTATCAATACCGTTCCATGCCACATACTGGGGAGGCCAGTGATATGTGGTATAACCGGTATTATTAGTGGTTTTATTGATTTTTTTAAAGAATATATATTATTTATGATTTTCAGTAGCTATTGTAACACTTTTTAGGTCTTTTGCAACGCTTGTTGCTACTTTTGTGTCTTTAGCAACGTTTTTAAGTCTTTAGCAATGCTTTTCTTTGTCTTTAGCAACACTTTTACTTGTTTGTCATAAATATTTTCAGAAAATCGGTTTGAACCGGTACACCGGTTTACCGGTTTTTTCCCGATTCATCCCGATTTTCTCTTATTTTTTACTAAAGCCAGTTTATAAGTATACCGTACCGTAGCAATGACCGATTTGCGATAAAATCGATCAAACTAGCCGGTACGGTACGGTATTGATAATATTGATGATTGTGAAGGCGAAATTGAAGCTTTTAATCTAAAAGCAACAAGATAAGATATTTGCAAGTTGCACTTACTGAAAAACAAGATTTTTCTATAAAACTCCCAAGCTAAACTTGAAGGTTGATAAAGCCAAATTGAAAAAGGATTATTGATATTATTTGATAGTTGAAAGTTATGTTTACAAAAGAAAACGAATGTCCTATTTATATAATCTAAACTAATCATAGTACTAATTGAATATGAAATGATAAATAATAAAATACTATAAAATATATTATAGACTGCATTGATACATATGAACAACCGGCTTTTAAACATCCTCTTCTTAGGAATCACACTATTCAGGTTTTTAGTATTAACAATCTAATTTTTATATGAATTAAGGGCGCTTTTGGACGTTAAACCTCTAAATAATATTTGATCTAATTTAATTTTGTTTGATATCCTTCAGATGCAACCCCATTCGTTCCCTCTAGTGTTGTCGAAAACAAAGAGAAGTGTTTCTCAAAGCTGGAACAAGTATGGAAATTGTCCACAAGTAACTACCCAAGGAAAAATTTATTTAATTCACTTGTAATTAATGGAAATTTACAATTTTAAAATGAGGCATTACAAATATTAATCAACTCTTATGTATAACTAGTTAAGTGTGGTTTCAGGTTAAGCCGGTGATAAAAAAACCAAGGTTTTTTATCGGCCTAATGCTTCAACAACATCCTCAATTTGTCCCCAAAATTCCGTTGCCTCCCTGAACTTTGAAAGTGTCACCGTAGCTACATCAACTTTCAAAAAGTGTACCACTTTGCTCCCTAAATGTCACGTGTCAGCTTTTAATTGGAGAGAGAAAATCTTAAAAAATAATATATTTGAAAAGTCAAACCAACCAGAAGCTGACACGTGTCATTCAGGGAGCAAAGTGGTGTACTTTTTGAAAGTTGAGATAGCTGCAAGGACACTTTTAAAGTTCAGAAAAGCGACGGAATTTTAAAGACAAATTGAAAATGTTGTTGATGCATTAAGCTTTCGGTAATCAAATTTTCTGATATTCACTTTGTTCACCCACTTTCAATTTATTACACAATTAATTTACTGAATAAAAAAATATAAAATTATATTTTTTAACTAGAGACGTAGGTATTAATAATTTGTTTTAAAATCTATTTTTCATGTGGTTTAATTGTTCTAGAGAGACAATTACCGATCAACTGGATACTACGATCTCAAATGTCTCGGTTTTGTACAATCATATACAAAAGCCAACGATTTCATTCGGAATTAATTATTCACAAGGTAATTTTCGTCTTTTTCACACTATGTTCTAGTGGTAAAAGCGTTTTTTACCATTTGAGACGCGAAATTCAAAGTGCAGGACAAGAGGAGCGGGTGCCTCGAAGGGCAAGATGGTTAACCCCAAAATTTAAGGTTGCTCTATACACATTTTAGAATTCAATCCCTAGTGGATGCTTAAGGATGGACTACCTCTAGACTTCACCCTTGGGGTTCCAGCTTATTATAATTTGAAAATTCCCAAAAGTAGTTAATCAGTTCAGTTTTATTATGGTGGCCCTGGATTTACGTCTTATGGGAAGTGCTTGTAGAACCCATAAATTAAATTTCATATTTTGTTGTGTTATAAGTAATCTTTTCATTTCGAATATTACATACTTAACTGAGTTTGACGCTTATAATACTTGAGAAAATTCAAACATAAAATACAGGAAAAACCACCCTTTTGGATCTTGTGGCATAATCCATTTAGCCAGCCTCTTGTATACAAGTTATATATTTGGTCCCACGCAACCTATTACATTTTTTATCCCGCATATTATGCATAGTTACATCAATAAAGTAGGGCCTAAAATAGTAACAAATTGCATAGTATAGGGACTTAATCAACAATGGTTGCATATCACAGGTAGCAAATTGCATAGCACAAGTACCAAATGGGCAACATTAATAGTAGAGGGACCAAATGGGCAAATAAATCACACCACAGGGGCAAAAAAAAGGACCTTTTGCCTAAAATAACAGCATAATAGCACAATGCTTGATATTTCATAAGGAAATGCCAGGACTTTCTGCCTTCTTATATTAATGGGGACTTCCTAAATGTGTTTCTATTAACAGAATTTATTTACATACCCTTAATTCTTAATATATATACAAATATTTCATATGACTCCTAAAAATCTCTCAAATTCAGCAGGATTCCTAGCTGCTACATTTTCCATAATATTAAAAACACTGTTTTCGTTCTTCAGTTAAGGAATGGAAAATCCGGGCAGCTGATTCGGTAGCTAATTTACGATTGTGAGGAATTACCTTAATCACATGTGTCTGCTGCTCATTACTTCGAGCATTTCGATCTGATGACTTAGATGTTGGTTCTGTAGGAAAAAGAGGAAGTACTAATTCCTTAGGCATTGGAGGGAGACTACTTGCTGTACTCCCCTGGATTTCACTTTCCTTTGATGCTTGCACATTCCCAATACGACGTGGGATCGTTCGACTCATCTGGCTCGACATGTTACACGAGCTCTGTTGCATAAACATGAAGTTAACATAACATCAATAATTGAAGAATTATCTTTTTGGACCCTTTGGTATAATCCATTTATCCATTTGGTCCGTATGGTATACAAGTTACCTATTTAGTCTCCTGTACTATGCAGCCTGTTACCTTTTTTTGTCCCTTTAGGTCATATTATGCGAGTTACATCAATTGAGATTCTAAAAGCAGGATTATAAAAGGAAACAAATTGCATAGTATATGGACTGCAAGGGTAATGATTGTAGAGCACATGGTTCAAAAAGGTAACGAATTGCATAGTACATAGACCAAATGAGTAACATGAATAATTCAGGACCCAAATGGGTAAATGAGTTATACCACAGGGACCAAAAAGATCCTTTTGCCAATCAATAATTGATAATTGAGGGAAAAAAATCTGTTGTGCCCAATCCAGTATCCTCTTCCGTGTCCCACATTCATTTTCTGACACATGTTACGTATTTTTCATTTATTATTTTTTTTTCTCATTTTCCCTTTCCCATGTTTTAACTTTCTTTCTCCTGAAAATTGCCACGTGTCAGAAAATGAATGAGAAACACCGAATTGGACACCATTTTCGAGGACAGCAGATTTTTTTCCATAATTGACTGTAAAGTTTTGACTGATTTTCAGAAAATGGCTCACCTGCTCAACTGCTGAGCCTGAAATCGATGAAGCCATTATCGGCATACCACAAGGCGGAAAGTATGTTTGCCCGTATTGGTGAGAAGTTGGAACTCCATAGACCGCATTTAAAAAGTCTCCTCTCTCAGCAGTGAAACTCGGAGGTGCAAAGTTCGAATAAACAGGTGCCATATAACCTGCATTTGGATGACACTGAGCTGTGAAAGGCTTGTAAACAAGGCCCTCAGATGGGGACATCACTGGAACTAGCCATTCGCCAAACCACTGAGACGGTCTAGCATTGGCAGAGTGAGTCGACTCGTTCTTAGATTTCTCTATAAGTTCTTTATTATTTTCAATTTGAACAGATGGATTGTCTATTGATTTGGCAATCGGCAGTGGCTGTTGTTTGGCTTGTAAAGGTGGAACCTTTGGCACTGGTGATGACTTAAACACTGTTTTTCTCAGATAAATGTTGCCTTCAAGCAATAGATTCGGTGATTCGGCAATCAATTTTTGTACCTTTATGAGCCTATGTAGTTCAAATACTTGTACTCCGAATGTTCTTTGTTGATCGACAATTGCTTTCCTTGCTTTCCAGAACTGTTTCTCTCCTAATAGTTTGACCACATCATCAGGAGATAAATTATGTGTTTGAACATTTACCACTTGCAAAGATCCATGCTTTCGACCTTCATGGATATTATGACTTCTTTTGTCAACATTAGGAGATGATTTAGTAAACGACTCGTTTGTTACCTTTGGAGCATTATTTTTGCGTATTCCTGCAGCAAATTCCAATAAGGACTTACCTTGATGGACCGTTGTTTCCTCGATTGAAACAAAATCTCGATCAGGTTGATCGTTCACACCACGTGCCCTTTTCAAAGACTCTACTTTACCTCTATCGTGAGCTCGCTTTGATGATTCGGTACTCAAAACTTTTCCTGATGGGCTAACAGATGAATCTGCCAAAATTTTAGATCTTTCCCGGGGATCTTGACGGGCATAAGATATTTTTCTGCTTTCCTCGGTATGGTTGCTCAAAGATTCCCTTGCCTGTAGATTTGTGATACCGAATTCACTCTTTTGCCTTTCAGAAATATTCTGAAACTGCATTGAGAAGCTCAGATTCCAGTGAGGTTGATTTTCTCGACCCTCACTATGCTCACGGTTGCTATAGTGCAGTAGCGGTTTGGACTGGGCAGAATTAAGAGCTCTTATATCATCTTCATCTCCTGAACTTTTACGTGAGAAGTGTTTGAAGTTAGAATTGTGCGATTGAAATGTATTTCCTTTGGCACTGGATGGCAATGGCTGAGTGGGATTCAAACTTTGATCATACGGTGAATTTACGGCTTTTTGTTCTCTGCCTGCCATCTTAGTGCTTAGCTCAACTCGACCAGAGTATGGAGAAAAGGAATTCTCAGAATGTGTAGGTGCCGCAGAGTTGCAGAATGAGTTGAAAACACTTCTTTCAACGACACCAGCCTGCAAATAATGAATAATCACTTGATACCCGTTGAAAAGTATAGAAATTGGCATTATTCGAATTAAAAATAAAGAGGAAATATGCAACTAATTGCCTAATATATATGATTGGCTGTGAAATTTTTTTGGGAAGAGGCTGTTTCCAGGATTTGAACCCATGACCTCCAGGTCACAAAGCAACATCCGTACTGTTGTGCCAAGGCTCACCCTCTAGGTTCAAGTCTAGGTATTTCTGTGAAATTCACAGCCAAAATCAAGTATGAAGCCCTAAGTAATTCAGACTGAAAAACGAAAGAACTGTTTTGCTGAAGTTAGCTTTTGGCTCAATTAGTACTACTAAGCAACAAAATTACAGCAAGAGCAGATTCAGGAATCAAAGGGCTATCATTTTCACTTTGAGATCACACTTCAAAACAAAATCTAGCTCTTGAAGGATGGTTAAAACTTAAAAAATTATATGACAAACTACTAATAATAACTAGGTGTATGTATAGTATAAAGAGCCATAGGCTATGTTACATTGCCAATCAGTGCTATCAAATGTATCTTGTATCAATCAGAATCTAAGGGAATGTGATTGCCAATTAACTAGTGTAGAAATCAAACTACATTCATTAGCAATCACTGACAATTACTGTAAAGAATAAAGCCATCCAAGAAAATCAATAAGAAACTATGAAACTCACATGGCTGGAGGACATGGACATGGAAGAAACCAAGGAGCTCTCGTTATTTCCAGAGCTCAACCTTTGAGAAGGGATACAAAGTTGTTCATAGAGAGCCATCTTGTTCCTTGGAGGAGCCCTAGGCCCCCCTTTCTCTGTATCATTCACATGAAGCCTAGGAAACATTGGACTTCTCAATCTTTCCTCTTCCTTTGACCCTCTCATCTCTACTCAGATCGCCAATTCAAATCCCAATTCAAAACATTTTGACCCAAATCAGTTAAACTGCACTTTCAACCAAAGATTAACCGATAAAACTATCTTACAAAGAATCCGGATGATGCAGAATTGAAAATCAAGGCTTTTTCTGAGTCAGGACTTTTAACGAACACCTTGAGTGCAGCGATGAAAACCAGATGAAACAGACAAATTTTCAATCAACCCCTCAGCTCAAAAAAGCACATGAGATAAGCCTAACTTTTTGCAAGCATCCACCCAATTAATACTGAACCGATATCTCCAAATTCAGGCGCCAATTAGAACAAACCATGACATCACTAACAGAAAAAAAAAGAACAGATAAAGGGGAAAGAAAATTGAAAAAAAAATCAAAAGTTGGGTGGAGAGGGAATCAAAGGATAAATGTAGAAAAGGTAGATTCGATGAAGAACTTGGAATTATAGGCAGAAAAAGGGCTAAAGATATGAACTTTGTAGGTCCCTATCCAATTGAAGAAATTTGCAGTGCTAGATTAGATCTTTTCTATTACTAAACATAAATAAACCTAAATTTCTCCATTTTTATTGCTCCTTTTTTTTCTATTTTTAACTTTTAATACACTACTTGATTCTGTTTCTTTCTCACTTGTCCTAATCATCCGTACAATTTTTCAACTATCTCAACTCACATGAATTATCCAAATCTAATTTTATTTTTTTAATAATAAATATTTAAATTTAAATCATTAAAATATAATAAATAATTAAAATTAATTTAAATATATAAATTTAGATAATTCAAACCTTAAAGAATCTAAACCCTTAAATTTTATGGAATGATTTACTCATGGACCGAAAGAATTCAGACTTTATACTTTATAGTGGTCCGAATAGGATTCAAATATCAAATAGTCACAATTAATGAATTATTGTTAACCTTTATGAGATCTTTATGTAAAGATAGGTATATATAATTGATTAGTTTTTGAATTTATCCAATTTTGTTTTTAAAATGTACTGTCCAGTTAGTAATTGATAAATGTTTTTATTTGTTGTTTTGGTTACCGATCAACTTTTTTTTTTGTTATACAGCTAAAAATATATATAACTAAACAATTAGAAATGTTATTTGATGAAAATACAGCCGTAAAAGAAATTGTTTTAGCACGCACCAGTGTGAAATTTTATATCCAAATTAGCAAAATCATCACTACTATATTATGTTGGCCAGAAAAGGGATTCAAGATACTTTATAGAAGCCAAAGTCCATATAGAAATGTATGAAATTTATAAATGATTGATTCTATTTTTTAAAATACAACATATGCATCAAATTTTCTTAGGGACATGAATGCTGTAAGGTCGTGTTATTTTTAAATTTTAAAAGCTAAACTTAAATAAATTGAATGAAGTTGATTGAATTGAATTGAAGTAAATTAAATTTATTTTAATATAAATTTATAAATACCCATAATTAAATTAAATTAAATTAAATTAAATTAAAATAAAAAAAATTATAGTCAAAGATAGGTTATAAAACTGGTTTGTGACAGAAGAAAAGATGATGAGAAAATGAAGATTCGGTCATTTTCACATGTGAAAATCAACCTTCTATTAGTTAATTAATAATTAATCATTTAGTCACATGTTTCTCATTTTTTTAGTTGACCTAATTTTAAGATAAAATTTTAATTTATTCAGTTGAGAAAGTGAATTTCCTCAAATAAAATTTGAGCTCTTCCTTTTTATATTTTCATTAAGTTTTTTTTACATGTGACACTTTTGTTTTTTCTAAAAAATAAAAAAAAGAACATGTGGCGAATACTAAATATAAACTTTCCATAAAAACCCACTTAAACTTACTAATTTGAGACACAAATTATATATTGGATTTAAAAATCCATTAACCAATTGCAGAAATATCTGTGGCTACTTTTAAGATCATATAAATTCCGAAATGAAATCTTTACAATATTTTTAAATTACACGTGATTCCTATGATTTTTACTTGTTGCTAAAAAAAATGATTCTAATGAGTACGTGTCATGCATGATATGCAGTCCAACTTAATCTTCCCAATTAAAAATAAAATTGGGACAAATTTAATTCTTAATTGAATATATAAAATAAGAATATTATAAAATCTAAATATATGGAAAGTCAATCTTGTAAATTGTTTCATCAACATCTCGTCTTTGTTCCCTTGTCTCTTTGTCCATCAACTCATAAACAATTCTGGCGCTGGAAACTCAAATCCAACTACCACAATCCATTCAATTTTGGGCCGCATACTTCTCCACCTCATCTACGAAGTCTCTGTTCCCTTCCTTGGCGATTGCGTACTTCCACTGTGGCGGATCTTCGTGTATGTAGTTACCCTATCTCTTTACTAATACCATTCCAAGCTCTTTTCATTCTATTTCACTTTCTTTGTTGTTAAAGTAACGAAAATTTGCCAAACCAAGTTTTGTATAGTTTACATAGTTTAATGAACTAATGTAATCTTTTCTTTTAATTTCCAATTTTCTTCCTTTTTCTCGGCGCTTCAATTTTATTGCTGCTAACAGTTCTCTTTTCCGGTGAGTAGGCTCCGTCCACATACGCTTGTAATCACCTATTTATTTGAACGTTTTTTTGTAATTTGTTTAGTTGATTCATTTATTAAGATGAACTCTCTGTTGTTTGGGAAGCTTGAGCAAATTATAGTAAAAATTCCTTTCTTTTGCTTGGAACATGAACTGGTAGTGAATAGGATTTCAAGAAATAGATAATTTGAATGAATTAGTACAGAGCATAAAAACAATTAGCAATCAAATGACTATTATGGTTTTTTCTTTAGTTGCTAATAGAATTAGTTATGAAGCATTGTTTTATATATCCTTTTGGAGTCTAGAGCATAATATGGTTAATAAAGCAGTTTTGTGCCTCTGCTTGGTTTCACGATTTGTATCTATTGATTAACTCTTAGTTATGCTTGTTTGAGTTTTAATTTCTGTAGATATTTTTTAATCTCTTGTGAGTGTTAAGAGCTTTAAATCTGGCAGGATATGAATAATTTGTTCTGGTTGTTTTGGCTTTGTTCTATTGTGTTTGAATGCTAATTTGTTAAATTTATTGTACATTGGTGCAATCCAAATATTATTTCATTTGTTCAAAGGCATGATGATAACTTAATTTACAATATCTTTTTACATTCAATTTGTGACAGAATTGCATTTTTAAGTTGTATTCTATGGAATCTCAAGAAATGGATGTTGAAAAGGAAGGCTCAAAATATTGAGGATAGTGTTGGGATTGATAGTAATGGCAATTTAAATGAAGTCCAACTTGAACCAAATATGGATAATTGTAATTTGCCACTTGGAAGTAAAATGATCGACTACTTTATCGATGAGCAATTATCGGACAAGATTGGAAAAGAATTAAAAGACTATGATATAAATGACATGACTATGTTGAGGTGGAACTCAGTGGAGGATTGTATAGACTTCTATTATACTTATGCAAAGGTAAAAGGTTTTGTAGTTCGGAGGGATACAACTTCAAAAAGTCGAAAAGATGAACACATTATTTCAAAGAAATTGGTACGTCGAAGGGAAGGACATAGGCGTGTAGAGTGGACTAATTTGCCTCATAGACAATGAGAACCAAAACCATTAACTAAATGTAAATGCCAGGCTTTCATCAAATTTAAATTGCACCAGGAGTATAAATTTTGGAAAGTTGAAAAATTTCACGTACAACCTAATCATGCTTTGGTGAATCCAAAACAAGTATCATAAATCAGGTACACTCTAATTACCAATTTTATTTTTTTATTATTTTTTGTTTTTGTTTCAATAACATCATTTAAATTTGGAAGTAACAAATAGTAAAAGCTTTGATGCATGTTTAGTTAGGCTCTATTCTTTTCAACTTCTAAAAGCTGAACTGAACTGAACTGAAGTGAGCTGAACTGAACTGAACTGAACTTATTTCAGTGTAAATTTATAACTATGCATAGCTGAACTGAACTGCATTGAACTATACCGAACTGAACTGCATTGAACTGTACTGAACTGTACTGAACTGAACTACATTAAATTGTAGTCCAAAAGAACATGGCCTTAGTCTTTTGTTGAATGTACATATTATATAATTACATATGAATAATACTTAATGGGTGATCTGTTTTAGGTCATTTCGAAAAATAACTGAGGGCAATGACTTGAAAATCAAGAGTATGCATAAAGCTGGGATTGCTCCAAATAAAATGATGAGACATTTTAAAAACGAAGTTGGATCACATGATAATGTTGAATTCACAAAGAAAGACTTGTATAATCGTGTTCAAAGAATTAAACGAGAAGTAATCAAGGACGGTGATGCTGAAACTGTGTTGGCATATCTATTCGGACAAAAAACTTCTAATCCATCTTTTTTTGTTAAATATACAAGGGATGAGGAGGGAAACTTGGAGAAGTTATTTTGGTGTGATGGTATATCACGTATAGATTACAAGACATTTGGACATGTACTGGCATTTGACACTACATATAAATGAAATGCTTATAATAAGCCATTTGTTGTTTTGGTTGGCGTTAATCATCATCAGAACACAGTACCCATTGGGTGTGCTTTAGTGGTCAATGAGAATGAGGCAACTTTTATATGGGTGCTAGAACAATTAATTGAAACTGGAAATGGCTTTAAACCACTCACAGTTATTACAGATGGTGACAAGGCAATGGCAAATGCCATTGCCAAAGTTTTCCCTGGGGCAAGACATAGATTATGTTTGTGGCATATTATGAGAAATTTGAAAGTGCATTTTAAGGGAAAATTTCTTGATGGTTTTATTAAGTGTGTTAAATGTAGGACACCAAATGATTTTGAGAATGCGTGGAAAGAATTAATGCATGTTTATGATGTTCCAGAAAGGAGGTGGGCAAAAGATTTATATGAAGTAAAAGACAAATGGTCAGAGGCATATATGCGGGGACATTTCTATGCAGGTAAATTTAAAAAGATATGTACAAGTAACATTTTTTCATAATTTTTTTTATGTTTTCCTATTGTAATTTTGTGTCATTGTGCCTTGTAGGGATGAGGAGTACTCAACCTTGTGAGTCAATGCATAGAACATTGAAAAGAATGTTAGATGGGAAAGTCTTTTTATACGACTTTGTCTAGTTTTATCATGAAGAACTAAATGAGTTAAGGTATGAAGAAGGCCGTCAAGATTACAAGACAACACATGAACAACCTGTGTGTGATGGTATTTTGTCTCGATTAAAGATCCATGCATCAAAACTATATACAAGGAATGCTTTTCGTACATTGAGTTCTGAAATGTCATATGAAGGATATTTTTTGGTCAAACAAGTTGAAACTAGAGCTGAACAAAATGGTCAAGTGTTTCATTGGTTACAACATGTTGAAGATGAAAAGTTGTGGTATCTTGTTGTTAATGATACTATGCATGACACCATGTATTGTTGTTGTATGAAATTGGAGTCTGTTGGGTTTCCATGTAGGCATATGTTTGTTGTGCTAAAATCTTTAAATGCGAAAGAATTACCACAAGGATGTGTCGTGAGACGTTGGACTATTCATGCAAAGGAAGATCTTGATTTTCCTAAAGAGAGTGTAAGAGTGGAATGCAATGATGCAACAACAGCTCAAACAAGGTTCTCGAGTTTAGTGTCGAGCATCAAATGGAACATTTCAAGTTTACAAAGATGTTAGAGATGAATTTGCAAAGATTAGTCTTTATTTACAACAGAGAAAAAAGACACATAAAAAGAGATCGCATATGAGCAAAGATCACTTCGGTATTGGAGACCCAATCGTCATGAGTTAAAGAACAAATCGTAAACCTGGGTGAGGTCAACGAAAAAAAAACAAGAACTGTGCTTCTGTCCTAGCAAACCTGCAACATGCCAAAAATGAACGAACAAAAAAAGAAAAGGCAACTTCAAATCCAAGCATAATAGATTTGAATAAATCTCCTGAGCCCTCTCCCACCAAAGCATATGTGAAAAAGGATAATGTAGCTAAATTCTCAATGATGATTATGGATTTTATGCCTAACACATACAAAGAAGGAGACTTATCAGAGGTGAATAAATATGTAAATATTTAAGTTTGAGTTGCAAACTTCTGATTATTTGTATTTTTTTTTGCAGGAATCATGCATTCATGAGTTAAAGAACATGGAAGATGACCCAAGTGTTTTTGATTGGAAACCTCGTAATGAGTGGTAATCTAATTTGAAAATTTGTTTAATTTGCAACTTGAGATGGAGGATGTTGACAATATAATTAGACACAATTTTTTGGTACTTTGTTCAATTGATATTCTTAATTATAAGTTTTGTTTTTGGTAACTGCAATATATTCTCTTTGAACGATTTTTGCCTTGAAATTTTATATATGGAATGCATTGATTTATATTACAACACTAAGGCTCTGTTCTTTTCAACTTTTAAAAACTAAACTGAACTGAACTGAAGTTAGCTGAACTAAAGTGAGCTGAATTGAACTTATTTCAGTGTAAATATATAACTACGCATAGCTGAACTGAACTATACTAAACTGTACTGAACTACATTGAATTATAGTTCAAAAGATCAGGGCCAAACTCAGCAGTGCCCTGCTTACTGCTAGTCACTACTGATAAACGCTATATCCGAAGCTTCTCTACATTTGAAGTTCTCTACTCTGCAATCTATATAATACGGAAAGGAGCAGATACAATACTGCTAATATAAGCAACGTGCTCGAAAAAGAAAAAACAATTTACTGGTTGAAAATAATCGAAGATGAAACAACAAACTTAAATTAACATTGGCATCAAAATTGGCTTAATACAAAAGACATGAAATTGCAGTTATTGTTAGAAGAATTAAACGTAACATATATGAATTGGTGGAGTGAATTGCAAATACACACATACACGTGTAGGACAATTAGAAAGAGATGGACAAGTGCTTATGTGTTGGAAGGTTTGATTGGAAATTAGAACAAATGTCCTACACGTGTCATCGCAATGTGATTGTAGGGATGACTATTATTTGGTCCAATACTCTAAATAAGAGCTTGTAAAAAACGGATGTATTATCGAGTTTTCATTTTGTCAATTATATAGATAATAAACTATGAATTTTATTATTCATACTGTTTAGTTCTTAATTTTCATTTCGTTCATTTTTTGAATTAAATACAAGTGTGATAAAAATATTCTGATAATGTAATACCGGTATCCAACTCGGTAAAAGTAGCATGAGTGGGATCAATGGACTACCATTTTTTCTAAAAGAATTAGAAAGAAATTCGATTTAAGTAATGGATCTCATATTTTAAAAATTGGCTAATAATGAACTCGTCCACAAGTAAGTGGAACAATAATAAATGAGCTAATTACATCTATTTCGTAATTTTATTTTTTTTGTGTTTAAATTCTGATAAATTAACTAATTACTAAATTTGGGTTCTCATGCAAGATTAATTTTTAGAATATTGCTTAAGTAATTTAGGGTTAAAGTTAGGGTTAGGGTTAGGGTTATAAAGACATTTCGAAAGAAGAGAAGATTGAGGGATTGCTGGTGATAAAGACATTTCGTCGGAACAACAATAGTTAGTGAAAGTCGAAGAAGGCAAGAGAGAATCGAAATTGAACTCATCAAATAACTCAACAAAATAACAATAATAATGAAGTTAAGTAAGAATAAAAAAAATAATTGTCTTAAACTCTGAACTATTTCAAATATGTCTTAAACAAAAAAAATCAAAGAGATTTGGCATCGATGGATTTATCTCCGCAAGCAAATCTTCTAAAAAGACCACATTGATTATAGTCATTGTTAACAAGTCTTGCTAAGTACTTCATTCGTTCGACTCCCATCAATTCTGTCTTAAAATAAATTAATTTCCATTATAATAAATCCATTAAAGGAGCATCAACAATTATAATGTACTATGAAAAGATGAATTTACCGAAAAATAAATTTGAGACCAATCGGTGTTCTTTTCGGCTTCTATATACTCCAACAAATACATGCCACAATCATAGCTTAAATAAAAAAAATTAGTTAGCATTTATGGTGTTTAAATTTTACATAGGAACATATCATAATATCATTAAAGTAGCATACCTATTTGGTTGTACTGGTGTTGATAGAAATTCTACGTGATACTTGCATGCATCCAGTAAAAATTGTCCCATAAAAGGATCATTCTCATAGAAATATGAGATTTTTTCAAGTTGTCAATAGTCATATGCACATTTAATACCTCTAAATGTCATTATAGTGAATAAACAAGTCTTGAAATACTTACCAGTTGCGAAACAATATTTCTACAATGCTCATTTACTCCAATTGAGTCTAAAATATAATTTATTTGAGTCTAAATATCAATAACCAACAAAAACCAATAATTTCCGGCTTCATCGTTTAAAGACACATAAATCTATATAAAAATGGAACCAACTTAGTATGAGTTAATTTTTCCTAACAAACATGTTTAAAATTAAAAAATAAGATATATATACCTTTTCAATATTGTCATTGTATTGAGACTTAAAATCCCTTATCATCCTCTCCCATTATATTACATCCCACTATATCAAAAATTCTACGCTGAAATAAAAAGAAATGCAATAATGATAGACATATTAATATAATATATGAAATTTACTAATTTTTAAACAATTTATTATTTTTATCAAGTACCATAAATGTAGTCGGCAAATAAAATTTTTTGGACTCGGCTCTTGACATAGGCATAAATATCCCAGATATGTGTCAATATTCTGCATAATAAAAAAAGGTTAGTATAATGCAACAAAAATTATATGAATATAATTTATGATTTTGACTTGTATATTTTTACCGTCTCATATAACCATTTTCCTGGACAAAAACCCAAAGCTTCTTGGACCTCCATTACACATATTGAGGATTGATAAATATAAGTACTTTTATCTTCAAAAGTGAAAAAACTAATACAAATATTTTGCTCAACTTCTGTTAAGGAAGGTAAAAATTGTTTGTATGTCTCTGGTATAATGCGGTCTTCTTTCCTATACCACTCCATAAAAAAGTCGTCTTCTTTTGGTTGAAACTGCACAATGTATTTTATAATATAAAAATACATAAATAATAATTAAAATAATATATAAATTATTTGATATGTTTTCATACCTGTTTTCTTTGCACCTGTGTTCTTGCTTCCAACTCCCTATCATGCAAATCTTCATCATCTTACGTGTCAAGAGCTTGATCTATCCTTTTTAGCACATTATTATCCAACTTTGAATCAAATTTGCAAATCAATTTTGTATTTTGTGGCTTCGGCACTCATTTTTTTGCCTAGACCCCTTACCCTTAAATGATGGTTTTTTAGTGATTGATTTTGTAGTCGATTTTTTCAATGGAGTTGCCTTTAATGTAACTAATTCACTAGGGAATTGATGTTCACCAAATTGAAAGTTTATTATCTCACGTGGGATACTAGGAGGACCACCATCAAGGATTTTTACATTATTTTCACACTTAACTATAATACTTTTTTTTATCACTTTGTTTCGAAGGAGAAAATAAGTTGGTAAGGGAATAATTTATAAACGGAGAACCACAAGATTTTCTAACCGATTCATCACGTTTTTATCTTCGATGATTTAGCATCCAACTCTTCCTCATTGACCAACGTATGCCAATTTTTTTTTTTCTTCCTCCATATCAGCTGTTAAATCATCCCAAAACTTATCATCTAATCGTTCTTTCTTCAATGACTTAGATATTAAGCTCTCTTCTAACAAAGTCAACAATTTTTCCAAATTATTGTTTATTGTACAAACTGTTTTTTTAATAATCTTAGTTGAATCAAAGAGAAGTTTATTTGAAGTGATAAGCATATCTAACTTTTGCAATTCAGTGAAATTGTTAGAACTATTATGAAGTTGTGGCGAAGGCTCCTTACTATTAAGGTCTTCAACATTAAGCTGTATATAAAACAAGTCTAATGAGAATATAAGCTAACATATAATAATAATAATAATAATAATAATAATAATAATAATAATAATAATAATAATAATAATAATAATAATAATAATAATAACAACAACTTGTTTTGTTCCTAAATCTGCAATATAATTACATGATAAAAAATTTCAAATCATAGCTAACCACTAAGTTTTACATTGAAAAATATGCACAAATTTTATATTGAAACAAGCCTAACTTACCTCATTATTCATATTCATAAAAACTTGTTTAGTTGGATTCAAGTTTAAATCCATAAATTCAATTATTTCGAATAAGAACTTAAACACTTAAAAGATCATCTCACAATTTAAAACCACTTTATCGATGCCTTTATATAGTGTACATGAGTCCTAACTTGTAAAAGCTAGGCTAAATATGAATTTATTTATTAAACTAGAAAAATCAGACAACATATAAATTAATTAAAATAGAATTTTTGCAAAATAAGAAAAACCATGTACATAATAATCACATGCTTTTGCAAAACAAGAAAATCTCCATACATAATAATCACATGTTTACTTTACTAAAAAATTAATTATATATAATAAATGAAGTGCCAGATATTATAATTATAACAGGAGTGAAATAGGAAAAATTGGAGAAGAGTTAAATAAGAAAGATTTTGGATAAGGAAATAAAATCAAAATTTTAATTAAACTCAAAAACTATAATCAAAATAAGATTTTTTTTTGTACATAATATACACAACATGTATTGTAGAATTATCCTTACCTGAAAGATAGCATTAACTTGTTAGAAATTTCATATCATATCTGTATGATTTATTTAATTTAATTCTTTTATTTATTGTTCAAAGTAAAAAAATTCAAATATTCAAGATACTTGGAATAACTAAATTAATCTTAAATTATATGAGTTTGAATAACTTGTTTAAATAGTTCCTTGGAAAAATAGAAGTTCAAAAATAATTTATAAACGTGTCCTTGTGACCAATTGTTAAACTAGATTCACAATTGCTTCAATGATGGAGGAACAATTTTAATGTGCTAGTCTAATGGATAAGATAGAAGTTGTGAACTTAAAGACCTCAATTTCGAGTCACACCAAAGATGGGTTGAATATTTTTTTTACATTTAATATAAGTGACTTTGCGAAAAAAAAGGGAACAATTTTACAATGTAGCAGTGTATTTTAAACTTAAATTTAGTTTAATTCACCATATTTATAAATTTACACTAACTCATTTGATTTTAATGAGGCCAAAATAATGCCACAAATGTATTACCAGCATCGCTTGTCTTGTTTCACCTACTATCCATAAATTTTCAAAAGGTTTTCGTATCGTTTTACATTTCAAAAAGTGAATAAATTTACTATCCGAACTCCACGCATCAACTTCTAGTTATACACAGAAAAATCAAAATAGTAACATATTTAAAAATTTAAGACAACCGAAAGTTAACACATGTCATTCAATAACCAAACTAATGCTCTTTTAAAAATGTTTCCTATTTATATGTGATTAGGCCAACTTTATATGAGTTACAGTATAAAAGCCCAAACAAATTTGAGTTGGACTAAGCCCATGTACCTTTTACTGGACCCAAGCCCATATCTTCTTAGGGAAAAGACAGAATATAGCAATAAACGAGACCTAAATCCATTTATAATTTTTTTATTTTCATTTTCTTTTTTTTATCAGTATTTTCATTTTCAAAGATACACTTAACACATTTATAATTAATCACAATAGCCTAAAATTAGTTTATTAAAATACTTGCCATTTATAATTTTTTAGGTATTTTTTTATTATTCATCCAACTCTATCCCTATACTATTAATTATATTTGGTTGAAAAATTAAAGCATTAATTAAACTATAAGGGTAAACTAGTTAGTATTTTCATATCCTTAATTAATTATTTTATTAAAAAGTATGAAACTTGTAGGAAGACAAATAAAAAATACGGAGGGAGTACTGTATTAGAGATACTAGGCTTAATGATATAATGATATTAGGGATGTTATTGATATATTAATTTACTCATTTGTTATATGAAATAGCAATAACATGAAGTAAAAATTAATTATTTCCAGACAACCTTTTAAAATTTGCAACCATCATCAGCCACATAAATATAAGAATCATAGATTCTTTAAATTTATATTCCAGTCAAGATAACATTGTACAATGTATGTTCTGACAAAGGCTTGGTTTAATGGCTGAGTTTTGAAACAGTGATCCTAAATATTATATGTTCGAGTTCATATTCGGGCAGGATGCGATAAGGTTTTACTTTGTTATTATTGTAAATTTTTTTTATAAAAAAAACATTGTATAGAATTATGTCTATTTTTCAAAATATTGTACTAGTAGTTGAGTTTTAAACTGTGATCCTAGAGATCACAGATTCGATTCCATATACGAGTAGATGATATGATGATTTTCTTTATTATTATTATAAGCCGAATGTTTTAAAAAAAATATTTGCTAAAAATGCCATAATTAACAAAAGAAAAACTAAAAATACTAAGATTCCCATATAAGAGTCTTTTTGTCAGGGAGTTTGGTTAAGCTTATTTCTCCGCTCTTTTTTAAAAGCTTTATTTTCAAACTTTTTCTATAAGTAATAGATTTTATTTTGAAAAAAAAAATAGAAAATTTCTAATTAATTAGTATGATGGACTAAAATGTATTGTTCAAAGTCAAAATATATAGTCTTATTTAAAGTTTACGAGAACAACTTATTTTGACAACAACATAAAAAGCAATGTCAAACTGGGCTTAGAGCTTGTTTTGCTACCCCTCTAACAGCAGCAGTTTGCTGTTCAGATTCGAACTACTTGCAGTTTTAATAGGTAACTGCTGCTGTTTCTATCAGCAGTATTTTGGAGCTTTTTGAAAATAATTCTATTCTTTTCAACTTTTAAAAGCTGAACTGAGCTGAAGTTAGCTGAATTGAATAATTAGACATAGTTAAACTGAATTGAACTAAAACCCTATTTTTTTCTTATATTCAATTAAGTTCAGTTCAAGAATTGCTGTTCAAGCCGTTTTTGTCCTCAACGAAGTTTTTATTTGCTTTATTTGTTTTCTTTCTACCCTCTTTTTTTCTTTGCTTTAGTATTTATTAAAGTATCCTTCATTTTATTTGCTATGATTTTTTTATGATATAAATTATTGGGGAATTTTTAATTGAAATAGTTCTAATAATAACGTTATTTAATGCGTTGCATTGTTGAGTATTTGATGTGAGTTAGTACTCTATAAAAATTTGTTTTATCGATATTCTTTAAATATAATATATATGTTGTTCCAATTTTTCTCAGAATAGAATTTTTGCGATACAAAATATTCTATTAAATTTTTCATCTCTTAAGTCATTTTATTTATGATGATTTCAATTTATTTACGGCATATTCTTATTTGTCATTTAACGATGTAACAACAACATTTTATTATAATTTTATCAAATACTGTTGCAGAAAAGATTAGTAAATTTAAAACTACTGCTAAAATTAAAATAAATAGAGAGAACACCAATAATTTAATGAGGTTCGGCTAATTTTGCATACTTCTCCGGACACTACCAAATTAATATTTCACTTAAAGAAATATTACAAATAGAGAAGAGAAAGAAAAATAAAGCCTTAAGAATAGGAAGACATTTGATTTTGGGATGGAGAATTAGCAAAGATCATAGATCTATTTATAGACAAATTTTACCATCTTTCAACCATATTTAGTCACCTAATTAATGTAGCCTCCAATTTAATTAATCCACCAATTTAGTTGAGTCAGCCTTTTACTTTGTCCATGTTAGACTTTGTCACAATTTCTACAAATCTCCACCTTGACAAAGTTCACATCTTCAATCTCTTATCTTGTGTAGTGTCTTCCAATACAGTCTTCAATTTCAAATAGCATTGATCAAGTCCAAAAAACATTGGAACTTGACCAAGCTTGCAACATTTATCAAAATATCATCTAGTTTCTCTGTGGTTCGAATTGCAACTCCACCTTCTTCGAGAACCTCTCGTACAAAGTGGTAATGAACATCAATATGCTTCGTCCTTGAATGATGATCTTGATTCTTACCCAACACAATAGCTCTCTGACTATCACAATGCACCTTCACTTGCTCATGCCGAATCCCCAACTCATCAAGCAACCCTTGAAGCCAAATTGTTTCTTTTACAGTCACTGTGCATGCCATATACTCTGCTTCTGTCGTAAACAAAGCGTCTGGTAATTGTAAAGTAGACTTGCAACACACTGGTCCTTTTGCCAAAGTGAACACATAACCAGTATTTGATCGATGTTTATCCATATCACCATCTTATCTTACTGATACACCAAACCAACTTGTCCCAAGCGCATTTGCCACAATCCGACTACTTCCAACACCTCGTCATTAGAAGCCAATTTAGCAATTCCAATAAGTGTAGTACCTTGATAATGATACAACCTGTTACTCTTTCGAACTCCCCCCAACACCACCAGTGCACTAGAAATTATCCTCATAACTCCACCTTCTGCTTGTACGATGAAACCTTCTTCTTCTAAGGCTCCCACAGAAATGAGATTCTTTGATAAATCTGGTACGTAGCGAACTTTCTTCAAAGTTCTGATTGATCCATCTTGATTTTTCAATCGTATGGAACCAATCCCATGTATGGTAACAGGGATATCATTTGCTGCATATACTACTCCATCTTCTAGTTCTTCAAAATCATAAAACCATTCTCGATTAGGACACATATGATAACTGCATCCGGAATCAAGAAACCAAACACTAGAAGAGTTGGTATAACTCGATACAACAAGTGAACAATCTGAGTCAATATCATACTCAGCCACCGCAACAGTTTTTCCTTTGTCAGATTGCCCTCTCTCCTTCAACTTAGGACACTTAGTTTTCCAATGCCCTTTTTCTCTACAAAAGCGCATTCATCTTTGCTCAACTTCGACATTGCCTTTGATCGTCCCTTCTTTCTTTTCGCCTGGTTCCCCTGGCGTCCTCTAACAATCAAGGCTTCAGTCCCTCCGCTTGAGCTATCCAATTTATCCTTCCTCCTCAATTCATAGCTATACAAAGCTCCATAGACTTCACTGAGAGTTATAACAGCCTTCCCATGTAGTAAAGTCATTTCAAGAAACTCAAACTCCTCCAGAAGGGATCCCAACGACATCAAGGTGAGATCCTCATCTCCAAATGTCACATCCAGGTTCAACAAACCAGCAACCAACTGATTAAAACTAGTGATGTGATCGTTCATTGTGGTACCAGGATTGAACGTAAATCGGAACAGTCTTTTCTTCATATAAAGCTTATTCTGACTGCTCTTTTTTATGAACTTCTCCTCCAATGCCGTCATTAATCTATTAGCCGAAGTCTCTTTGCAAAATGCATACTTATGCTCTCTAGATAAGCACGACCAAATTATACCACAAGCAAACGGATTGAGGGTACTCCAATCTCCTTCTCACAGTTCATCTGGTTTCTCTCTTTCAAGTGCAATGTCAAGACCCTGTTGAAACAAGGCGTCCTGAACCTCACTTTGCCACATGTCGAAATGACCGCTACCATCAAAGATTTCCACCATCACTCTCGAATTTACTCTAGGAACTCTCTAAAAAATACTTGAAGTATTTGATGTGGATGCCTTTGTTGCAAATGGATTCTTCATTTTAGCCAAACCGTAAAATCACAAATAATAATATTACTCAAGTGTGCTAGAAAAAATTTCCAGGTAATTGGCCGAGTCACAAACGGTCTCAATTACACACCAATTTCCTTAGGTTCTTATCGCTTGCTGACAGAATTTTTTCCGTTTACTAGAGACAATATACTATTATTATTCTAGATTTTACTAAAAGAGTGTTTTAACAATAATTTTAAATTTGCTAAATGTCAATCATACAACAGGATCGGAAGTAGGAAAAAAACTTTCTAATGTGCCGACCGTAGTACACCTACGGCGCACAGAGCGTACTAATTTCTCCTAAAACCAACGCTTTTATATCAATTGTTGCGGAAACGACTAGCAAATTCAAAACTACTGCTAAAACCAAAATTAATAGAGAGAACACCAGCAATTTAACGAGGTTCTACCAATTTTGCCTAAGTCCCCGGACACTAACAAAATAATATTTTACTTAAAGAAATATTACGAATAAAGAAGAGAAAAAAGAAGAAAGCTTTAAGAATAGGAAGACATTTGATTTTGGGATAAAGAATTAGCAAAGATCATAGATCTATTTATGCACAAATTTTGGCATCTTCCAACCATATTTATTCACCTAATTAATGTAGCCTCTAAT
Organism: Euphorbia pulcherrima; assembly: GCA_947683365.1. Classification (NCBI taxonomy): domain Eukaryota; kingdom Viridiplantae; phylum Streptophyta; class Magnoliopsida; order Malpighiales; family Euphorbiaceae; genus Euphorbia; species Euphorbia pulcherrima. The sequence goes on along the minus strand of CANTUS010000016.1, from coordinate 20,721,265 downwards.
TTAATTAAGCCACCAGTTTAATTCAGCCATCAATTTAGTTGAGTCAACTTTTTACTTTATTCATGTTGGACTTTATCACAATTTCTACAAACACTAACAATCAAACTGCTATTGATGAACAACAAATTGCATTAGATAACAGCTAACAGCTAATCATAACAGTAAACAACTAACAACAATAACTATAAGCTAATAACAACATCTATACCGAACGGCCGAACGGGGCCTCACTCTTGTAAAAGAAAAACTAGGACACATGTCCTTTTAATTTTGTTTTTTCACTTAATAGTTTACATAAAATACTAGAAAAAAAAGAAATAGAAAAATAAAAAAGCAATGCAAAATGTAAGTGCAGTTAATGGGCAGGTCGGAGTTGCAGAAATAGCAGCAGCAGGTCTGATTCAATCAATGCTTCTTCACTATCTCTATCTCACTGCCAAAACATTTTACCACCTTTAGTAATAATTTGAACATGAAAATTTGGACAAATATGATACAAATTTAGAGCTACACGTGAGAGTCTTTATCATAATTAAAATTAATTTGTTTGCGGGTCTGTTTGTAGTTACTTTTTCAAGCTGTTTATTTTAAAAACTTCATTTTCAAGGTTTTCCTATAAATAGTAGATTTGAGTTTGAAAAAAATAAGTCAAACAGCTCCTAATTAGTAGTATAAATGACCAAACTGTGTTGTTCAAAGACAAAATATGTAGTTCTAGTCAAAATTTATGAGAGCAACTTGTTTTGGCATGGTCATACTTGTGATAATAGAAAATTTAATTGACTCATATTAGGCTGTGTTCTTTTCAACTTATAATCTATTCAGTTCGTTCAATACCTATAAATAATGTACTCATATAAATTTATACTACATTTCAGTTCAGCACAACTATTTATAAGTTGAAAAAAATAGAACCTTAATCTATTGACATAGAGTCAGTGGGTTCTTATTTTTGAAGAAGCTTCAACTCTTCTTCCGAGAGTTGATAAACTCTTTCATAGTTATGTGTAGAAAATTTAATGGAAGACATAAAATGGCATGTCGTAACAGCTGAAATTTTTGTACCATATTGAAAAGAAAAGAAATTATGAATTATATAGGTCGGGCTTGAATGACTTCATAAGCCTGTTTCGAACCTAAAATTTTAAAATATTGGGCAAGTATAACTTGAGTGGACATTTATTAATAAAAAGTCAGGTAAAATCCATCTCAAACCCAACTTAATTCGCTCGACGAACAGGTCCGACACGGAGATGACAAACTTTAATCTCTATATTATCACCAAATCTTGGAGGACTCTAGGATTATATAAAGTACAATAAATTTATAATTTATAATTGCATCTAGAAAACTCTAACGAAAATGACTTTTCAATTTGGAAGTGATAAGGGCTGGTTTATGCAACCACTTTGTCCATTGGGGCATATGGTCCCTTTCTTGGGTTACTTGGCTATATGCCATTTAATATGACAAATCTTTCACTCTCATTCTCTTTTGATAAAATCTCCACTTATTCTTAATCTTACTAGCCCCATCTCAATATTCTTAAATTTTTTTATTAAAAAATTTAATCTATTAAATTAAATTAGAATCAATAACTGCTCTTAATTATTAATTATAAAAAAATAACCATGACTATATAATAGCTATGTCATTATTTTTTCATCACGGTTAAAGTTTGGCTAAATATTATTCTTAGCACCAAACTATAAACTCACGCCCGGAGCAGTAAAATTTAAATGAATGATATATTTCAGGATATCACATTCAGCCAAAAACTTTAAAGCAGGAAGTTTATGAATACTTCTAAATTATATATTATTTACTTGTGCTTTATTAATTAGTTTTTTACATAGAATTCTCATATTCACATTCACCTTAACATGAGATATTATTTTAAAAATTGTTTGGCGCTATGCATATGGTGGGGTCTCCAGATCTAGACGGAATTAATCAAGCCGTATGCAGGGATAACTGGATTTTTTGTATTTTTTTAAATATATTAAAATTTTAAAGTAAACTAAATTGTGAATTATAGTATAAAAATAATATAAAAGAATAATAAAAATAGACAATTGAGGTAAAAGAAAAAGTCTGAAAATAGTTCATTATTACATTATAAAACATTTCACATGAAATTTTTTATTTGTTCTTTATTGATACTAAGTATCTTAGTTTTTTTTTCTCGGTTTAATTATATCCGTTATTTTTTTTTTGAAATTCAAAATAAAGCTTTTATGATGAAAATACTTTACTATATACATAGGTTTACCAACTGAGCTAATTTTTGTGAATAAAACAAGTTCAACAATAATTCTTATAAACATCATATCTTGAAAATATGCATCTAGGCACCACCTAGAAAAAAATTTGGATTAAGTAGTTTAGGTGGATCCTAGATGACAATAAATGTCTAAGGACCTGATAACATATGAGGAATGAATAATCGAATAACTAGCAAAATAAAACCTAACCAAAGCCTGAACGGATATTCAAGATTCAAGGGTCATGTATTCATGATTCAAGGGTCAACCTTTTTACGGTGGACAAACAACAAACAACCCCATTGAGGAGTAGCTTTCCGGCGGCGACGGGCAGAGTGAGTTGCCGACAGGAGGTGTTAATTAAGGTTAATACAAGGTACATTGTATTGTATTGTATTGAATTGAAGTCAATAAAGTGGGGTTGGTTTGTGGGGGATGCCTACAATTCAATTAGCCGACCCAGTTCCAATTTCAGAGGCTGGTTCTGTGATTAGGTCCATAACCTACTGGACCACTGTTTTCATTCATTCATTAATTACCTTATACGGCCGTTTTCTCTTGACTATAATTCAGTTCAGTTCAGCTATCTGGAGTTATAAATTTACATTGAAATAAGTTCAGTTCAGTTCATAAAATTATTGTCCAAAAGGAACAGGGCCTAACTGATTAAAGATTTTTGCTTTCTCTTCTTTAGTTTCTCTCTTTTCTTCATTCTAGAAACACGACCTGCAAATCAATTCATCAGTAATAGATTAAAATGAAAATTTGAAATAAATTTGGAGTGATTTAATTGGTAAATCCTTTAAAATATAATTGAGAGGTTTTGAATTCATCGAAAAAGAAGAGAGAAAGAGTATAAAGCTTTTACAGACTCGGGTTTACACCTGTTCAATGAGCGGGCTGGGCCAAGCTCCGATCGGGCCTGGTCGGGCCAAGAAAAATGACTATACCCAGATCCAATCTAGCCCACATCTATAATACTCGGACTTGAGCCGGGCCAGGCTTAGATATAGAAGCTCATTCCCAAGCCTACCCATCAAGTAAACATGACTTTTTATTTTTTCTATGAATAATATTTTACAAAGATAAAAATTTGAATTGTAGCTTAGCAAAAGAACGGATAATATTGGTTTTCCATCCAAATTTTAATAAAAAAATATAATTTATACTTTTAACATGTTACATTAATTTAATATAAAATATTAATAATTTTTATAAACATATAAATAAAAATATAAAACACATTCGAACAAGTGGGGCTAGGCTTGAGTTTTTACGTAAAATTCAAGCCCAACCCATGATATTTTCAGACTTATACGGGCTTAGATAAAGCTGAACTAATAATAATATTTACTTGTACAAACTCGATATATAAAACACATTCGAACAAGTGGGGCTAGGCTTGAGTTTCTACGTAAAATTCAAGCCCAACCCATGATATTTTCAGACATATACGGACTTAGATAAAGCTGAACTAATAATAATATTTACTTGTACAAACTCGATCCATGAGACTCAGACTTAAACGGGCTAGACCGACCACATATTTATGGAACAAGTCTATTTGGGTTTAAAGTCTAATTCCACCCAAATTGAGATGACAAGAAGTAAGAAGTATTTATGCATGCTTGCAAAATAGACTATATTGCACTCATACATATTTTTAGTAACAAGGGAAAGGGAAAGTTTATACTCCCTCCATCTATAAAATATTATTCATTTAACTAAATTATTAAAATTAATAAAAAATTTATTACACAACTAAAATGACTAATTTATTCTTTACTAAATTCTCTTTCTTCTAAATTACTCACTTATAATTTTAACAATACATAATCTCTCTCATATTTAATACAAGGGCAAATTAGAGAAAAATTGTACAAAATGCATTGATAATCTAAATTGACAATTAAAAAGAGAAAAAAATGGCTAAAAAGACAATAATTTTTAAATGGAGGGAGTACTAATTTTGTAGATTATGGTTATTAAACCTATAGTCCCATGTTTTTTAATTGTTTTTTAATAAGGTGGTATATGTTTAATAAGAATTGATAAAAACTAAAAACATGAATTAAACCAATATTTTAAAAAGTAACAGATGCAGGCGGTCGAGGCCTTCAAGGTTTGGATAGATTTATATTTTTAATATTTATTAATACATAAAAATATAAATTTAATTAAAAAATAAATTATAAAATATGAAAAAAATAATTTTAATCGCTAGGGGTTAGTTGAATGGTACGAGCTTTCTTATTTATGGTATAAAGTACGTTGTTTTTCGGTGTAAGACTTAAAACAACAATTTATATTGTGAGAACATTGTACTTTAGTTTTACCAAATAAGCTACTTGTGGTAAAAAAAATTAAACTATAATTATTATATATTGGTATCTTAAAAAACCGAGCTCATGCATCGTTTAAGCGGAAAAAATCGGACTAAATGGTGCCTAGGCGATAAATTGACCAAGCGCCTGATAATGCCCTAAAAATAAAAAGTCGGACGATAAGTCCCAAAATAACGTCTAAACAAGGTCTAGGCAGGGATATATGAAATACTCCCTCCGGTTCCAAATAAAAGACCTTTTAGCCTTTTTATTTTGGTTCCAAATAAATGGCCATTTAGATTATCAGTGCAATATTTACCATTTTTTCTCTAATTTACCCTTGCATTAATTAAGAAAGAGATTAAGTATTGTTGAAATTATAAGTTGGTAATTATAAAGAAAGAGAATTTTATGAAGGATAAATTAATATTTTTAGTTGCTTAATAAATATTTTATTGATTTTAATGAAAAGTCTAAAAGAACTTTTATTTAGAATTGAAGGGAATAGTGTTTAAAATTAATCAATCTAAGAATTTTAACCATTAAATAAGATAATTCATAGCAAAAAGACCTTACATTTTCAATTTACTATAATTTAAAAACTCAACTCTAATACACAAATCTCTGATCTTATTATTACGTGACTCTCCCAATCAAACTATATAAAACTTATAGAATTGATTTTAAGTTTGAGATAACCAATCTCTACATCATCATCACACAAGATAATGTTTGAAAAGAAAAACAATGAGATGAGATGGTCCCATGACCCAACGCTCAACGTTTTGATTTCCCCCATGTGGGAGACGGCTATCTTAACAGGTGACCACCCAACCACTTCACGCCACGTGTGAATAAAACCCTTGTTTCACGTGAGATCCGGTAAGAATAGTAGAAACACGGAAGGGTAAGATCGGAAGTTCACGATAGGGACCACCACACACGGACATCGGAGCGAAGCCGGTAAGCCGCCAGCTCAGCAACCGTTAAGGCGGGAAGAGTCCAAAATTTTAATATTAAATGAGATTTTGACGTTTTATATAGAGAAATTGAAATCGACTGCTTGTCGTTTTATTATAGCTGGATAAACCCGCGGGTCCCATTTGATCTTTGATTAACGGCCTAGATGTGATTTTTTTTATCCTTTGCTTCTACGTTTAATTATGGCTTTAATAGATCATTGCATCGACGCACGATTCTAATTTATTTGAGGTTTATAGGTAAGATAAAAAGTTGGGATTTTTTTTATAAGAAGGAATAATCTTAATATTTTAAGATTTTTAGATAAATAAATATGAAAAATAATAAAATGGACGATTAATTTTAAATTTTATAAATAAAATATTAGTATTTTAAAGAAGTTATAAATTAAATTTATAATATTTATTTAAATTTTGTAAGAGAAATATCATTTTATTTATATTCTGTTAATTTTTATATTTTACATTGTAAATTAAGAATTTAACAAACTTTATTTTGGACCCTTTCTATTCTGGACCTTAGGCGGTCGCCTCTATTTGCTCAACCTAGGAACGACCCCGATTGCCCGTGGACTCGACGCGATAAGTCATGTTACCCTGAAATCTTAAAAGTTTTGACTTGCCTCCTGAACTTGACAAAAGTGAACCGATTTGTCCTCCGAACTTGACAAAAGTGCATCGAATTTGCCCCTTTAATGTTACGTGTCAGCTTCTGATAAGTTTGACTTTTCAAATATGTCGTTTTTCTGATTTTTTACCTTCAATCGGAAGCTGACGTGTGATAATGATGAGCAAACTAGTGCACTTTTGTCAAGTTCAAAGGGCAAACTGGTTCATTTTTACCAAGTTCAGAGGCAAGTTAAAACTTTTGAACGTTTAAGATGTCATCTAACTTTTTGTGCCAAGTTCAGAGGACAAATAATGTATTTGCTCTTGAAATTTTGTTTCCCTCTTCAGATTTTTTTATGCCTCTAAAATTCTTTTTGTTTTCTAGGACTTCCAAATTTGATAATGGAGAGCATATTTATTTTTAAAGAATTGGGAAATTGAATTTGTTATAAATTTTATATTTTTCGCATACATATGTTCAGTTATAGCTTAGATGATATGTGTCGTGGTCTCTACTTCTATTTATTAGCATAATTTTGATGTAACGGTCTTTTAATATGGCTTTGAAGGTTATGGTTGTGAGGATAACATGAGTCACTTTCTTGCTTGCAATTTCGGTCAATTTCCTAGCAGATTTGATCTTCTTCTTGCATTCTGAGATGCTTCGGACTACAATAACACTTACTTTGTTTTACCTATACGCGGTTAAATTTTTAAAAAATATTTCAATTTCAAAAATAGGTGTTTTTGATGCACTTTTGGTTATCTGCAGAATAACAAAATTGGAAAATTTGAGGCTGAAAGCTAATTCATAACAAAAAAAATATAGAAGACTAAAGCAAAGAATTCAAAACCGAATTCACAAAATTCTAACCTTTAGCGGTTTGAATGTTGGAAGAAAAATCTCAAAAACAATTGTACCCATCAAAGAAAATAGAAGTGAAAAATCATAATAGTCTATCTGATTAATAAGATAAAAAAAATGGTGGTGCGGAATCCATCTTCAAGGCTTGTAAACCTGTGATCTGCACAAGTAAAAGAAGACAAGGGGGGTGGGTTGGTTAAAACCCCTCCGATGCCTAAGTCAGTATATTTGCCTTAGAGGGAGTATAAAGAAGTAGAGAGAGAGAGAGAGAGAGTAGTAGAAGATGGAAAAACTTACCTTTGGGTGTGAGGATGTCTCCCTTTTATGAGGGTTTGAGTGAGGGTTGTGGGTTTTGTGCCTCATCTGTGTAATGGGCTTGGATTGGATTTTATATGGCTCATGCCAAGTTGTCCCCCCAAATTTGATGGAAAAATACATTGATGTATTTTTTAAGGGTACACATTTAAAATAATATGTCTTATCACTGTATATTAGTAGAGAACCTTCGCATGGTGCGAATAGATGAGACTTTGCATGGTGCAAAGGATATTCGAAAAAGATTTCGCATTGTGTGAATATGATACTTTGCATGGTGAAAAAGAGTCTTCGAAAGAGTTTTCGCATGGTGCAAAGAGGTGAGACTTTGCATGGTGCAAAAGGGTCTTCGAAAGAATTTTCACATGGCGCGTGGAGGTGAGAATTTGCAGGGCGCAAAGGGTCCTCGAAAGAGTCTTCACGTGGTGCGTAGAGTGAGTCTTTGCATGGCGCAAAGGTCTTCTAAAGAGTTTTTGCATGGTGCGAAGGGTCTTCGAAAGAGTTTTCACATGGCGCATAGAGGTGAGAATTTGCATTGCGCAAAGGGTCCTTGAAAGAGTCTTCACGTGGCGCATAGAGTGAGACTTTGCATGGCGCAAAGGTCTTCTAAAGAGTTTTTGCATGGTGCGAAGGGGTGATACTTTGCATGACGCGAAGGGTCTTCTAAAAAATTTTCTCATGGTGCCAAAAGATGAGACTTTGTGTGGCGCAAAAGAATAGATGGAGTTGATGATTTTGACGTCTTTAAAGAAAATGGTTTTTATTAAGTTGATGATATAAAAGCTTTGGATATAGGTGTATGTCGATTGATACATCTTTGGAGGTGCTTTTGTAGGCTTAGGATGAATGCCTATTGATATAAAGCCTTTAATTGTTTTGACAAAATTAGGATTTTTGTAATGTTTATGTTTTGTTTTAGACGTTGTCTTTGGAATGGGATCATTGGAGATCCAAAGTTAGCAAGGAGCTTGTTGTCATGACTTAAGCAATCGGCGATGCATTGGAGTTGATGAGGAGCTAGCTGTCACGAATTGGCTCATTAGCGATGCCTTGGAGTTGGTAAGGAGCTAGCTTTCATGAATTGACTCATTAGCGATGCATTGAAGTTTATGAGGGGCTAGAACCCGATAGCATGTAAACTTAAAGCTCCTGAGCTAGTTAAGAAAGATGTTGATTCTAATACAAAAGTTTAAAGTTGGATGTTGCGGAGCCTAATTCTTGAAGCATCGAAGTTGAATATTGCTCACGCATGGCGTTGAGTACTAGTTGGATGTTTTGTATGAAAGCTTGACCGTTGGTAGGGAGCATTGTGTCCAATCCAATAGCTTGATACCTTTTATGTCGATAGGGGTTCCAAATTTGACCCAACAAATTCTTGGATGTTTGGTGAATGGAACGAGATGTATTCCAACATATATGTAATGTGAAATAATGTGGAATGGAATGTGTTCCAATTAGTCATGATACATATTGGTATTAGTAAGTTAGACTAATGATTGGGGTTATGTGAATATTTCCTTATATCCATTGGTCAATAAAGCGAACGAGTACAATGGTGTTATGTTTAATAGCAAGTGCTTCATGCTTTATACGATATCATTCTTGGCCGAGGTGGAGGTCTTCATCCATGATTATTACATATCCTTTTGGAGAGTTCATATTAGCTCGATGGCCAAAGTATTAGATTATTCGAATGTTTGCATTATTGATGCATGACATTATTAATATGTTGGAGAATTCTCAGGGTTGCCTTCATTCGGGTTTCGAATGAGTTAAGAAATTTGTATAATTGATGCTTTGCATGTTAGATGAGTTGGAGAATCATTGGTGTTAGGCTCTTGCTCATTTACCCTGCAAGGTAGGAAAGTACAATGCATTTATGTATTATAGACTTTGAATGGTTAGTCAATCTAATGTATGAATCATCATGGAAAATATGTTGGGTTGGGTTGGATGCACTGAAGAATAAATGTGTGATCATCCACTCGAGCACGCATTGATTGTGAGTGGAGTAAGTTGTAACTCGAATAGGTTGTTAGTAGAACCTGACCACTAATTTGAATTGCATTGGCGTTTCTTGATATCTTTAGTTTGTTGGATTGACTTCTTCATATGTGTTGAATTGTCTCTTCAATTTTCATTGATATTGGTAGTGACTGAGTAGTCATTTTTTCTATTCCTTCTCTTTTAATCCTAGGTACTTTAGTGCCACTGAGTCTTTAAATTGTACATCGACTGTGTAGTCTGTTTATGATGAATACCCTATCACAATAATAGCTTTTGTCAAATATATCATCCACTAAAGCAAGCTTTTTCCAAATGCTCTTATGGTGGCTTTGGAAAGTTTTGGTATGTTTCTTACTTGCTTAAACTTTAAGGATTTAGCTTCGTGAGCTTAATTATGTTCTTTCCAACTGATTGTGGTATTGGAAGGCTTCATGCTTTGGTAATGTCAACTGATCGTTGAATTGGAAGGATATGTGCTTATGAACTCTAACACAACATAGCATTGGAAGGCTCTATGCCTATGAATGCCAATTGATTGTGGCATTGGAAGGCTTCGTGCTTGCGATGTGCTGGCAGTTTGCATTATTGAAATGACGATGATGGTAGTGCATATTTCATGCATTTTTATAATCGGGATCAATATCCTGTGGAGGAACTTGAGTGTAAAATGATTGAAGAAATAATAAGGAAAGTATGTACCTCGCATTATGATTGTCATTCGTTTGACCGATTTAGATGTGTATCACAGAACTGGTATGTTGGGGATTGTAGGAAGCACAAATTATACAAAGTGGATAATGTTTGATCAATTGTCAAGCCATGGGTATGCAAATTTGGGATTGAGCGAAGCATGGATTGCACAAACATTTTCAAGGTTGTGATGATGCGAACTATGGATTACGCCAAGAATGGAATGTGAAATTACTTGTAAGGTAGTGATTTTACGAATATTAGATTAAGTGAAGCATGAATTGTGTGAATAGTTTAAGGTCGTGATCGTGCGAATCAAAGATTAAGTGAAGAGTGGATTACGCGAATAGTTGCAATGTCATCATTATGCGAACTGAGGATTAAGCAAATCATGGATTGTACGTTGTGATCATTTGAATGGACATATTTTAAGATTCAGTAAGCGATGTGTAACTTATTGAATCGATTAGAAATAAGTTTATATTTGAATACGAAGACACTTTATAATATTGGCATGCATCAAATGGTGATGCAACTGATCTTATGGATATATTTCTGTATAGATTCACCTCATGAAGATGTTGAAAGTGTAATGATTTTGTAAGAAGAAAAATATGTTGGAGGCATCATATGATTATTTATCGAGCCATTTGAATACTGGTCGAACTATTGTATTTGTGTTCGCATGACTTGAATCCTTTATTTGTTAAATGCATTAGCTGAGTAAGGGCTTTTGAATGTATAAGCAAAGTAAGGGTTTTCGTGCATTAATGATATAAGGGCCTTATGCTTGCTTTCAAATATGAATGTCTAGTATATTCTAGGCGAATATAGTATTCCCTTATGATGTAAAGTATGCAGATACATCGAACGATGTGATGTTTTGTCATCTCCTGAATAATATGTACTCATTTTCATTAGGCTTTGATGAGGTTGGTCATTCTATTGTAAGTTTTACCAATCAGTAAATTCGATCTATTTGTATTTAGTAGTCTTTGACAAGTGATCATTTCGGGATGATGATATGTCATCCAGTGAATAACATGTAGTCATATCTACCGGGCTTTGGTAAGGCTGATCACTCTAAGGTGATGTATAGTCATCCAACGAATACGATGTGTTCATATTTACCAAGCTTTGATAAGGTTGATCATTCGAAGGTGATGTTCTGCCATTGGGTGAATAGCATGCATCCCTTGAACTTTGATAAGGATGATCATTTTAAGATGATGTTTTATCATCTGGCGAATACTACGTGTTCGTATTTACCAGGCTTTGATAAATTTTATCTTTAGAAGGTGATGTTTTCTCGATTCCCTTGATGAAATAAATGGCTACGTAAGCTTATTGTTTTTGATTCCCATTAGGAAATGACATTGGATGGATTGAATATAATCCCACCTGATTTGGATTGATCAATTGAGTGCTTTTCTTTCATTTATACTTGATGAGTATTGTTTTGATAATAAGCTTTCAAGATTAATATGTTGGACGATTTCTTCAATTTGTTTGATTTGTCGATTCATATATTCATCGGTCCGCATTTAGAATTAACATGTTCATGATTCTTTGTAAGAAAATATTTATGAGATCAATTCGTAATTGGCTCTTATGAAGAATAATGTGCATGCAGTGTTCACATACTGTATTGGCATGTCATGTCTTTAATAGATCTTTTGCTTGGTGTTTTGATGAATCACTTGGATTGCTCGCTTATATTTGTTGATTACGACTGAATGGTCAATTTTATCCTATATTCCCTTGTATCGTAAGGGACTTCAGTGACTTTTGCAAAAAAAGTTTTGTAATGTTTGAAGGCCAAAAAGTTGGTTCCAAAATTAGCGTCTTCTCGATGTAAGGGCCTTGAATGCCATAATGCTATGAGGTGTTATTGCTTTAGTGAGATAAGAGCTTTAAGTGACATAGTGATATGAGTTTTTTTCCATAAAGAGATAAGGGCTTCTAGTGCTATAGTGATATGGAGTACTTTTTCCTTAGAGAGATAAGAGCTTTTAATGCCTTAGCGAGATAAGGGCCTTTAGTGCCATAGTGGTAAGGTCTTTTGGTGCCTTAGCCAGATAAGGGCTTTGAATGCCATAGTGAAACAGGCTTTTGCCTTAGTGAAATAAGGGCTTCTGTTGCCTTAGTGAGATAAGGGCTTTTAATGCCATAGTGAAATGGGGTTTTGCCTTAGTGAGATAAAGGCTTTTGTTGCCTTAGTGAGATAAGGGCTTTGAATGCCATACTTAAATGGACTTTTGCCTTACTGAGATGAGGGCTTTTGTTGCCTTAGTAAGATAAGGGCTTTGAATGCTATAGTGAAATGGGCTTTTGCCTAGTGAGATAAGGGCTTTATGTGGCATGAAGTACTTTTGCCTTAGAAAAGTAAGGCTTTTAGTGCCTTAGTAAGATAAGGGCTTTGAGTGCCTTAGCAAGATAAGGGCTTTGAGTGCCATAGTGGTATAGGCTTTGCCTTTGAATTTTGTAATGTATGTTGAATAAGGGAGTCGAATCTAGCTAGTTCGATAACGCGGATATGGAAAGCAAATCTTCTTTCGATAATGCGATTATGGGAAACAAATCTTGTTTCAATATGTGAATAAGGCAAGTCAATCTAGCTCTTTCAGTTCATTGGCAGCCTTTCCATCCAACAGATACGGTTTCTAGTTTAAGTGGATCCGATCGAACAACTCTTTTGATAATATGAATATAGGGAGCAAATCCTCTTTCAATAACTCAAGTAGGGGAAGCAAATTCTCTTTTGATGAAGCAAATACGGGAATTAAATCATTACGATCAAGCGAATAGGGACTGCGATAATGCGAATAAGAGAAGTGAGATAGAGGCTTTGTTAACCATATCCTCATAATATCATGTACCTTCTAGTGTTCATGTATAGGTCTTGGAAGCTTCAATAGCTTTGATGAAGCAAATAGGGGAATCAAATCATTACGATCACATGAATAGGGGAAGCAAATCACTATAATAACGCAAAAAAAGGAAGTGAGATAGAGACTTTGTTAATCACATTTTCACAATATCATGTTGCTTCTAGTGTTCTTGTGTAGGTCTTGGAAGCTTTGATAGTTTTGATGAAGCAAATAGAGGAATCAAATCATTACGGTCACGCAAATAAGGGAAGCAACACTGCGATAATGCGAATAGGGGAAGTGAGATAGAGGCTTTGTTAATCACATCCTTCAAGATATCATGTCGCTTCTAGTGTTCTTGTGTAGGTCTTGGAAGCTTCGATAGTTTTGATGAAGCGAATAGGGGAATCAAATCATTACAATCACGCGAATAGGGGAGGCAAATCACTACGATAATGCGAATAAGGGAAGTGAGATAGAGGCTTTGTTAGTCACATCCTTCATGATATCATGTCGCTTCTAGAGTTCTTGTGTAGGTCTGGGAAGCTTCGATTCTTTTCCTTTTACATTGATCAATTTAGAATCACCTGGTGAAGCCCTTGGAAGCTTCGATAGTTTTACTTTTACATGGATCAATTGGTGCGGAATCCATCTCCAAGGCTTGTAAACCTGTGATCTGTACAATTGAAAGAAGACAAAGGGGGTAGGTTGGTTGAAACCCCTCCGATGTCTAAGTCAGTATATTTGCCTTAGAGTAGTAGAAGATGAGCTCTTACCTTTCATGTGGGAGATCGCCCTTTTATAGGGGTTTTGAGTATGGGTTGTGGGTTTTGGGCCTCATCTGTGTAATGGGCTTGGGTTGGATTTTCTATGGCCCGTGCCAAGTTGTCCCCCCTAAATTTGATGGGAAAATACATTGATGTAATTGTTAAGAGTACACATTCAAAATAATACGTCTTATAACTGTATATTAGTAGAGAACCTTCGCATGGTGCGAATAGATGTGACTTTGCATGGTGCAAAGGGTATTTGAAAGATTTTCGCATGGTGCAAAGAGGTGAGACTTTTCATGGTGCAATAGAATGCGAGACGTTGATGATTTACATGTCTTTAAAGAAGAGGGCTTTTATTGCGTCAATGATATAAAAGCTTTGGATATGAGTTTCTATTGATTGATACATCTTTGGAGGTGCCTTTGTTGGCTTAGGATGAATGCCTATTGATATAAAGGCTTTAATTGTTTTGACAAAGTAAGGATTTTTATAATGTGTATCTTTTATTTTAGACGTTATCTTTAGAATGGGATCATTAGAGATCCAAAGTTAGCAAGGAGCTTATTGTCATGACTTAAGCAATCGGCGATGTATTGGAGTTTATGAGGAGCTAGCTGACACGAATTGACTCATTATCGATGCCTTGCAGTTGGTAAGGAGCTAGCTTTCATGAATTGACTCATTAGCGATGCATTGAAGTTTGTGAGGGGCTAGAACTCGATAGCATATAAACTTAAAGCTCCCAAGCTAGTTGAGAAAGATGTTGATTCTGATGTGAAAGCTCGAAGTTGGATGTTGGGGAGCCCAATTCTTGAAGCATCAAAGTTGAATATTGCTCATGCGCTCAACGTTGAGTGCTAGTTAGATGTTTTTGTATGAAAGCTTGACCGTTGGCAGGGAGCATTTTGTCCAATCCAGTAGCTTGATACCTTTTATATTGGTAAGGGTTCCAAATTTAACCCAACAAATTCTTGGATGTTTGGTGAATGGAACGAGATGTATTCTAACATATATGTATTGTGAAATAATGTGGAATGGAATGTGTTCCAATTAGTCATGATACATATTGGTATTAGTCAAGTTAGACTAATGATTGGGATTATGTGAATACTTCCCTATATCCATTGGTCAATAAAGCGAATGAATACAATGGTGGTATGTTTAATTACAAGTGCTTCGTGCTTTGTACGATATCATTCTTGGCCTAGGTAGAGGTCTTCCATATGTGATTATCATATATCCTTTTGGAGAGTTCATATTAGCTCGATGGCCAAAGTATTAGATTATTCGAGTGTTTGCATTTTGGATGCATGACATTATTAATGTGTTCGAGAATTCTCAGGGTTAGGCCTTCATTCGGGTTTTGAATGAGTTAAGAAATTTGTATAATGAATGCTTTGCATCTTGGATGAGTTGGAGAAATCTTGGTGTTGTTAAGAAATTTGCATAATGAATTCTTTGCATCTTGGATGAGTTGGAGAATCTTTGGTGTTAGGCCCTTGCCCATTTACCATGCAAAGTAGGAAAGTACAATGCATTTATGCATTAGAGACTTTGAATGGTTAGTCAATCCAATGTATGAATAATCGTGGAAAATATGTTGATTCTGGTTGGATACACCAAAGAATAAATGTATGATTGTCCATTCGAGAGCACATTGATCGTGAGTGGATTAAGTTGTATCTCGAATAGGTTATTAGTAGAACCTGACCACTAATTTGAATTGCATTGGTGTTTCTCGATATTTCTAGAAGTTATTTTATTGGATTGACTTCTTCATATGTGTTGAATGGTCTCTTCCATTTTTATTGATATTGGTTGTGACTAAGTAGTCATTTTTTCTATTCCTTCCTTTTTAATACTAGGGACTTTAGTGCCACTGAGTCTTTATATTGTACATCGATTGAGTAGTCGGTTCATGATGAATACCTTATCACAATAATAGCTTTTGTCAAATATATCATCCGCTTAGGCAGGCTTTTTCGAAATGCTCTTATGGTGGCTTTGGAAAGTTCTGATACGTTTTTTACTTACTTAAATTTTATGGATTTGGCTTTGTGAGCTATGATTATAGTATTGGAAGGCTTCATGCTTTGGTAATGTCAACTGATCGATGAACTGGAAGGACATGTGCTTATGAACTCCAACAAAACATAGCATTAGAAGGCTTTGTGCCTATGAATGCCAATTGAGAATGGCATTGGAAGGCTCCGTGCTTGCGATGTGTTGGCCAGTTTGCATTATCGAAATGACAAAGATGGTAGTGCATATTTCATGCATTTTTATAATCCAGATCAATATCCAGTAAAGGAACTTGAGTGTAAAATGATTGAAGAAATAATAAGGAAAGTATACATCCCGCATTGTGATTGTCATTCGTTTGATCGATTTAGATGTGTATAACAGAACTGGTATGTTGGGAATTGTAGGAAGCACAAATTATACAAAGTGGGGAATGTTTGATTAGTTGTTAAGCCATGATTATATGAATTTGGGATTGAGCGAAGCATGGATTGCTTGTGATAATGCGGACTACAGATTACGCCAAGCATGGAATGTGAAATTACTTGTAAGGTAGTGATTTTGCGACTTGTAGATTAAGTGAAGCTTGAATTGTGTTAATAGTTATAAGGTCGTGATCATGCGAATCGAAGATTAAGTGAACCATGAATTGTGTGAATAGTTGTAAGGTCGTGATCGTGCGAATCGAAGATTAAGTGAAGCGTGGATTACGCGAATAGTTGCAACGACATGATCATGCGAACTGAGGATTAAGCAAATCATGGATTGTACGTTGTGATCATTTGAATGGATATATTTTAAGATTCACTAAGTGATGTATAGCTTGTTAAATCGATTAGAAATAAGTTTATATGTGAATACGAAGACACTTCATAATATTGGTATGCATCAAGTGGTGATGCAATTGATCCAATGAATATATTGCTATATAGATTCACCTCATGAAGATGTTGAAAGTGTAATGACTTTGTAAGTAGAATAATATGTTGGAGGCATCGTATGATTATTTATCGAGCCATTTGAATACGTACTGGTCGAAATGTTGTATTTGTGTTTGCATGACTTGAATCCTATATTTATTAAATGCCTTAGCTGAGTAAGGGCTTCTGAATGTATAAGCAAAGTAAGGGTTTTTGCATATTAATGATATAAGGGCTTCATGCTTGGTTTCGAATATGAATGTCGAGTATATTCTAGGCGAATATAGTTTTCCCTTATGATGTAAAGTATGCAGATACATTAAACAGTGTCATGTTTTGTCATCTCCCGAATAATATGTACTCGTTTTCATTAGGCTTTGATGAGGTTGGTCATTCCATTGTAAGTTTTACCAATCAGTGAATTCAATCTATTTGTATTTAGTAGACTTTGATAAGTGATCATTTTGAGATGATTATATGTCATCCGGTGAATAACATGTAGTCATATCTACCGGGCTTTGGTAAGGCTAATCACTCTATGGTGATGTATAGTCATTCGATGAATACGATGTGTCCGTATTTACCAAGCTTTGATAATGTTGATTATTCGAAGGTGATGTTCTGCCAGCCGGTGAATAGCATGTATTCTTTGAACTTTGATAAGGACGATCATTTTGAGATGATGTTTTGTCATCCGGGGAATACGACGTGTTCGTATTTACCAGGCTTTGATAAATTTAATTATTCGAAGGTGATATTTTCTCGATTCCCTTGATGAAAGAAATGGCTACGTAAGCTCATTGTTTTCGATTCCCGTTATGAAATAGCGTTGGATGGATTGAATATAATCCCGCATGATTTGGATTAATCAATTGAGTGCTTTCATTTCGTTTATACTTGACGAGTATTGATTTTATAATAAGCTTTCAAGATTAATATGTTGGACAATTTCTTCAATTTGTTTGATTCATCGATTCATATATTCACCGGTCTGCATTTAGAACTGACATGTTCGTTGATTCTTCGTATGAAAATATTTGTGAGATTAATTCAAAATTGGCTCTTATGAAGAATAATGTGCATGTAGTGTCCACATACTGTATTGGCATGTCATGTCTTTAATAGATCTTTTGCTCGGTGTTTCGACGAATCACTTGGATTGCCCTCTTATAATTTTGATGATTACGACCGAATAGTCAATTTTATCATGTGTTCCTTTGTATTGTAAGGGCTTTAGTGCCTTTTGTAGAAAAGTTTTGTAATGTGAGAAGGCTAAAAAGTTAGTTCCAAAATTAGCGTCTTCTCGATGTAAGGGCTTTGAATGCCATAATGCTATGAGGTGTTATTGCCTTAGTGAGATAAGAGCTTTAAGTGAAATAGTGATGTAAGTTTTTTCCATAGTGAGATAAGGGCTTCTAGTGCCATAGTGATATGGAGTACTTTTGCCTTGGAGAGATAAGAGCTTTTAGTGCCTTAACGAGATAAGGTCTTTGAGTGCCATAGTGGTATGGGCTATTGCCTTAGTAAGAAAAGAGCTTTTGGTGCCTTAGTGAGATAAGGGCTTTGAATGCTATAGTGAAATGGGCTTTTTGCCTTATTGAGATAAGGGTTTTTGTTGCCTTAGTGAGATAAGGGCTTTTAGTGCCATAGTGGTATGGGCTTTTGCCTTAGTGAGAAAAGGGCTTTTGGTGCCTTAGTGAGATAAGGGCTTTTGTTGCCTTAGTAAGATAAGGGCTTTTAGTGCCATAGTGGTATGGGCTTTCGCCTTAGTGAGATAAGAGCTTTGAATGCCATAGTGAAATGGCTTTTGCCTTAGTGAGATAAGGGCTTTGAATGCCATAGTGAAATGAGCTTTTGCCTTAGTGAGATAAGGGCTTTTAGTGACATGAAGTACTTTTGCCTTAGAAAAGTAAGGCTTTTAGTGCCTTAGTAAGATAAGGTCTTTGAGGGCCTTAGCGAGATAAGGGCTTTGAGTGCCATAGTGGTATGGTCTTTGCCTTTGAATTTTGTAATGTATGTTGAATAAGGGAAGCGAATCTAGCTAGTTCGATAATGCGAATATGGAAAGTAAATCTTCCTTCGATAATGCAATTATGGGAAACGAATCCTTTTTTCAATTATATGAATAAGGGAAGTGAATCTAGCTCTTTCAGTTCATTAGCAGCCTTTCCATCCAGCAAATACGGTTGCTAGTTTAAGTGGATCTGACCGAACAATTATTTTGATAACATGAATATAGGGAGCAAATCCTCTTTCAATAACTTAAGTAGGGGAAGCAAATTCTCTTTTGATGAAGCAAATAGGGGAATCAAATCATTACGATCACACGAATAGGGGAAGTAAATCACTGCGATAACGCGAATAAGGGAAGTGAGATAGAGGCTTTGTTAATCACATCCTTTATAACATCATGTCGCTTCTAGCGTTCTTATGTAGGTCTTGGAAGCTTCTATAGTTTTGATGGAGCGAATAGGGGAATTATATCATTAAGATCACGCGAATAGGGGAAGCAAATCACTACGATAACACGAATAAGGGAAGTGAGATAGAGACTGTGTTAATCATATCCTTCAAGATATCATGTCACTTCTAGCGTTCTTGTGTAGGTCTTGGAAGCTTTGATAGTTTTGATGAAGCAAATAGGGGAATCAAATCATTACGATCACGTGAATAGGGGAAGCAAATCACTACGATAGCGCGAATAAGGGAAGTGAGATAGAGGCTTTGTTAATCACATCCTTCAAGATATCATGTGGCTTCTAGCATTCTTGTGTAGGACTTGGAAGCTTTGATAGTTTTGATGAAGCAAATAGGGGAATCAAATCATTACGATCATGCAAATAAGGGAAGCAAATCACTGCGATAACACGAATAAGGGAAGTGAGATAGAGGCTTTATTAATGACATCCTTCACGATATCATATCGCTACTAGCGTTCTTGTGTAGGTCTTGGAAGCTTTGATACTTTTGCTTTTACATAGATCAATTTAGAATCAACCAGTGAAGATGGACGTGATCCAAATGATAAAGAAGAGAATCTATGTTGATTGATCGTGGGTTCACTGTTCGATTCCCACAGACGGACGCCAATTGGTGCAGAATCCATCTCCAAGGCTTGTAAACCTGTGATCTGCACAAGTAAAAGAAGACAAGGGGGCTCCAATGCCTAAGTCAGTACGAGAGCGAAGTGTGAGAGAATAGATGTGTGCCTTAGGTTTAAAGAGGGGCATGCATATATAGGCATTTGTATGGGATGATGGGTTGTTTAATGGGCTTTTGGTGATGGGCTTCAAGTGGGCTTGGTATATATCCTTACTAAGATGTCCCTCCCAACCGAGTGACATATATTAATGTATGTAAGATGATGCTGATTTTATTCGGTTGTGTATAAAAGTGAAGTTTTTTTTCTTTAATTTTTTAGACAATTTCTTGTTGGTGGAATGTTTCTCGATGAGGCCCTTAGGGGTGATGCTGAGAAGCATGCTGCGATGGGTGCCAAGGCTTAGTCTTCACATGAGGTGAGAACAATAATGCTTGGTTTGTCAATATTTATCGGTAGTAAAGTGTGGTTGCATTGTGCGAATACATGAGACTTTGCATGACGTAAAAGGTCTTTTGAGAGATGGTGTGAATGAATGAGACTTTGCGATTTCACAATTAGCGATGGGAAAATCATAAGTTTAGTGTTGAATTGGCTACTAAATTTTTTATATGAGGTTCTATATATCTTGTATGATTAATATATATTTACAACAGGCCAGTTCATTTATTGGTAATTTAGATGATTGAGTTGTATGGTGAATGACATTCGCTTTTGTTGTAGGGATGGTTATTCCCTTAACCGTGAATCGGTGAATTATTTGTATGTTTTGAATATTGAAGAGTCACTTGTCAGTGTAAATTTGTGTTGTGGGAGTGATATTGTTATTGTGGACTTTGCGTGATAAAGGGTTTTTGTGAGAGTGTTCGCAAGGCGAAAAGGGTTTTAGAGAGAGAACATTACAAGGTGCAATGTATCTTCGAGAGAGTTTTCAAATGGCGCGAAGAGGTGAGAATTTTCATGGAGCAAAGGGTCCTCGAAAGAGTCTTTATGTGACGCATTGAGTAAGACTTTGCATGGCGTAAAGGGTCTTCTAAAGGGTTTTCGGATGGTATGAATGGGTGATACTTGAATGGTGCGAAGGGTCTTCTAAAGGTTTTTTTCATGGTGCCAAGAGATGAGACTTTGCATGGCGTAAAAGAATACACGGCGTTGATGATTTTGACGTCGTTGGAGGTGCTTATTGATATAAGGGCTTTAATTGTTGTGACAAAGTAAGGATTTTTGTAATGTGTATCTTTTTTTAGACGTTGTCTTCGGAAGGGAAACATTAGAGATCTAAATTTAGCAAGGATCTTATTGTCATGACTTAAGCAATTGGCGATGCATTAGACTTGATAAGGAACTAGCTGTCATGAACTTACTTATTAGTGATGCCTTGGAGTTGGTAAAGAGCTAGCATGTCATGGATTGATCCATTAGAGATGCATTGAAGTTTGCTAGGGGCTAGAACCTGATAGCGTGTAAGTGTAAAGCTCTTGAGCTAGTTAAGAAAGAATTTAATTCTGATGTGAAAGCTCAAAGTTGGATGTTAGGGAGCCCAATTCTTGAAGCATAGAAGTGAAACATTAGCTATTGGATTCTGTGATTATTGTTTCCATAACGCTTGACTTTCGTTAGATGAATTATTCTTGGTTTTGGTATTGGAGTTTGTAATAAAAGTATTGACGAATCATTATTGTGTATAGTATGCTTTTAGATTGGTATTTGGGTATTCACTCAATTGAAAGGTTTTTCAATTGTGTTCTATGATTGTTGTGATAGACGAGTTGGTGAGTAAGAGCTTTTGAATGCCTTAATTGACTAATGGCTTAAAAATTCCTTTAGAAAAAGGGCTTATGATATTAATATCTATAGACTGAATGTAGCCATGTAAGCTTGCATGTTCCCTCAAAGGACTTATTCTGAATGCCTTAGATAACTAAGGGCTTGAATTCCTTTTAAAAAAGGGCTTATGATATCAATGTCTATGGACTGAATTTAGTCGTGGAAGCTCGCATGTTCCCTCAAAGTACTTATTCGTTGTTTCACATTAATTTCATGCTATCATCATTCGAAGGGTATATTCTTTGTCTTCACTTTTATCATTCGAATAGGTATACTCTCTATCTTTGATTCAAATGGAATCATATGAGCAATGCTGTGTTTGATTTCGTATTATGATCATTCAAACGTGTATACTCTTCGCCTTCAATTCGAATGGAATTGAATGAGCAATTGGTCAAATGTTGATATTCATGTTGTCTTTGTAGTGGAGTGTATATATAATCTCAATGATGTAAGACCCTTTTGAAATGCTTTTTGTGAAATGGCTTTAGTGAAGTGACAACAGTCTATGTAAAGACTTGTCCGAAGTTTATGTCAAGACCTTAGACATGGTTGAGGATAATATGAAGCCTTTAGACGTTGTCGAAGCTTAATTAGAGCCTTGGATATGTGGGGATCTAGTGGACCTAAAGTGGGTTGGGATGAAGGATAGACTAAGAGTCTTTCTAACATAGAATATTGCTCATGTACTCAATGTTGAGTGCTAGTTGGATGTTTTGTATGAAAGCTTGACCATTGGTAGGGAGCATTTTGTCTAATTCAATAGATTGATACCTTTTATGTTGGTAGGGGTTCAAAATTTGACTAAACAGATTATTGGATGTTTGGTGGATGGAACGAGATGTATTCCAACATATATGTATCGCGAAATAATATGGAATGGAATGTGTTCGAATTATTCATGGTACATATTGGTATTAGTCAAGTTAGACTAATGATTGGGATTATGTGTACGTTCTCTTATATTTGTGGTCAATAAAGCAAACGAATACAATGGTGGTATGTTTAATTGCAAGTGCTTTATGCTTTGTACGATATCATTCTTGGGCGAGGTGAAGGTCTTCATCTATGATTATTAGATATCCTTTTGGAGAGTTCATATTAGTTCGATGGCCGAAGTATTAGATTATTCGAGTGTTTGCATTATGAAGGAATGATGTTATTAATGCGTTCAATGATTCTCAGGGTTAGGCCTTCATTCGGGTTTTGAATGAGTTAAGGAATTTGCATAATGAATGCTTTGCATCTTGGATGAGTTGGAGAATCTTTGGTGTTAGGCCCTCGCCCATTTACCCTGCAAAGTAGGAAAGTACAATGCATTTATGTATTAGAGACTTTGAATGGTTAGTCAATCTCATGTATAAATAATCGTGGAAAATATATTGATTTGGGTTGGATGCGCTAAAGAATAAATGTGTGATCGTCCATTCGAGCATGCATTGATCGCGAGTGGAGTAAATTGTTAGTAGAACCTGACCACTAATTTGAATTGCATTGGCGTTTCTTGATATTTTTGAAGTTACTTTGTTGGATTAACTTCTTCATATGTGTTGAATAGTATCTTCAATTTTCATTGATATTGATTGTGATTGAGTAGTCATTTTTGCTATTCCTTCCTTTTTAATCCCAGGGAATTTAGTGCACTGAGTGTTAATATTGTACATCGACTGAGTAGTCCATTCATGATGAATACCTTATCACAATAATAGCTTTTGTCAAATATATCATCCACTAAAGGAAGCTTTTTCCAAATGCTCTAATGGTGTCTTTGGAAAGTTCTAATACGTTTTTTACTTGCTTAAACTTTACGGATTTGGCCTCGTTAGCTTAATTTTGTGCTTTCCAAATGATTGTGGCATTGGAAGGCTTCATGCTTTGGAAATGTCAACCAATCATTGAATTAGAAGAATATGTGCTTATGAATTCCAAGAAATCGTTTCATTGGTAGGCTTTGTGCCTACGAATGCCAATTGGTCGTGTCATTGGAAGGCTTTATGGTTGCAATTTGTTGGCAGCTCGCATTATCGAAGTGACAAAAATGGTAGTGCATATTCCATGCATTTTTATAATCCGGATCAATATCCTGTGGAGGAACTTGATTGTAAAACTATTGAAGCAATAATAAGGAAAGTATGTATCCCGCATTGTTATTGTCTTTTATTTAACCGATTTAGATGTGTATGACTGAACTGGTATGTTGGGGATTATAGGAAGCACAAATTATACAAAATGGAGAATGTTTGACTAGTTGTCAAGCCATGGTTATCTGAATTTAGGATTGAGCAAAGCATGGATTGCACGAACATTTGCAAGGTTGTGATGATGCGAACTATGGATTATGCCAAGCATGGATTGTGAAATTACTTGTAAGGTAGTCATTTTACGGATTGTAGATTAAGTGAAGCATGAATTGTGTGAATAGTTGTAAGGTCATGATCATGTGAATTGAAGATTAAGTAAAGCGTGGATTATGCGAATATTTGCAACGTCATGATAATGCGAACTGAGGATTAAGCAAATCATGGATTGTACGCTGTGATCATTTGAATGGATATATTTGAAGATTCAGTAAGTGATGTATAGCTTGTTGAATCAATTAGAAATAATTTTATATGTGAATGCATACGAAGACACTTTGTATAATATTGGTATGCGTCAAGTGGTGATGCAACTAATCCAATGGATATATTGTTGTATAGTTTCACCTCAGAAGATGTTAAAAGTGTAACGACTTTGTAAGTAGAATAATATGTTGGAGGCATCGTATAATTATTTATCGAGCCATTTGAATACTGTATACTTCTTCGAACAGTTGTATTTGTGTTTGCATGACTTGAATACTTTATTTATTAAGTGCCTTAGTTGAGTAAGGGCTTTTGAATGTATAAGCAAAGTAAGGGTTCGTGCATTAATGATATAAAGGCTCCATGCTTGCTTCGAATATGAATGTATAGTGTATTCTAGGTGAATATAGTATTCCCTTATGATGTGGAGTATACAGATACATTGAACGGTGTAATGTTTTGTCATATCATGAATAATATGTATTCGTGTTCATTTGGCTTTGATGAGGTTGGTCATTCCATTGTAAGTTTTACAAATCAGTGAATTCGATCTATTTGTATTTAGTAGACTTCGATAAGCGATCATTTCAAGATGATGATATGTCATCTGGTGAATAACATGTAGTCATATCTACCAGGCTTTGGTAAGACTGATCACTCTAAGACGATGTATAGTCATCCGACGAATAGGATGTGTTTGTATTTACCAAGCTTTGATAAGGTTGATCATTCGAAGGTGATGTTCGGTCATCTGATGAATAGCATGTATTCCTTGAACTTTGATAAGTCTAATCATTTTAAGATGATGTTTTGTCATTCGATGAATAGCATGTAGTCATATCCACCGGGATTTGATAAGGCTGATCACACTAAGATGATGTATAGTCATCCAACGAATACGATGTGTTCGTATTTACTAGGCTTTGATAAATTTTATCTTTCGAAGGTGATGTTTTCTTGATCCCATTGATGAAAGAAATAGCTACGTAGGCTTATTATTTTCGATTCCCATTATGAAATGACGTTGGATAGATTGAATATAATCCCACACAATTTGGATTGATCAATTGAGTGCTTTTATTTCATCTATACTTGATGAGTATTGTTTTGATAATAAGCTTTCAACATTAATATGCCGGACGATTTCTTCAATTTGTTTGATTCATCGCTTCATATATTCACCGGTCTGCATTTAGAATTGACATGTTCGTTGATTCTTTGTATAAAAATATTTGTAAGATCAATGACTTCGTAATTGGCTCTTATGAAGAATAATATGCATGGAGTGTTCACATATTATATTGGCATGTCATGGTCTTTAATAGATCTTTTGCTTGGTGTTTCGAAGAATCACTTGGGTTGTTCTCTCATAATTTTGATGATTATGACTGAATAGTCAATTTTATCATGTGTTCCCTTGTATTGTACAGGACTTCAGTGCCTTTTGCAGAAAAGTTTTGTAATGTGAGAAGGCTAAAAAGTTGGTTCCAAAATTAGTGCCTTCTTGATGTAAGGGCTTTGAATGCCATAATACTATGAGGTTATTGCCTTAGTGAGATAAGAGCTTTAGGTGATATAGTGATATATGCTTTTTCATAGTGAGAGAGGGGCTTCTAGTGCCATAATGATATGGGCTTATGGATTTTTCCTTAGTGAGAAGGTTTTCAGTGATATGGGTTTTGCCTTAGAGAGATAAGGGCTTTTAATGCCTTAGTGAGATAAGGGCTTTGAGTGTCATAATGATATGGAACACTTTTGCCTTAGAGAGATAAGGGTTTTTAGTGCCTTAGTGAGATAAGAGCTTTGAGTGCAATAGTGATATGAGCTTTTGCCTTTGAGTCATAAGAGTTTTTAGTGCCTTAGTGGGATAAGGGCTTTGTTGCCATAGTGACATGAGTACTTTTGCCTTAGAGAGATAAGGGCTTTCAGTGACACGAAGTACGTTTGCCTTAGAGAAGTAAGGGCTTTTAGTGCCATAGTGACATGGGCTTTTACCTTAAAAAGATAAGGGCTTTTAGTGACATGAAGTACTTTTGCCTTATAGAAGTAAGGGCTTTTAGTGCCTTAGAAAGATAAGGGCTTTGAGTGCCTTAGAGAGATAAGGGCTTTAAGTGCCATAGTGGTATGGGCTTTCCCTTTGAGTTTTGTAATGTATGTTGAATAAGGGAAGCAAATCTAGCTAGTTCGATAAAACAGATATGGAAAGCAAATCCTCTTTCGATAATGCGATTATGGGAAACGAATCCTATTTTCAATTATGCGAATAAGGGTAGTGAATCTAGCTCTTTTAGTTAATTGGAAGCCTCTCCAACCAGCAGATACGGTTACTAGTTTAAGTGGATTCGATTGAACAACTCTTTTGATAACATGAATATAGGAAAGTGAATAGGGGAATTAAATCATTACGATCACGCGAAGGGGAAGCAAATCACTGCGATATGGTGAATAAGGAAACTGAGATAGAGGCTTTGTTAAT
Source organism: Euphorbia pulcherrima (assembly GCA_947683365.1). Taxonomy (NCBI): domain Eukaryota; kingdom Viridiplantae; phylum Streptophyta; class Magnoliopsida; order Malpighiales; family Euphorbiaceae; genus Euphorbia; species Euphorbia pulcherrima. The sequence goes on along the minus strand of CANTUS010000016.1, from coordinate 20,694,659 downwards.
CACATCCTTCACAATATCATGTCGCTTCTAGCGTTCTTGTGTAGGTCTTAGAAGCTTTGATAGCTTTGATGAAGAGAATAGGGGAATCAAATCATCACGATCACGTGAATAAGGGAAGCAAATCACTGCAATAACGCAAATAAGGGAAGTGAGATAGAGGCTTTATTAATCATATCCTTCACAATATCATGTCGCTTCTAGTGTTCTTATGTAGGTCTTGGAAGCTTCGATAGCTTTGATGAAGCGAATAGGGGGATCAAATCATCACGATCATGCGAAAAGGGGAAGCAAATCATTGCGATAACGCGAATAAGGGAAGTGAGATAGAGGCTTTGTTAATCACGTCCTTCACAATATCATGTCGCTTGTGTAGGTCTTGAAAGCTTCGATAGTTTTACTTTTACATGGATCAATTTAGAATCAACCGGTTAATATGGACATGATTCAAATGAAAAAGAAGAGAATCTATGTTGATTGATTGTGGGTTCACAGTTTGTTTCCCACAGACGGCGCCAATTGGTGCGGAATCCATCTCCTAGGCTTGTAAACCTGTGATCTGCACAAGTAAAAGAAGACAAGGGGGATAGGTTGGTTAAAACCCCTCCGATGCCTAAGTCAGTATATTTGCCTTAGAGGGTGTATGAAGAAGTAGAGAGAGAGAGAGAGAGTAGTAGAAGATGGAAAAACTTACCTTGGGGTGTGAGGATGTCTCCCTTTTATAAGGGTTTGAGTGTGGGTTGTGGGTTTTGTGCCTCATCTATGTAATGGGCTTGGGTTGGATTTTATATGGCTCATGCCAAATGGCCTAATGCATAAGTGGGTTTCTGAGCTTGTCTCAAAAATATTTTGCCACGTGAACTTTTGAAGTGACCTCATAATTCATTCAACTTTTAAAAAGCGCACCACTATATTCCATGAGTGTCACGTGTCAGACTCTTTTCTGAGAGAGAAAATAAAAAAATCACATATTTGAAGGTCAAACTAACCAGAAGTTGGCACGTGGCATTCACGGAGCAAAGTAGTACATTTTTTAAAAGTCGAGAGAGTTATATGGTTATTTTGAAAGTTTAGAAAAGCAGTGATTTTTTTGGGACGAGTTCGTGTACATATTCATACATTAAGCCTAAAAAAACTGAAAATTGTGGAGAAGAGGAAGAGAAAATTTTGCGACAATACTAAATTAGTTTGGAAAGAAGGGATTTGACATATTTTGAAAATTTGGTGCCGATTTAAGTTGAAATTAATTTGATTGAAAAAATGTAAATTTTTCTACACAAAATCTATAAAGAACACCATAAATCTACTTATTTTACCAAGAATCAATTTGAACGTATTTAATATCATCTTAGTTTTAATTTCCTTGCTTAAATAACACTTTGCAATTTGGATTACAACTAAAGATGAAAAGTTCTATCCACAAATTGAATAAAACTTGCTCTTGTTGTATGTTTGGTATTAATAAATTCCTCTCACAAAATATAACTACATATTTAAGCTTTGAACAATACATTTTGGTCATTTATACTATAAATTAAGATCTATCTGATTTGTTATTTCCAAAATCAACTATACTACTTCTAGTAAAAGCAGCTCGGAAAAGCACATCCAAATAGACCTTAGACTAAAATATTTTGGCTATGGTTTAAATGACGGACTTCTCTAGATAGGTCAATCGCTATTGCTATTGATAATGATGGATTTTTAAAGAGGCTAGATATTAAACTTAGGACCTTCCATTATAATATTACGTGGTGTACTAAGTGGACTATACCCAATTGGTAATCCCTTTTGCTATTGTTTCTTATTGTAATTGATTGAAGATTCAATATTTAAAATTGAAAAAAAATAGGGCTCGGGATTATTATTTTCCTTAATAATACACCAAAGAAGTGGATTTCTTTATTTAATAGAAAAATTATAGAGTTGGTGCATGCAACTCTGAATAATTGATTTCACTAATGTATTAATGCTCTGTTTTCATTCATGTGCCTGCAAAAAGATGTGCTTGGGATCATATATATTGCTAGTGGGTAATAATTTCTTATTTTCACTCTATATAATGTCTTCAAATTAACTCGTAGCGTGAGATTTAAGGTTTAATTAATTGGTTAATATTTAATAAATTAATCAAACATTTAAATATCATTATATTAAAATTTGAACATCATAAGGGAAATTTCTTCTTTCTCCTTAAAAAAAGAGTTGATATTATATAAAGTGTTAATAATATTGGCAAAAAAAATTGTCCCGTGTTATTAAAAAAAATATTGACAAAAATCATTTTTGGAATTTGTTTTATAGTTATTTGGCTAAATATATCATTTACTTCTGAACTTAACATGAAAGGTCAGATGTTACTCTAAACTTTCAAAAGTTCTCACTTGCCACATAAATATGGCAAAAGTGCACTAGTTTACCCTCTTGAACTCAATAAAAGTGCAACAGTTTACCTCCCTCATTGCAATGTGTCAGTTTATGATTGGTTTGACTTTTAAAGATGTTATTTTCCTAATTTTTTTTCTTCAATCGAAAGCTGACACGTGACAATGATGGGGCAAACTGGTTCACTTTTACCAAGTTCAACGGGGCAAACTGGTTCACTTTTGTAATACTATTGTTGCTAAAAAAAGAAAATAAAAATAAAAACAACTGTAGAGATGGGAGGGCATGTGGGTTGGAGTCAGAACTCAGTTAGATATTGAACTTAACTTATCAAAATTGCTCCTACCATTTGATGATTCAACAAAATTAAACCATCACTGACTCCATTTTCTATTTGCCTGCCACCAACGACATATTTTCACGTCTCCACAAGATACCTCCTCCACTATTTCAAAAATTGTAACACCTTAAAGGCATGTTCTTTTCGACTTATTCCGCGTTCAATTTAATTCAGTTCAATTTAATTTTAATATTTACAGTTTTTATTCAGTTTCAGATAAGTTTCAGTATAGTTCATTTCAGTTTCAGTAATAAAAAATTAATAGTTAGTTTTATTATAATAGGATAGTATTTAAAGTATTATAATATAAGTTCTAATGTAAATCTAGCTATTTGAACTTGTTTTAAAAAATTTACTGCCCCTGAAATTTTAAAGTGACCCCGTAGCTCCCTCAACTTTCAAAAAGTGCACCGCTTTGCTCCCTAAACGCCACGTGTCAACTACTGATAGGTTTGACTTTTCAAAGATGTCATTTTTCTGATTTTTTCTCTCCAATCAGAATCTGACACGTGACATTTAGGGAGCTAAGTGGAACATTTTTTAAAAGTTGAGGGGCTACGGGATCACTTTAAAAGTTCAAGGAGACAGTAAATTTTTTAGGACAAGTCCAAATTACTAGATATGTATTAAGCCTTAATATAGTAATATTTTATTATATTATTACTTATATTATTAATTATCTTTCAATTTATTTTTAATATTTTCAATTCTATTAAGCTCCAATTTAATTCACTACTTATAAATTAAAAATAACATAACCTAATTCCTTTTATAGGAATATAATTTATTCCTTTGGTCTTTTTACCATTAATATTTCTAGTACAAATTAATATGTACTGCCTCATGACTTCATTTTTTACAGTATATGTATGCTATTTCAAACTTAGCAGAGAATAAGTCCAATAAATGAAGGGTGAGCCATATTTAAACTTGAAAAGATATTTGCATAGCTGGTGCTGTCATATTACATATGTCAACGTCATGGTGTAAAAACAAAAAAAAAAATAAATTACAAAATAAAGATAAAATTGATCAATTGCATTTTTTATTTGTAAAGTTAGTCCAATAATTAAATGGAGATTAACCATGTTAATTAATTTATATATAAAATTAAAAAGTGAAAAGGGGTGCAGTAAAAAGGTAAAAACAGTAATAAAGAGTGATGATTAGAACTATGATTAATAAAAAAGGTTGCATTGTCAAAAGATGCTCATTCTTTCACTCTGTAATATTGCACTTATACTGCCACTTCACAGTGCGCATGGAATAGACCAAACCAAAAGGGAAAAGAAAATATAAAAAAATATGTAATTTAATAACACAGTGTGTATTAGCTGTGTTGTTAAAACTTTGTGATATGAATTAAATTGAATTGAACTGAATTAAATATCTAACTTAGTTAGAATATCTTATAAAAGTTATTAGTTTATTTAATATTTATAAGTACATTATTTTTTTTTTGTATATCTGAAATCTCATGCTTCCCAGTTCCCATCAGGGAAAAAAAATTATACCTTTTACACCCCCACAAAACTGACCAAAAAGCCTTATCTTTTCAACACCCTCCCATTATTAATTTCTTTCAACTATTGAAACTTATATTTTTTTCCCTTTTCTTTATTAATTTCTCTCATATTTTACATGTTCAAAGTACCATTATAATTTATACAAAAATATTTAATTAATTCTTTCTGTTCTTCCTATCTATATATACAACCATAACTGTATCATCATTTTGTCATCCTTCAACTTGCAAAATCACTTCAATTTAGCCCAATTCCCTCTTTCTTAATTCCTTGAGGTATTTTTCATTTCCTTCATTGTTCCTTCCTTTTGTTCAGTCTGCTGTGTACTACGGAAACGGGACGCAAAAAAGATAACGTGATTTCAGGTTTCCGACACGGAAACGGGTAACGTTAGTGCCTAGGAGTTTCCGTGCTTCATAGCTTGTCTGGATAGTCAAAAGTACAGTTGCAAAAACTGACGTTAGCTACGGGTGTTTTGTTCACAGTTTTGCTTGCATTATTACACAAGTGAAATAGAAGAGTTGGTTAGCTGCAGTACCAGATTGTACAGAGCTTTTTGTTTAAAGCGTTGCCTCTATTATTAAGGACTTTCTGGCTTATACTTTGCCTCTATTATATAATTTCTGCTCCAACTTGGCTAGTTGACACCTGCTCGATCTATCAATTTATATCGGTATGTTTATATATATAGATATATGTAATGTCATTCACTATCTAGTATAACCCGATTCTTATATAGGATTCTCTCTTTGATTTAGGAGCGAAATTTCGATTAGTTCCATGGATAGCCTGGGATGGGAAGATTCACAATCATATGAAAATTTGTTTCTCTCCAATTCAAATTCATGCCTTTTTAATAGTAAATTAGATCTCTCAGATGACATTTTCAACATCCCGATTCACGACATTCAAAAGGCGCGAACTTCGCTGATCAACTCGACAAATTCTGATCATCGAAGCGTAAGTAGTACTAACTAAGATTGATAATTTTTCCTTGTTAAATTCGTAATAAAAGTTATTATTTACCTATCAGCTTATACTTTTGCGTCAAATTTAGGACTTCTGGTTTTAACATTCATTAATTCATTGCAGCAGCAAGACAATACTCAAGAATTGTACACTTCTTCCCCATTGATGACCAACAATTACGCCTCGATTAATGCTTCTGCTGGAAACTCGCTCGATTGCTTACTCTCAGGGACTAACAGCAAGACCGACACGTCAGCAGAAGACGACGGGATTTCCGTCATCTTCTCAGACCGCCGGAAAATATGGAATTTCGGGGCTAATAGCGTAAATTCGTCAGGCGAATCATCAGAAAACATTACTTCATCTCAATCTCCAACTACATCAAATCATATAAAGTCAAATCCAACGAAGAGAACAATTGATCAAGCTTATCACGAGCCAAACTCGGGGGGATTTAAGCTAATCACAGAGAATATTAATCATGCTTACCAACCAAAGGGATCTAAAAGATTCAGATCCGAACAGAAGAAAGCGATAAGCTCATCGAACATCAATTTTCAGCAAGGGAGTAGTAATTCGTCGGTAAATTCGTCAGTAGAGGAGCCGGATCCGGAAGCAATAGCACAAATGAAAGAGATGATATATCGAGCAGCGGCCTTTCGGCCAGTGAATTTAGGGCTTGAAATAGTCGAAAAACCGAAAAGAAAAAACGTGAGAATATCGACCGATCCACAAACGGTAGCAGCAAGACAAAGAAGAGAACGGATTAGCGAGAGAATTAGGGTTTTACAGAGATTGGTTCCTGGTGGAAACAAGATGGATACTGCTTCAATGCTAGATGAGGCTGCTAATTATCTCAAATTCTTAAGGTCACAAGTCAAAGCTCTAGAAAGTATTGGCCACAATAAGGTAGATCAAATTAGTACTACTCATAGTATTAATCCAACGGCTAGTTTTGCTTTCAATAACCACCACTCTTTTCTTCCCATGCATCACTTTTCTCTTCAAAAACCCTAGCCATATCCACCCCTCTCAGAGTTGACCTGGCAGCGCTGATCTGCACTGTTGGATGATTGCCATGTCATCGATTATGCTCGGGGAATTTTCGCTTAGTATTGGGTTTTTTTAGTCATGATTGTCACTCATTTGTGGTAATGATCATTTTGTAATCTTCAATGATTAAGAATCCAATTAAAGCCTATTTTCTTGTGAAAAAAGCTAATCTATGATCATCATTACATTGATTACTTCCACTAATGATAGGTTTGCTAATTTGATTTCTCATTGTTGCAAATGGAATTAGCAAGAATTGGGAAGGAAATAGATAATTTAGATATGATATGATATAATTGTAGCTTTCATTTTAAAAAAGGGGAGAGCATATGATTGAGATCAAGGGCTAGAAAGTGATTAATACTTTATGTTGTAATTTGATCATATGTTTAATGAATCCAATGTACTTAACGCTTATCTTTTCTTGGAGATACTCCTTATATTTATTTTGATAGTATATTTTTTTATTTGGATTTTTTAAAGTTAGTACATTTTAATTAATTTCAATCATACACTAAATTTTAATGGTTCGTATTTAATTTCAATGGCTGACCCCACAAACCACGAAAATTCAATCTGAACCATTAAAACTCAATGAACGGTTGAGATTAATTGAAGTGTGCAACTTTACTAATTTCAAACTTTAGAGAACCGTAATCCATTTTTTTTATTCATTTGACAATTAAACTATTACTTTTAAATGTTTCAAATACAAAAAGTTATCAGGAATAACAGAAATTATCAGCAACATCAAATAACTACAGATAACAATAAAACAATAACATATAGACCAAACAGATATGTAAGTTTTTTGTTGTTTTCACCACGAGGTATTCTGGATGGGTCCCAATCATGGGCGACACCTTTAAGCCATGTCCACATCCATACTAAATCCCCGATCGCCAATTTACGGGTGCCTTGAGGGCAGAATGATTAATCCCAAAATTTAAGGTTGCTTCATACATGTTAAAGGGTTTGATCCCCGATGGATTAATAATAAAATGTTATGTAACCAATGCAAAATGAGACATTCTCTTAAGAAATGTGAAGTGCAGTGCAGTGGTCCTGTCTCCTTGATTCAATCCAAAGCGTGCTCTTGAAATTCGGCCCCAAAAACCTCATTGCTCACCACATGTTTATGTTTATGCTTCTTTTTTGGCAGTATTAAATACCTTAATTAATTTGTTTTCCTTAATCTTTGTTTAATTAAATGTTAACAAACCCATTTTAAAATTCAATGATTCCTAGACTATCGATCAACTAATGATATAGATCATGATTATACAATTGATTATGTGTTTTTTAAGCATATTTTGATATTTGGGTCTTTCTTGGCAGTTTTGGCTATGCCTTGTAAGAATTGAAAAGACAAGATCTGATTAATTAGAGTGGGATTTAGACTGTTTTTTCTATTGTATAAAACAATTGAATTTGGAGTGAGTCTAGAATAGACCTATTCTCGGCCGGCTACCCATCGGGTCAAATCCGAGCCTGCCTAAATAAGTCGGGCTTGGACATTCGTTGTATTATAAAGTCCGGCCCAAATGCGAGCCCACAAAAGTTGAAGTTTTATGGGCCGGACTTGGTTTATATATAAATACTTAAATCCGGCCAGGATTCTACATGACGAATAAAAAAAATATTTATTTTAATATTTTACATTATATTTAATAGTCTTTATAAATTTATATATTTTAACCTACTAAATTTTTAATTATATATAGAATTTTACTTAAAAATGTAATTATATGTGTAATTTAGACATTTTTATATAGAAATTATAATTTTATTCAATTTAGTTTATAAAATATTTAAAAAAAAAATTATTTATGGGGCCATAGGCCGGACTTAGAAATGACTTAATAACCTAGCCCGAATGACTTAGTAACCCAGCCCGAGCCCGAAGTTCTAAATCATGAGCTTGGGCAGAACTTGAGTTGATATTTTTTATAAAAGGTCCAACAAGCTTGCCTCGAGTCCAACCTGCTGAGTGGTGTCCCTATTATTGTGGGACCCACTGTTTAATTAAAAAAAAAAATAAAAAAAAAAAGAGGCAGGTCGGCAGGGGTATTTTTCAAAAAGTGCACAGTAAAATTACTGTGCATAATTCGGCTATACGCGTTTTGAATCTCCTATAAATAGAGGAGTGTTTTGCTGATTTGAAGAGCAGAAGAGTAAGACAAAAACGCAGAGAGTAATAGAGCAGACACAGATAGAAATGTAATCTGTGTAGAGAGCCTTAGGAAAAGGGTTCCTAAGAGCTGGGTAAGAGAGAAAATAGTGAGGTTTTGGGAAACACTTGAGTGCCACTATTTTGTAATCTCTTGGTGTACCTACTATTATTTTATAGTGGAAGAATTATTCGGAGTTGGTCCCGTGGTTTTTCCCTAATACATTTGGGGTTTCCACGTAAAAATCTGCGTGTCCTTTATTCTGCTGATATTATTTTTTCTCGTAATCTATTATTGGGCCTAACAAGTGGTATCAGAGCTGAAGGTTATTTTATCAGTAAAATCCGTGGATATATTTTTCAAAAATAAATATACCACGACGACGAGAAAATTACGGGGAATCCGGTGGCGCAATCCGTTCGAAAAACCGTCGCACATAGGCAATTTAGATGAATAGTAAAATAGTAACTTGAGTAATAGTATTCATATATAATAACTATTCATATTCGGCCATCTTTTATGAATAGTATTATGTAAGTATACAGGGCATACTGTTACTATTTCAATACACAAGTATTATTTGGGTGTACGGTACTATTCACATATACAGTCACTATTTATGTGAATAGTGAAATTCGTGAATAGTAAAATTTTGCCATTTTTAAAGTTTCGACATGGCGAATGACGGTGTAATGATGAAATTGACGGATACAAATTATTCAATGTGGAAATCCAGAATGGAGGACTACCTCAATTGCAAAGATTTGTACGATCCAATTGAGGGTGACGACGCAAAGCCGGAGGATATGAAAGATCAGCAGTGGATAAAGTTGAAGAAGCAGACATTGGGTGCAATACGCCAATGGATAGATGCTAGCCTGTACAACCACGTGAGGAATGAAACAGATCCCAAAGTTCTCTGGAAGAAGCTAGAGGATATGTACGAGGCTAAAAATGCTCAAGGAAAAGTGTTCATGATTCGCAAAGTCATGAACTTGAAATTGACAGAGGGACGATCAATCACACAACACCTGAACGACTTTGAAGGATTGATAAGTGAGTTAGCAGTCACCGGTATGTCCTTGGATGATGAGATGCAAGCATGTCTTTTGATGGGAACTCTACCAGATAGCTGGGATACTCTTGTTGTATCACTGAGTAACTCAGCTCCAAATGGTGTGGTAACAATGTCTATGGTAAAGAATAGTCTACTTAATGTAGAGCTTCATAGAAGGGAAGTTGCCAATACCAGTTCACAAGCCCTTATCACAGAGAATAGGGGCCGAAGCAAGAGTAGAGGTCGTGGGAATGGAAAATCGAAAGATAGATCCAAGTCCCGAGAGAAAAGGTCATGCTACCACTGTAGAAAGCAGGGTCATCTCAAAAGGAACTGCCGTTTCCTTCAACAAGAGAAAGCAAACCGAAGTCATGATGATGACAAAAACACATCTGCTGCAGTCACAATAGAAGATGGAGAGGTAGCTTTAGTATCTCATGATGCAGATTGTTGTCATGTTGGGGATGCAGATACCGAGTGGATTGTAGATTATGGTGCCTCATACCACTGTGTTCCAAAAAGGGAATACTTCTCAACCTATAAAGCGGGCGATTATGGTACTATTAAAATGGGAAATAATAGTGTCTCACAAATGGTGGGAATCGGTGATATCTGCGTGAAGACAAGTGTCGGATGCACATTAACACTTAAAAATGTGCGACACGTTCCAGATCTTCGGTTGAACTTGTTGTCTGTTAGTGTATTGGACAAGGAAGGTTATCACAATCATACAGGTGATGGAAATTGGAAACTCACCAAAGGATCGTTGGTGGTGGCGAAAGGAAGATTGTGTTGCTCGCTATACAAAACACAAGTAATAGTATGTGCGGGTCAACTGAATACAGTTGGAGATGATGCTTCACCAAATTTGTGGCATAGGCGACTGGCGCATGTTAGTGAGAAAGGGTTGAATATACTGGCTAAAAAGTCCCTCATCCCATTAGCCAAAGGAAAAATTAACCCATGTGATCACTGTTTATCTGGGAAGCAACATCGAGTTTCATTTCAGAAAAGCTCTAGAAGGAGAAATAATAAGTTAGAGTTGGTACACTCTGACGTTAGTGGTCCCATGGATACAGAATCCATTGGAGGAAGGAGCCGAGATGTTGTATTTCATGAGAATGATATCATCGGCGAAAGAACTACAAGTGATGGTGTTATCAATATTACACCAGAGAGCATTCTATCAGATGATGCCACAGAAAGAAGAATGCATCAATCAGAACAAGATGGAGAAGAAGAGCCAGTTGTGAGGGATCAAGATACGATTGTAGATGAAGATACGAATGAAGAGGGTATTGAGTAGGGGGAGCCAGAGAACCCCATTCTACCAGAAGAAGAACCTCAATTAAGGAGGTCAGTCAGAGAACGCCAACCATCTACAAAATACTCTAGTTCTGATTATATTTTAACCACTGATGAGGGGGAGCCTGAAAGCTTCCTAGATGTGCAATCTTGTAAAGATAAAGATTGTTGGATGAAGGCCATGCAGGAGGAGATGAATTCTTTAAAGAAGAATGACACTTACGAGCTAGTAAAACTTCCTAAAGGGAAGAGAACACTCAAGAACAAATGGGTGTACAAGCTAAAGAAAGATGATGGAAACCTAGTGAGATTCAAAGCTCGATTGGTTGTCAAAGGTTTTACTCAAAAGAAAGGTATCGACTTTGACGAGATTTTTTCACCAGTTGTGAAAATGAGTTCCATTCGAGTTGTGCTAGGTCTTGTAGCCAGCTTAAACCTTGAGTTAGAACAGCTTGATGTAAAGACCGCGTTCTTGCATGGGGATTTAGAAGAAGAAATTTATATGGAACAACCAGAAGGTTTCAAGGTCAAGGGAAAGGAGGACATGGTGTGTCGCCTGAAGAAAAGTTTGTATGGGCTAAAACAAGCCCCGCGGCAATGGTATAAAAAGTTTGATTCCTTCATGGTGAATCAAGGATACAAGAGGACAGAAGCTGATCCATGTGTATATGTCCAGAAATTCCCTGATGGAAAATTTATCATTCTTCTCTTATATGTTGATGATATGCTAGTCATTGGGCCAGATGCCAAAATGATTAGTAAGTTGAAGTGTGATTTGTCTAAGGCGTTTGACATGAAGGATTTAGGACCGGCAAGGCGAACTCTCGGAATGGAGATTACCCGAGATCGGAGGTCCTGCAGGCTATGGTTATCGCAAGAAAAATATATTGAATGAGTACTAGAAAGGTTCAATATGAAGAATGCTAAACCAGTTAGCACTCCATTTGCTGCTCATTACAAGTTGAGTAAGAAATCCTACCCTTCAACAGAGAAAAATAGAGAAGATATGTCAAAAGTTCCATATTCTTCAGCGGTCGGTAGTTTGATGTATGCAATGGTGTGTACGAGACCAGACATCGCTCATGCAGTTGGAGTTGTGAGTAGATTCCTGTCTAATCCCCAGAAGACACATTGGGAAGCAGTTAAATGGATCTTCAGATACCTGAGAGGAACTTCAAAGTTATATTTAACTTTTGGAGTTGAAAAATCTGCACTTGCTGGTTACACGGATGTAGATATGGCTGGTGATCTTGATGAAAGAAAATGTACATCGGGTTACTTATTTACATTCTCAGGGGGAGCTATTTCATGGCAGTCACGGTTACAAAAATATGTTTCTTTATCAACAACCGAAGCAGAGTACGTTGCAGCAGCGGAAGCAGGAAAGGAAATGCTTTGGTTAAAGCAATTCTTTGAAGAATTGGGTGTGCAGCAAGAAGACTACATAGTTTATTGTGATAGTCAAAGTGCACTAGACTTGAGCAAAAATACTATGTATCATGCACGGACGAAACATATTGATGTAAGATATCATTGGCTCAGACTTGCCATTGAAGAAAAAGAGTTCAAGTTGCAGAAGATTCATACAAATAAAAATGTTGCTAATATGCTGACAAAGGTTGTACCAAAAGAAAAGCTCGATCAGTGCATTGAAACAACCGGGATGGAGAGTCCCACAATGTAGTCGGGAGGGGGAGATTTGCTGAGTGGTGTCCCTATTATTGTGGGACCCACTGTTTAATTAAAAAAAAAAATAAAAAAAAAAAGAGGCAGGTCGGCAGGGGTATTTTTCAAAAAGTGCACAGTAAAATTACTGTGCATAATTCGGCTATACGCGTTTTGAATCTCCTATAAATAGAGGAGTGTTTTGCTGATTTGAAGAGCAGAAGAGTAAGACAAAAACGCAGAGAGTAATAGAGCAGACACAGATAGAAATGTAATCTGTGTAGAGAGCCTTAGGAAAAGGGTTCCTAAGAGCTGGGTAAGAGAGAAAATAGTGAGGTTTTGGGAAACACTTGAGTGCCACTATTTTGTAATCTCTTGGTGTACCTACTATTATTTTATAGTGGAAGAATTATTCGGAGTTGGTCCCGTGGTTTTTCCCTAATACATTTGGGGTTTCCACGTAAAAATCTGCGTGTCCTTTATTCTGCTGATATTATTTTTTCTCGTAATCTATTATTGGGCCTAACACAACCTGGCCCACCCAATAAACAGGACTAGTCTAGAAGCTCTAAAGAATAATTATTTGATTTGAATTTGTAATTGAATTAAATAATTCTTGAAATCTTTTCATGTATCACTATCAAAACAAAAATATTGTAGAGAATAATGAAGAATTTGATATGGGGTTGGGGGTAGTTACTAAAATTAGACATTCTGTTGTGAAAAGAACTTAAATTTCTCAATTGGGATTTGTTTTTTTTTTTATGATTTTCAAATCGAGGTTGGTAATGGTTATAAGGTAGGGGACCCAAAAATAACCAAATTGCGTGTGTAGAAATCAATGGAAAACTCATAATTTTGTAGCTATTCACAAGTGGGAATTAAATTTGACTATTTGTTAAACAGTTAGGATATGGTTTTATTTTATTGCTTTTGGACAGCTATTGGACGACTAGTGGATCAATCTAGCACACAACCCTTCTATCTATCTTCTTTAAATTGTGTAAAAAAATTGAAAGATAATTGGGAGCATTAATTGATCATTTGTTACTACTTGAAAAAAAATATGCAATATTGAAAAAAGAAAAGAAAATTATTATAGTCATTTGGCATTAAAAAAAATGAAAAAAATGTAGGGGCTCGCGGAAGCGTTTGGACACGACATATCCCACAAATGGTATGATATTGTCTACTTTGGACCCAAGCTCTCATAGTTTTAATCTTGGTCTTTACTCCCAAAAGGCCTCATACCATTGGGTATATTGTCCACACTTATAAACTCATTCACTCTCCAACTTTCTTAGCAATGAGATATTTGTTAGCCAACATTCCTCCCCTCGAACAAATATCCATCGAGCCTCCCCTCGAACAAATATCCATCGAGCCTTCCCTCGACCGATCAACCATCTGTCTACAAACACGCATCTTCTACTCTAATCCGCTAAAGGACACGACTTATATAAAGTACTAGCAGTTTTCACGGATATCGGTGATCAAACTGGACATACCACTATTTATTCGACTCTCCGAGGATTCATCCACACGGCTAGTGGGAGCATGACTCTGATACCAATGTAGGGGCTTGCGGAAGCACGTGGACACGACATATCCCCATACGTAGTATGATATTGTCCACTTTAGGCCTAAGCCTTCATGGTTTTGCTCTTGGGCTTTACCCTAAAAGGCCTCATACCATTAGGAATATTGCCCATACTTATAAACTCATTCACTCTCCAATTTTTTTTTAGCAATGTAGGATATTTATTAGTCCCAACATATATAAATTTCTCTTATGTATTAATGGAGTCCAAAGTATTATACACTTGAGGGAATTTGTAAGAAAAATTATTTTTTAACATCAAATAACTGGATGCTTTTATAATTTTTAACTCTGTCAATATGTAACTTTTTGTGTGGCCAAGGGCTGAGCCTAATGGTTGAGCCTTAAAGCTGTAATAATAAAGGTCACAAATTCAAATCTATATACGAATAAGGTGAGATGAAGTTTTTCTTTATAATCCCAACGAGGAATTGTTTTTTTAAAATATGTAACTTCTTGTATTATTTGGTAGCCAATTAGGAAAATATCTTAAAGGCATAACAATGTTGACTAATATAATTTTTTTAGTACGCAATATTTGAAAAATTGAATTTATATATTTGCTTTTCTGGCGTTTGCAAATTGAAGAAAAGATAATATATATAGTTCTTTTTTTTATTCATCATTGATTTTGTTGTATTAATTTTTCTGTTATAATATTGCAGAAGGCCGCCAAATGGTTCTTTTGTGATATTATATTTTTTCCTAATTATATCTGTTTTTACTTTTAATTCGGATGTACAATATATTAGCTAATTGAATTTTCCATACATTAATTACTATTACAAATTTTCACCAATTAAAGTATTAGGATTAATAAGTTTTTTTAAATATTAATCCATTTATATTTTGTAAAAAATTATTACTATTTTTAGTTTAACTACTAAAATTATTTTTTGGTTACTTTGTTGTTGCAAGATCAACTTTAATGGCCAAGATGTTTTCATCACCACTAAAGCAATAAGTTGCCGAGAAACATTAAGCTGGTTGAAAACTTTAAACTTTTATCACATTCTCTTAGAGCTAGATGCGTACAGTGTTGTTCATGCTCCGAATAATGATGTTTTTATTTTGGCACCAGTGAGATATATCTCAAGGGATTGTAGAGAACTGCTTAAGTCTTTTTCTTTCATTCGATTATTTTTTCTCATAGGCCTCCTAATCAAACCGCTCATGTGCTAGCTAATGCAGTTTGATTCTTCAACAGGTAGAAGAACTTGATTTAATACTTGCCTACATTTGATTAGAGCTGTAAGTGCTTCTGATTAAGATCTATGGACATATTCTTCGATCGCTGAATTAAACATATGATAATTTAAAATAAATCTAATAATTACATTAAATTATCTAATTTATTTAAATAAGATGAAACTTTAATATTTTTCTATCATCGTTTAGTTATTATGTAAAATTTTATTTTAATTATTTATAAATTATAATATACCATGTTACAATTTTTGGTCAAATCTTTTTTATTAAAATGTGCATTTTATGGTTATCTTGTTTCTTAAAAAGTAAGTGTTACTTTCCTTTAGCCACCTTTAGTAGACAAAGTAGTAGTTACTATTAAAGGATCACAAACAAGCCTAGCCCATTATACAGGCCTGAACCAATTCGGATCTCACCACTGTTTTCCACCATCAATATAGGATTAGTAAGTTTTCACGCATCAACACCATTCAAGCCCCTCACTCCTGGATCAGTGAGCTGGCAGTACACTCGGCAAACATACCGAAATCAAGGAAGTTAGTTAGTCAATTTGTTAGCTAGCTAGTTTTCTTCTTCTTTACTATATAAGAGCTGATTGTATTCACTGAACCTTCTCGATGAATATTGAATAAGAAAAGTACTTGTTCATCTTGATTTTCTCTGAGATTACATGGTATCAGAGCTCATCAATGGCGAAAAAGAATAATAGATTCCAATTTCAACCTGTTCATGACGAAGCGAACTCCTCTACGCAAACTAAAAGAAATGAGAATGTACAGATTCAACATCACAGTGAAAATCCAGGTCTGGTCCTCGTAACCTCTGTTCTAACTGGTGACAATTATATTCCATGAAGCAAGGCCATAAAGAGAGCCTTGATAGCTAAAGAGAAGCTAAGGTTCATTACTGACAACGATCTAAAGCCCGAAGATGAAAGTTCACTCGACTATGCACGATGGGAGAAGAACTACTGCCTAGTCTCTTCCTGGATCTTGAACTCGATGACAATGAGCCTAAGTGAAGATTTCCTATACGCTGAATCGTCTCGAGAATTTTGGAAAGAACTAGAAGAGAGATTCGGCCAAAGCAACGATCCACTACTGTATCAACTAAAAAGCAGTATAAACCTGACAACTTAAGGAGATGTGTCAATAATGCAATACTACACTAAGATGAAAAGACTCTAGAGCGAGTACAGTCTTTTGAGGCCTGATCCTTCATGCCAGTGTGACTGTAGCTGCAATGCCTTAAAAAAATAGCAGAGTACAAAGAAGATGATAAGTTGATTCAATTTCTCATGGGGCTTAATGATGCTTATGACAACGTCATTAATCAAATATTGTTGATGGAACCGTTGCCTATTATAAACAGAGCTTACTCTATGATTACCAGAATAGAGAAACAAAGAGAAGTCCTCATCGATAACTCTGTTGAAGTGGCAAACTACACAAGAACCTCATTCAAGAAAACTTTACAGTAGATTCGAGAGATATGAAGTTCCAGAAGGGAAAAGCGGATGAAAGGCCATGTAACAATTACAATAATCCTAATCATTCAAGGGACTCTTGTTTCAAACTAATAAGGTACCCTGAGTGGTACATGGAGCTAAAGAAGAAAAGACAATAATTCCAAGCCCACAATGCAGCAGAAAAGCCAAATTCTGATGATTTTGATGGAGAAATCCAGTCCATGGACAACTTTTCCAAAAGAAGAAATGCTGAGAATGAGAAAATAGTGTACAAAGGGACAGGTAAATCGACATTTGATTCACCCCTTGATGATGCTATTGATACTTCAGCCTTTGCAGGGACTGCTGGGTTCTCTGGCTATTCCTTTGATGCTCACACGAAAGGCAGTCCTAACTTTGGTAAGGGCACTTACAATAACCAAAATGAGTGGATAATTGATAGTGGAGCATCCACTCACATGACTAAAAATGGAAACATTTTTTACAAAACACACGTCAACAAAAATAAACAAGCTGTAATCTTACCTGATGGTTCTTGTCAATATGTTAGGGGTTGTGGGGATGTGAAATTAACAAATGGATTAACACTGAGTAGTGTACTGTACTTACCTCAGTTTAAGTACAACCTACTATCAGTTAGTGCTTTGTTGAAGGACAAGAATATATCAGTGAGTTTCACATTTGATTGCTGTTACATACCGGATAAGAAAACACAGAAAGTCTTAGCGATTGGCTGGCAAGATGGAGGAATCTATAAGCTGGATGAGAGCTCTTTCAACTAAAGACTCACTGAAATTTGTTTTTCTATTATGAATAAATGTAATGAAAAACCAGACATTTGGCACCCGATGAGATTGGTCCACATTTCCTTTGATACTTTACTACATATACCTCAGATACAGCTAAAATGTAATTCCATTGACTGTACTATATGCCCTCATGCCAAACAAACCAGGCTCTCATTCAATAAAAGTACAATTTCCACTGATCATGCTTTTCAATTAGTGCACATGGATTTATGGGGACCTTACAGGATACAATCCAAAACAGGTGGCAGATACATGCTAACCATTGTTGATGACTTCATACGGTTCAATTAGCTGATTTTACTCAAGACAAAGGATCAAACTGTCCAGGCAATCCAGGTGTTCTTGGACATGGTTTTCACAGAGTTTAACACACTTGTGCAAACTATAAGAATCGACAATGGCACATAATTCACCAATGCAAGTTGTAAGTCATTGCTTGAGAGCAGAGGGATAATCCATCAAAAGACTTGTGTCTACACCCCACAACAAAATGGGGTAGTAGAGAGGAGACACAGATCCCTACTCAACATAACAAGAGCCCTGTTATTTCAATCAGGGTTACCAGCAGATTTTTGGGGGGAAGCTGTAGTTGCCGCTGCTAATATACTCAATGCACTACCTACCAAAGTCTTAAAGTGGAAAACTCCCTACACAAAGTTATATAAGAAGGCACCTGACTATAGTGCATTCCATGTTTTTGGATGCATAGTTTTTTACACTAATGTAAGTCCTCACAAGGACAAACTTGCCCCTAGAGCTCATCCAGGCATATACATGGGAACATCTATAGGACAGAAAGGCTATAAAGTATGGGATACCACTCTACAGAAATTCATTATCTCCAGAGATACTATATTCTATGAAGAAGTTTTTCCTTCGTTACAGGCCAAAGAGCCAGTAGCAGAATAAAACACTGAATCATTAATGGACAAAATCCATGATGTAAAACTCAGAAGATCTACCAGGCAAGTCAATCACCCCGCTTGGTGGAAGGACTATGCTTTTACAGCTACCAACAACACTGATGAGAAGAGCTTTACTGTACCAGAAACTCATATGCATTTTTTACTAAATGCCACACAAGAAAAGGAACCTAAGAATTTCGCAGAAGCAAAAACAGATCCAAGATGGGTGAATGCTATGAACAAGGAATTGTCACTTGAGGAGTACCAAACTTGGCAGCTAGTACAATTGCCAAGTGGGAAGAGACCCATCCAATCAAAATGGGTATTTAGAATCAAATACACATAGAAGGCCATATAGATGAGTTCAAAGCAAGACTTGTGGCAAAGGGGTATAACCAAACACTTGGCATTAACTACCATTAAAGTTTTAGCCCAGTTGCTAGAGTGGTAACTGTCAGTCTACTTCGTGCCCTAGCAGCATCAAAGGGTTAGCAAATCCACCAAATTGACATCAATAACGCATACCTTCATGGGTCACTCGATGAAGAGATATATCTTGTAACACCAGAAGGCTATGACAAAACCTCTCAAGGTCAAGTCTACAAACTAGATAAATCCCTGTATGGCCTGAAACAGGCAAGGCGCCAGTGGCATAGGGAACTCTCTACTGCATCATTTGGCTATGGCTTCACAAGGTCTGAGCACGATAATTGATTGTTTACCAAAGGGGATGTGAACCAACCAAATTTCCTTGCTATTGTCATATATGTTGATGATATCCTTGTATGTGGTGATGAGGAAAGGGAAATTCGTGCTTTTAAAGAGCACTTACATTCACTATACACCATTAAAGACTTAGGAACGGCTAAGTACTTTCTTGGTGTAGAGATCACGCAAACCGCATCAGGGATATTTCTCAGTCAAATGAAATACATATTGGATGTCCTTATTGAAGCGGGGTTAACAAAAGCAAAAGCAGCATCAAATCCTTTCTCTGTAGACATTGCACTCCACAACACAAGCAACTGCATTGAAGATCCAAATATATACATCACACAGTAGCTTAGCCAGTTTATGCAAGCCCCTCAATAGCATCATATGAAGGCTGCAATCCATGTGCGAAAGTATCTCAAGGGAACTTTAGGCTATGGCTTACATTACCCTGCGAATTCCCCTCACTAGCTCAAGGCGTACTGTGACTCTGATTGGGCCACTTGCAAGATCACAAGGAAGTCAACTACAGGTTTCTGCATCTTACTTGGCTCTTCCCTCATATCCTGGAAAACTAAGAAGCAAGGAACAGTTAGTCGAAGCACTGCTGAAGCAGAGTATAGAAGCATGTGCTCAACTGCTTTTGAGCTAAAGTGGATACAATTCCTGCTAGGTGACTTAAACTCTCAATCCCCACTACCCATTTCGCTGTCTTGTGATAATGAGGCTGCTTTACAAATAGCCAAAAACCCGGTATTCCACGAACACACCAAACACGTCGAGATAGACTGCCATATTGTCAGGAATATGATTTCAGAAGGTTTCCTACAAGTTCAATCTGTTTCAAGCAAATAGCAGCTAGCAGATTTATTTCACCATAAACTTGCCATCATGCCAAATGCATCTTGCATTAACCAAGCTTAACTTTGTGATCAGAAAGCACAATGATTCTCATTGTGAGGGGGGATGTTAAAGGATCACAAACAAGCCTAGCCCATTATACAGGCCTGAACCATTTCGGATCTCACCACTGTATTCCACCATCAATATAGGATCAATAAGTTGTCAGGTATTAACACTATTCAAGCCCCTCACTACTGGATCAGTGAGGTGGCAGTACACTTGGCAAACATCCCAAAATCAAGGAAGTTAGTTAGTCAATCTGTTAGCTAGCTAGTCTTCTTCTTCTTTACTATATAAGAGCTAATTGTATTCACTAAACCTTCTAGACGAATATTGAATAAGAAAAGTACTTGTTCATCTTGATTTTCTCTGAGATTACAGTAACTTTGTAGAAAACCTTTTACAATTGAAACATCACAGTGACAGATTTTAAATATTACATACAGCAGCTCTGTTTAGAAATTTATTCTGATGTGGCCATTGTAAACAAACTTACATTTCACAGTACTTTTTCATTTTCTATATTTTGGATCTTATGGTTCTTGTAGATGTATTTTTAATTTGTAGCAGTATGCATTGAATTTCATAATGAGAAAAATAGACAATTAAATATCTTGTTGTCCCATGTGCTATCAACAATGTATCCTTTTAATCTATGTTTTGTTTAGTGTCATTTTTTTTACTCAACGTGCTATTGAAAAAGTTCCAAAATAGCCTCCAATCAGCATATATCCTCGTATTTATCTTACGATATCGATAACAAATTGCGATCTGTGTATGAATTTTACATATAGCACAATGGCAAAATAATGACTACCTTTTCTGGTTGCGTTCTGGTTCACTGGAGATGGGCAACCAAAAAAATACAGATATTTGGTCCTAAAATTACAAAAACTTATTTATATTACAGCTCACCAAGAAAATACAGTTTATGTTTAAACTTTGAAGCCCATATCATTAGAATAAATGTTCAATGAGAATACTATTTTAGGTAAAGCCAAGCCTTAGCAATACCAAACTGTTTTCTATCTTCTCTGGCTCCTTAACCGATCGAAACTGTGTTTTAAAAATCGGGTTAGGCGGCTACCTATGCGAAATTTTTTATAACACCGCTGCGATTTCAGGTCGTCGGATGATTTTAGGCGGTTGACCAATTTAGGCGGGTTACATGGTCCAAGGCAGGTCTAGGCGGTCAAAGATGGGTCTAGGTATGATTTTGTGTTTTAAAAATCGGCCTACAAAATTTTAGTTGAATTGATGGGCCTAGCCGCCCACCTAGAGAAGACATCATCTGGATACCTGAACAAGTTGATAATTATAGGGAAATTATCAAGATTGTTCATACCTTACTAAAATATTTACAAATTCACCATCAAGTTAAAATATTCTTAAACATGGTCTCCCTTTAATTCTATATACATACAATGTCATCCACTTATTTCTCCCCTTTTTCTTTTAATTTTCTTTCTTATTTTTCATTTATCTCTCAAACCGTTCATTTTTCCGACATGCCGCTTTAGAGTTTTTCGTTCGTCTTATTATTATCTTTAAAATGATACTCACTGTGACATTTTCGAACTTTTTTAACTGGTAGACATCTGGTAAAACTGTAAAAATTTAGATATATTAGATATCTAGTAGATATCTAATATATCTAAGTTTTGACAGTTTTTTTTATGGAATTATTATGTTAGTTTGCGTTGTTGTTTCTTTGATTATATATAGTGCTGCTTTGGGTTTCAGATGAGATTTTGTTGTATTTGTTGCTCAAAATACGAATTTTGATTTGTTGTACTTCATTTGGATTTTGCAAGTTTAGCTCTAAATGTTATGCTGATGAAGATTCTGCACTAATCCTTGATAATTTGAAGCAAGCTGATTGCAGAAGATCATAAAACATCAACGTATATTTATTTTGGAAATTTAGCAATTGTAGCCTTAATCGATTGGACATCTACTGGATATCTATCGAACATCTACCAGATTTCTACTAGACATCTACCAGATGTCTACTAGACGTCTACCAGTTGAAAAGTTTAAAAATGTCACGGTTGGTATTATTTCAAAGATAAAAATAAGACGAACGAAAAACTCTAAAGAAGCATGTCGAAAAAACGAACGGTTTAAAAGATAAATGCAAAATAAAGTAAAATAATTAGAAAAAGCATAAAAAGTAACAACCATGGATAAGGAGGAAGGGTTTCATGTTAATTGTTTGGAGAGGGGAGTAAATCTGTAATTAGTTTCACATGTGTATAAATATTTTTTAACTTGACCTAATTAATTTAAAATTTATGGGTATTTATATAAGAAGCCCTTTTTATTTATATTATGGTTTGAGGCTGATAGTGGGCTTAACAGATTGGGCCGTGGAAGCAGAAGTCGTGCATTAATTGATCATTGGGAGAATTAATTGATCATTTGTTCACAAATTGAGCAATTTGATGACCAATTAATTCAAACATACTCTCTTCATTTCTAAAAGTTTGACGTTTTAGAATTTTAATGTATTTTTTTATTATATTTTTTTAATTTATCCTTATATTAATTAAGGGGATATAATTGATTATGAGTAGTAATTAAGAAGAAAGAGAATTTTTTATATAAAATATAGAGGATAAATTAGTCATTTTAACAGTGTAATAAATATTTCATTGATTGTGATGATTCGGTTAAAGTGTCAAACTTTTAAAAATTGAGGGAGTAATTGGGAGCATTAACTATGGAGAACTATATTAAATTTTTGAAAAAAGAAAATAAATTTATACTTAAGATCGGTTCATTTGGCACTGAAGTAACCATACGAGTCACCTCCTACATACCAATATGGAGTTCAAAGCATGGTTTTGAAAACGGGACCGGACCGGCCGGTTGGACCGGGTTCGATTGGAATCGGTGCCTGGTCCGGTCCGGTTTAACTGGATTCTTGATATAATCAAGAATCGGTCAACAACTGGCGGTTCAACCGATAATTGGTTTCTGGTTCTCTTAAATCATGTTTTATTAAAAATTGTTGGTGGTGGGAATTGAACACAAAACCTCCAACATATGTTTCAATACATGCTCTACCAACTGAGCTACCACACACAAGTGGTAACATTTTCTCCTTATGTACTTTTATATTATATATTGTTAATTTTTAAATTATTTTAATAATATTTTATTATAAAAAACCATAATAAATATTTTTTTATTTCATATACTACACATTTTATTAAATTTAAAATATTTCTTTCAATAACAGATTTGAATATTTTTGTAACGAAATAACATATAAATTTTTTAAATAACGTTACTCTAAGTGTTTTGATTCAATTTATATTAAATAGATATATAATTTTTATTTTACACATTGTGTATAAATTTTAATTCTTTTAATGCGTAATTTTTATATATCATAAGTCAAATTTATTAACTTTTTTATCCAATCTATACAATATAGAATTCGGTTTGAATTTTTTCATTAAATTATAATAGTTATTATCTTGTGTTTTATTTTTATTTGAAATATAACTTTAAATTATGAAATATTTTATTTAATATTATTAATTTTTATATGAGTATAGCTTATATTATATGTTTAATATCAAATTATATAAAATATTTAGTATTTTTACATGTTTTAAGAAAATCCAGTTCGACCACCGATTTAATTCAATTGACCCTTAAATTCATAAACTACTACCTTCACCAGTTTAATGGCCGGTCCCATTCTGAAAACCATGGTTCAAAGTATTACACATATCGGTATTATGTTCGTGACATGTGTTAGCTTTTTCACTGTTAAGAGTTTATGTGAAATTGCTGAGTACATTTATGATTTACCTTAATGTTGACATGCTGTGTGCCTTAAATATAAATGAATAAGGGCAAAAGTGGTCTTATTGACACTATAATGAAGAGCAATTTTATTGACGCAAAATTAGTTTTAGTAACCATAGAAGCACAATTTTACTGATTGTAGAGATGGTCGATGCATTTTTATTGAGATATGGTGTAATGTGGCAGAATCTCAATCAAACATAAGAAACATTCGATTCTTCTAACAATAATCGCATGCTGTATAATAATTAGGTTTCCCAAAATTTTAGAACTCGTAAGAACCAATTAATTTAAAAATAGTAAATTTCCTAAATAGCTAAAACTATTCAGGTAAATATCAAGTAGACTAAACATAAAATCATAATTTTTTTGAATGGAACTGAGAGCAAGCTATGAAATGGGGCGCGCTACCCAAATCAAAACACTTGCTACTTAATTTTATTAAATGAAAAAGAAAAAGGGATTACAAAAATAGATAAAGAAAGCGAATCAAGTGAACCGGAATAGGTCACGACCACTAATGTCATGAACAAAAAATTCAAAGCAAAAAGATGGGTAAGAATCCCACCAAGTCAGATCAGTAGATAGTCGCCTATAGCAAGCTAGAGCATCCTCGAAATGGTTTCCTTCTCTGTATATATGTGTTGCTACCAACCTCAAAGATTCCATGAGCTTTAGGCATTTCAGCCATGCCGTTCTGATTGACCTAGGAACCATTTTACATCGTGAGCTAAGAAGATGGAGTACGTAAGTCGAGTCACTTTCGATCCATAGATGATGCCACCCCCTATTAATGGCTGTTTCAATTGCAAAAATGGCTGCCCGTAATTCAGCAACAAAAGCATATTCAGAGCCTATAGGAAAAGCAAAGCTACCCAAGACCGTTCCATTACTGCACCTAAAAACACCACCACATCTGGGCTACCATCTGCTGATGCATCGGTATTGGCCTTAAACCAACCACCCGGAGGCGTGTACCATCTCACGGGGATTGTTCTAGGAGCTTTAGGATGTCGGGTGGTCAGAGACAAGGTCCGAAGAACTCCTCTTTCGACACATGAATTCCATACAACTCCATATCCGATCGAATCCGTTTGTCAAATAATTGTGAAGGGTAGTATGTATATGAGGCTCAACCCCATCGAATATGCTGGCATTTCACAACTTCCACACAAGCCAAACGGTATTCACAATTGACGCTTGCCATATAACCTGAAGTTGCGAACTAAATGTGTGGTTCATTGCCGCGTTAATGACATCCACTAATGACCCATTTAAGCTGAACGATCTTCCGAATACGTGCATTATTGCCAGGTCAACTTGTAATTATTTAGTAGCCAGGTCAACTTGTCTACTTCCTTGACTTTGATTCTCTTCGTACTTCTTAAGTCAATTATTCAATTTCTTTTAACTTATCCCAGTGAATAATTGGGAGATTTTGAAGAATTTTGTTTATTATATAAAATTAGAATCAATTATACTTCTAATTAAAGGTGGATAAATATAAAGTTAAGTCCTTCCTATATGTTGAAGAATTAACTGCTCTAGCTAATAATTATGTAGAATGATTCGCAGACCGATAAATATAAACAAACAAAAAAATATTAAAAACAATTTACCTTATTGTTAAAGTTACTAAAAATGATTCTTTCAAAGAAGAGTTAAATTAAATTATAGCGAAAACCACACAACAATATTTTATAAGAAAAGAAAGTAAAGGTGGAATTTTAAAGGAATGGGAATTATTCTGTTTGGAAGAAATAGATGACTTTTTAAAGAAAAATATAAAGTAATTACTTATTTGCCCTTAAATTATTGAAGATAGAAATATGTTTTAGTATTGATAAAATATAAAAAATAATGAGGTCTTAATTAAAATAAAAATGCTTTCCTTTCAAATTTCACAAAATTGGTGGAATTAAAAAAATGAGTTTTGGGTGAAATTAGAATTAAATAAATTCCACCCCCAATCCTTTACTATTGTCATGAACTCCCAAACATGGGAATTAGAATACCCTCCTCTCTATTCCCATACAAAACTTCCTCCCAAGCATACCCTAAGGGCCTAACATGACTTTCTCGGAATATATTCAAAACTAGATGTTTGTTTATTAAGTGCCTCCTTAAAATATTTTACCCTTCCTCAATTATTCATGAAGTATACCTTTCTCTTTTAAAGAATCGCCTTATTGGGCTTATAATAATAATAAGAAAAAACCTCTATCCCAACCACCTATATGTGGACTCGAACCTATGACCTCTAGAATCGCAGCTTCAAGGCTCAACCACTATTAGGGCCGTCCCGAAAATTTTCGGGGTCCTGAGCAAAGAATGAAACATGGCCTTTATACAATGAAAGTACATTGTTAAAGTTACAACGTTATCATTTTAAAATTATGGTTATTCAATCATTTTTTTAGAAAAAATTTCAATCAAATATACACAAACTTTTTTTTTCATCCAAAATCACATTCTAATGCAACTTGCTTGAAAATTTGTTTGATAAAATTTCTTGATTAAAATACCGTATCAGAATCTCTAGAGTTTATAATAATATTGAATATTGATGAAAATTCAGCCAAAATCTTTGGCCCCCCCTCATGTTTGATCCCGGGTGCGCCCTTGACCTTGAGCCTCAGTGAAATAGGCCAATGAATGTTTGACAAGTGACAATTAGTCCACGACCAATTGCACTTAAGGGGGACGGTTGGAGACATCCCACATGGAAAACAAATAATGACAGAGTAGCCACAACTTCTCTTAAAGTGGAGAAAGAAGCTGGGAGTCCTAGGTTCGATCCCCAGGTTCCTCAAAATATTAAAATATTCCTAATTCTAAAAAAAACTAATGACAGAGTGGTATATAAGTGGTGTAGATTAAGCCTTAACACAAGCCAATTGGTTTTGTGTTAGATAGGTTCAACCTCAATTGTATGCTCACTCAAGCTGTCAAGCACAACACTCTCCGGGCCCACAGATTCTCTAACGCATATCTAAAATAACACTTAGCCAAAAAAATTGTAAATTTTAGAGGCAAAATATGCATGCATTTATTGCACATATAAATTAAATTGCGCACCAATCTTAGTTCTTATATTTGTCTCATGTTCCAGGATTCATCAGCATAGACTGTGGGAATACTGCAAATAATTATACCGATACGAAAACCACACTGCTTTATGTATCGGATTCAGGATTTGTTGACAGTGGCATAAGTAGGACTGTTTCAACTGAATTCAATTCCAATAATAAAGTAATAGACCAGCAGCCTGTGAATTTAAGAAGCTTTCCTGAAGGTGAGGGAGACAGGAACTGCTACGAAATTGGGGTGAAAATCCGGCGTAAATACTTGATCCGAGCTGTATTCTACTATGGAAATTTACGATACTCAAAACCAAGCTCCGACATTCGATTTGCATATTGGATCAAAGAAATGAGACACAGTTGACACAATCAATTAGTCCATAATTGTTCCCAAGGAGATCATACATTTGACCACCTCTAAATATATCGATGTCTGCCTGGTCAACACCGGCTCAGGCACGCCTTTCATTTCCACACTGGAACTAAGGCCTCTGAAAAACAATACTTACAAAACCGATTTCGGTTCACTAATCAAAATTAACAGGCTAGACTTTGGCTCATCAACAAACCAACAAGTGAGGTATTGCTAGATTTCAGTATTAAAATAAAAAGGTAAACTTTAAAAGAGTATCTCGTTATTTCACTTATTTACAAAACGGGGCCTGAGAATTTTTTTTGGTAAAATGGGGACCGTAGTTTAAAAAAATTGACAAAAAAAAGATAAAAAGTATTTTTTTTAATCAGAATAATATTCTCTGTAACATCACTATTCTGATTAATATTTAAAAATTATACATCAAGAGTAAGTTTTATAGATTTTTTTTTCCATTTTTATGATTTTTTAAAGTTTGACATTATGTTTTAATTAAAAAAAATATTTGCACTGTTAAATCTTTTTAAAAAATTATCACTAATGTTTGTAGCATTTTGATTAACCAATCCTCAAAATTTCATATGGAAACAAATAAGATTACTCATTCTGTTGACATAACTTAATATTGAGAATCTCTTTTTACTATTTCTTTTGAAACCACTGACCCCATTTTGAAAAAAAATTATCAAACCTGTTTTGCAAATGAGTGAAATCATACGGTACTTTTTAAAGTTTGCCCTAAACAATAATTATTATAATATTTCAATAAGAGCAAATACAAGATTATAAAGGAATTCTTTAAATTACAGCTTTTCCATATTATAATTTAGCCTAAAGTAGATAATTCACAATATTATCTAATATGTCATATTTCTAACAAGTAACCTGACGTTGTTTATGACCATACATGGAGGGCCAATTTTCATGACCCTAAGTTTAGAGACATAAATACTACAGAGGCGGTTGATTTTCAATGTAGAGACGGTTGTTTGCCGCCATCTGTTGTGTTGAGAACTGCTATCACTGCTGCCAATCCTGATGAGCCAATGACGCTGTCTATAGTTTTTGAGGATAATTCCATCAGTATTATAGTTTACATGTATTTTGCTGAAATTGACAAACTCAAGGCCAGCCAGTCCAGGATTTTCAACGTATCTGTAAATGGACAGCCCCCGTGTGGCCCTGTAAAACTTGATTACTTGTATACATTAAGGTAGCGTTTGGTTCGCGGAAATCCAATTCCGTGAATTAGAAATAGAAATGAATGGGAAGATGTCAAATATAGTAGATTATATGTCTAGAATCCATCAACGCATGGAAAATTTTTTCGTAGTTTATATACATCTCACAGAAAAGTTCGCTAACTGTATTGAGCCCACAGTTGTTGACAGGAGGAAGATACGAGTTTTTGCTGTATAGAGTTCAAAACTCAACGTTTCTGCCTCTTATCAACGCAATCGAGATTTTCACCTTGGTTGATATCTCACAAACCCTGTCAAACCAACAAGATGGTAAGCACTCTCTGGTCAGTCTATTTATTTTAAACTATAGTTGTTAGATTGATACTAGCTGTATGCTTGGGTTTTATTCCAGTTGACGCGATTAAGAATATGAAGAAATTATTCGGGATGAAGCGAAATTGGCAGGGAGATCCATGTGCTCCTCAAGAATTCCAGTGGGATGGTCTCAATTGCAGCTATATTGAAAATGAAGTTCCTAGGATCATATCCTTGTATGTCAAAATTTTCTGAACTCAGGCCATGTTTTTTTTATATTTGTACTTTTTCTGAATGAAGCGGAGACCTGGAAACCAGGCTCAAATATTGTCAGAGAAAAAGAAAAATTCCTACAAAATAAAACAAAAATGAAAAACTGTTGGAGATGTGTGGAGAATCCCACATCAGAAATAAACAAGAGTTAATTGTAGTATATAAGTGGTGTAAATTGGGGCTTAACACAAGCCAATTGATTTTGTGTTGGATGAGCTCAACTCTACTTATGTGTGTTGGATTAAGGAAGGGCTTAACTTAATCAAAACCAAACATAAACACAACACTTAGAATAGAACTTACAAAACCTTTTTATTATATTTTTCACTCATACAATTCCATAAGCATATAAACTCTTATATAGCTTCAAAATACAACCAAAGTCCACGAGCCATCTAATACCATTGTTCATTATCACAAGTTGTCCCCTCCAATTTGTCATATCTTTTGATCATATCTTCTTAGCACACATTTATTGACTTCTTTTTTTCATAATGAAAAACATGTGTAATTCTCCTCATTTGCTTCTTTTAATTTTTCTGTTTGTGTTAAGTTTAATTATTTAACTTTAACACTCCCCCTTAAACTTAATTTGTGGTTATGCCCAACAATGCTCGTAATTGATTAAACACGTCATACTTCAGTGGCTTTGTAAAGATGTCCGCTATCTGATCTTGTGTTTTGACATACTTCAATGTGACTTCCTTCTGCTCAATACACTCTCGGATGAAATGATACCTAGTATCAATATGCTTACTTCGGTCATGGAAGACTGGATTTTTCGCCAACGCCAATGCCGACTTGTTATCGACAAAAATATCAGTTGGACCATGTTGTGCCAATTGAAGTTCCTTTAACAGTCTTCTCAGCCATATTGCATGATACACACATGATGTTGCAACAACATATTTAGCTTCACATGTTGACAATGTGGCGATAGGTTGCTTTTTCGAACTCCATGTGAACGTCGTTTCACCAAGAAAAAATACAAATCCGCTAGTACTTTTTCGATCATTTTTATCACCAGCCCAATCACTGTCACTATAACCAACTAATTTGAACTCATCAGATTTTGAATATCAAAGTCCAAAATTAGTTGTACCTTTAACATAGCGGAGTATTCTTTTCGCTGCATTCCAATGAGACTCCTTCGATTCTTCCATGTATCTACTGACTAGCCCAACCGCATAAAGAATGTAGGGCCTTGTGCATGTTAGGTATTTGAGACTCCCGATCAGACTTCAAAATTTATCGGGTTCACGCTAACTCCAACCTCATCCTTGGTCAATTTTAGGCTGCATTCAGTGGGAGTGCTAACAGGATTGCAATTCTCCATCTTGAATTTCTTCAAGATCTCCTTAGCAAAGCCACTTTGACTAATAAAGATGCCATCACCATTCTGCTTCACTTCAATGCCGAGATAAAATGACATCATACCAATGTCAGTCATCTCAAATTCCTAAGTCATCGTCCTCTTGAAATCTTCAAACATTTAAGGATTATTTCCGGTGAAAATGAGATCATCCACGTACAAACAAACAAGCAACATATCTCCATCTTTCACTTTCACGTACAAGGCATACTCATGTGGGCACTTGACAAATCCATTTTCTTAAAAATATTTGTCAATGCAACTGTTCCATGCTCTTGGTGCTTACTTGAGCCGTAAAGTGCCTTCTTCAGCTTAAGCACTTTTTCCTCATGGCCTTTGACGATGTAACCCGGCAGTTGTTGGATATAGATTTCCTCCTCCAAATATCCATTGAGAAATGCTGACTTCACATCCACTTGGTGGATATTCCATCCATTTTGGGCAGCAGCTGAAATCACTAATCTTATCGTCTTCATTCTAGCAACCGGTGCAAAAACTTCATCATAGTCAATACTAGGCTTTTGACTATATCCTTTTGCAACCAGTCTTGCCTTATATCGTACAAATTTTCCATTCGCATCCTTCTTTGCTTTAAAGACCCATTTAACACCAATGGGCTTTTTATCAGCTGGAAGTTTTGTTAACTCCCACGTCTTGTTCTTCTCAATTGAATTGATCTCCTCCTCCATGGCTCTTCTCCATTTCTCATCTTTCATTGCTTTTTCAACATCAATAGGCTCACTATCAATAAGATTACAGTAAAGAGTTAATTCTTCATTGAGCTCTCTAGTTGCATCGTAAAGATCTTTAACAAGAAGAAGCTTTCTAGGTCTTTCTCTTGGACTTTGACTTTCATCATCATCTTATCCTGGAGATGTAATTGGAATGGGACTATATGACATTGATGTTGTGGCGGGCTTCTCCATATCATGATCATTGTTTTCATCCATGGTTAAAGGATAAAAACTGTAATTTTTCTTTTCATTGTTCCAATCCCAAACTGCTTCTTCATCAATGGTGACATCTCTGCTGATAATCATCTTTCTCGTATTAGGATCGAACATCTTGTATCCTTTAGAATATTCTGAGTATCCCATGAATAAGTATTTTTTACTTTTATCATCTAACTTTCTCCTTTCTTCATCAGCAACATGAACATGTGCAACACTCCTAAAAACACGAAAATGAGAGATATTTGGCTTTTTCCCACTCCACGCTTCTTGGGGTGTCAAATCTGATACACTTGTTACTGGGGATCGGTTTGAGATGTAAATAGCACAATCGACAGCCTCTGCTCATAACTCCTTGGGCAAATTCTTGCTTTTCAGCATACTTCTCACCATATCCATCACAGTTCGATTCTTTTGTTCAACGACACCATTTTGCTGTGGTGATCTCGGGACTGACAGGAAATGATGGATTCCATAATACTCACAGAAACTTTTAAATTCATTTGATGTAAACTCTCCCCCTCTATCAAATCTCAGGGCTTTGATGTAATAACCACTTTCTTTCTCGACGAGCGCCTTGAACTTTTTGAATGTTCCAAAAACTTCTGATTTCTCCTTTAGAAGATACACCCATGTTTTTCTGCTATAGTCGTGAATGAATAGCAAGAAATATTTGTTGCCTCCCAATGATGTTGGTGTCATCGGTCTGCAAACATCAACATGGATGAGTATAAGAGGCGCCTTTCCCCTTGACATGGACTCCTTTAGAAGATTAGCTCTTGATTGTTTTCCAACAAGACATTCTTCACAAAGCTGATGGGGTTTGTCGATCAGGGGAAGACCATGCACCATCTTCTTCTGGCTTAGCAACTTCAACCCTCCAAAATTGAGATGAACGAATCTCAAATGCTAAAGCCAATTAGATTCCTTCACTCAAGCTTTTAAACACTTGGCCATGTCCGTCTTAATGTTAACAGTGAACATCCGGCTCTTTGACATAGGCACACTTGCAAGTAGCTCCTTCTTATCATTCAGTAGCACCAATTTTCTGTTCACTATGTGAACTTGATAATTTTTCTCCAGCAGTTGTCCCAAACTTAAAATATTACTTTTCATGTTTGGAACATAGTAGACATTGCTGATGAACTGGTGCTCTCCATACTTTAAAAGAATGAGAATAGTTCCTTTGCCTCGAATAGGAACTTTTGACGCATCTCTGAAGACCACATTTCCACTGAATGACTTGTCCAGTTCTACAAACATCTTATCATCCCCGCACATGTGATTGTTCGCTCCATTGTCAAGATACCAAATGTTGTTTTCTTGACTATGATCACCTTCATGGGTTAGTAAAACCGTGTCGATCACCTCCTCATCTTGGATGTTGTTAGCTGTCTCCTCTGCTTGGTTTGGTAGGCCCTGACACTCTGATGCATAGTGGATAAATCTCGAGCAATTATAACATTGAACATTGGACTTATCTCGTCCATCAATCTGTCTCCAGACTCCTTTTCCTCGTCCTCATCCACGTCCACGACCTCTGCCTCGTGTGGACTGATTATCTCCGTTATTATTTTCGTTTCTGCCAAATTGTTGATTTCTGCCACGTCCTCTTCCTCTTCCTCTTCCTCTTCCATTTCCTCCACGGCCTCTACCGTGTCCTCTTCTGAATTGACTACCAGCTCGGCTATTTTTACCTTCTTTTAACGAAGCCTTTGCTGCTAGGACTTGTTCAATAGACTCATCTTTCTGTCTATTTAGTCTTTCCTCATGTGCTTGTAACGAGCCAACAAGTTCATCAACG
The DNA here is from genome assembly GCA_947683365.1 of Euphorbia pulcherrima. Classification (NCBI taxonomy): domain Eukaryota; kingdom Viridiplantae; phylum Streptophyta; class Magnoliopsida; order Malpighiales; family Euphorbiaceae; genus Euphorbia; species Euphorbia pulcherrima. Next base: position 20,661,413 of record CANTUS010000016.1, on the reverse strand, counting down.
GTCATTGCACTTGTGTCTCGCAATTCTTCTATGGCCACTACTATGTAGTCAAACTTCGGTAGTAGTGATCGTCGAATTTTTTCAACGGTTCTTGATTCATTGAGTTTTTCTCCGTACTGCGGCATTTGATTAACGACAGATTTTACTTGTAAGGAATAACCTGCAATTCCTTCTATCTCCTTCATTCTCATCAACTTAAATTCTCCCCTTAACATTTGTAGTCGATCCTTTTGAACTTTCTCTGCTCCTTGAAGAGAAACTTGCAATATGTCCCATGCTTTCTTGGAAGTGGTTGCTTCTGCCACTTTCTCAAACATTGTATCTAATCCTTGATGGATTAGACTAAGTGCCTTGTGGTCGTTTCTTCGATTTTTATGCAAACTGTCTTTCTCTGCCTGAGACAGTTATGCATTTTCAGTTGGGACTTTGTAACCTTTTTCGACAATATCCCAAACATCTTGGGCTCCTAGAATGGCTTTCATTTGATACACCAATTTTTGTAATTGGTTTTGGTAAGTTGAGGGAAACTGAAGGAAACACCATTGAGATTCATTTTTGTAGAGGAAAATTTGTTTCAAAGTGTACAGGGGCTGTTGCAACGCTTTTGAATCTATCGCAACACTTTGCTGTGTCGCTATAGCGTTAGTCAGATTTTGCAAGGAAAACAGCAAGGGAAATATTTCCTTGCAATTTTAGATAAAATTTTGCAATTTTCCAGAACAAATTGTTTCTGGAAGTGTAGAGGCTATTGCAACGTTTTGTTGAGTATTGGCGACACTTTGGACTTACTGCGACACTTTTTGCAGCTTTTTGGAACGCTACAGACAGCCCATTGCAACACCTTCTGGGCTGCTGCAGCTTTCTTGAAACTCGATTTTTTTTCACTCGGGAATTTTTGGGAATAGAATTCGATACGAAAAGGCTCTGGTACCACTTTGTTGGATTGGGGAAGGGCTTAACTTAATCAAAAATAATAACCAAACATAAACACAACACTTAGAATAGAACTTACAAAACCTTTTTATTATATTTTTCACTCATACAATTCCATAAGCATATAAACTCTTATAAAGCTTCAAAATACAACTAAAGTCCACATCATATAGTTACAATAATTGCAGCCATTTTTTATTTTGAGCCATCTAATACCATTGTTCATTATCACAAGTTGTCCCCTCCAATTTGTCATATCTTTTGATCATATCTTCTTAGCACACATTTATTGATTTCTTTTTTTCATATTGAAAAACATATGTAATTCTCCTCATTTGCTTCTTTTAATTTTTTGTTTGTATTAAGTTTAATTATTTAACTTTAATAATGTGCTCACTAAAGCTATCAAGTCTAACATTCTCAGCCCACAGATTCTAACTAAAACAAAGAAAAAACGAGAAGGCAAAAGAAAGCAAAAAAGACATGTAACTAACAACCATCAAGGCAACAAAAAAAAATCACAACTAAGGAGAATATTTGAGAGGTTGTCTTTGAGTGCGTTGAACTTGTTCCCTGCTAGGTACCGAGAAGTTTTTCTTTTTCCGAAGTGCAAATGGCTTCTATGAAATAAGATCCCCTCATCTGCCTCGTGTCATGAGCTCTTTATATTTGTACTTGCGCTTAAACAAATTGTAAAATTGTTCAGGAACTTGTCCTCTGCTGGATTAACCGGAAAAATTCCTTCTTCAATATTGAGTCTCACATCATTACAATACCTGTAAGTACAAGTAGAACAGTCTGTTCATTTTGAAACGACAAAACACTACCTCTCTTACCATACTTTCTTTTTTAATATCAGGGACTTATCAAACAATAGTTTGGAGGGATCAATCCCAGATTTTCTTTCTTAGTTGCCATTGAAAGTCCTGTAAGTTAATTAACACAGACAAGTTCTTTAGCAAGTAATTTTGTTCCTTATAGGTAAATGTTTTATATGGTATTTACTTGCAGGAACTTTGCTACAAATAAACTAACTGGATCCCGTCCCAACATCACTCGTTGAAAAGTCAGATAAAAAACTGATAGAGTTAAGGTATGCATAACAAAAGGCCAAATGCATCGAAACCCCATTAAGTTGTTCCTAATCACACTCGCCCCTGAACTTTCAGAAGTTTCTCTCACACCCCTGAATTTGTCTACAATTACTCTCGATCCCCTAAATTTGTCTAAAGTGCACATCATGACCCATTTCAGTTGATGCGGCAGGTGAGTTGATTTATTTCAAGCATTTCAAACTCACTTTCCACGCCAGCAGAAAGAGGTCATGGGGTGCAATTTAGAAAGTTTAGGGGGGCAAGAGAGACTTTTGAAAGTTTGGGGAGGCGAGGGACAAATTAGCGACAACTTCAAAGTGCTGGTGATGTGTTACTCCCAAACAGAATTAGGTTCTGATTAGCGCTTCCAAACTCATTAACTTATTGGAAATTTTATGTTTACTTGAAATGTTGGTGGAAACCCGGATCTCTGTGCATCAAGATCATGCAAGGGTAAGAAAAGCGTGGCGTTTCCAATTGCGGCTTCAATTGCTGGACTTATCATTCTAATAGTTGTCTTAGCCACCATCTCTTATAAGCTTAAAAGAAAAACAAAACAAGGCTTCACTTCAAATCCAGGTATAATTTTCGGGTGTGCAACACGAATTTCAAAATGCAAAGATGTTCCTAATAAACTTTCTCAGTAGGCACAGAAGACAAAGGGAAAGACCATAGCGAATACGAGGAATTAGAACTAGAAGGACGACGGTTCACGTCCTTGGAGGTCGTGAGTATTACTAACAACTTAAAAAAAAGGGTTATTGGAAAGGGTGGATTTGGAACTATTTACCATGGCTACTTAGATGACACTCAAGTAGCTGTTAAGATGTTGTCTCCATCATCAGCCCAAGGTTATAAACAGGGCCGACTATTAGGGGGAGCAGGGTGAGCGACCGCACAGGGCCCCAAATCTTCGAAGGTTTCAAAGTTTAGTTCGGGTATAGTTAAAGTATAAAATATTATATATATATATATATATATATATATATATATATATATATATATATATATATATATATATATATATATATATATATATATATATATTAGTATGAGATAAAGGACTTAGCGCACTCTTTGTCCCAGCGGTAGAGATGGGTGCTGCACCTTAGAAGGTCGCGTGTTCGACCCCTCATCAGTCTATTTCATTTTTATTTTTCTCCTTTTTTCATCCTTTCTTTTTCGCCCCTCCTTATCCTTATATTTTTCATCTCTTTTTATCTTAAAAAATCAATATTTTATTTTCTGTCTCATCCTTCAAATCATTAATATGACAATGAACTATAACTTTATAAGTTAATTATTATAATAAGTTTTAAGCAAAAATTTCGTCTCTCAACATTTTTACCTCTCTCAACAAGTAAGTCTTTTTTTAGTTTAGTATTAGTTTAAGTATATATAAGATTTGACTAATTTGTAAATATATTATTCTTTTTCTAACAAGCAAGCAATTTGGTATTCAATTTTTTTGTTACTTTTAGTTACAATTTGTAATGTAAAACTTAGCGTCACATATTGAGTATAAGAATTTAATAAATATTTTTGTATTTCAAAAAACAATCGAGTTTAAATGTCATATTTTAATTAAAGTCATTTTACAAATTTAAAAGGTATTGTATTCTTATAACTTAAAAGAATATCAAATATCAATTGAGAATGAGATTTTAGATAATTTTTCTTATAAAATTTTAATCAAATAGTCACAATTTATTATCTAAAAAGTTCATCCAAAATTTTTAAATGATAATATTGTAACCTTATAAATACGTATAATCAAAACTTGAGAATTTTTTTTATTATTTATTAGTGAAATATTGAATTGATGAAAGTTTAAAAAACTTTCATTCTAGAAGGGCCTATAATTCTTCTATTGCTCAGGCCCCGGAATTTTCCGAGACGGCCCTGGTTATAAGCAATTTCAAGCCGAGGTAAATTGCTTCAAATGATATATATATATATATACATACATACATATATATGTATATATTCCATTAGGACACTTGAAGTATATTAACATATATAGGTTCGGGTTCTTTTGAGAGTTCATCACAAAAACTTGACAAGTCTAGTTGGGTTCTGCGATGAAGGTGCCAATATGGTTCATCTATGAATATATGGCTAATGGAGATATAGAGCATCTTCTCTCGGGTCAGTTCCTATTCAGATTATAATCATATAATTCATTAACCTGAATTTACATATTGTTATGTGGAACGTATATGCTAATGCAGGTCCGAACAGAATGGAATCATGTGGGAGAGGAGACTACAAATTGTCGTCGAAGCAGCACAAGGTTAGCCTTGTTACAAATTATAAAAACTATTCTTGTGTTGGAAATTGACTTTGAAATTGATGATCTAGTTTAAGAATAAGTTGATGATTCGTTTATACTGTGGTTTTCATGTTACCTACCCAATTGAAGGTGGAAGTCATATATCAACAGTTATTGCAGGCACCCCTGGCTACCTTGACCCAGAGTGAGTCATTTAACTTAGACCTAATGCACACCAGTCCCTTGAACTGGCCCAAGTAGCCACCTGCTCTTTGACCTTTAAAATGCACCCTGTTGCCCCTTAAAATAGCAAAAAGTGAACCAATTTGTCCTATGAATGCCACGTATCAGGTATTTATTGGTTTGACTTTGCAAAGATGTTATTCTTCCAATTTTTCTCTCTTCAACCGGAAACTGGCAAGTGTCGTTTTGGAGGGCAAACTGATGCACTTTTTGCAAGCTTAAGAGGCAACAAAGTGTGACTTAAAGGTAGGGAGCAGTCGACTATTTGGGCTAAGTTCAAGGGACTACCGATGGGTTTGGCCTTTAACTTTTTTACACACTGAAACATGACATGGATTGAAAGCTGAAACATATGTGAGGGATTTCAGGTATTATGTGACAAACTGGCTAGCAGAGGAGTGATGTGTTTAGTTTCGGGGTTGTTCTATTGAAGATAATCACGGGAAGGGCAGTGACAGCAACAGAATACGGTAGAAACACTCATATATGTCAATGGGTGAAATCTCTACTGGATATTGGGGACATCAAAAGAGTTGTGGACCCAGGTCTAGGGGACGATTTCAACATAAATTCGGTGTGGAAAGCTGTGGAAATAGCAATGGCATGTACAAGTTCTACTTCTGATGGTAGCCAACTATGCATCAAGTTGTCACAGAATTGAATCAATGCTTGGCTGAAGAAATTGCTAGGAAGAAGATGACTAAATCAGTTGGAATGACTAGGGGTTCATTAATGACCGACACAATTCCCCTTGCTAGGTAGCAAATTTATTAGCTAGGCCCGACTCTTTAAGTTCCGTTCAGTTTAATTCAGTTCAATTCGAACTAAGAGGGCCTTGTTTCATCAAATTACTATCAATGTATAAATTATCTATGGTACTAGTGGAAGTGAATAAGTGATTGTATGATTTTCAATGTATTTGAGAACATGAACAACTTATACATGTATTATATAACTACATATCTATCTGTGTGATCGTATTTCATGAAAGTTGTAATTTTGTATAGGATAAACTTCAAAAACATCCCTTTGGTCGTTTTGCAAAAAAGTATTTGCGGAATTTTTTAAAAAAAAGTGTATGTGGTTTCAAAAGTTTTCAAAAAAAAGGATTTTTAAAATTTTAAAATCACATTTTGATGGGTAATCTTATCCATTTTGAAGTGAAATTTTACAGCTTAGTTAATGAAAATATAATACACATTTGTGATAAATTTTAAAATTTTTTGAGAAGTATTAATATTTTTTTAATTAAAAATTGATTATAACTTTAAAAAATCAAAACAAAATAAAAAAATTTCGAATCTTACCCAAATCTTGATATATAATTCTAAAATAATATAGTTAAAATATAGGAACGTTGAATTTATTGAAATAACTGGTGTAGCACTTAATTTTCAAACCACAGACATCCTTTGGAAATTTTTTGAAACCACGTGCAGCATTTTAAAAAAAATTTGACAAACACTTTTTGGGAAAACGATCAAGTCACATGGCGTGTTTTTAAAAATTACCCTTTTAAATTTGATTTCCTATGTACGTTATAGTTTTATTTGAATAAACTAATTCTATGATTATTTTTTATATCTTGAATCTTTCAAACCATGTATGTTCGTTCGTGCAGAAGTGTTGCCTTTAAAAATATAACGTATATTCAACATTGTAACTTTTTTATATTATTCAAAAACCTATTTTAATATGATAAGAATAAACTATTTATTTTTAATTATTTTGTAGCATTAACTTACTGAGTCATAAAATGTAGTTGGTTAATTTTGTTCAGCACTGATTATTTAATAACTAAACTATTTGTAACACAAGTCTTGTTCAACAATACCTCAGACAACAAAGATTATGTATGCCCACTAGTATATGTGTATATATATTCTTAATTTCTTATATATTATTATCTGATCAGGACAACATTCTGATTTTTGGATTATCTTGCCACAACTTGCAAGTATTTTTAATTTATGATATGCATCAAACTCTAAATCAATACTAGTTATTTCTAGGCATTTTAATTTTTTCCGCATCACTTATCAAATTTGAGACTGTTAAACAACTATTTTTAACTATTTCAGTGACAAAAAAAATATCAGCAACTTAATAAGGCCTTGTTCTATTAGACTATAATTCAGTTTAGTTCAATTCAATTCAGTTTAGGCCATTTCAATTTAGTTCAGTTCAGTCCATTTTAGTTTAGTTTAGTTTAGCCATGCGTAACTATAAATTTATACTAAAATAAATCAAGTTCAATTTAACTTACTTCAGTTCAATTTAATTTAGCTTTCAAAAATTAAAAAAAACATTTCCTAATTATGCTCATTGAATTGGTACAAATACATAAAATATGCAGTGTAACCTTAGATTGCTGACTTGCAAATATAATAAAAACATTAATTGTGGTTTGGTCATTTAGTAATAGGTGTGTGTAGAATTTTTTTTTAAAAGGGTGCCACGTGGTTTTAAAAGTTTTTAAAAGGTTGTATGTGGTTTGAAAATTACAGTGTTATATCAGTTATTTCAATTAAGTCAACATTCCTATATTTTAACTATATTATTTAAGAATCATATATCAAGATTTGAGTAAAATTCAGAAAATTTTCATTTTGTTTTGATTTTTTAAAGTTATAATCAAATTTTAATTAAAAAAATATTAATACTTCTCAAAAAATTCTAAAATATATCACAAAGGTGTGTTATATTTTCATTATCTAAGCTGCAAACAGTGCTATACCGGTTATTTCAATTAATTCAACATTCCTATATTTTAACTATATTGTTTAAGAATCGTATTAAGATTTGAGTAAGATTCGAAAAATTTCCATTTTATTTTGATTTTTTTAATTATAATCAAATTTTAATAAAAAAATATTAATACTTCTAAAAAAATTCTAAAATTTATCCCAAAAGTGTATTATATTTTCATTAACTAAGCTGCAGAATTTCATTTCAAAATAGACAAGACTACCCTTTAAAATATGGTTTTAAAATTTCGGAAATCCTCTTTTTCAAATATTTGAAATCACATGCACCATTTTAAAAAAAATTCGACGAACACCATTTTACAAATCCATCAAATTATATGACATATTTTTAAGTTTATCCTACTATAGAATTTTGTGTGCATAATTTATGTAAAAAAACAGCTTTTGACCTTCTTTTCAAAGCAATCTCAGAAAATTAAAAGATTTTGGGGAAGTCTTTCAAAGACTAGAAAAAGGCAATTGAACAATTGGCAGGAAAGAAGAAGCACACAGATGGAGAAAAGTCAAAGTTGGTGAGAATGAGACTTAAGTGATTAGCGGGAGAGAGACATCAAAGACTAGATAATTACTAATTATGCCATTAGCTTATTTGAGAAGCTTCTTTTTATTATTATTATATTTTATTATTACCTACTTTTTTACCAATGAGGATATACGGTCATCATCTCTCGTTGGTAGAATGATTGATCATCTTCTGAAACTCTTTCCTCTGGAATATTTTACTCGTTAATGGAGTTTATGCTTTCATTCATGAACATGCATGAGTAGTTCCTAAGCAGACAAAGCCTGTCCTGCCAAGAATCCCTTTAATTCAATGTAATGTATTAAATGATTATATTTTTGGCTGATTGTATGGTTAGCAGGGTCGGTCCAATAGGAGATGCACGAAGTGCAACCGCCTAGTATCTATAGTGTTAATATTTTAGTGTAATTGGATTAATTAGTTGACCAATGTGATTGTGACATTTCATCAAACAAGTCGGGAGAGTGCGGAGTGCATGCTTGTTCGGGTTTTGTTACGATTTGGGGGTCCGGTAGCAACGCCTCGAGCGCGGGGTCCAAGGGGCGGCAGCCCCTGACAGGGTCTAGGGGCAGCGCCCCGGGCTGGGGTTGAGCTGCCAGGTCCGCTTGAAAATTTTTATTCCTGGCATATCCCATCCTTCGAAAAATTTATCAAAAAAATGAATTTTGGACCAGAAAAAGTATGTCTTTTGGACACAGCTGAAACCCAAAAAATATGTCTTTTAGACATAGCTGTTACCCAAAATGACATGTATGTTGACGTTTTGGCTATATATATAACCAAACCGAAATTGGCACATACAGAAAATGTTTGGTTGATTATTTTCACAACAATTTAATTCTTGTTCTTGATTCAGTTTCTGATTTTATTCGATTGAAAGTTTGGTGAACTGACCAAATAAATTTCAATCTGATAGCGTATTCGCGACTTCAGAATCTTCCAACTAATCCCCGTTTTTCCAACACATAGTCAGGAGGGGCCCAAATTTTTTTTATTTAAGCATTTAGTAGCTAAAGTAAGAAGTGTAAACATAAATATTAATTAATGTTAGCATAGTTGGTATAGTATTAATAATTTTAACCCAAAGATTATGTATTCAATTCCCCACATACACACCTTTTTTTAAAGGTATATTTTATTATTTTTATATAACTTTTGCCTAGGGCCCCCATATTATCAGGAATGGGCTTGGTGGTTAGGTATATATTGCTTACTGAGTCAAAGATCTAACTCATATAAAATCATGTTATTGAGACTGAAAAGAGATTTAGCATAGTAGAAACACAACCACACACATACACAACGGATTAGACTCAGAGGAGACCATGTGTATGCTTAGGGTTTCAAATTTATGTTTGAATGTTTAGCAAAACTTAGCAAGGTTTGTGATTGGATGAGACCGAGGTGATGGATTGAATTTGTGCTATATAATTTATGCATAAAAAGCTAATAATTTGTGTCAAAATATCAGTTTTTATGAAGATCTCTACAGGTCTCAGGTTTTTGCTGAAGGAATGAGAACTTATGTGTGTTGCTGGAAAATTAAAGAAAAAATACAGTTTTCATTGGAAATATCCATGTTTTATAGGATCTTGTCGAGAAGATGAGATTTCTTGGGATTTCAGGAGAAAAGCTGAAAAAGTGGTGGAAAAATTTCCTCCGAAAAATGTAATAAAAAGTACAAGTGGAGCCTATTGATTTGACGTGCAATAGTTGGAATATGGAAAAGTGAAGAAATTGACTTTTTTTATTATTAACAAGATAGCCCTTTCTAGAAGCTTTTCTGCACCAAGTGGCCTTTGTTTATTATTATTAGAACGGAATATCTAAATATTTTGTATTAAAGTTGAATATTGCATTTTAAATATTTTCTCTCTCCTCCATGGATTGGGGCCTATAAAATGACTTTCCTCCCTATTGGTGAAAGGGGATAATTCCATTCCCTCTAATTTTCTTTCTTCCGCTAATGAAAGTTTTAAATTTCTTCAATTTCATGAGTGAGTAGTCCTCTTCCGGGTAAGTTCTGCCAAGGCAAACAGTAGCAAGAGATCTCCAACAAGCAGTGTAATGTATCTCTTCTTTTAAGCTTTATGTTTCTTGTTGTGTATGAGTGTTTAATTCTTATGGATGATGGCCTAGCTCATATATAATTACATTAATGAGAATTGCCAGAGAATTAGGTTAGTAGCATTAGTATTCAAGATCGCCGAGATGAATGCTTGAAGACCTTGTTTGAGATACTTTAGAGATTTACGTATTACTTGATGTTTCAGCATGTTATGCTTACTGTTGGAGAACTCTTGAATGCTGAAACAGGTAGACAAGTCTGGCCCCTTTTAATTGTTAAACTATTTACATTTTTGCCATCTTTTACTTTTCTGTTCTTTATAATTATTTTCACAAGATCTTCACTCTTACGAAACAAAAGAACCCTTAACCCGTTTACGAGGGAGAACTATAGGCTATTTATACGCTCTCTGTGGATACGACACTTGTCTTACTACCGTACACAATATAAACCCTAGTACACTTGCTAGGCAATACATTCAAGCAACAATAATAGGTTAAGTTTAGGAAATTTTGTTGAGAGACCTAAGATCCATGTTCTTCAGACGGGTTGTGTGCAAATTAAATGAAGGAAATACTTGGATAGTTCTAGGGATAAGAGATGCTGGTGCCTTTATTTGTTGTTAATATACCTTTCTCAATTCATAACTTTGTTTTTCATGCACTTGTAGTTTTAAACAAACATCACAACCTTCATTTAAAAGAAAAAGTTATTAGCAACAATCTAATAGGGGAATTATAAACTGCAACAGTGTGTTCTCTATGGGAAAATGATACTTGTGTTTGCTCTATATACAACCTGATCCTTTTATACTTGCTAGGTGGTACCATCATGGGCATAATAGAAGACTTGAGTGTACTACTATATTTTGATAACAATTTGATGAATTGAATAGTTTTGTAACTAGCAAAGGGAATTGTCTCTATCATCAATGATGGATACTGATGAATCGGTTTTGACGCCCTACTTCTTCCTTGCAATTTCCTTTGCTAAGCATTGATTCAGTTCTATAACTACTTGATTCATAGTGGGCCTACCAATGGAAGCTGGACTTGTACATGCCATTGCTATGTTTAAACTTTTACACAATGAATTCATGTCAAAATCGTCCCCCAAACTATTATCCACAATACTTTTGATGTCACCATTTTCCCATAGAGATTTCACCCATTGACTTATATGAGTAGTAATGCCATTTTCTATTGCTATCACTGGCTTGCTTGTAATTATCTTCAATAGAACAATCCCAAAACTGTACACGTCGCTCTTCTCTATAAGCCGGTTTGACGTAGAATACCTGTAATTCACGAAATTTATTATCATAATTTGGTATGCTTCAGTTCATAGTAATGTTAAATGACTTACTCTGGGTCAAGGTAGCCAGGGGTTCCGGCTATAACTGAACCAGATACATGGCTTCCACCTTCGACTGGGAATGATCTTGATAGTCCGAAATCTGCCAGCTTGGCTTGGAATTCGTCGTTCAGTAAGATGTTTGCTGGTTTTACATCTCTATGCACTATTGGTGGGTTGCATCCATTGTGCAGGTATTCCAATCCTAAATTCACAAACCAAAATTAATTGTAACATTTACGTTTAACTCAAAAATAGACTAATATGTGCCAACCTTGTGCTGCATCGATGACTATTTTTAGTCTCCTCTCCCAACCTAAAGCATTTCTGTTCGAACCTGGATTAATGAAATACGTTTTACGTAACATTTATCACAATAGCTTACTGGAGTATATAATAAAAATTTAATTAGAAACTGACCTGAAAGAAGCTTTTCTAAATCTCCCTTAGCCATGTACTCATAGATAAGACCCATGTCCTTACCTTCATCACAAAACCCGACTAGGCTTGTCAAGTTCCTATGGTGAACTCTCAGAAGAATCCGAACCTATACACATGACAATTAAACATGGAATGTACTAATGGTATAGTTTTTTACTTATGTGAATATGAAATAGTTGTAGTAAATTTACCTCATTTTGAAATTCCTTATAACCTTGGGATGATGATTGAGACAGAATCTTGACAGCCACTTGAGTACCATCATCTAAGTAGCCATAGTAAACCGTTCCAAATCCACCCTCTCCGAGAACCCTTTCCAAGTTGTTAGTCATACTCAAAACCTCAGAATATGCATAGCTTTGTCGTTTTGGTTCCAATGACTCCCTTTTGCTATTAGGTTTCCCTTCATCTTTTGTTCCTAATTAATGGCAACACTTATGATGAGTATTCACATGTTTTTTTTTATAATAAGCACATATATTCATATCATATAGAACTTACAAGCCTAACAAGAGAGATAAGATCTGGACTATGCCAACAATAATTCCACAAGAGGGAAGAGAAATGCCACAAAAGGAAATACAAGCTAACCCTAAAAGGGTAGTAGATTATTAAAAGGAAAACAACAAAACATAGAAATCTAACATATTCTAGCCAAGCACCCTGAAACATAACTCCCAAAGTTGTAGATCTGCAGCAACAACACCACAAAACCACCAGAATCTCATGCCATCGAAAATTAGATCTAAAAAGATTGTTAAATAAAAACTCAAATCTGTAGATCTACGCTTAAATAACCTACCAGGGCGAAGATAAATCGCTTCCGCACATATAGATGGTGAAAACGAGCGAATCCGAAAGATCTTGAGTGATATAAAGTAGATCTGAACTTTAGAGTTCAAATATCGAGTTGCTAAGAAGGAGATGATAACAAAACCAACAAGAAAATAAAGAAACTAAAAGGAAAAACAAGATTTAAAGGGATTGGAGGGAGAAGAGGCCTAAAAAGGCTTAATCTCCCTCTCAAAACAAAACCAGATGAGGGAAGCTTGTAGAGAGAGAAAAAGAAAGTTTTAAGAGAGAGACATGGGAAAGGTAGTATTCACCAATGTTATCAGTACCGTATCGAGCCTCATACCGATGAGGCAATTGGTACGTGGTATAATCAGTATTATTGATGGTTTTACCGGTTTTTTATTTTTTAAAGAATATATATTATTTATGGTTTTCAATGGCTATTGCAACGCTTTTTTGGTCTTTTACAACGCTGCTGCATGTTGCCAAAGGGGTTTTGAAAAGAAATATATATATTATTTAGGGCTTTCAGTGGTTATTGCAACTCTTTTCTGGGTCTTTAGCATCGTTTTGTGTCTTTAGCAATCCTTTTGTGTCTTTAGCAACGCTTTTGAGTCTTTAGCAACGCGTTTATGAGTCTTTAGCAACTCTTTTACTTGTTGCCAGAAGAATTTTGAGAAAACCAGGTTTAAACCTATACGCCAGTTTACCCAGTTTTCTTTGGTTTTTTACTTAAATCGGTTTTTACATATACCATACCGTAGTCATGACCGATTCACGGTAAAACCAGTCGGTATGGTGCGGTATTGATAACATTGGTATTCACATGTTTTTAAACAAATGTCTGGTTGAAACGTGTTGAAAATCTTATTGAAAGCCAAGGTCAATGGTTGTTCCGCATGTAATTGAGCAGGGTCATGTACCTCACTTTTTAAAATTAATTTGATAATGTTATATAGTTATAGGATTCAAATTTGATGACCTTAAATTATTATTATTTATTCACTTTCAGTTTCTCTATCCTACAAATATGCAATATATCAAAAGATAAATAAAGGGATATAAATATAGTTTATTCCAATTATATGGACACCATATAAATATTTTGTTGGCCCCATATAATAATTAATTTCTTCTACATGACTTTTATAGAAAAAAGTGTGGTGCACAAAGTGGTTAGGCTAAATGCATATCTAACAACCTAAATTTATTCTAAACAATTTACTGTCCCCTGAACTTTTAAAGTGACCTCATAGCTCCCTCAACTTTCATAAAGCGCACCACTTTGCTCCCTAAATGTCACGTGTCAGCTCCTGATAGGTTAGACCTTTCAAAGATGTTATTTTTCAGATTTTTTTTCTCCAATTAGAACCTGACATGTAGCATCCAGGGAGCAAAGTGGAGCACTTTTAAAAGTTGAGGGAGCTACGAAGTCACTTTAAAAGTTCAGGGGGGCAATAAACTTTTTAAGGCAAGTTCAGATAGCTGGATATGCATTATACATTTTACTAATCATATTCATTTACTTTCCAATTCCTTACTAATTTCTAATTTCTCGGGTTTTCTTTTTCTAATTTTCTATTTTTTACTTGTATATGAAAGCTAGAAAGAATGAATTTTTTTGTCTCAATATTAATTTGCTTATATTTAAAAATAAGATTTATTTGTATATTAATACGGACCTCGTAGTAACATTTGTCTGGATCCGCCACTGCCCAAGGTCACGACTTTTAGTTTTCTTCGTTCGCTATTACTTTTCCCTTCCTCCTTTGTGCCTATTGGTCATTAACACTTGTGATTAGTATGCACATATTTTATCTAGAAACTTTAAACTCGGGCTTAAACGCCTTGAAAAAATTACCGAAAGTCAAGGTCGCGCCTTTTTGTTTTCTTCGTTTGAGAATATAAGTGAAAGTAGCTAATGCACCTACAAACATGATCACCCCAGCAACTGATGCCACTATCGGAACAACCTTGCTCTTCTTACGAGTACATGAACTTGTCATGCATAGATTCGGATTTCCAACAACACTACAAGTAAAACAATATATTTTAACAAAAGGAGTATTGGTGAACTTTTATAATTGTGTTAATCCATACCTTAACTTCAACGCGTTATTATTCGACTTTTCAATGAGAGATTCCGGGACTGATCCACTTAGTTTGTTTCCAGCCAAGTTCCTGCAAATGAATCCACTACAAGAAAATTAGCGCTAAGTTCAGTTTCACATATCTGTCTGTATTAAGAAGAACCTGACTTACAAGACTTTCAATGATGGCAACTGTGCAAGAAAATCAGGAATCGATCCTGTCAAATCATTGTCTGACAAATCCCTGAGATTGAAACAAAAAATATGGTAATTGATCGGCCAGTGTTTTTCATTCTGAAACCGAATAATTTTCTACTTGGACTTACAGTGATTTTAATGATGTTAGACTGGATATGGAAGGAGGGATATTGCCGGATAATCCAATTGAGGACAAGTTTCTGAACAATTTTTCAACTTATTGTTAACTCAAGTCCAAATAAAAATGGCAAAATGCATCAAGACCCCCCAACACGAAAAGCCGGATGTCACCCTGTACTTTAAGAAGTTCGAAGTAGCCCCTTAAACTTGGCAAAACCCCTTCAATACCACGTGCCAGCATCTGGTTGGCATGAGTTTTCAAAGATGTCATTTTTCAAATTTCTCCAATCA
Source organism: Euphorbia pulcherrima (assembly GCA_947683365.1). Taxonomy (NCBI): domain Eukaryota; kingdom Viridiplantae; phylum Streptophyta; class Magnoliopsida; order Malpighiales; family Euphorbiaceae; genus Euphorbia; species Euphorbia pulcherrima. Next base: position 20,646,224 of record CANTUS010000016.1, on the reverse strand, counting down.
GAAGTTGTCATGTGACAATAAAGAGGCAAACTAGTGCACTTTTTCCAAGTTCAATGGGTCAGCTAGAACTTTTGAAAGTTCAGAGTAGCATCCAGCTTTTTGTGCCAAGTTCAAGGGGCAAATGATGTATTTGGCCAATAAAAATTGATGCCTTGAGTAAAGATGTTTTTAACTTACAAGGATATAATCCTAGGCTCATCATTAAAAATATAGCTGCAATTGAGACCATCCCACTGGAATTCCTGAGGAGCACATGGATCTCCTTGCCAATTTCTTTTTATCCCGAACAATTTCTTTATATTCTTAATCGCGTCAACTGGAATAACACCGAAGCATACAGTTAGTATCTATTAACAATTACAGTTTACAATAAATTAGGCAGAAAAGCGCATACCGTCTTGTTGGTTTGACAGGGTTTGTGAGAGATCAACCTCAAAGAAAACCTCAATTGCATTCAGAATAGGCGGAAGCATTGAGTGTTCAACTTTTGACAGAGAAAAATTGAATTTACCACCTGTCACCGAATCAGGGTTGTATACTGTGGATGTATACAAGTAATTAAGCTTCACCGGACCAAACCAGAATTGTTCATTTAAAAAAATGTTGAAAATCCTGGACTGGTTGGCCTCAAGCTTTACTATTTCAGCAAAATGCATATACACTACAAAACTGAGGGAACTATCTTCCGTATCTAAATAAAAACGCATCGGCTCATCAGGATTTACAGATATGGCTGCAGTTCTCATCACAACAGACGGTAACAGGAAATTGCTTTGAGCTTGTAAATCAACTGTTTCGTTAGTGTTAATAGCTGTCCACTTAAAGAAATGAAAAGGCATCCATACTCGGTCATAAACATCGTCAGGATACCTGACAGTCTGATTTGTTGATGAACCAGTGTCTAACCTTGCAAAGATTGCCAATGACCCAAAACTGGTGTTGTAAGAATTGTTGTCAGTAATAGGCCTTAACTCCAATATCGATATGAAAGGTGTCCCGGTTTGAGTGTTCACCAGGCAGATATCAATGTAATTCGAGGTTGTCAAATGTATGATTTCCTTGGTAACAATCATTGTTGTCGTGTCGACTGTCTCCCATTTCTTCGATCCTATATGCAAATCGAAAGTGGGGGCTTTGGTTTGAGAGTCGTAGTTACCATACAGGAAAACGGCTCTGATCAAGTAATTTGTGCCCTTTGTGAGTGGGATTTCATAGCAATTCCTGACTCCTTCAGGAAAGCTTCTTAAATTCTTAAGCTGCCTGTCTATGTTACCGTTTGTCATGTATTCAGTCGCAATGGACTTACTGACCCCAGTATCGATAAATCCCGAATCTGAAATATAAAGCAGTTTGGTATTGAGGTCATTGTAATCCTTTTCAGACAGTCCACAATCTATGCTGATGAACCCTGTAAAAGAAGCAATGATGAACATAATATAAGAATAAAAAAAGGGCTAATGCACTGGGAACCCCTGAAGTTGTCCTTAATCGGCCCTTGTCTCCCTAAACTTGTTTAAATTGCACCTTATGACTCTATTTCTGCTGACTTGATAGGTGAGTTTATTATTATCAAGCATTGCCAACCCACCTGCCAAGGCAGTAGTAAGGGGTGATGAGGTGCAATTTAGACAAGTTCAGGGGGGCGAGAGGAACTTTAGACAAGTTCCGGGGACGAAAGGAACTTTTGAAAGTTCAAGAGGCAAGGGGCAATTAGGGACAACTTCAAGGGGCTGGTGATGTATTAGGCCTAAAAAGAACGGTTTTTTGGTTCATGGAAGGACTATTCTACCATCATATTTGGGAAACTATTTGTATTGGATCCATCTTATATATTCATAGCTATTTAGCTATTTGTCTCATATAATAGTTATTCCATAAAAGGTGGAGTACAAATTTCACTTCACGCTATTCCATGACATGCATAATAGTATGGAATAGCTATTTCATAGACCCAACGCAAATAGTTAATATATTTTACATTCTTCCATTCATTTTGGTTCTATTCCATGAGCATGTCCTTGAACCAAACGACACCTAAATGTACCTGGTTGATTCTGAGCTTGAAGAAAAGCAATGAGAGCAAATATAGTGACCAATTGAAAGAAGAAAGTCTGCAAGCTCCCACTGAATATTGCCATTACCAGAGACAATTGTCTTCTGTTTTTTGAATGTATAGTTCAAATTCGGAGTTTATAAAGACAAAACAAACTGCAAAAGTCCACTCACTGCAAAATTCTGAGTTCCGTGGTTGCGTAATGCATACAGCATAGTTGCCAATTTTTTTACTGGAAATTATTGTATTAAATAAAATCCGAAAGCAATGTATTAACTGTTTCTGAAGACGAACTATTGGGGAAATAGGTATATGCACCCCGTGCATTGCTTCATACTCCCTGTATGAATTTCTTTTTGAAGAAGTACTCCCTGCATGAATTTTTTTTGAAGTACTCCCTGCATGAATGACAAGTGTCTCAGAAATAAATAAAATAATAAAAAGTAATAGGATAAAGTAGTTTTGGTAGCACTTGTCAATAATGCAGAGAGTAGGAAGTAATACACCAGATGCATAATATAAGCTCCTGAACTATTGACATTAGCCTTTTGTTTTATTTATTTCCTAGACCCGCCCTCTATCAATTATAGGGTTTGGATTCGAATTTTTCGGACTCGATGAATCTAATTGGGATTTAATAAGAAAATATACAGAAGTCCGGCCAATAAATTAAACCTAAATCCAGACTATAGACACATTTTATCAAACTAAATTTATATATTTTATTTTAATTTTTTTTTACTATGAGGTATTCTAGATGGGTCTTAATTATAGGCAGGACTTTTAAGTCATGTCCATATTAAAACTAAATTCCCGATCACTAATTTATAGGTACCTCGAAGTGTAGGATGGTTAGCACCTAAATTTAAGGTTGCTCCATACACAATCCTGGGTTTGATCCCTGGTGTATGCTTAAATACGGACTAGTCCCTACCACTAGACCATACTCTTAGAGTTAAATTTATATATTTTATTAAATATCAAAAGTGTAGTGCTTCCATGTCATAAATAAATATACATATGTAAATTCATAAAAAATAGGGTAAACTTAAAAAAAGTACCATGTGGTCTCACTCATTTGTAAAATGGGGTCTGAGGAATTTTTTTTACAAAACAGGGTCCATGGTTTCAAAAAATTTACAAATAAAGGATTCTCAATATTAAATTATGTCATGGAAATAGATAATCTTGATCTTTTTTATTTGAATTTTTGCAGGATGATTATTAAAAATGCAATACTCATCGGTGGATTTTTTTGAAATTTTTTGAATAGTGTAAATATTTTTTTTATTAAATTATGATAACAAACTTTAAAAAATCATAAAAAATAAAAATAAATCCCCAAAAATTACTCAAATATGAAGTATAATTATTAAATAATAAGGTTAAATTATTAGAATGTTGAATTGTTAAAAATATTCGATGTAACATCACTATTTTGAATTCGTTGGCCCCCTTTTGCAAATTTTTTGAAATCACATATCCTGTTTTGCAAAGAAAAATTCCTCGAACCCCATTTTGCAAATGAGTGAAACTATAAGGTACTTTTTTCAAGTTTGCCCTAAAAAATAATTACTTTTGGGATGGTTACTTGAAGTAAGTCTTACTTTGTATCTATTACCATTGGATGAGTGGATCATTATGATCCAATATTGATAAGTGGCAAAGTAATATTTACTTTATAAAAAAATAAAGTAATCATAGCCTAACCTATTAGTTATTACAGAACGTTAAAAATCTGGTACAATAGAAACTCATTTGCAATAATATTTTTATAAAAATGTGGATTTAAAAACACCGTTCATCTCGTATTTATGAATATTAGAAAAGAAATCAACTCTTTTATAATAATTGTGTTGACTTGTTGTAAGAGCTATAAATGAGTAGAACCGTTCTTGAACAACTTAATATTCGACTTAATTGTTTATAAACAGAATTTTGATTTGGGTTTATAAATGAATTGAACTTGAATAAAGTTAAGCTCGACTGGAAAGTTTATAAGCAAGCTCAATGAAAAGCTTTGTAATGTGGTGGACTCTTTTTGGACCCATATCTCTAGGAGCCGTTACATCTAGATTCTAATTTGCGTATGTGAATCGTGATAGATTGGAGCAGGTATGAATCTGTTTAATGAAAACGAATGCTAATTTGGGTCGTGCACTTCATATTCTGACCATTGGCATCCCTAGCTATATCTTACATACTAAACCATTTGACATATATAAACCATTTTATTGGTCATGATATTTTTGGAAGCGTAGGCAAAATAATACATTAACAATACATTAAGGGTACTTGCAATAGTTCTCCATTTTGAGGAGGGGAATATATATGGGGAATGGTTGAATCTAACCATTCTCCATATGGTTTGGAGAATCTATTATTATATTATTAATTTTTGTAGTTTTGATTTTTTTAATTATTTTGTTAGTTGAGTAGAGTATAAATTATGTAAAGAAATTAATAAAATAATAATAAAGTATTATTATTTCTAGAGAATCTAATATGGGGAATGAAAATAGGGAAGATGGTTGGAGCAAAAATACTGTAGATTCTCCAAAATGGGGTTTGGGAAAGTAAAAATAGGGAAAATGGTTGGACTTGCTCTAAGGCCATGATCTTTTGGACTACAATGCAATGTAGTTCAGTTCAGCTATACGTAGTTATATATTTATACTGAATTCAATTCAGATAACTTCAATTCAATTCAATTCAACTTTTAAAAGTTGAAAAGAAAATAGCCTAAGTCTTCTAATAAAAAATATTGTTAAATTATAAAATTGATATATATATATATATATATATATATTAGAATATAATGATTTTAGTCATTTTACATCTTAATCAGTAACCCCACTTAACAGTGAATAACAGTAACAAACATCAATAAACAACAACATCAACAATAAATAATAATAATTTAAGTACACACGACCTTAATGTATGTATTATATTACTGTAAAAAAATTAAATTATTATATTGAAAACTAATAATAATACAATTTTTATTATTCATATTAATATATTGGGCACTTGTTTCTATGGGGCATAGGCGGTCATATCTCTTCCAACACACCCTCGGAGCTGTCGCTTACAATGTGACCACCCTCTAGATATATGATTGGCAAATTAAATTAAGTACTTACGTTGTTTTCGATGGAGTGTCTATAAATGCAATTTACCGAGTCCAAATAGTATTATCTATATTTTAAATAATACGATACAGGTTCATTTTAATAAATTAATTGATTAACTAGTATTTTAAAAATACAAAAATAATTTTCTTAGTGGTTTTCAAAGTCAGCTGAAAGATCTTACCAAAATATTTAATGTACGTTACTTAACAATTTTTTTTGAGCATATTGTTTATTTTTAATTGGAATTGGCCATTCTCCAATGGAGAATGAGAAATTAATATTTGATTGAGAATGAAAAAAAAAAATTCATGTATTCTTAATGAGAATGATAAATTTTTTACATATAATTTTAATGGAGACGTATGGAGATAGAGAATACATACTTCGTTAATAAGTCTCATTTAACACACTAACTACACTTAACAACAATATTGTTAGACCCGGGTCATCCTTCATAAAATTCTCACCTAGTGATAGGTATGAGTCGGGTAACACTAAAACTCACTATGTAGTTGATCAATAAATTATCAGTTAATTCGACTAGTTGAATTTAAAATTTAATAGTTGAATTTATATATAATCTCAAAACTAATAATTTTAATAGTTTTTATTTTAACTATTTTTTTTTAGGTTTTTTTGTTTTTGTTTTTACTTTGTAATCTTGTGATCAATTAACTTTATTTTATTTTTGATATAAGACAACTAGTTTGCTAGCTAATGAATAATGAAAATTATGTATAAATATTAGAATGTGGAGTTCGTATTCCTAAACTAATTTTGATCTTATTTTAAGTACTAAAATAGATAAAACACATTTCAACCATGTTTGATCTAGTGACCCTATACCATCGTATCTGGTGTGAGCACGGATTTTTTGGTCGCCTCCACAGAACGATAATAAAAATTGCTCTGACCTTTTATGGACCTGTCGTTCTATTTCTTTGGTTCGAGTCGCATTTGAAAAGTTCCATTTTTGACGATTTTGGACATTTGCCAGCGCTTAAAAATCATTAAATTACATTTTAAAAATGACCCATAATTTTTCTCACTCGTGCAGTAAACTGTTTTGCAATTTTCTCTTAAATCCGATCATTTTCTGCAAAATCCATTAATTTTAGTAGATTCTAGATTCTCCGAGGTTTCCAAAATGTTAAAAATTGCTTAAATCGGATAACCGTGGTGAAAGTTATGAATTTTTGAAGTTTTCCCTCCTTTACTTCGGATTTCTTTCCGGTCTCGCCTCGCCGGAGCCACCGCCGGAGTTTCTGGCCTCTGACACGGCGTCGATGGCCGCGCCATATGGCGAGGCCCCATTGATTGGGGCTGCACGCGTGTGGCGCGGCCAGCCGTGCGTGCTTGGGCCGCTTCTGGGGTCTGAGTCTGTGCGTTTAGGCCTCTTCTCCCTCCAAAAATTTCTATTTTTACCGGATTTTACTTGAAATTCATGATTTAAAGGGACTGATTGGGTTATTATGAATTTTTGAAGTTTTCCCTCCTTTTTTTCGGATTTCTTTCTGGTCTCACCTCGTCGGAGCCATCGTTGGAGTTTCTGGCTGCTGCCACGGCGGCGCGCCCAGCCGTGCACGCGTGGCTCCATGTGGCGCTTGGGCCGCGTCCGGGATCTGAGTCTGCGAGTTCGGGCCTCTTCTCCCACTAAAAATTTCAATTTTTACCATTTTTACGTGAAATTCATGATTTAAAGGGACTGATTGGCTTATTTACACTCAATTGGGTCTATAAAACCCCCTAAAATCATATGGTTCAGGACTTTAGTCATTTTAAATAATTAATCTCTCATTTAGGGTTTCTAGTTCTTCTAATGTGAGAAAGTTAGAGAAAGAGGTAGAAACTTGGATTAATATACATTAATCCGGGTTTTTAATCATTTTTAGGCTTAATCACTTGGTTAATACACTAAAATCTATTAGAAAACTTAGAATTAAAACGAATCAAATAGGATTTAGAGACTGCCTAAAATTTGTCACTCTTTTCGTCACTGATCGTCTCTACTTCGTCACTGTTCGTAAAAAAATCTTCAAAACAACTCGCCAAAGGTTGATTCGAGCCTCGAGGGTGGAATCATGGCATGAAGGTATAATTTCTGAGTTCCAATTTATTTCTTTAATTATTTCTTTGCTTTTTCTAGTGTTTTTGGTTGGTTTTAGATCATTTGGCCCTTTGTTTTTGGTCTTTTTATAATTTTTCGGTGACTTTCCGACTGGCCACTCTGGCAACTAGCTGCCCACCCATGTGACATGCTGGCCGCGCCACCTGGCACGTTCGTCGAGCCACTCGAGTGCCTGGTTGTCGTCGGAACGGCCAGTCGCCTTTCGCCGGAATTTTCGGGACTTTTTCCCTCCCGGGTCAAAAAATCAACTTGTTTCAACGTTTTAAGTCCTAATCCATTGAAATAATGTGAGAAACGATTTAAAATACCAATAATCTTGAGTTTTTGTGTGCAAAAATGCCGATTAACCCCTGTTTGGAAATTTTTTCCAGTTGGCCACTCCGGCGGATAACTGGCCGCCCGAGCGACACGCTGGCCCCGCCAACTAGGGCGGCCACCGCGCCGCTCAATCGGCCAGATGTCCACTCGAGCGTCTAGGCGTCCACTTGAGTGGCCTGCTGGTAAAAAAGCCCAAATGGTCCATGTTTTGTGTTTATTTTGTGTTTGTTGCTCTGATTTATTGTTTTCTTGCATTTTTAACCATGTTTATCACCTAAAAAATTATTTAAAAATCATAATTAATCTAGAATATAATTAAATAATGTTGAATCTCTTTAGCTTAATTTATTTATTATTTAATTGATTAAATAACCATTTAATGTCTAAAAAATGCGTTTTTCGCCCTAAAAATTTGTAAAAAATTATTTTCTCACATAATAAAATTTAGTTTCTTCCTTAAAATATTTTTGCATTATTTGTGATTATTTGGTGATTATTCTTGGGTGATTTGTCATGTTTGGAACCGTGATGATTGTGGTAAGTTCGATCGAGGCTAATTTTGGCCTTATCCATGGTAATTATCTTCCCGTATTAGAAAAATTTATAGGATTTTGAAAGCCATGTAATAATTATTTATTTTCTTGCTTTTTATTTATTTTGGATAATAATTAATTTATTTGCTTTATTTACCACCTTATGCATGATACATTGTGTGATGTATAGATTATTAACTGAAAATTCTAAATTAGGGGATTTAAATTGCATAAAGATGGATTGATACTTTTGTTAGAATATAAATGATTTTATTCGATAAGTAATGAAGAGCAAGTAACATCATCCGGGCTCGGAATCTCTATTTTAAGGTACGGTCTAACCACCGATGGGAATTCGTACCCAAATTTCCGATATAGCTAAACCGGGTGGCGACTCTGTCTTAAAATACGGGATTCCGATCTCGTATCTTTTTAACAATTAAATTAGACTTAAAATTCAACTTCAACATTACTTTAATTAATTTTCATTACGCCTCTAAATCCGGGGGCTCTCCTTCGGTTGCGCTTTATCTTTCGCCCCTCCCTGACTTTTAAAGGGGTCGCGAAAGAAGTCATCCGCTCACATCAGATTTGACAATCATGCTTAACATGCCCTTTGTCCGTATTAATAGAAAATAACTAAATAATACACTTTTATCAAATATGTAGCATAATAAAAACTTTCATAAGTTTAAAATGATATTCCGCTTACATATCCGCAACTTCTCTCTAGTTTCCCTACTTGGCAGTTATGCAAAAGTCCCCAATAGGCCAGTATTCCACTTTCTTCTAACTCTCTCATCAACCATGGTTTTTTTTTCCATTTTTCCGTTCTCTTTCCTATATTATATCTCTAATTTTATTTCATTTAACGATATTTTCACATAAAAAGTTCATCAAGGCTATGTAAAAGGTCAATATGTGAAATTGTCGTTTATTAGATCCTCAAAATGTACTAAATTTCAACCATTTAAATTTGACACATGGTTGGTATTGTTTAAACTTTCAAATGTATAATATTAAAGATTTACATCAACCTAATCCATCCTCCCTAACTTGGGGAGGCACTTTTACATCAAAATTAAATTGGAGATGGTAGAGGCGGCTTAATTTTCTAGATTACAGTAAAGCCTCTATAAATGTATATGATTGGAACAAAAAAATATTTATTATCGAGATTATTAATATATCGATAAATACATAAAATATTCATTTATCGATAAATAAATATTTATTATTTTAGAGAGTATTTTGTTGTATGTGCCATAAGAAAGAAAAAAATACTTGAATTAAGAATATTAAAAGTTTTAATAAAAATTAATGAGTTCATGCATATATATATATATATATATATATAGAAAATTAAAAAGTGTAGTCTTTGCTTATTTATTTTTCAAATCTGGGAAATGTAAAAGAATTTAGTGAAGTTTAATGTTTCTATGTAATTGTATCCATGTATATGAAATATGAATAAGTTTTATGTTAACTATAAAAGAAAATGCTAAATGTTTGGAAATCATAATCTAAAATAATGTCTTCTCATCATTTAAAAAGCATACAAAAATCATTTACAGATAATAGATTCATATTTCAAAAAGAAATAGTTACTCGTCTTGTATTATTGTCTAGAAATATTTTTAAATTCTTGATTTGTTCTAGTAATTATTACTTTACATTTTTTTCTAGGTCTTTAATACTTTATTTTTAATTATTATCTAATGCATTTAACGAGAATATTACTTTAATATAATTAGCCCAAAATATTTATTTAATAATAATATTATTATATCAAATATTACTTTATTAAGGTTTTACTGTATTTTTTCGGCTGCCTACACAGTCTCCACCCTCTCTCCATCCTGTTTCGGAATAGTGAAGCTCACATAACAATTATAAAAAGACTTTGTCATAAATTAAATATCATATTTTCTAAAGAAAGGACTGTAGTGTGCAACACAAGCAAGGTATTGTTCCAAACCCCAATACCTCAGTTACGTAAACGACTCTAGCTAAAATGTAGGTAACATCATCGGGTTCATGTTTTATCCAACTAAAAAGACATAAAATAAAATGGTCAAAAAGAGCCTTACAATCCTCAACAAGTGAAGAGACATAGGAAAATCCTACATATAAATTTACTAAGCAATCAAATAGCAGCTAGTCATCCGTCTCGACTACGATATGCGTATAGCCTTTATTTTTCATCCAAGACAAAGCCTCCCGTATCGAAAGAGCTTCAGCTTCCATAATAGAAATATGAGAAAGAAGATGACCAACTTTAGCAGTAATAAAACTTTAACCTAGTGGATCACATGTTCGAACCACATTTAGGGTGGTTTAATATTCTTTTTTGTATTTGATAATATAAGCACATTTGTGTAAAATTAAAATAATTAATTAAACCAACGTATTTAAAGTAATTGTTAACTAAAATCAAGTAGAGTTGTTTGCAGCACTTGGCTAGTCCACAATCTATGCTCATGAACCCTGTCAAAGAAGAATTGATAAACAAAAGTAAGTAAAAAGAGTGGGAATTTATTTTTAAATTAAAATCGGAGGCTAGAATCCGGGCTCAAATATTATTATTAAAAGAAAATCAAATCAATTAAGAAAAAAAATAAAGACCAAAGTAAGCTAACTCATGTAACATACAAAATCATCAACAAATGGGATAAGAAGCACCCATCTTGAGAAGGAAAATTTTTTTTGGGTGGCTTGTGTGAGCGTTGCAAACCCCTACGTGCCACAGAAAGTTGCTTTGCTTCTTCTTTCCAACCTTTACCTGCCGAGGAAAAGTATTCTCTTAGATTGCATCATAGTTACGATAATTTTGGATATCGTTCGAACAACTTGCAAGCATGTTTAATTTATGATATGTATCAGATTCTGAAATTAAAAATACCGAAAAACTTATCGTGCATTTCATGCTCATTGAATTGAATCGGTACAAATACATAAAATTATGCAGTCTTACATTAAATTGCTGACATGCAAAAATGACAGACATAGTACAGTTGACTTGAAAAAACAAATTGTAAGGAAGAATTGAACAACTATATTTTGATAACAATTTGATGGATCAAACAATTTTCTACCTAGCAAGTGGAATTGTCTCTGTCATCTACGAATTACTCGTAATTTATTTTCAGAACGCGGTACAAGTTATGTTTACTGGAGTATATAATAAAATTTAATTAGAATCTGACCTGAAACAAGATTTTCAATATCTCCATTAGCCATGTACTCTTATATGAGACATGAGACCCCTGACTGTACCATCATCACAAAACCCGGACTAGGCTTGTCCAGGGCCGTTCCTAAGCATGGGCGAGAGGGGCGACCGCCCCGAGCCCCATTACTATAGGGGCCCTCTTAGTTGTTTTATAATTTTATTTTTCAGATTATTTAATTAAAAAATGAAAATTCTTAATTATAGAATTTCATATGTTATGGTTCATCGATTAATTAGAATTTCATACAAACCTTGACAATGACCCAAAATCGGTATTCATTTGCAATGAACTTACTGACCCCATGGTATCGATAAATCCTGCATCTGAAATATAAAGCAATTCTGTTTTGGTATCAATGTAATTGTTTGAAGTACTTGGTAGTCCACAATCTATGCTGATGATGTTGGATTGAAGAGGAAAATAATCAAGCAAAAAATGCTCAAAACATAAAAATGAGTAATTCATACTAATTTTATTACAATACACTCATAAACTCTTATTATTTTTTCACTCTCTTACTCTCTTTAAAATAGCAAATTACATTGCCTTATATAGGCATTTGATGAATTCTGCAATGATGCTATCATTTTCTCAATAATTCAATCTATTACAAAATTCAAATTTAGGTTTAACAACTTACTTTAATTTTCTACAAAATCCAACTAACAAATCCTACAAATACCAATTTTTTCAAAGTCCAATTTAGGTGGCTTGCTATTTTTGACCCTTTTTTTTCATTATTTTTTTATCATATTAAGTTTAATAATTTGAACATTCCCCCGTAAACTTAATTATCCGTTATTCCCAATAACGCTCGCAATTGATTGAACACGTTATACTTCAATGGCTTTGTAAAGATGTCCGCTATCTGATCTTGTGTTTTGACATACTTCAATGTGACTTCCTTCTGCTCAATACACTCTCGAATGAAATGATACCTTGTATCGATGTGTTTGCTTCGATCATGGAAGACAGGATTTTTCGCCAATGCCAATGCCGATTTGTTATCGACAAAAATATTCGTTGGATCATGTTGTGTCATTTGAAGTTCCGTTAATAGTCTTCTCAGCCAAATTGCATGACACACACATGATGTTGCAGCAACATATTCAGCTTCACATGTTGACAACGTCACTATAGGTTGCTTCTTTGAACTCCAAGTAAATGCCGTGTTACCGAGAAAAAATACAAACCCGCTTGTACTATTTCGGTCATTTTTATCGCCAGCCCAATCACTGTCGCTATAGCCAACTAATTTAAATTCGTCAGATTTTGAATAATGCAATCCAAAATTAGTTGTACCTTTAACATAGCGGAGTATTCTTTTCGCTGCATTCCAATGAGACTCCTTCGGTTCTTCCATGTATCTGCTCACTAGTCCAACTGCATACAGAATATCTAGCCTTGTGCACGTCAGGTATCTGAGACTCCCGATCAAACTTCGAAAAATTGTCGGGTTCACCCTGACTCCATTTTCATCCTTGGTCAACTTCAAACTGCATTCGGCCGGAGTGCTGACAGGGTTGCAATTTTCCATCTTAAATTTCCTCAAGATCTCTTTGGCGAAGCCACTTTGACAAATAAAAATTCCATCATCCCTTTGCTTCACTTCAATGCCAAGATAGTACGACATCAAGCCAATATCAGTCATTTCGAATTCACGAGTCATCGTTTTCTTGAAATCATTAAACATTTGAGGATTGTTTCCGGTAAATATGAGATCGTCCACATATAAGCAAACAAGTAATATGTCTCCACCTTTCACTTTCACGTACAAGGCATACTCATGTGGGCACTTGATAAATCCATTCTCGCAAAAGTATTTGTCGATGCGACTGTTCCAAGCTCTCGGTGCTTGCTTAAGACCGTACAACGCCTTCTTCAGCTTCAACACTTTTCGTTCATGACCTTTGACAATGTAACCAGGTGGTTGTTGGACATAGATCTCTTCCTCCAAGTATCCATTCAGAAATGCTGACTTTACATCCATTTGGTGTATCTTCCATCCATTTTGGGCAGCGACTGAGATCACTAGTCTGATAGTCTCCATTCTAGCTACTGGTGCAAATACTTCATCATAGTCAATACCGGGTTTTTGACTATATCCCTTTGCGACTAGCCTCGCTTTATGTCGAACGATTTCTCCATTTGCATCCTTCTTTGCCTTGAACACCCATTTGACTCCAATGGGTTTTTTGTCAGCTGGAAGTTTGGTCAACTCCCACGTCTTGTTTTTCTCAATTGAATTGATCTCCTCCTCCATGGCTTTTCTCCATTTCTCGTCTTTCATGGCTTCTTCAGCATCAATAGGTTCACTATCAATAAGATGACAATAAAGAGTCAATTCTTCATTGAGCTCTCTAGTTGCATCATAAAGATCTTCAATAAGACGAAATTTTCTAGGTCTTTCTCTTGGACTTTGACTTTCATCATCATCGTGTCCTGGAGATGCAATTGGAATGGGACTATATGACGTCGATGCTTTGCCTGACTCCTCCACATCTCGATCATTGTTTTCATCCATGGTGAAAGGATAAAAACTATAATTCTTCTGCTTGTCATTATTCCATTCCCAAATTGCTTCCTCGTCAATAGTCACATCCCTACTGATAATCGTCTTCCTTGTGTCAGGATCAAACATCTTATAACCTTTTGAAAATTCTGAATATCCCACGAACAAGTATTTTTTGCTTTTGTTGTCCAGCTTTCTCCTTTCTTCATCCGCAACATGAACATGTGCAACACTCCCAAAAACACGAAAATGAGAGATATTAGGCCTTCTCCCACTCCATGCTTCTTGGGGTGTCATATCCGACACACTTGTTGTTGGAGATCGGTTCAAGATGTAGACAGCACAATCAACAGCTTTTGCCCACAACTCTTTGGGCAAATTCTTGCTCTTTAACATGCTCCTTACCATATCCATCACGGTTCTATTCTTTCGTTCAACAACACCATTTTGCTGAGGCGATCTCGGGACTGATAAGAAATGACGGATTCCTTGATGTTCGCAGAATCTTTTGAATTCATTTGACGTGAATTCTCCCCCTCTGTCGGATCTTAAAGCTTTGATGTAATAGCCACTTTCTTTTTCCACCGTAGCTTTAAACTTTTTAAATGCTTTAAAAACTTCTGATTTCTCTTTCAGAAAATAAACCCACATCTTTCTGCTATAATCATCAATGAATAGCAAGAAATATTTGTTGCCTCCCAATGATACTGGTGTCATTGGTCCACAGACATCGGCATGAATAAGCTCAAGGGGAGCCTTTGCTCTTGACATAGACTCTTTTGGAAAACTAGTTCTAGAATGTTTTCCAACAAGACATCCTTCACAAAGCTGATGGGGTTTATTAATCAGCGGAAGACCAAGCACCATCTTCTTCTGGCTTAGCAATTTCAACCCTCCAAAATTGAGATGACCGAATCTCAAATGCCAAAGCCAATCAGATTCTTTCACGCAAGCTTTTAAGCAACTTGCTACATCTGTCTTGATGTTGAGAGTGAACATTCTATTTTTTGACATTGGTACACTAGCTAGCAGCTCCTTCTTTTCGTTTAACAGCACCAGCTTTCGGTTCACCATGTGAATTTGGTAATTTTTCTCCAGCTGTTGTCCCAAACTTAAAATGTTGCTTTTTCATGTTTGGAACGTAATAAACATTGCTGATGAATTGGTGCTCTCCATTCTTTAAACGAATAAGAATAGTTCCTTTTCCTTGAATAGGAACTCTTGAGGAATCCCCAAAAACAACATTACCACTGAATGACTGGTCCAGCTCTACGAACATTTTCTTATCTCCACACATATGGTTACTTGCACCATTATCAAGATACCATATGTTGTTTTCTTGACTGTATTCACCTTCACGGGTTAGTAATACCGTGTTGGTTACGTCCTCTTCTTGAATGTTGTTCGTCGTTTCCTCTGTTTGCTTCGGTGGGCTCCGACATTCTGCTGCATAGTGGCCATATCTAGAGCAATTATAGCATTGAACATTGGACTTGTCACGTCCATCATTATGCCTCCAGTTTCCTCTTCCTCGTCCACGTCCATGACCGCGACCTCTGCCTCGTACGGACTGATTATCTCCATTATTATTTTCACCTCTACCGAATGGTTGATTTCTACCACGTCCTCTTCCTCTTCCATTTCCTCCACGGCCTCTACCACGTCCTCGTCCGTAATGGCTAGAATCCTGGCTACTTTCACCTTTGACTGAAACCTTTGCTGCCAAGACTTGTTCTACAGACTCTTCTCTTTGTCTGTTTAGTCTCTCCTCACGTGCTTGTAAAGAGCCAACTACTTCATCGACGGTCATTTTACTTATATCCCGAGATTCTTCTATTGCCACTACTACGTAGTCAAACTTTGGTAGTAGTGACCTTAGAAGTTTTTCAACAACCCTGGATTCTTCAAGCTTTTCTCCATATTGCCGCATTTGGTTAGCGACAGATTTTAATCGTGAGGAGTAATCTACAATCACTTCTGTCTCCTTCATCTTCATCATCTCGAACTCTCCTCTCAACATTTGGAGCCGAACTTTTTGTACTTTCACCTCTCCTTGAAGAGAAACTCGTAGTATATCCCAAGCTTGCTTTGAGGTGCTCGCTTCTGCCACCTTCTCAAACATAACATCATCTAACCCTTGATGGATGATACTAAGAGCCTTCTGGTCATTACGACGACTCTTATGCAAACTGTCCTTTTCGGCTTGCGACAGTTGTGCATCTGCAGCTGGGACTTCATAGCCTTTTTCAACAATATCCCAAACATCTTGGGATCCTAGAATGGCTTTCATCTTGATACACTAATTTTTGTAATTGGTTTTTGTAAGTTGAGGAAAAACGAAGGAAACACCGTTGGGATTCATTTTTGTAAAGGAAAATTTGTTTCAAAGAGTACAGGGGTTGTTGCAACGCTTTTGAGTCTATTGCGACACTTTGGTATGTCGCTATAGCTTCAGACAGATTTTGCAAGGAGAACAGCAAGGGAAAATATTTCCTTGCAATTTTAGATGAACTTGAAAATTTTCCAGAAAGGAAGAACAGAGGCTATTGCAACTTTTTTTTGAGTATTGGCGACACTTTATGCTAACTGCGACACTTTCTGCAATTTTTTGCAACACTTATGACAGCCTATTGCGACACTTTCTGGGCTGCTTCTGAAACTCTTTAAACTCGACTTTTTACTTGGGGATTTTTTGGAAGAGGATTGGATACGAAATGGCTCTGATACCACTTTGTTGGATTGAAGAGGAAAATAATCAAGTAAAAAATGCTCAAAACATAAAAATGAGTAATTCACACTAATTTTATTACAATACACTCATAAACTCTTATTATTTTTTCACTCTCTTACTCTCTTTAAAATAGCAAATTACATTGCCTTATATAGGCATTTGATGAATTCTGCAATGATGCTATCATTTTCTCAATAATTCAATCTATTACAAAATTCAAATTTAGGTTTAACAACTTACTTTAATTTTCTACAATATCCAACTAACAAATCCTACAAATACCAATTTTTTCAAAGTCTAATTTAGGTGGCTTGCTATTTTTGACCCTTTTTTTCATTATTTTTTTATCATATTAAGTTTAATAATTTGAACAGATGAACCCTGTAAAAGAAGCAATAATGAAGAAATATAAGTAAAATGATTGGGAATTTAAGTGTTAGTTAATGTTGTTTATCTGTAGAGTACCAGCTGGTTGATCTTGAGCTTGAAGAACAGCAACGAGGGCAAACAAAGTGAGCAACTGAATGTGGAATATCGCCATTAACAAAGACCTATGAAGCACGCAAACTCCGGCTACATGCTGTTTCGGCGTTTCCGTTTCCGTATCCGTATCTGTTCCCCACAATATCCAAGACTATATTTTTCAGAAATGACGTTTCCCGATTTCGGTTTCCGTAAAAAAAAACTGCACAAAAAACTTGAGTCGTTGCATGCAGCATTTTGCCAATTTTCTACTGGTAATATATTGTATTAAATAAAATCCATTCATAGCCTGTTCAATAATCTATTATTATAAACACTGTTTTAAAAATCCCTGCCTATGTATTATTTTGAGTTTTGTCGTTCGACTTTTTGTTCCTATGACGCTATCAGGCGCTCGGCTGATTCATTGCCCCCTAGGTACCACCTAGTTCGATTTATTCCGTCTAGGCGGCACCTAATTTAGATTTTTTAAATATCATTATTTATAACAATCATAGTTTACCAACAAAAAGTAGTTTAATTGGTAAAACTAAAGTACATTAAAGTATTCTCACAATAACATTGTCATTTTGAATATCAAAGCGAGAAACTATATGCTCTATACCACTTAATAATTCTTAAAACATGGTATAAATTATGTTTCTTGATATTTTATATTATTATAATTTACAGTTGAGTTTATATTTTTATATATATAATAAATATTTAAAAATAGAAAAAAAGAAAATACAAATCCGTCTAGGTTTTGCCTAAGTTCTGTTTAGGCCTCGTCCAGACCCCACCTAAATATTTTAATCAGGGTGGACTTCTGACAATAGCGGTCAATTTTATTTGTGTTTTTCGATTGAGATTTGAGCCATTCATTCATATTTTTTCAATTAAAAAATACTTAAAGTGATTTTGAAAAAATCTGAGCCATCCATTTTTAAATGAATGACTCAAATTTTAACTTTTCTCTGCAGTTGATAGGATCCATTTTCTGATTTTTTTGGTTTGTGTTCAGCCATGTTAATAGTGGCAGTGACAATTGATTCTTGGTCCATTTCCATTTATAAGGTCTATATCCCAATTTTTTAATAACCCATCGATGAGTTACCTGAACCGAAAAAAATTAGGGATTTGAACTGGTTCTATATATTAGACCCGAAATTCAACATGTAGAGCCGTTTAAAAAGCTAAATTTATATATTATGTAATTATACAAGATGTAAACGCATTTTATTTCATAATTTGAATTAGAGAATAGAAATTGAAAAAAAAAGTAAATGAGGACGGTATTTTGTATTACAAGCATAATGTGACGGATTATTCTTAGATAAAGTTTGCACTGATTAATTTCTTTATTTTGGTATAACAATGAAAAGGCCAAAAGCATTATGGGCTGGGCTTGGTAGCGGGCTTTACAGATTGGGCCGTGGAAGCAGAAGTGGAGCATTTGCAGCAGCATTGACCTTGTGGTGGAGGTCCGTAGCAAACACATTGGGGACAATATGTGGCCCTACAATTATCTACTTTCCCTACAAAAAATTACATTTCAATACATTGTTAAACTTTACATAATTACTTCAACATTTTGTTGTTAACAAAAATTTATGCATGTTGCTAATATAAAGTGGGGTGGTGTTAGTAAAAGGCTCAGTCCTGAGTATAAACCAGAAGTGTAACAGTCTAGAGTCCACGATCAAAAGAGGTTCATAATTTTTATTTCATATATATATATATATATATATATATATATATATATATATATATATATATATATATATAAACTTTTATAAAGTGTTAGATTATTAAATTAAAATAAAACTTTAAAATAGTTTTTATTTAGTTTTTATTATATATATTTCAATTTTATATATAATTGATATATATATATAGCGGGGGTGTCGACCTGATTGAGATATCCGCCCCGTTTCATAGTTTGTGCTCAGTTCCATTTAGAGATGACAATGGATTGGATATGGATATTCATATCCATATACTTATATGCAATATATTGTAGAATATACTGTAGAATATATTGTAGGATATCCATATCCAATCCATTGTCATCCCTAGTTCCATTCAAAAAATTTATAGAAAAAATTTTCAATAAAAGGGCCCATGTTTCTGATTTCGCCTAAGACCCTTAAATTGTTAGGATAGTCCTGGTTAGGAGGTGGCACAAGCGGGCGGCTGTCCCTAGTAGCTAGAAAAAATCTCATAAATATGAGTATTTTGACAACTTATAACTCTCGGTAGCTTGGCCAGCACCGCTCATCCAATGAAATTTTGCCTCCCATTGGGCAAGTCTTGCCGCACGGGCAAAGTCGTATCTATATGTATATAATAGCCATATATCATATTATATGACACCAAATATGAACATTACAGATCATACCAATTGTTTTGATGTTAAATTTAATAATTATCGTATTGCTATATATATACCTGATGTGAACTTGTATACAGGTGATCTACTTGCATGAGTTGTTATCGTTGAAGATAATGCCGTGGCGAATACGACAAGGATAACCAAAATAAACCTAGAAGTTTTGAATGCCATCCCTAATCAATTAGATATCAAAAGATTGATCACAAAGTATTGTAATTAAGAGGTGAATAATTAAACATCAACACTATGTGTTTATATAGGGTTAATGAGGGTTGTTGGACCCTTTAGATACGTTAAGGTTTCAAATTTATAATCATTAAATGTTACTTTCAATGGAGAATTACGTGTCCAATGGGCAAATTTAGTCAACCTTTTCATGTTGAAATTTCTCGTAGACTAGTTATTTTAAGGTTTACTTCAATTTGTTCAGGTTGCTATCTATGGTAGACTTCCACCAGATTAAAAATATTACTAGTATGTATATAGTGTTGGAATTATATGTAGTATTTCAATGGGCATTAATTTCCTCAAAAATAATTAGTTAATTACACAAATATGTTATAAATATTCCTAAATTATATGCTGGGTGACAATTCTAGTTATTTTAAATTAAAGTGTTTTTTTAATATACAACAATATTTTTACAATATTTGGTAATTGTGGGGATTGAAGCCAAAAACTAGAACTTTCTTTGGAATGTGGTGGCTTTGATTTTTACGATTTAGTTGTTGCTGAACATTATGGCTCCAAAATAGTTAAAAATAGTCGTAACAAATTATTTGATGCCTAAAATACAAGGCCTAATATATTAAGAATCCCTTGAACTTATTTTTAAATATGTATTTATCTCCTGAACTTTTAAAAGTTCTAAATGACCCATAAACTTGTAAAAAAGTTCTAAATAACCCCTTGAACTTGTAAAAAGTGAATCAATTTGCCCCCTCAATGCCACGTGACGGCTTCTGATTGGAGAGAGAAAAATGACGTCTTTGTAAAATCAAACCGACCAAAATCTGACACGTTGCATTTAGGGTTTAAATTGGTTCACTTTTTGCAAGTTCAGAGGTTATTTGGAACTTTTTTGCAAGTTCAAGGGGTTATTTGGAACTTTTGAAAGTTCAGGGGTAAATGGGTGTTTAAGGACAAGTTCAAGGGGGTCTTGATGTATTCAGTAAACACACAAAAGTGCAGTAGTTAAAGAAACTTCCATACACCTACTAAAATTAATGGAAATTTGCATTTATTCGAGTTGAACTAATTAATTTAATGAGTTGATTTATTTGATTGTTTACATGTAGAAGATTAAATCTACAATGTCCAATATTTATTGTGCACAGGATCGACTAATAACAGGATCGAGTGAAGCGACCGTTTAGGACTCCAAATTCACGGGGGCCTAAAAAATGTTAGGGTATGTATAAAAAATAAGAAATAAAATATTATATATACTATAATAACGATGTAAATGCTTATATGATGTTTGATGTACCGGTAGTGAACTTGGTGAATCTTAGTCTCAAAGCCACTGACCAGCGTTCAAGTCTCATTGGGTGCTGTTTTTCTTTATTTTCAAACTCTTCATTATTTTTTGTTTACTTCTTTCAAACATACTCTAACAATTATCTACATTTTTTGTCAAAAAAAAAACAATTATCTACATTAAAATGTAATGGTATAATATTTAGCCATTGTTTTTTTTATTAATTACCATTACTCAATAAAGAAATTTTAAAAATTTAAAATCAATGAGTTGTATGTTATAACCAATTGGGTATAGATCAATTGGTATATCTCTCAAAAAAAATTTTAATGTAAAAGTGGAGCATTCTGAATTCAATACTTAGGCTCTTTAAATTCCATCTATTTCAAAAAGAAATGAGTTATCTTTAATAAAAAAATCTGATAGTTTATACTTCTCTAACATATTTTATAAATCTGAGATATGGAATGAGTTAAAAATTATTTAATTAATCTTTCAAGAATGTTATGCATTAATAATCGTGTATAATAATTGGTAGCTTAAAGATAATATTAACCTTTTGTGTAATATCATAGTTTTTTTTTACTAAAGTGTAATATCATAGTTAAATATCAGATAATCTTATAAGTGGTCACTTAAATCTTTGAATATTTAGATGCTCCAAAATCTTTTAAGTTTTTCATCAACAAATTAAATACTTTAGCTGCAGTTAGGTAGTATTTCATATTAGTTTTCATTGATATACATTACAAAATATGCTAATAGATTTTATAATGATAGTTTTATTAAAATACTTATTGATATTCTATATTGAAAAAAGGCCTATTTTTATTTTTCGCTCAGGACATCATATTTCTCCAAGACGGCTCTGATTGTGCCATATCATATAAGAAAGAGAAAATAGACAAGATAGTGTAGAATAATTTTTAATCAATTGTCTAATTCTGCCCATATGGCAAAACTATTATTGAAATGAACTATCTACTAAAGATGCTCTAAAGTTTATGGTTTATTCTTTTTACTTTTTCGGGTTTACTCTTGTTTGGTAGTTAAATGCATCAATGATAACTATAATTATGTAAAAAGGTGGAAGAAAATTTCGAAAAATTTAGGGCATGTTTAGTTGTAGAAAATCTTTTCTATCTTTCATTTCTAGTTTTCTTTTCATTTTTTTAAATTTTTTAGTTTTTAATTTTTTAAATAGTCAATTTCTATTTTTTATTTCAAAAATATAATAAATATTATAGTTTAATTTTTGTTTGTTGAAACCATTATAAGTATAATAAAAATATTACAAACTAAGGTAAAACATCCATTTTATATAAAATTTTAACTTTTCCAAACAAAATTTGTCTTATAGGCTTGCAATAACAACAAAAAAACTCTACATGAATGTGGACTCGAACCTGTGACCTCCAGGATCCCAACTTCACACTCAACCACTAGGCCTTAACCTTTGCCTCTTTAAACTAATCAACCATAAAATGATAAAAATATAATTTGATTCGTTTATGAAGTGCTTAAATTATAAAAACTACATTTTTTCTCTACGTTATAATAACTTTTGCTTTTAACACTCTAAAAGCTTGTTCTATCACATTATACAATTAAAGATGAATGCTTCATGTAACGAACCGAAATTTCCAAATTTTGCTTATAATAAATTACAATGGCATTAAAATATCATGAAAATTATTTTTATTGTTATTATTGTTATTGGATATAAAGCACGAGGAAATATGAGTTAATTAAGTAAGAGGGATGAATTGGGCATTTAATTATTTGTTCAAGGGCATTATTGGAAATTGAAAAAAAAATACATACATACATATCCAACATCTTCTCTTCTCATTCTTCATCTTCATTTCCTTTCTTCTTCCTACTCTTTAACTAAAATTTTTCATAATCCAAAAACTTCCGATTTCTTCGATTCAACTTCAAATTCTTGTTAGAAATCGATCATAAAGCCCTCTATCATCATCAATTTCAGTGAATCAAGACTAGAAGAGGAGGATTTCAGATTTTAAAATTCGGATGAATAGTAACCCGAATTTGAATTGAGTGATTTTTGGTGAAATTAAAGCTTAATTAGTAGAATTCATGATAGATTAAGCATATTTATGGTATTAGGAAGTTTATTTATACAATATCTTGATAGAATTATATATGGTTGTTGTAGAGGAAGCTAGTGCAAGGAAATCAAAGGCAAAAGAGGTAGAAGAGAGCTAGAAAGAGCTTAGAAAAAGGTTTGTGTCTCGAATTTTGATTTCTCGATTTTTCGGAAAATTTTTCAGATTGTATACCTGTTTTGTTTTAATGTTTTCTCTCGTTATATAAATCCGATTTGAATGATTCTTGATTTTATTGATATCTACAGAAAGTAAGGAATATATGTTCCGAAGAAACCTTGTTGAATTTCGTTCGTTTTCAATGTGAAATTTTCGTTTGAAGTTGAGTCATGAAATCTATTTTCGGAAAATCTCAGCTTTGCACACTGTTTAGTATGTTGATCATAACTTTGGTTATACAATTTGGATTTCTGTGCTTCTGGTGGTTTTGGAAAGCTGAGACATGTGGCTAATTATGTTTAGAAGAAAGTTCTTCGATTGGGTGATGTTTTAATAGTAAAAAATGCAGGGGAAGTCAGGTTATGAAACCTGGAAAAATTCTGGAAAGTATGAATATTGATTTTATTGAGTTTTAATTGAAGTTTGATGCTTAAAAATTTAGGATTTGAAATTCCTAATTTCTAAAGTTATGTTGAATTATGATTGATGGCTTATACTGGAATTTTTAAGATGTTACTTTAATTTATTGCCCTTATTAAACGAGTAGAATACGGGTTAGGGTAGATTGGCGCCAATAAAGGGGGGTACAGTACTGTACAAACAATTGAAGCTTTGGCTTCGGGCTTTGGCTGATATTCTGATATATATATATATATATATATATATATATATATATATATATATATATATATATATATATTGATATTGAAGCTTCGGCTTCGGGCTTGACCAATATATTGATTTTGAAGCTTTGGCTTCGGGCTTGACCGATATATTGATTTTGAAGCTTCGACTTCGGGCTTGTCCGCTCCCGTATCCATTTTACCGTTATTCAGGACTTGTTTAATTTGGGCAATATGTGGTTAAAGTGTTTGGAAAAATTGGATACAAATTTGATTGTACTTTGAAAGGATTACTATATAAGTTTTGTGATTTGGTTCCATAAAGTTGGTTAATTTATTTTTGACCTATAAATATACTTTGTTTCTATTTTAAAAATATTCAAAGTTGTTATATTTTTTTTATGGACACTACTAAGCAAATTGCTTGGCGTGTAGTTTTTTTTCTACACCTAGGTGGAGAACTTGTAGATAGCTTGGACCAAAGTGGAATAAATGGATCAACTTGAAGAGCAAATAAGGAAAAACTCAAGGTGGATTTGTAATTTAATGTAATATTATGGTTTGTAGAATAATGGCATGTACTAGATAGTGTGAGAAATATAAAGTGGTATTGAGAAATATCTTGGAGAATAATTTGGAGTTTGTTGTTCATTGGGTGTTTATAGTTACCGTGGCCCTCCCTATAGGGGGGTATTACATTTGTTGTATCAGAGCTGAGGTTTAGGCGATTCTAGGACTAGTATGTATATGCCATTTAGGATATAAATATGATGTGTTAGTTGTTGATCCACTTTAGTCCAATTTACAGGAATAAGTTATGGCTAGTAGTAGTCACAACCAGAGTGAGGAAGAGGATGCTGAGAGTACGGTCCGTATTAGACAAGGGGATGAACAAAGACATGAACCTCCACCAGTTCATGGCTTTTCCAAACAACCTACTCCAGCGCAAGCTGCTTTACTTCAGCATATGACTGCTGAAGTAATCACACAAGTACTACGAAACATACAAATCCCTCAACTTCCTGTAGTACCTCACATTGAAAGAAGAGAGGAGAGAACTCCTCTTGAAAGAATCAAGAAGCTTCCGGCTGATGACTTCAAAGGGGATATAGTGAATCCTGCATTTGCAGAAGATTGGCTTGATCATACTAAATGGTGTATGACTAGGCTTCATTTTACAGATGAAGAGAGATTAGACTATGTGCAAGGTCTACTCAAAGAACAAGCTAGGAGGTGGTGGGATAATATTATGAGAGAAAGGCGACCCGGAGAAATTACTTGGGGTCTTTTCTTGGAACAATTTGACAAGAAGTATGTTAGTGAACGATTCAAAGATGAGCAGAGGAAATTGTTCTTGTCTTTGAGACAGCGATGAATGACTGTATCAGAATATGAAATTCAATTCCTCAAACTCGAGAGGTATGCTCATGATATCATTGATAGTGAAGTAAGGCGATGTAAGAGATTCGAGGATGGGCTGAATGATGAAATTAGAGTGCATTTACTTGCACAAAAGATTAGAGTGTTCAATGACTTGGTTGATGCTGCTACGGGTATTGAGAAGATCAATTCAGATAGACAACAAAGAATGGCTAAAAGGTCTGGATTTCAAAAGGGATCGCAGGGTCCAACTAGTTCAGAATCTCCAAGTAAGAAATAGAAGGGAACATCAGAACAAATACAATCTCTTTTCAGAGGGTTTTCACTGAGATAAACCATAAGTATGGGGTCAGCGGCTAGTGTACCTTCAGGTAGAGGCAGAGGAAATATTCCACAATGTTCTAATTGTGGAAGGATGCATACAGGGGAATGTTGGGGAAAAGGTAGAGTCTGCTTTAAATGTGGCTCGGGAGAACATTTGATTGCAAATTGTCCTCAAAGACAGATAAGTACATCTGTACCTACAGTATTTCCTACTCCTACAATGCAAGGTGGAAGAGGAAGGGGAAGAGGAAATGCTAGTGAGATAAGTGGATATAATGTGGCTCAACAAGCACCGCAGAGTGGTAGACCGGGAGGAATGGCACGAAGTTATGCAATTCGAGGGCCTGAGACTAGAGAATCTACCGAAGTTATTGTCGGTAAATTTTCATTCTTTAATCACGATGTTTATGCTTTGATAGATCCTGGTTCATCTCATTCATATATATGTACTGCATTAGCACAAGAGAAAGGGTTGCATGTAGAAGAATTAGGAGAAAATATTGAAGTGACTAATCGTTTAGGACATAATGTGATAGTAAACAAAGTGTATATGAATTGCCCTATTATGATTCAACATCAACTTTTCCATGCAAATTTAATTGAGTTACCTTTCCGAGATTATGATGTTATCTTGGGAATGAATTGGTTATCGGAACATCGAGCTATGGTGGACTGCAAAAACAAAAGAATGTCACTTCAAGTTTCTGATGGAGAAGAAATAGTTATCGTGGGTGAAAGATCAGATTATCTCTGTAACAAAATTTCTTTTATGAAGACTAAAAGGCTGGTTAGGAAGGGATGTCAGGCCTACCTAATCTTTGCTCTAGAATTGAAGAAAGGTGAGTTACAATTGCATAATATTCCTACGGTATGTGATTTTCCCGATGTGTTTCCAGAAGAACTACCGGGGTTACCACCAAAATGAGAGGTAGAATTCGCAATTGATGTATTGCCGGGTACCGCACTAGTATCTAAAGCACCATACAGAATGGCACCTGCTGAACTGAAAGAGTTAAAGATTCAGTTGCAAGAATTATCAAACAAATGATTCATACGCCCGAGTATATCCCTGTGGGGTGCACGAGTGTTGTTTGTTTAGAAGAAAGATGGGTCGCTCCGATTATGTATTGATTACCGGGAGTTGAATAAATTGACAGTTAAGAATAAGTATCCATTGCCAAGGATTGAAGACTTATTTGATTAACTCAAGGGTGCCAAATACTTCTCCAAGATTGATTTGAGATCGGGTTACTATTAGATGAGAGTGAAAGATGATTATATTGCAAAGACGGCTTTTCGAACCAGATATGGACACTATAAATTTTTGGTGATGCCATTTGGTCTTACTAATGCACCAGCAGCATTTATGGACCTTATGAACCGTGTCTTTTACTTGTATTTAGACAGGTTTGTAGTGGTTTTCATTGATGATATTTTGGTGTATTCTAAGTCACGGGAAGAGCATGATCAACATTTGCGGATAGTCTTCCAAACTTTGAGGGAAAATAAGTTATATGCCAAACTTAGCAAATGTTAGTTTTGGCTTGAAAAAGTTTCTTTCTTAGGCCATGTTGTTTCTGCAGAAGGAATTAAAGTGGATCCTAAAAAGATAGAAGCAGTTGTCGAATGGAAACCACTAAAGAACCCTACAGAAGTCAGAAGTTTCCTTGGCCTAGCAGGGTATTATAGAAGATTTGTGAAGGGATTTTCAGTCATTGCTGCCCCACTGATGAAACTACTTCAAAAGAATGCAAAATTTGAGTGGAATGACAAGTGTCAAGAAAGTTTTGAGAAGTTGAAGGTGATGTTAACAGAAGCACCCATCCTTACCCAACCAGAGCCTGGAAAAGATTTTGTAATCTATAGTGATGCTTCACATAGTGGTCTTGGGTGTGTTTTGATTCTAGAAGGGAAAGTGATTGC
This sequence comes from Euphorbia pulcherrima, assembly GCA_947683365.1. Lineage (NCBI taxonomy): Eukaryota > Viridiplantae > Streptophyta > Magnoliopsida > Malpighiales > Euphorbiaceae > Euphorbia > Euphorbia pulcherrima. The sequence continues at coordinate 20,618,704 of CANTUS010000016.1, read as the reverse complement.
CTATGCTTCCAGGCAATTGAAGAATCATGAAAGGAATTATCCTACTCATGATTTGGAAATGGCTGCAGTAGTCTTTTCCTTGAAGATTTGGCGACACTATCTTGATGGAGAAAAATGTTATATTTACACAGATCACAAAAGCTTGAAATATTTACCAACATAGAAGGAGTTGAATTTAAGGCAGAGAAGGTGGATGGAATTCATTAAAGATTACGATTGTCTTATTGATTACCATCCAGGAAAGGTTGATGTAGTGGCAGATGCTCTCAGTAGAAAGACAATGATGGCACTTAGGGCTATGAATATGGGGTTAGCTCTTACCAGTAGTGGAGCCATAATTGCAGAATTAAAGATTCAACCAGTACTACTACAACAGATTAAGCAAGCACAAAATGAAGATGATGACTTCAAGGTCATTCGAGCAAGGACACAAGTGGGTATCGTAGACAACTATATGGTTCAAGAAGATGGGTGTCTATATTTTAAAGATAGACTGTGTGTGCCAAATAATGAAGAATTAAAGAAAAATATTTTACATGAGGAGAATAGTAGTCCTTATGCGATGCATCCAGGAGCAAACAAGATCTACCAAAATTTGAAGAGCCATTATTGGTGGAATGGAATGAAGAAAGACATTACTAACTATGTAGCTCAATGTCTAACTTGTCAACAGGTGAAAGCAGAACATCAAGTTCCTTCTGGATTATTGCAACTTATAACAATTCCAAAATGGAAATGGGAAAGAATCACAATGGACTTTGTGATGTCTTTACCACTTTCACAGAAGAAACATGATGCAATGTGGGTTGTTGTAGATAGATTGACTAAGTCTGCCCACTTTCTTCCAGTTAGAATGGATTATTCACTTGATAGGTTGGCTCAGTTATATGTAGATGAGATAGTCCGGCTACATGGAGTGCCTATTTCAATCATTTCTGACCGAGATCCAAGATTTACTTCGAGATTTTGGAAGAAGTTGCAAGAAGTCTTAGGTAGTAAACTTCATTTCAGTACTTCATTTCATCCTTAAATAGATGGTCAATCTAAAAGAGTAATTCAGGTGTTGGAAGACATGATGAGAAGTTGTATCATTGAATTTGAAGGAAGTTGGGATAAGTATTTGTCCCTCATAGAGTTTGCCTATAATAACAGCTATCAGTCAAGCATACAAATGGCGCCATATGAAGCATTGTATGGAAGAAAATGTCAAACTCCATTATATTGGACCGAACTTAGTGAAAATAAGATTGTGGGAGTAGATTTGATTCAAGAGACAAAGGAGAAGGTAAAACTTATTCAAGAGAGATTGAAGGCTGCATCGGATAGACAAAAACCTTATACTGATCTAAAAAGAAAAGACACTACTTATCAGGTAGGGGATAAAGTATTTCTCAAAGTATCTCCTTGGAAGAAAGTCCTGCGATTTGGCAAGAAAGGCAAGCTCTGTCCGAGATTCATTGGCCCATTTGAGGTTATAGAGAAGGTTGGACCGGTAGCTTATCGGTTGGCACTACCCCCGACACTCGACAAAATTCATAATGAGTTCCTTGTGTCGATGTTAAGGAGATACAGATCAAATCCATCACATATATTATCTCCTGATGTCGTAGAAATCGAACCCGACCTGACGTATGAAGAGGTACCGGTACAAATCTTGGCGAGAGAGGCTAAACAATTGAGAAACAAGTCTATTCCTTCGGTAAATGTACTTTGGAGGAATCATAAGGTTGAAGAAGCAACTTAGGAAACGGAGGATACAATGAAAACTCAATATCCGCAACTGTTTTCAGGGAATTTTCGGGACGAAAATTCATAAGAGGGGGAGAATTGTAACGAACCAAAATTTTCAAAATTTGCTTATAATAAATTACTATGGTATTAAAATAACATGAAAATTATTTTTAATGTTATTATTATTATTGGATATAAGCCATGAGGAAATACGAGTTAATTAAGTAAGAGGGATGAATTGGGCATTTAATTATTTGTTCAAGGGCATTATTGAAAATTGAAAAAAAAATACATACATACATATCCAGCATCTTCTCTTCTCATTCTTCATCTTCATTTCCTTTCTTCTTCCTACTCTTTAACCAAAATTTTCCATAATCCAAAAACTTCCGATTTCTTCCATTCAACTTCAAATTCTTGTTAGAAATCGATCATAAAGCCCTCTATCATCATCAATTTCAGTGAATCAAGACTAGAAGAGGAGGATTTCAGATTTTAAAATTCGGATGAATAGTAACCTGAATTTGAGGTGAGTTGTTTTTGGTGAAATTAAAGCTTAATTAGTAGAATTCATGATAGATTAAGCATATTTATGGTATTAGGAAGTTTATTTACACAATATCTTGATAGAATTATATATGGTTGTTGTAGAGGAAGCTAGTGCAAGGAAATCAAAGGCAAAAGAGGTAGAAGAGAGCTTAAAAGAGCTTAGAAAAAGGTTTGTGTCTCGAATTTCGATTTCTCGATTTTTCGGAAAATTTTTCAGATTGTATACCTGTTTTGTTTTAATGTTTTCTCTCGTATATAAATCCGATTTGAATGATTTTTGATTTTATTGATATCTAAAGAAAGTAAGGAATATATGTTCAGAAGAAACCTTGTTGAATTTCGTTGTTTTCAATGTGAAATTTTCGTTTGAAGTTGAGTCATGAAATCTATTTTCGGAAAATCTCAGCTTTGCACACTGTTTAGTATTTTGATCATAACTTTGGTTATACAATTTGGATTTCTGTGATTTTGGTGGTTTTGGAAAGCTGAGACATGTGGCTAATTATGTTTAGAAGAAAGTTCTTCGATTGGGTGATGTTTTAATAGTGAAAAATGCAGGGGAAGTCAGGTTATGAAACCTGGAAAAATTCTGGAAAGTATGAATATTGATTTTATTGAGTTTTAATTGAAGTTTGATGCTTAAAATTTAGGATTTGAAATTCCTAATTTCTGAAGTTATGTTGAATTATGATTGATGGCTTATACTGGAATTTTTAAGATGTTACTTTGATTTATTGCCCTTATTAAACGAGTAGAATACGGGTCAGGGTAGTTCAGCGCCAATAAAGGGGGGTACAGTACTGTACAAACAATTGAAGCTTTGGCTTCGGGCTTTGGCCGATATTCTGATATATATATATATATTGATATTGAAGCTTCGGCTTCGGGCTTGACCGATATATTAATTTTGAAGCTTCGGCTTCGAGCTTGACCGATATATTGATTTTGAAGCTTCGGCTTCGGGCTTGTCCGCTCCTGTATCCATTTTACCGTTATTCATGACTTGTTTACTTTGGGCAATATGTGGTTAAAGTGTTTGAAAAAATTGGATACAAATTTGATTGTACTTTGAAAGGATTATTATATAAGTTTTGTGATTTGGTTCCATAAAGTTGGTTAATTTGTTTTTGACTTATAAATATACTTTGTTTCTATTTTAAAAATATTCAAAGTTGTTATATTTTTTTTATGGACACCACTAATCAAATTGCTTAGCGTGTAGTTTTTTTTTACACGTAGGTAGAGAACTTGTAGATAGCTTGGACCAAAGTGGAATAAGTGGATCAACTTGAAGAGCAAATAAAGAAAAACTCGAGGTGGATTTGTAATTTAATGTAATATTATGGTTTGTAGAATAATGGCATGTACTAGATAGTGTGAGAAATATAAAGTGGTATTAAGAAATATCTTGGAGAATAATTTGGAGTTTGAAATGTTATATTTGTATTTGTACATATGTAATCTATAAGTAAACAACTCTACATTGTGGAGTATAGTTGTTCATTGGGTATTTTTAGTTACCGTGACACTCCCTATAGGGGGGTGTTACACTTCAAGTTCGTCAATGTGTAGTTTTTCTTAATTCGTATGCTTACACGATAATCCTTCAATTGATATTTCCTACTACAATAAGGAACTAAGAATCCAAGAATGTTAAAGTATGTTTAAGCTTTATTGGTTAAAAAATAATATCGATTAATTTAAAACAAATTTATATAAATTAGATCATATTAAGTGGAAAAAATAAGCAATAAAAAGTTACCAAGTAAATAAGAAAAATAACTAAATAAATAAATTAAAAGTATATTAATAAAAAGTGATTTTCTATTAGAAAAAAATAAATTAAATTAATAAAGTATTGTATTGGATACACAAGTCGTGTGAACTGAGTTTGTGAAATTTCAGAAAACATAAAAGATATTTTCTATCGCAAGACATAATTTAAAAAATTCTGAAAAGTCTTTTCCAGTTTTATAATTTGAAAAATTCTGCAACTAAGTAGTAGTTTTCATTTTCCAGTTTCATTAGAAAAATTTTCTGGAAAATACGTCAAGTTTTCTAAATTATCTTTTTTATGTTTTCTGAAATTTTTCAAACTCAGTTCTAAAAACTTGTGTATCCAAAACAATACTTTATTGATTTAATTTATTTTTATCTAATATATATATATACTTGTATAATTACTTGTTAATAATAAAAAAATATTTTTTTATTAATATACTTTTAGTTTATTTATTTATTTATTTTTCTTATTTACTTGGTAACTTTTTATTACATATATTTTTCACTTAATATGATCTAATTTATAAAAATTTGTTTTAAATTAATCGATATTGTTTTTTAACTAATAAAACTTAAATATAATTCAACATTCTTGGATTCTTAACTCCTTATTGTAGTGAGAAATATCAATTGAAGGATTTTCATGTAAGTATACAAATTAGGAGAAACTACAACGGCGAACTTGAAGCATTTATCCTTAATTACATAATGTGATAGAACAAGCTTTTAGAGTGAGTGTTAAAGGCGAAAATTATTATAACGTTGACAAAAAATAGTTTTTATAATTTAAACACCACATTATATTTTTATCATTTTGTGATTGGCCAGTTTAAAGTGGCAAAGGTTAAGGCCTAGTGGTTGAGTGTGAAGTTGAGATCCTAGAGATCATAGGTTTGAGTCCATATTCGGGTAGCTTAGAGTTTTTCTTTGCTGTTATTGCAATCCTATAAGGCAAATTTTATTTTAAGAAGTTAAAATCTTATATAAAATGGATGCTTTACTTTAATTTGTAATGTTTTTATTATACTTACAATATTTTTAACAAGTAAAATTTAAATTATAATACTGATTATTTTTTAAAAATAAAAAACAGAAACTGAACTATTTAAAAAATTAAAAACTAAAAAATTTATATAATAAAAAGAAAACTGAAAACAAAAAAATGAAAAAAAAAAAATTTTTCTATGCCCTAGTTTTAGCTGTAAATTTTGAAAGAATATTCCTATAATTTTATGTACGTGAAGTGTATATGTTCGTGGCCCATGGGCCTAGTATTACAAGATTGAACAACACATGGACTTTTTATAATGAGGTTAATATATATTGTGATATATACAATTTAGCATATGATTAAAGATTTGGATTCTTTAAAGTTTAAACTATCTAAAGTTGTATATTTTGGGTAATTTTAATCATCCATTAAGTTTTGATGATCAAGATTTTATTACACTGTAGACCCGACAAATCACTAAAACTAAATCTGGACCATTACAACTCAATGGATGATTGAGATTAACTGAAATGTACAACTTTCGAGAGTTTTAACTTTGCAGAATCTCAATCCTATCATTAAACTTGGAAAGTAGTTGGTTTGCAACTACTATGGGATGGGTTTAAACATTTATTAAGTCTGATATTGCTAAGGTCCGATGTTTTATGTATTGATTTGGTTTTTGTATAAGATAAACTATCTCGAATAGTCATACTCTCTAAACTATTTACAAATTTATTATCAAGTCAAACTATTTATAAATACACATTCACTTCAATTCTATTTACATACTATGCCATCCACTTGTTTCTCCCTTTTTTCTTTTAATTTTTTTTTTATTTTACATTTATCTCTCAAACCGTTTATTTTTTCGACATGCTGCTTCAGAGTTTTTTGTTCATCTTATTTTTATCTTCGAAATGACATCCTCTGTGACATTTTCAAATTTTTTGAACTAGTAGACATGTGATAGATGTCCAATAGACATGTGATAGAAGTCTGACAGGCATATGGTAATTAGTTTTTAATGGTTTTTTAAGGAATCGTTATGTTAGTTTGTGCAAATCGTGAAATGAAACCACCAGCTAAACAATGATAAATTAGTGGCAAAAATCAAATAAATAATAAGAAGAGAAGAGAATCGAGATACGATTTTCAGATCAAGAAAAGAACGCAAGAACAGATCTAATAGAGAGAAAGTACAATATACAGGTCATAAGAGAAAAAAGGCTAATGAAAAAAATAGATTCCACACATTTACTAGACTTCTACCAGATGTCTATCAGCCTTCTATAACCTGTCTACCATACATCTATCACATGTCTATCAGTTGAAAAAGTTTGCAAAAGTCACGGTGGATGTCATTTCGAAGATAAAAAAGATACGAATAAAAAAATCTAAAGCGGTATATTGAAAAAATGAACGGTTTGAAAGATAAATACAAAAGAAAGTAAAGAAAATAAAAAAAATATAAACAGTAGCTTGGGAAGGAGGAAACATGTAATTGTAAATATTTTAGCTTTTGGTCCAAATTATTTTATAAAAAGAGGTGTTTTTTTATAGCCCTATAAGACAATACCTATTAGAGGCCCACCGTGATGAAGAAAATATTTTTTTTGTTTAATAATTGTTTTGACCATGTATATATTAGCATGTTGAACTTTAAAAGTTGACTAATAAGAATTAAAGTAAAAATGTAATTATCTATAAGATTAAGACATGTTTGTATTTAATTCATCTAAAATTTTAAAGAAAAGTAATGTTTATGGGTTCGGGTAGGTTTGAAGATGACCTTGTAAGCCTGACTCAAACTAGAGTCGGCTATATGTAATTTGGGGTTCTGAGCGAAGCGTCTAAATCTATAAAAATTTGGAACCCTATATCAAGCCTTAATTAAAACTAATTATTCATACTTTTGAGATGCAAAACTATCAATCAAATTTTTAGTATATCACTTATAAGCTTTGTAATTTGTAAGTAAGAAAAAGTAATATGATAGTCAAGTTAATATAACTCAATATATAAACGCTTAAAAAGTGGAAAAAAAAAAAGAACTAATTAGGTAAGAGCTAAAGCTGATTTATAGCAGGCAAAAAAATTAAAAACCAATAGCATTAAATTAGAATTATATCATTTAAGCTTATTTAGCCAGATTTTTTTTTAAAAAAGGAAAGCAATTGTTAAATGCTCAATTAGTCGATATTAATGGTTAATTAGCCTAACCATCTTTTTTGGTCCCGTGCTATAATCAGTTTATCCTTTTAGTTCTTCTGCTATACACATTATTCTTTTAGTCCCCGTGCTATTAATTTTGTTACTTAATTAATCCTTTTTTTATCGGATCTAAATTTTTTATGTCTCATAGGATCCACTTGGGCAAATTATTAAATGACATGGCACATAGGTTTAATATGGGAAAACTTTATTAATTAAGGAGCCTAAACGAGAATGAATCTAATATAATAAGGAATCCCGATTGTTACAAGGAACTGGTTTCTTTATCAAAAAAATCCTAAAATCTCTCACCTGTAAAATTTTCTAAAATCGTTGAACACTCAGAGTGAAAGAGGAAGTTTGTTTTTTGACGGATCAGTTGTAACCCATCTATGTTTTTGCTGTGTTATCAATGTGGAGGTTCTCTAAGCTCTTAAGCACAGTTCTTTATATATTACTTCAAACAATGGTTCCTCATCAAGAATTTAGACACTTACAAGAGGAAAGATATGGCCCAAATTTGAACACAGTGATAATTTATAATTACTCTCTTAGTAATGTTTGTATGCTTCCTTTTTATTGGGATTAAACAGGAAGAGGTATGAATTATCAGAAGAATACAGTCAATGACTGTATTTTTTCTCATTAATGGCTTGACAGATGTAGTTGTCATCTATAAATGTGGAAACACAAACACTCCTTTGACTATACAAAGAAAACATTGAAGAAGTTGTAGCCTTCTTCGATTAAATCTACACTGTAATCCCCCAAAACTTCTCAAAATCCAGCAATTCCCGAAATTTTTAATCCCCAAAACACCTAAAATTCTTAGAGTTAACTTTTCTTATTTCATTAAGCCATGCAAGCATACCTACCTACACCAAAACCTTTAAGTCAATAATTTTGGCCAATTCTCCAGGTTAGGGACTTTTAGTGCTTGGATTGAAAAAGAAATTTAGTGAGGAAGTGAGGAAGAAGAGGGAAGGATTGGATTTTATTTTCTAATATTATATTACGGCTTATTTCAATACCTAAATTAATTTCAGTTAATTAATTTTTTAAATCTATGTGCCATGTCATTAAATTGTCTGCCTAAATGGATCCTAGGTGGCACAAAAATTACAAATTCCTTAGAAAAAGGACTTATTGTATAACAGAATTAATAACACAAGGATCAAAATGGTAACGTGTATAGTATAAGAGTAAACTGATTATAAGACGGGGAACAAAAGGGTGTTAGGCCATGGTTAATTAGTCTGATTTTTTCTAAAAAAAGAAAGCAACCTTTCTACTTAATTGGATTGATTTTTTCAAAAGGAATAATACAACATTCAACAAAATTGGAAATTAAATTAGAAAAATAATAGAAAAAAATATATAATATATTTATATAACTAAAAGAATATTTTGGGCCCCTTAACTTTGGGGGCCTAAAGCTTATGCTTCAATGGCTTCAACATTAAGGCCGGCTCTGCTTGAACCCAACCAACATGAAGTTATAGGTTCATGGGGTTGTTATCTAGCTACTGTTCTCTGTTTTCTAAAATAAATATGTTAGAATATTATCTGGGAAGGCAAACAAATAAAAAAGTTTTTGGAACCGTGTAAAACTACACTGAATGAGTTATATATCTCTACCTTGATGGGTAAACAGAGTTGGGTTGCTTGGTGTAGTGATCAAAGGTAATAAAACCACAACTAGGAGAATAAGCCCGACCCTGGAGTGGGCAACGTTTGCCATCGCCTAGGGTCCATAGTTGGAAGGGGTCCAAAATATTTTTTTGCTTGAAGATTTAGTTATTATTATTTAAAAAATAAAAGTAGTCATAAATTAATGTTAGTAGAGTTGATAAGGTGCTTATTAATGTTGTGAGAGGTAGGAGTTCAATTCCTAGATTTTACAAAATATATGTTTTTGTTGAGGGCATATTACATTATTCTTTTTTATTGAGGGCCCCATGTTATCGTTAGGGAAATTCCTGAAAATAACTTGGATAATCTCTGAAGTCGTGATAGCACTTTCAGATTGAAACTAATTTGGTGGTTCTGCCAAATATTTCAATCGGATAAAATTAGAGTAAAATCAAGAATTTAAAATGAATTATCGTTGTGAAGAAAAAATGAACCAGCAACAACCGTTGCAAAAACTGCCTGTAATTGTTGCCAATGCCAGGTTTTTATAAACCTGAAACGAGCAGTTATAACGCTTCAAAGAAAAAGCGTTGCTAAAAGTCATGTCCATTCGAGCAGTTGCATCTGTTCAGAACAGAAGCGTTGCTAAAAGTTGTGTCCATTTGACCAGCTGCAACAGTTCATAATAGAAGTATTGCAAAAGACAGCTCCCGGACCCTCGCAAGCTAAGTATCGTAATAGAGCTCGAACAAGCGTGCACTCCGCACTCTCCTGACTTGTTTGATGAGATATTACGACGCATTAGTAAACTAGTTGATCCAATTACACTAAAATACGAACAATCCTCCCTCAATTTAGTGTAATCCATGATTAACTAAATAAAATCACAACAAATAACAAACTTATACATAAATGAAATATCATGATGATTGAATTTCATCTTAGTATTCGAATACCAAAGGTGTCACTATAGATTGAACCTTTGGTATCCATCTTGAATACTCGAAGATAATATACACATAAGTCAACATTTTAACATGTTCTTACTTGATACTATCTTTTACTAGCCTTGTGTCCCTATCCTTCATAAGCATATCAAAGTTAAGTCCAAAACTTCTTGAAGCGGCTAAACTTCATGCTTATATAGGTAGTTCTTTTACTCTTGCACCTACATATGCAATTTTTCAAAAGAACTATTAAGAAGTTAAACTTCAACCTCATTTATCTTGCAGGTCTGAACGCACACCTTGGGATGTTTTTATTAGTATATTCCAATCTCTAGATGTTAAGCTTTCCTCATTGAATTTAGCACCTAATGCCATATTAGATGGGAATTGGATATCTTAACATGAGAGATTTCAAATGGACTTTAATCACATCTCCATAGCCGACTTGTGCACAAGATTTCATCTTAACCCTTGGGTTAAATGATTGGCTAAATTATACTCAGTTTTTACAAACTCAAATTACATTATCGAATCAGCGTACAAGTTTGTTTCTTAAACACCCAAGAAGTAGCACCTCCCCCAAGAAGAAATACTCATCCACTTGTAGAAGAACTATCATCCTCATAAGAAATATAACTTGTATCCGACTAACTTTCAAAAAATCGAAGCAATCCATTGGAGTGCTAACTAGACAATAATCTATGAAGTTAACTTTATTCAGAAATCTTCTCAATATATTGAGATTGAGAAATTAAAATCGCATTATTCTTTCGCTGGATTCTTATACCAAGAATCACTACAGCATCCCCCAAATCCTTCATCTCAAAACTAGATGACAAAAAATTTCTTTGTTTTATCAACCTGACTTTGGTCAGTACCGAAAACAAAATGTCATTTACATATAAACAAATTATAACTCATTTACCAGAAGTATCAAACTTGCTATATATACATTTGTCCGCTTGGTTCATAACAAAACCATCAGACAAAACCATATCATCAAACTATTGACGACACGCTCTTGGTGCTTGATTCAGTCCATATAACGATTTCTTTAGCTTGCATACTTTGTTTTCACAAACTAACATAACAAACCCTTTCGGTTGCTACATATAAAATTTCCTCATCTACTTCATCATTCAGGAATGCAGATTTTACATTCAATTTGACGAATTACAAGGTTTTTCACATTAATCAATGAATGAAACTTTTGTAAAAATAATTTCTACTATATTAGAAATTTTTATAAAATTCATAAACTATGTTCTATTATTTTTATGAATTTATTTACACAAAATAAATCAAATACTTACTCTTTTTAACTTAAAAAAAAATTCTGAAAAAATAACCATTAAATCAGAAAAATATGAAAATAGTGGGTACACAAATTTTCAGAGCAAAACAACATTATTTAGGGCCTTAAATCGCAAAAACACAAAATGAACCATTAGAAACACACCATGTGCTATTCTATTGACCATTCAACTTTGACTTTTGACTGACACGTGACACTCAATCATTGACCAGTCAACCCTAAAGGTTAAACCAATGCCACGTCATATGACGGTTAAAGTTGGATAAGAACAAGTATCCGGCGACGCCTATTTTCACTAAAGCGTTACCAAAACTACTTCACTTAACCAACAATTACATTCTTTCTTACGACACCAAAAATTATTCTGGCAACCTGAAAATTGTAACCATATCAACCAGTCGCCTTGTTTTTGGAAACACTTTAAAAAGCGTTGCAATAGTTCACTAAAGCACTACCACAAGTGCTACACGAACCATCACCACAGATCATGAGCCGTCACAAACAATTGTTATAAAACTAACCATCGAGACTTTTCACTTTGCGACGGAATTTCTGACTGAAGCAAAATCCCTCATAAACTGTCATAGTAAACCAAGAATTGCCATGAAAAACAATTGCTGTCAATGAACCATTGCAACTTTTCATTCTGCAATGGATTCAGAATCCCTTGCAAACTGCAGAAAAACGAAATCAGATTTTAAATCATTTCAAAAATAATTTCGGCCTCCGACTAGACCTTCCTTAGGTTTTTCGACGTCCCGAGTCCAATGGATTCGTTCTTTTTACAAAAAAAATGCACACAAACTCGTCATTTACCTAAAATAATGCGAAAAATGCAACTTTCTTCGGCCAAAATAACGTGAAAATACCCGAAATCGAACATAATCGATTCAAACGCGACTTTGGACATTAAAAGTACAAAATTTTGTTCAGTTATTGACCAGAACACAACATCATGACCAAAATGCTCCAAAACACTATTTTTTCTCCATTTTACATACTTTGACCCGTACATTCGACAAAAAACTCACCGAAAAATGTTCCCGAACAAAAAATTCAGAATTTCCAGAATTTGATGAACGAGAAATCACATACAAATCACAGAAAAACATAGCGAAGATCTTCGCTTTGAAATCAATGAAGAAAATCGAATAAGAACAGATCGAATTATGTACCTTTTCAGTGCCCGAGATCGAAGTGTGCCGCTATGACACCTTCTGTATGAAAAAAATCAGATTGAATCACGGTATTTTGAATATCAATTGATTTCCATGACTTCTTCAACAGATTCTTTGTTCATCATCATTTTCAGAAAATATTAGTTTCAAACTTTGAAACTAAGCAGACTTCAAATGAATTAGTTTCAATCTTTGTTGGAGAAATTCCTGAAAATAACTTGGATAATCTCTGAAGTCGTGATAACACTTTCAGAATGAAATTTGGTGATTCTCCCAAATATTTCAATCGGATAAAATTCAGAGTAAACTCAAGAACTTAGAATGAATTATCGTTGTGAAGAAAAAATGAACCAGCACCAAGCTTTGGAAAAACTGCCTGTAGTTGTTGCAAATGTCAGGGTTTTATAAACCTGAAACGAGCAGTTGCAACGCTTCAAAAGAAAAAGTGTTGCTAAAAGTCATGTTCAATCGAGCAGCCGCAACAGTTCATAACAGAAGTGTTGCGAAAGGTAGCTCCCGGACCCTCGTAAGCTAAGTATCGTAATAGAGCTCGAACAAGCGTGCACTCCGCACCCTCCTGACTTGTTTGATTAAGTATTACGATCGCATTGGTCAACTAGTTGATCCAATTACACTAAAATACAATAGTTACTACTTTTAATATTAATTTATTTAGGGCCCCCAAATTGTCAAGGCCAAGCCTAGAGAGCTGTGGTCATCAGGGGAAATTACATTGGACGGAGTCCTTTGAACCTTTCTCCCCAATTGAATGACATGTATTCTTAGACGCATGCGATGGAGATGGCAAATGCAATAATTTCACGGTCATCAGAGTCATTTTAATTCTCGAATTATACTTAATTGGCATTGTGGATTGGATGGGTGATCAAAGCATATATAAAGTTGTGGATTAGTTTTATTAATAATTCTGATTTACATTTTTGTGACGTATTGGTTGAATTCAACATTCGATTTTGGTGTAATAATAATTATACATATCCTTAACTTAACTTGCAAGCTTAATATTTTGAAAAAATTACTACTAGCATTTTAATAAAATCCTTCCCTCATTTTCAACGTATTTGTGGCTTTTATATATGAGGGATTTATATCATGAGCCACTATTTTGCACCAACCTCTCATTCAACGATTGAATATTTATTAATATTTAATTAAATATTTTCTCATCTCAATTAAATACTTTCTCATAAATACTCAACCGTTTAGATGAGAGGATTTTACAAAATACACGGCTTACAGTACAAATTCCCTTTATATACGATGGTAGGTAAACGGCTAGTGATATACTAATTATTTGTTCATTGATTTTGACAATTTCAAATGTTATTGACGGAAACAAATTTAAGATAGTTTATTTAGACATTTAATACTCAAATTATTGGAGTAACAAAAAGTAAAACAATTAAAAAGGAGATTTCCCCATTAATTGTTCAAGCTAATAGTTTGTGTTTCTACACAAAGTAGGAAAAAAAATTGTAGGTATTGCAGAAACATAAACGAAATTGAAACATACACCGAAACAACACTTTTAAAAAAGTACAAGTTCAAAACTTATAAAGCAACGTGTAAATAATGAAAATAGATGAGATATGTACAAATATATATCCATATGATCCATCTAGACGAAATAAATTGCCTGGGTATAGCCATATTGGCTTCCCGTGGGCGTTTTCATTCAAAAAAATATATATCCATACGATCTCACTCATTTAAAAAAAAGAGTAAACTTTAAAAAAATATCATATGGTTTCACTCATTTGCAAAACGGGGTTTGAGAACTTTTTTTTACAAAACAAGGTCTGTGGTTTAAAAAACAATTGCAAATGAGGGATCCTCAATATTGAATTATGTCATGAAAATGGGTAATTTTGTTCATTTTTATCTGAATTTTTGCAGGATGGCCATTAAAAATACAATACACATCGATGAAATATTTTAAATTTTTTTGAATGGTGCAAATAATTTTTTTAATTAAATTATGATAACAATCTTTGAAAAATCATAAAAAATAAAAAAATCTCCGAAAATTACTCAAATCATGACGTATAATTTTTAAATAATAAGGTTAAATTATTAGAAAGTTGAAATGTTAAAAATATTCAATGTAACACGACTATTCTGAATCTATAGACCCCCCCCCCTTTTAATTGTTTTAAAATCACAGACCACATTTTATAAATGAGTGAAACCACGAAATACTAGAAGAAGAATACAAGAAAGCAAAATAATGTATTTTATTGATCAAGAATTTAATTTGATCATAGTTTAATCATTTCTTACATAGCTTAATCATAAATAAATAAATGAGTTTCCAATTTTCAAAATTTGCAAGACACACAATTGTCTTATTCATAAATATTGTGAAGAATACAATACATGGTAACCGGGAAATTATATATGGTATCAGGCATTTAATATCTTTCTTCAATTTAACGGTTGAATATTAATTATGTCATAATTAAATATTTTTTCATCTTAATTAAATATTTTCTAATAAATACTCAACCTTTGAATTAAGAAAATGTACTAAATACCCGATATCATATATAATTTCTCCATGCCAACCACATAACGATGTTTTACCATTATTATCATTATCAGGATTTCACGTACGAATATTTTACACCATAACACGATTTATTTTAACAATCCAACTTCACACGATACTCGACTTGACAACAAGCCCAAATTCCAAGCAGGCTCGACCCTAATATTTTGAAGATTCTATGTAAAATAATATTAAAAGTAATAAAATATCTCTAATAAAAAATTATTGCAAGTGCTTTATCAATTGATTTACCATTTTATAATGTTTTCATATATCTTTTTAATAATAATAATAACTAAAATTTCAAACGAAAATATATATTTGGGCCCCTTCCGACTATGAGCGCTAGGCAGTCGCACTCCTCCGCCACCCCTCAAGGCCGGGCCTGATTCCAAGTAGAGTCTTGAGGTTGGGAAGATTCAGAGCAACAATGGCAGCAAGAACCAGGCGGTGGAGCTGAGCAACATTGGCATTGGGGGCAAAATGGTCCCTCTTTCAGACTCACCTCAATCACACCTGAAAGTAAACACGAAAAATTTCATTACGTTTAACGAATACATGTGGTTATATATTCGATAGCTCTACTTACCATGATGGGTAAACCGAGTGGCATCGCTTGGTACAGTAATCATCGGCAATAGAACCACAATCAGGAGAATTGTAGCCATTAGAGACCTTGCATTTGCCATCTCTAACACAAACTTATGTACTAGATATTGGGTACTAATTGATATGAAACTATATATATAAAACGGTATCATTGACTTATAATGATGAATGCACTTGTTTATTAGATTGAATATATCATAAATGTATGTGCAGTATAGTTTGAATTCAACGTTTAATTTTGGTGTAAAATAATTCATTGAATTCAAACTTCATATGTATTATTTATTTCTAGTAGTAGTGTTGATGATCGACGTTTTGCAATTTCGGTAATAATGCCACTTTTAGGGTTCAATTTTTTGCAAGTATGACAGGACTATTTCGTTTCAGGTCCAAGTCGAGATTGTGTGACGTTGTTGTGGTTTTTGATTGTTTGGGATTTATGGAAGAGGAGAAACAAGTTCGTTTTTTAGGGAATGTTGAGTTCCGAGGATCACCTTTACTCTTGTATTTATCTTTGTTGGTTTGTTTTTAGACATAGAAGGTGACATTTACATTTTTTTGTTTCAGGTGTTTTTAATCACCCAAACCTGTTACTCTCTTGTAACTGAACTTATTTTAATCTCATCCCGAGATCAATGATTTTACTTTATAAAATATTTTACCTTGGTGAGGGTTTTTAACGGTTAT